>CM024753.1:124591462-125791462 GCA_014218235.1 Colocasia esculenta | reverse complement strand
GGATTTGTTTGGACCAATGAGGACAGTCAGTCTTGGTGGAAAGTTATATGGTTATGTGCTTGTTGATGATTATTCAAGGTATACTTGGGTATCATTTTTAGAAGCCAAATCTGAAGCTTTTCAAGCATTTCTGAAATTTAGCAAAATAGTTCAAAAAAATCAGAAATTCCAGATCACAAGTCTCAGGTCAGATCATGGTGGTGAATTCAAAAATGAAGAGTTTACGGAGTTCTGTGATGAAAATGGAATTGAATACAACTTCTCAGCTCCAAGAACACCCCAACAGAATGGAGTAGCAGAAAGAAAGAACAGAACACTGTTGGACATGGCCAGAACAATGCTAAATGAGTATAATCTACCAAAATACTTCTTGGCAGAAGCAGTAAATACAACTTGCTACATCATCAATAGATGCATGATCAGACCCATTCTGAAGAAAACACCATATGAGCTATAAAGGATAAGAAGCCAAATATCAGCCATCTCAGACCCTTTGGTTGTAAGTGTTTTATTCTAAATAATGGTAAGGATAATCTAGGAAAATTAGATGCTAAAAGTGATGAAGGTTTTCTGTTAGGATATGTTTCAAAACCTAGAGGCTATAAGTATTTAATAGAAAAACTTTAACAATAGAGCAATCTGTTCATGTATTATTTGATGAAACTAACCCTTCCATCAAAATATAGAAGGAGAAGAAGAAGAATGTGTTGATGATCTTTGCAGGAACCTTGAGAAGGCTTCTCTTGAAGAAGGAAAAGAAGAAGAAGTAGAAGATCCTCCATTATAAAATCTTCAACGACAAGAAGAATCGCAAGAAGGACTACCTAGAGACTTGAGGTACCATCGGGACCATCCTAGAGAAAACATAATAGGTGATCCTCAATCCAGAATAAGAACAAGAGGTATGCAAATTCCTTGTGACTTCTCTGCATTAGTTTCACAAGTTGAGCCTAAGACAATCAATGATGCACTGAATGATGAATCTTTGATCCTTGCTATGCAAGAAGAGCTTAATCAGTTCAAACGTAGTGAAGTTTGGACCCTTGTGCCTTGACCTACTGATCATCCAGTGATTGGAACCAGATGGGTTTTCAGAAATAAAATGGATGAATTAGGGGTAATAACTAGGAACAAAGCTAGACTTGTAGCTTAAGGATATTCTCAAGAGAAAGGCATAGACTTTGATGAAACCTATGCTCCAGTAGCCAGATTAGAGGCAATCAGAATTTTATTGGCTTATGCTTGCTCTCTTAATATCAATTTATTTCAGATGGATGTTAAAAGTGCTTTTCTGAATGGTTTTATTAAAGAAGAAGTATATGTTGAGCAACCACCTGGTTTTGAAGATAGTAAGTATCATGATCATGTTTTCCATTTAAAGAAAGCACTATATGGTCTGAAACAAGCACCAAGAGCTTGGTATGAAAGATTAAGTGCTTATCTTATATCACATGATTTTATAAGAGGAAAAGTAGATATCACCCTATTTATAAAGAAATTTTCAAATGGAATCTTAATTGTACAAATCTATGTTGATGATATTATCTTTGGCTCTACTAATGAATCACTCTGCAAATTCTTTGAAAATTTGATGCAAAGTGAGTTTGAAATGAGCATGATGGGTGAACTTAATTATTTCCTTAGATTGCAAATCAAGCAAACCAAAGAAGGAACTCATATCTGTCAAACCAAATACATTTCAGATCTACTGACTAAGTATGACTTTGACAAATGTAAGCCTTTAGGAACACCCATGAGCTCAGGCATTAAGTTAGATAGTGATCCTCTTGGCAAAAAGGTATACCAAAAAACCTATAGAGGAATGATAGGATCACTACTCTATCTCACTGCAAGTAGACCAAATATAATGTTTAGTGTTCGTCTCTGTGCAAGATTCCAAGCTGATCCAATAGAATCTCATGTTCTTGCAGTAAAAAGAATTTTCAGATATCTTATTAATTCAAGTAACTTAGGTCTATTGTATCCTAGATGTTCTGATTTCAAGTTGATTGGTTATAGTGATGCTGACTATGCTGGATGTAAATTGGACAGAAAGAGTACCAGTGGTACATGTCAAATTCTTGCAGGTTCTTTGATATCTTGGTCTTCTACAAAGCAGAATTCAGTAGCTTTATCCACTACAGAAGCTGAATATATTGCAGCTAGAAGTTGTTGTACTCAACTCTTGTGGATCAAGCATCAATTAGAAGACTATGGTCATCAGCTTCATGATATTCCAATGCTTTGCGACAACACAAGTGCTATAAATTTAACAAAGAATCCAATCCAGCACTCAAGAACCAAGCATATTGAGGTTAGACATCATTTCATCAGGGACCATGTAAGCAATGGAAATATTTCTCTTGAATTTATTTCTACAGAAAATCAATTAGCAGATATTTTTACAAAACCTTTCCTTGAAGATAGGTTTACTTCAATAAGAAGAGAAATAGGTATGTGCAACCCTGATTAAACTCCTAAAGTAGTGTTCGAATTGCATTGATAAGAATTTCTGTGAACTGTTTGTGGAAAAAACTATCTTGAAAATCGCTAAGTCCTACATTCGACTTATACATTCGATTCATGAAGAGCTGATGCATTCCATTCATGTTATAATGATGTATTCGACTGATGCAGTCAAATACCTAATTTGATTCATTAAGATATTTTAAAACGATAGTTACTATTCATAATTTGTTTGTAATTAATTATTTGGGGTAACTGACACCTCATTTAAGGCGCGTCCCTTCGTAATTAAACGGTCAAATCAATCATCGCGTCCCTTCATCTTGAAATCAAGCGCCAGTTACTTTTTCCCTCTCTATGTAAGTAAACCTCTTCTACCTTTCAAAACACCCGTTTGAAATCCTCTTTCGACTCACCTGTCTTCTTGCATTCTTCGCGCCTTCACTGTACTCTGGTGAAGCACCTTTCAGGAACCATCTAGAACCTCACCTCTCCGGAAGAAAGGTAGGATCTTTCATCTCTACTGATCATTTCTTTCTCTCCTTTGAAGGCTTCCTGAGTCCTTTTTGTTTCTATCGTCTAGATGGCTTCCCTTAGGGCACAAGAGTCTGTCCAGTTGACCCCAGACCAACTCCAACGCCTTGCTAAGGTTCCCATCTGCTCTGGAAAGGCTGTTAAGTTCTCTCACTTATCTGGAAATCTGTCTTGGGTAGAAGAGACTTTGAATGCTATGGGTTGGACCAAAATCTGTCAGATTTTTTAGCCCATTTGTTGCCGATGCAGTCAGATCTTTTTATGCTTCATTGGAAGTCTCTGCTGGAAACTCAGTAGTAGGGTATGTCAAAGGCATGGAGATCACTATTTCTGAAGAGCTTTTGGTCGAATTGCTGGATTGTCCCAACTCAGGGCATAAGCTTAGTGAGTTCATCCCCTTGGAAAAGTAAAAATTAGGGATTATTGGTAGCCTAGGGACCCTCAGCAAACTGGACTTCAAGTTAATGAGTTGTCTGCTGAGAAAAGATTGATTCATTCTATAATTACCAATATCATAACCCGTAGAGCCGGAACTCATTCCTCCATTACTGCTAGAGATGGAAATTTGTTATTTTGGGCAGTTTAGAGGCATAATGTGAATCTGCCAGCAGTAATTTTGGAAAAGATGATTGCTTCAAAGGATCTTCAAGAATCTCTTCCATATGGATCACTACTTACTCTTATCTTCAAGAAATTTTCAGTGGATCTATCTTGAGAGATGTTTGTTGGAAACAAAGAGAAGATAGGCATTTTTACTTTGAAAAGAAGCAAGTACTCCTTAGTTGGCAAGAAACAAAATCTGTGGTACAAAAGTTCTGTCCCAGAGTGTGAACATGAGATTTATCCTGATGAATCTTTGGTTTCTCTACTCACACATGAAGCCCCTGCATCCGAAGTTCAGCATGAACCTCCCTCAATTCAAATCAGATCTGAAGACTCTTTTCCTGTGCAAGAAGATGTTCCTCCATCCATTCCAGTTCATGATGCTCCAGAGGACACCATTAATGATGTCCTAAGAGATCTCAGAGGCAAGAAAGTTATTTCTGAAGATATCCCTCTTCCCCCCTTGATCACATCTTTGAAGAAAGAGAGCCTCACCACTCTCTTTCTTAGTTTGAGACCCGGCCAAGGTCTCAGGGGGAGAGCAACAATAGCCTAAATGACATCTTGAATTTGGTTAGAAGCCAGCATGAGAACATGTCAGTTCTCCACATGCAAGTTGTTTTGTTAGATGCTAAATTGACAGTCTGTCTGATGAGGTCAAGCAGATTAAAGATCTTCTACTTCAGATGGTGTGCCAACCGGGCACCTCTAGGCCATCAGGGCCTGCTTCCTCACAGCAGCAAGAAGAGACTGTACCGCTCAAGAGCAAGAACACCAAGCAGAACCTCAAGTACCTGTACCTGAGGAACCAGTCCTTGAGCAATCTGTCAAAGAACCAGAAGTTCAGGCTGAGCAGCAGCCTATTTCAGTTGAGTCTCAGCAGCAGCTAGATAAGCAGACCACTGAGCAGCATGCTCAGTTAGCAATAGTGGTTTTTGAACCAAGTGATGAGCAGCAGCAGGTAAACAAATCTAAAAATCAGCCAGAAGAAGTGGCAACAGTCTTAGAGGATTCTATGTAGCAGGCAGCAGCCAAGAGACCTCTCGAGCCCTCTCAGGTTTCCCAGACATTTAAGAGAAAGGTGAAGAGGAGATTAGTCAAGAATGGTTTACCTGTCAAACCTATTCTTCCCTCTTCTTCTTCCAGGGCCTCATCTCCAACTGCCATACCAACTCCAGCAGCACCTACTCCAGATCCTCAATCTCCTGCTCCATCATCATCAGCACAACCATCTCTACATTCATCTCTGGATCTACTTCCAGAAGCCACTACTTTCTATAAAGATGTTAAATTTTCTATCTACCCCTTGAACTTTCAAGTTAAATCACTTAAAGAGTTCACCATGACTCTTTCCACTAAACCTCCTCACTTCTATTCCTCTCTTCCCACTGCCTCAAAGTCTGACTCTAAGAAAACTCTCATGCATTTAGTTGAGATACTTCCTAGTATCCAACTGTTAGCTACCAGTGGACCCAAATTGGGAGATAAACCTTCCTTGCTACTTCCTCCTTTTTGGTATGCCTTCACTCACCACTCTGAACAAAACATGAATTTGTTCAGAGAATATCTTGCTATTAGAGCATTTCTGGAAGTTCATGGGTTGCTAGATTTCACGTTTGAACATTGGCTTCCTTCTTTGATACAAACCTCCCAACTTTCTATTTCTGATCTTCAACTCATCTCTTAGAAGAGCCACTGCCTCACACCTCAAGAAATTGTTGATCTCTACCCTGAAGAAGCAACTAGGTTTCTAGAAAGTCAATCCAGAACCCATCACTTGACAACTGCTCAACATCTTTCTCTTAGATTCCATGCCCTTTTTGCAGAGCATCTCAGGGCCGCTCAAGCCAAGTACCTTGAAATGAGATCTTTCAACCATGAAAGGTTCAAACTGGGATTGCATGATGTTTCCACAGGGCAGTATGAGAATTTGCTCAGAGGGCAAAGAGAAATTGTTCCTTCCATGACAGTGGCATTACCATCTAGTCTTCATCCTCCTCTAGTAGGAGCAGTTTCCTACAGAACAGCCTTTGCTGAAACAGTCTTCAATAGATTCCTCCAGATTTCTGCCAGATTCAAAATCAAGTACAAATCCAAGCTAAGTTTCTAAAGGTTCATATTTCTTCAGTTTTCCATGAAAGACAAGCATCTTCTTGATATCCAGTTAAGTTTTGCTGAATCCAAAAGATTCACCTCTGAACAATGGGAAGTAGCCTATCCATCCTATCACTCTCAGTGTTTGAAGATGAAACTTACCCTCAATCAATTTCACTCCAAGAGTCTTACGGATTTTCATAAGAGTGTTACTTACCGCTGGGCTGAAAGGTACCTTGTATACTATCAAGCTAAGGATGCAGCCATCTCAAATGGTCTCTACTGGAATCTGACCTTCAATGAATTCCTCCATCTGGCATCCACCAAATAGTTTTTTCCTCTCAAAATCAGGATGGACATTGAAAAATACCATTACAGAATTGGTTGGTACAGGAGGCGCCACATCAAGTCTATCAAGAAGTTACCCTCCACCAACCCAGCCTACAATATTGATGAAGCTCTATTTGCTCACTCCTTTAACAAGAATGAAGAAAAACTTTGGGCGCTCATCCAACCTTTCTTAAACTCACTCCCTGCTTCTCTGTTGTTACCCCGTTCAGCTAGAATCTGAACTCTGTAGTTGTATTTCCTTCTTAGTATTGTTTCCTACTATATAATGTTTGCCCATTTATAGATGCAATTTCTTCCTACTTGTGCATTTCTCTGAGTTTTATCCTTTCTGTTAATGTCACAAAGGGGGAGAAAAAGGTATAAAAATAGTATATGATAACTATCAATTTAATGTTTTTTTTTGTCATTAACAAAAAGGGGGAGAATTGTTGAGCAACTACCTCTAAGAAATTTAATGACTTTCTTAGTCTTTATAAAACTATGTTTTTGCTATGACAAATCTTTAAATATATATTTTATACCACAACCCTTTTTAACAGTATCCTCAAAATCTTCTTAGGCCACAACTATCTCTCAACATACTGAATCCGACTGTCATATTCGTCTCCTTTAGAATAGCAGTCAGAAATCGAATTTTTTCTAAGTCCACATCATTTACATACCATTCGACTGATGACTTCGACTCTTACAGTCGAATGTCTTTTTCTTTGTGATTCGACTGATGACTTCGACTCTTACAATCGAATGTCTTTTTCTTTGTGATTCGACTGATGACTTCGACTCTTACAGTCGAATGTCTTTTTCTTTATGATTCGACTGATGACTTCGACTCTTACAGTCGAATGTCTTTTTCTTTGTGATTCGACTGATGACTTCGACACTTACAGTCGAATGTCTTTTTCTTTGTGATTCGACTGATGACTTCGACTCTTACAGTCGAATGTCTTTTTCTTTGTAATTCGACTGATGACTTTTACAGTTGTATTCAATCGAATTTTAAATATTCTCACCTAGTAATCGAATCACCATTGTCACTCGAGTCACACTCCAATCGACTCCAGTCACACTCCAATCGAATCACCGTTGTGCCTTTTATATTTGTCAGCTCTCTATTTTCTAAACTATATGAAGATCATCAAATCTAGTTTGATTATCTTAAGCAAAATCAATAGGAGGATTGCTATATGCAAAATCGAAGATTATTAATATATTTTTGATAGGATTTTACATGTCTGCTTCTAAATTAATTTTCATGTGCTAAACATGTTCTGAAAATCCTTGAAATCCTAGTCCTGATGTCCTACCTTGCCTTATTGTTAGCTTCCCAAGACACATAGCATTTATGTAAAACTCAGACGCATGGCATCTGACCATCTCACCTACCACTGACAGACCCATACTTTAACTTTTTGTCTATCTGTCTGCTGTCTGTAATACTTGTGGGATACTAGGTTCCATACCTTATACTGAATTTTTCTAACTCACCTACCTCAAGGTTATGGAGATACGGTTTCTATTGTGTCTTGTCCTTGCAACAGGCATTTATTGAGCATGTGTTCAGCATGCCTCTCCCTCAGCTACTTGCTACAAGAGCTTATCTTCTAGCTGTTAACCAAATGAGGACCTCGGGAAGAAGCATACTTGAAGGCCTATTGGACAAACTCTTCAAGACTCAAAGGATCCCAGAATTCCTCCTCAAACGACTATATTGCAAATGGCCACAAAGCTTCAACGGTCATCCTCTCAAACAGTCATATTTTTGAAGATTATAAAAGGAGCTCAAGAGGAAAAGAAGATAGAAAGTGAGACACAGATAGACCATTCTTGAAGTGAGAATCCAGAAAGTGCATTCAAGCCCCATTCTCCTAAAAGAGCCATTAGAATTCCTCAAGCTCTCTCAAAAGTCTTCATGCTTGACTTCCTCTGAGAGCTTCCATGTGTTCAAAAAATTATGTGGAGAATTTCTGTTTGTGGGTGGCAATTGTACTCAGTTTCAATTCTTTTTAGTTCACCCCTTTCACTTCAGATAGGATTTAGAGTCAATTCTATATCTGTTGTATCCATCTGAAGTCTGTGTGTTTGTGCTCAATTTTGAGGCAAACACACCTCTGTCAAATTTCCTTGTATTTGTGCAGAAGTCTTTCTCTGCACTTTGCCCCTCTTGTGTAGGGAAGGCCTTGGTGAAAAGGCATTGTTGTACCCCTGTATAGGGAAGACTTACTTGGGAGAAGTGGGTGTTGTAATTCCTCTCATGGGTGAGAGAAGGCCAAATTCATTGGTAGATTAGTGAAATCTCAAGTGGTTGGCTTCAGGATTTGATGTAGGACTTCAATGTGGGAAGGGCCGAACCAGGATAAAATCTGTGTCCAATTTTCTTGTGTGATTGTTTCCGCCAAGTCTACACTTGAATCACACATCACTTTGAGTACTAACTTGTTTATTTAGTGCTGTGATTTTTAGAAGAAATTTTAAAAGGTCAAAAGTCCTATTCACCCCCCCCCCTCTAGGACTGTTTTCCTTGCCATTTCGATCCAACAAAAATATTCACTAACAACTCTTCAAAAACTGTGATGGTTGCACCCTTAACTAACCCTGTAATTGAACCTTCGATTGTGACTTGGAGAGACAAATAAAATGCCTTGAGAGCACCCTTGAATGTTGGTTCAACAATCTGACACAGCTTCGACCACCCCATTGCTGTTAAGGTTTCCTCTACCCAAACTAGCCTACCATACAACTGATCGAAGTCTACTACCTTCCAGGGGCAGATAGAGACTTTTGCAGAGGATAAACGTTGGAACTATTCTGGGGTGAACAGAGCTCCTTCCAGAGCCCTAGATGATGTTGACCAGGTTGCAAGCCCAGAGGGGGGGTGAATGGATTGCTACAAATTGTTTTAAGAAATATTCCTGTTAAAAATTACTTTGATAGAAGACACTAAACTTAAATGTTTGAGTTAATAAGTAATGGAGACAAAATGAAACAATCACACAAACAACAAAAATTTATTCTGGTTCAGATCTCCTGTCACCAGGAGTCCTACATCTAGTCACCAAGCAACACCTTGGGATTCTACTATCTAAGGGTATAGTCCCCCTTAAGGACACTTACACATCCAGTCATAGCTGGCCTTCTCTTCACTGCACGAAGAGGCAATACACCACCTGATACAACAGGTCTTCCTTCTCACTAAGTGAAACAAACACCCATTCCATAGCGGGTCTTCTCTTCACAGACGAAGAGGAACACTCAACAAGTGTAAGGAGATGATGGCCCCTAGACCAAGCTTATAGCAAATGATTGATCTGAGGTGGAATTTGAGAGACAAAATAATTACACAGGAAGATGGTCTCTCAAATCTACAACTAGCTCTTAAAAACTAAAAGAGAGTTGCCGTGTGGAGAGCTAAGAGCTGAAAGCTATCTTTGAATGAAGGAGCGAGCTCTTCTTTCTTTTTCCCCAAGGTGTCAAGGTTTTCTCTAAAAGTTGTTTTGCATTGAGTCAACGATCCACTATCTATCTTCTCTTGAGGAACTATCCATTGATGTGTCTGTTGTCTCTTATCCTCAGATACGTTAGCTGTGTCTGGTTCAACGTAGGAATCAGGAAACAGCTGCAATCATTAAATGCTAGAATAGACACAAATAGAGAGAAAGAATATCTGGATATCTTCCTTGCTTCTGTCAACGTGAAAAGTCCAATGTTGTAGCGTATGTGACTATCGAAAACTTGCACACAATAAATGATGAAGCATAGACAAACCTAACTGTGTCTAAACTATCAGTCAACATTACTGCCCATGCTGAGGAGTTTATATTAGAGAGGAAACTTCTTTCATTCAGCCATTAAAGTTATCCTTTATGTGACATGAATATGGTAGCCTAAGGAGATGTCGTGCATAGATATTGTACCAAGAAATAAGTGTTTGAATGCACAGGGCACCATTGATCGTGGGAAGATTTCAAATGCATAGTGATTTGAAAATATATTATATATCATGAAAGATAAAGTATATTCAAGACTATTTAAAATGACTTTAATGATAGTATCCATTAACTGCCTAAAACATAGTTAGTTAAGGAAAGTCGATGCTTAGAGACAGTGTATGAAAATAGGCAGTCGATGTCCAATCACAACTAAAGTTCAAATGAAGTCGTTGTACACCAAACAAGGTCCATCAAGGTTTACCTTTCAGCATATGTGGTGTGTTCATGATAACTTCATGGAGGATTCTACTAAGGCCTGGAGAATGGCCCTCGCCTCCAATAGTCCCATGCTCAACATTGTCCAAAAACTAAAATACATGAAGAGTTTCTACAGGAATTGGAACAGAGACGTTTTTGGCAACGTCTCCCTCAACATGCAAGAAGTTGAGGCCAAGCTTGCCACTGCTCAAAAGGCTTATGAGGAGGATAGCTCTCAACCCAACCACACGGCTTTCACCTTGGCCAAGGCCAATCTGGAACAAAATCTTCTGCAGGAGGAGAAATTATGGTGTCAAAAATCCAGGCTGAAATGGTTAAAGGACGGGGACAATAACACTAAATTTTTCCATGCCTATGCCCTCACTCAGAGAAAGCATTCCCAGATCTCTAGACTCCATAGGGAGGACGGTTCGACTGTCAATGGGGAAGATGAGATTGCAAAAATGTTTGTGGACCACTTCTCCAAGGCTTTCAGTTCTGCCCCACATCAGATCCAACTGGGAATCCTTGAACACATACCTCATCTGCAAACTAAAAAAGACAACACTATGTTGTGCAATGTGCCCACCCCAGAAGAAATCAAGTTGGTTGTCTTTATTATGGACCCCGACAGTGCCCCGGGATCTGACGGTTTCTCCGAACATTTCTTCCATGCTTGTTGGGACTTCATCAACACTGATGTCACTGCTGCCGTCCAGTCATTCTTTTATGGCCATCAGCTGCCAACCTCCCTCACATCAGCCCTCATCACTTTGATCCCTAAAGTTGAGAATCCAAAAGTCTGATCGGATTTCAGACATATCAGCCTATCCAATTTTCTTTACAAGATTATCTCCTAGATTATCTCTGATAGGCTGGGCACGCTTCTTCCACTTCTGATCTCTGAGGAACAAGGGGCTTTCACCAAAGGGCGAAGCATCGCTGAAAACATCCTGCAAACCAAAGATATGCTCCAACACCTTGGAAGGCCTTGCAGAGGGGGTAATATAATCATCAAACTTGATATGGCTAAGGCCTATGACAGGCTTGAATGGGACTTCCTTTATGCTGTCCTCTGCAAGTTCGGTTTCTCACTTCAAAACATGTCTAACATCGAACCACTGCTCACCATCTGCTGGTTCTTTGTTCTTCTTAACGGCAAAATGCATGGCTTTTTCAAGTCTTCCCGGGGGGTTCGACAAGGGGACCTCGTGGCCCCTGCTCTTTTTATTCTCGCGGAAGAAGCTCTGAGTAGGGGTCTTCAAAATCTCTTCCATAATAGCAATGGTGGATGGTACCAAACCAATGCTAGATGCCCGACAGTCTCTCATCTCCTCTTCGCAGACGACACCCTCATCTTCACCAATGCAACTGTGAGACACCTGCGTAGGCTCATGGCCTTCCTAAAAAATTATGAAGAACTTTCTGGTCAGCTGATAAACAAACACAAAAGTTCGTTCTATGTGCCTGCCCATGCAAAAGACGGCCTGGTTCAGAAAATCTGCAAGACCACCGGTTTTGTCAGAGCCATGCTTCCAGTCAAATACTAGGTGTGTCTATTTATTCTGGCTGCCAAAATCCTGCTCATTTTGCGAATATTATTGTGAAGACTGTCACCAAGCTACAAGGTTGGAAGAAGGATCTATTATCTACCGGGGGAAGACTAATCTTGATCCAACATGTCCTGTCAGCCATGCCTATCTACACCATGAATGCAATGCCAATACCTTCCAATGTTGTTAGAGTTTTCTATAGAATCCTCTCCAACATCTTCTGGGGTTCTTATCAGGGATCCCCTAAAAAGCATTGGGAAAACTGGAACACCATTGCTCAGCTTAAGGAGTGTGGAGGGCTGGGAGTCATGAACCTGCATCACATGCAAATTGCACTGCGTACCAAGCTGCTTTGGAGAGCCTTGACGACTAATTCTCTTTGGGCTAAGTTCTCTAGGGGTAAACACCTTTTTAATTGCCACTACTCTGAAGCCCATTTTCCTTTTATGGTGGCTGCGGACAGGAGGTTATGGCAGTGTGCAGCTGATATCATCCACAAAAACCACAGAATAATTATTATGGACAGCGATTCCAAAGCTCAATTCTTGTATGATATTTGGACTGGTAACACTCCGCTGAAGGAGTATTTACCTGAAGACATCTGGACCACAATGGTCAACAAAAATTGCACCATCCATCAGGAGTTCAGCGATCCCATGAGCAACCCGCTTCAGATGGCCTTCCGGCATTGCCCCATGAACCTGTTTACCAGATTCTTGATCAACAACAACACCTAGGATACTTGGATCTGGCGCCCTGCTCAGAATGGACATTTCTCCACCAAATCTATCAGGTCCACCCTCACTGCGGAAGCTGACCATCAGTGGGCTGTTCTCTGGTCCCCATATATCCCCCTTAAATGGTCTGCCCTGGTTTGGCGTCTCATTCTCAATGTTGTTCCCGTTGATGGCACTGTGAATGATCAGGGTGTCCCTCTTGCCTCTAAATGCCACTTCTGTTCAAATCCTCAAGAGGAGACCGCCCTCCACCTGTTTTTCAAAAGTAATATTGCAGCCCAGATATGGTCTGATCTGTCTCACCTCCTGCACTTCAGTAATTCCAATATGACAGTTATTGCAGACAGTCTGACAACTTTCTTAGTGCATCGGGGAACTGATGCTGCGGCTGCCCACCTCATCCGATGCATGTTCATGGTTGTTATTTGGGAAACCTGGTGCAGCCGTAACAAAGCTAAATACCAAGACCAAACGATGTCGGCCAAACATATCATCAATAGAAGCTTGCTCTCCGTCAGGGCAATCTGCATAGCCTATAAGTTTCAAAAAATTCCTCAAGACTGGATACCTGCACTTGGTCAAGTGGGAACTGTGAAAGACAAACTTCATACCAGAATCCCATCAGTTATTCGGTGGCTCACTCCCCCTCCCGGAAGGCTAAAACTAAACGTGGATGGTGCATTCAAGTTGACATCGGGTGAAGCTGGAGGTGGTGGTATTGTTCGCGACCAAAAGGGCAACATGTGCTGTGCCTTTGCCAACATCTACTATGGGTTAAACTCCAGCTTAGCTACAGAGGCCTTAGCTCTGAGGGATGGCATCTCCATGTGTTGCAGAAACGGTTTTTCTGAGGTGATGATCGAGACGGACTCCCACAACCTCCTGCAGATTGTGACTGATCAGCAGACTTGCCATTGGGACCTTGCATGCATCTTACAGAACATCACCGTCAAGACGCAAAAACTGCAGGCCGAAATCACACACACTCCCCGTGAAGCCAACAAAGTTACGGATAGCCTTGCAAACTTCGCCTTATCATGTCCTTCACTGGTCAGCTGGGACTCTTGGGGCGATCTGCCCCCTGTTGTTAAGGAGCTCTACCACCATGATAAGGTGGGGACTCCTTCTATTAGGCCGTAGGCCTCTTTTGTACTCCTCTCTTTTCATATATAAAATCTAACCCCTAGCCGCCTGGGGAAGGTAGTGGCCCTCTCACACTGTGAGGTCGCCCCCACCTACCTCTTTTGGTATGGCTACATTAAAAAAAGAAATGAAGTCGTTGTAAGTGTAATCGTTGTTGGAATGAAGTCGGTGTGAATGTAATCCATGTATAAATGAAATCGTTGTTGGAATGAAGTCAGTGTGAACGTAATCTATGTATAAATGAAATCGATGTTGGAGTGCAATCAATGTTGTGGATGAAATCGTTGTTGGACTAAAGTCGATGTTCAAGTGAAATCATTGTTTGACTGAAGTCGATGTTCAAGTGAAATCGTTGTTTAACTGAAGTTGATGTTCTAGAGAAATTGTTGTTTGACTAAACTCGATGTTTTAAGTCAAATCGTTGTTGAAATGAAATCAATGTTTAACTGAAGTCGATGTAGAATCAAAATCGTTGTTCTGAATAAATTCGATGTAGAACCGAAATCTATGTTTGAACCAAAATCAATATTTTAATGAAGAGTATGTAGAACCGAAATCGATGTTTGAGCCGAAATCAATGTAGAACCGAAATCGATGTTTAAACTGAAATCGATGTTTTAATGGCGTAGTCGTTGTTTAAGTGATGTTGATGTAGTAATAAAATAGTAATCGTTGTGAATTTTCAATAGAAGTCGATGTAGACTTAGGCAAATCATATGCAATGAACATCAAATAAGGATGAGTATAAGTAACTTAATGACTTTGTTCTATTTGATACCTGTGGACAAGCTTCAGAAAATAATGTTAGTCAATAATTTCTAGGATTTTGTTAATCACTAACAATACATATAATATATAAAATTTTATATGGAGATGTACTTATCATCAGATGAGTCCATCTAGATAAAAACGAAAGACCTGACTTAGAGGAATGATAAAGGAGTTGGTGAAATAGTTCGCAGAGGTCAAAGATACTACCTTCCTTTAAAAATGGGGAGAAATTATGTAGATTCTCTGAAGATGGTTCCGTTGGGGTGAACACCTCGCGCGAGAACTAGGTAGAAGACGATAGAGGAGTCGGAGAGACTTCAAACGGGTGATTTGGAGAAAAAGGAGGAAAGGTCCTAATATAGAAGGAGAATATGTAACGGACCCTTGATGAGAAGATGAATAGCTGGGATTAAATGAGAGAACTGTTATCATAAATTCCTCTTTAAATGAAAATTTAAAACACAACCTTTTCGTTATTATTATTACTATTTTTTAAAAAGAAAAAAATAGAGACTCCGACTTCATAAACTCCGACTTTAGAAGAGTCGAAGTACATGCTGCAACTTTACAAAAGTCACAGTACATAACTCCAACTTCATGAGAGTCGTAGCCTACACTCTGACTTCAGAACAGTCGAAGTTCCAAGACTTGGAGAAAATTTTAACAAAGAATTGAACATACACCATAGAAATTTAATCAGGGTTGCACATACCTATTTCTCTTCTTATTGATGTAAATCTATCTTAAGGAAGAGGTTTAGTGAATATATCAGCTAATTGATTATCTGTAGAGACAAAATCAAGTAAAATATCACCATTACTTACATGGTCCCTGGTGAAATGATGTCTGACCTCAATATGCTTGGTTCTTGAATGTTGGATTGGATTCTTGGTCAAGTTGATTATGCTTGTGTTGTCACACAACATTGGTCTTTCATGAAGTATATGACCATAATCTTCCAGTTGATGTTTGATCCACAGTAGTTGAGTGCAGCAACTTCCAGCTGCAATGTATTTTGCTTTTGTTGTGGACAAAGCTACTAAATTTTATTTTCTAGAAGACTAGGAAATTAAGCATCCTGCATGAATTTGACAAGTACCTCTGGATTTTTTTCTATCTATTTTGCAACCAGCATAGTCAGCATCACTATATCCAATCAATTTGAATTCAGAACATCTAGGATACCATAAACCCAATTTACTAATGTTTATAAGATATCTAAAAATAATTTTAACAGCATTAACATGAGATTCTTTAGGATCAGCTTGAAATCTGCCACACAAACATACACTGAACATTATATATGGTCTACTGGCAGTAAGATAGAGTAATGACCCAATCATACCTCATAGATCTTTTGATCTACCTTCTTGCCAAGTGGATCATTATCCAACTTAATTCTTGAGCTCATGGGTGTTCCTAAGGGCTTACACTTGTAGCACCCTGATAATTATAGTAATTGAAAAATTGAGATAAATAGGAAATATGACTACTTAATAATTTAAAACTAGTTAAATGCGTACACACTGTTATCCCAGATTTAAAAACACATCTAAAAATGTCATAAAATTCATAATTAGACTTTAAATATTATTCTCTAGTGACCCATAAATGAAATTTGGGCCAATAAAAATCTTTTGGATTGAGTTTGAAAATTATTGCGACTTATTATCGTAATTAAGGAATAAGTCGAAAATCATTATGACACATTTTTAGATGAGTTAGAAAAATAAATAAAAATCATAGATGGACTTCAACTAATATCCTCTAATGACCCATAATGAAATTTGGGTAAATAAAAATCATTTAGTCTAGGTTTAAGAGTTATTATGACTAATTATCCTAATTAGAAAACCAAGTCGGAAAACCGTTACCATGGAAATAAAACATGATCATAAATTAAATAAAAATGATGGAGAGACTCCAAAGATAATGCATTGATGACCCATTATCGGAATTGGGCCAATGGATCACTTTTGGCCCAAGAATAAAATGGAGCAAGAAAAATGACCAGAAATTTGTAACCCTAATTGAGCTGAAGATAGAAAGAGGTAATTAGGGCAAATCCCATAGCAATTAGCCTTTCTTGGCAACCCAAATTGCTGCCTAACCATGGTGGGAGGTTTCCTAAAATCTCACACACTCCTTTGGGGTGAGAAATCATCAAAATATGGAAGGTGTTAACCCAAAACCGCAACCCTTCCTTCCCTATACCCAATGGGACTTCTAAGAACCCTAGATGCATATATACTTGTCATGAAACCCTACTGGACGAAATTAGACATTGTTGGGGTCGTGGGAGGATGTTCCTGAGCATTAAAGGTGGATGAAATCGCCCCAACTCAGAGCCTTCTTCCCTGCTGCGTTTGCATCGATCTGTGCAGATAGCTCTTCTTGGAGTAGACCTAAGGTAGGCCAAACCTTAACCAAAATTTGCAAGACTTATACCCCTGGAAAGCGGGTCTAGTCTAGTTCCTAAGCCCACTGTTTTGCCTAATTTTCATCTTGTGAGTCAGGAGTATGAAGCGTTCTCCTCCAAGCAGTCAAAACTGGGGCTTTCTAGAGAGCGAATCTTATCCAACTCCAAAGGTAGGTCATCTCTATGCCTAACTATAATTAAACTCGTCCATGCATGAATCCATAGGTATAGATCATGTTATTAATATTTTCCACTTTCCCCAATTTTTATCTTGAGAGTTTCACGAATTAAATCTTGCATGATCTTGATGTTGTACTATCGTGATTTAACTTTGACCTGTCTTACGAGTTCCATACCTCTCTGTGGAGTCATTTTTGGACTGAGTGTTCAACATAGAACTTGTTACCCTATGAGTCTACTTTCATTTGGCACTAGCTTCTCCAATTTTAGTTGACCGTACTAAGAGTGTTAGCCCAAACATTAACACTGTGTCAGATTCACATAGTTAGTAACAATACATTTTATTACCCAGTCAAACGACCTTTGTTTCTCAATTATTTGCTACTGTACAAAATACTAGAAGCAATCTAACTACGAAAGGTAGTTTCTCTTGATTTGGACCACCCTAACATTTGTTTTGATTTTTCAAACCCACAGGTGTCAAACCTAGTTTGGATTGGACAAGGAAAAACCCCTTATAAAGCACCCCTGGGCAGATCAGCCCTGTTTAGCCCGTTTGACGTCGTTTTCATGCCCCGTCTTCTCTTGTAAGAAGTTAGTTACTGATATCATGCATATATCAACCCATATAATGATTTAAAATATGTTTACATGAATTTTAATTGATCTTAAGTTCATGATCATATTCTCTACTTGTCGATTATCTACTTCTTGCCTTGTTATCATACTTGCTAAAAACGCATAGTTACTTGCTAAAATTGGTCATGCATGTTTTAGTACTCATGACACTTGCCATAATAGAGTTTCTAAAAATGAAGTTTCCATAATCGAAGTTTTTATAACTGGAGTTTCCATAATTGGATTCACACACACACTTGAGCGATTCTCACGCGCGGCATCTGCACACACTCTAGCACGATAGGAAAGCCCTTCCTGGCTTGTGGTAAACTCTCTATCAAATATTCCTTCTGCCGAACTAGTGACCCCTTGACCAACGCCTCTGTAAGTCTCCTCTGACCATGGATTCCCACATGGCCGACGAGCAAGTTGTACCAATGAAGTCCCCAGAAGTTAGTGTGCATGTATCTCTTCTCTCTTAGCATTCTTGATGAGATCTTTCTCTCCTGATCTTGACTTTCTTTGAGTTATCGAGTATAACATAGGAAACCAAGTTATTAAAGATATAATCTATGTAAATGTTTCGTTATACTTCCGGATTGAACTCTTGACTCGTTATTCATAATGTACCCTTGAACTCTATATCATTATTAACATGACACTCTTGATAATCATTACTATTGACATGATAGTCCTGAACTTTCTCGACCAGTCTATCCTTATTGACACACATTGCCTTCTTTTAATATGTTCTTGAAGTACATTAATGATATTGGAGTCATGGACTCAAAACTCATTCTTGTCACCCATAAGTCGATGGGCTCATTGGGACAAATGCCAATGTTGTGCAATTCGAACCTAACTGAGGGCCCGTATCTGGTCCTGGAGATTCTAGCAAAGTTTTGTTACATATGGGTGTGATTGTTGGATTCTCCCCCGACAAAATCTTGATTACCCCATGGTGTTGATTTCCCAGTTTTCCCAAAGATGTTCGTTACCCCAGGAGTTAATTGTTAGGTTGATTCCCTAACAAAGTCGTGTGCCTGGCTTGGTGCAAAATCATGATTTGTGCTTGGCATGACACGTACTTGTTACACGTGGTAAACTTACAAGCTTGTTACCTGCTACTGTGTGCTGGTCCTTAACTCGAGTGGCTGAAGGATGTACTTGCATGAGGCACCAGTTGATCCTCCGTAATATTCTTGTGGAGTGCTCTGAGTGGGTTACTCAAAATGTTTGTTGGTGAAATGGCCATCTTGTTACATGTTATCTTGCTCTTGTTCATGAAGTTACCATCTTGCTAGATCATTGTTCACAATATCTTGAACTCTTAAATACAACCTTATTTCTAGATTGATCTTTACATCTCTTGATCTCACAATCTTGCAGGATACACTGCACACTTGTTAATTGCATTGTACATAACATGTTCTTACCTTCTAGATTTTAATCTATTAAATACTTATATCATTGTTGGAGATGTAAATCCTACTGGGCGAGTGTGCTCATACCTACTCTCTTTAACATTTTCAGGTAGTGAAGGTAAAGCTAAATGATGGGACTTGTGCGTCGAGCGTGGAGTACACTTAGAGAGTCCATTCTTATTTTTATTTAGATTGGTCATGAATGTAATTTCCCATTTTTTTTAGAGATAGATAGATTGGTGAGCAAGGAGTGTTTCATTTGACATTGGAGGTTGTAATATTCGTTTTGATAAATAGAGGAAGAAAATTTGATTATTGCATTGTGGGCCCTATTTGTAAAAGCTACTGGTTTATAGCTTCTGAATGCTTGCTCGTTCATCGTGTCTCCTAATTTATTCCACTACTAAAACAAAATTGGGGGCATGACAACACTTGTCAAAAACATATTTAGAAAGTAAATCTGAAATGTATTTGGATTGACAAATGTGAGTACCTTCCTTGGTCTGCTTGATTTGCAACCCAAGAAAATAATTAAGCTCACCCATCATGCTCATCTCAAACTCACTTTGCATAAGGTTTTCAAAGAATTTTCCAAGTGTTTCATTAGTAGAACCAATAATAATATCATCAACATATATTTGTACAATCAAGATTCCTTCTGAAATTTTCTTAATACATAGGGTGCTATCTACTTTACCTCTTATAAAATCATGTGATATAAGATAAGCACTTAGTCTTTCATACCAAGCTCTTGGAGCTTGTTTCAGACCATACAATGCTTTCTTTAAAGGGAAAACATGATTTAGATACTTAGTATCTTCAAAACCAGGTGGTTGCTCAACATAAACTTCTTCTTTTATGAAATATTCATAAAAAGCACTTTTAACATCCATTTGAAATAAATTGATGTTAAGAGAACATATATATGCTAACAGAATTCTAATTGCCACTAATCTAGCAACTAGAGCATAAGTTTCATCAAAATCAATGCCTTCCTCTTGGGAGTATCCTTGTGCTACCAGTCTGGCCTTGTTCCTGGTGGTTACTCCTGATTCATCCATTTTGTTTCTGAAGACCCATTTGGTCCCAGTAACTGGATGGTCAGAAGGTCTAGGGACAAGTGTCTAAACCTAGCTACGTTGGAACTGGTTAAGTTCCTCTAGCATAGCTAGGATCCAAGATTCATTATCCAGTGCATCATTTATTGTCGTAGGCTCAATTTGAGAAACAAATGTAGAGAAATCACGGGAAATGTTCATACCTCTTGTTCTTACCTTATCTTGAGGATCACCTATAATATTTTCTTTTGGATGATCTTTGTGATACCTCAATTTTCTAGGTAACACCGATGAAGTTAAAGCAGTGGTCTTTTCTATGGACTCCTCCAGCGCTCCTGGTCCGGATGGCTTCTCGGGTCTCTTCTTCACTCACTGCTAGAATATTATTGGTCAGGATGTGGTTGCTGCAGTGCAAGGCTTTTTTGCGGGTTTTGGTATGCCTAGAGGGATTTCTGCATCTCTTATTACCCTCATCCCGAAGGTGGCTGATCCTAAAACATTTGGCGACTTCTGGCCCATAAGTCTTTGTAACTTTATATATAAAGTTTTAACCCGCTTGTTTTGTGAGCAGATTACTCCGATCCTTCCTATTATATCCATTGAGCAGAGTGCCTTTGTGAAGGGGTGCTACATTCTGTATAATGTCTCTTTGTCCCGTCAAATTCTTCGTGACATTGATCGAAAGGTTAGAGGCTTCAATGAGATGGAATGTGACTTCATTTTGCAGGTCATGAAGAAGTTTGGTTTCTGTAGCAGGTTCACTTCTTATGTCGGTATGATGTTATCCAATTGCTGGTCTTCCATTAACTTCAATGGGTCTATTTCTGGGTTCTTTAAATCTTACAGGGGTATTCGCCAAGGTGATCCACTGGCGGCGATCCTTTTCATTATCGCCTCTGAAGTTCTTAGTAGAGGGTTGCACAATCTGTTTAAGAATGGCAGCATCAAGTATTTCAGTAGCCCGCATGGGGGTCTTCAGGTATCCCATTTATTATATGCAGATGATACTTTAGTGTTTATGAATGCTGGGTCCAATAATGTTAAAACTTTCCTTAAGTTTCTGTGACAATATGAAAGCAGCTCCGGCCAATTGGTTAATGCCTCTAAAAGTTGTTTCCAAATCTCTACTAAAGCTCCTACGGTTCTAGCTTCCCGATTGCTTCACCTTACTGGGTATAGATATCACCAAGGTAGCATGAGATATTTGGGAGTTCCCATTAAATCTGAGAGACTTAAAGTGAATGATTTCAAGTTTCTGGTTGACTGTGTTGCTAACAAATTAGCTGGGTGGAGATCCAAAATGTTGTCTCAGGCTAGCCGTGCTGTCCTCATTTGTTCAGTTCTCTTAAGTCTTCCTATTTATTTGGCTAGTTCAACTTATATCCCTAAAAGAATTTACAACCAGATAGACATGATCTGTGCTGATTTTTTCTGGCAGGGCGCTGATGGCAATACCAGACGACACTGGGTTGCTTGGGATAAATAGCAAAAACCTTTTCTACAAGGGGGCTTAAATTTCAGGAATTTGAAAACCATGCAGATAGCTTTACAGGTCAAACATATATGGAACATTCTTCATGGTAATTCCTTATGGTCTCGCTATGCTAGTCAACGGTTTCTAAAGCAGCATCATTTGTTTGAGGTTCCTACCATTTTTCCCGCTGGAGTTTCTAAGAAAGTCTTCACTTAAGCAAAAGATCTAGTTCTTTCCAATTCCAGGTGGATCGGGGGGGGGGGGGGGGGGGGGGGATGGGTCCTCCGCTGATTTTTTAAGGACGTATGGATTGGTGACAAAAGTTTAATGCAGGAGTTTAAGAGTAGATTTCCTAATGAACATGTCTGGCCTAATATTTCTATTAAAAGCATGGTGATGGATGATAATCATATAGTTTGGAACTGGTTGGGTGTTCCTCGCCTTCATGTTCAGGCGTCCCACTCTGATGGTCCAGATTCATTTATTTGGTCTGCAAATGCCAATGGTATATTCTCGGTTAAATCTGCCTACAACTTTCTGTCTAATCTGGGAGTTTGCCGTAGCAGCTGGCGGAAAGTTTGGCACAATGCAATGCCTCCTAGTGCTGCCATGTTCACTTGGAAGCTTCTTCACAGAGCAGTGTCTATTGATTCCAGAGTTATGGATTGCGGGGTTCCTTTGGTGTCCAAGTGTACCTGTTGTAAGCTTCCCAAACATGAATCCTTGGATCATCTCCTCATCTCCAGTGATATCGCAGCTGCCCTGTGGTCCTGGATTGCACCGTTTCTTAGTAATAAGATCAACCTTCTGATCGTGTTACTGTCCGGTGCTAGAGTGTTGTCCCTAATACCAATATTAACTTTGCGTTTAAATTCACTGGTTTGATTCTTACTATGGTCATGCTTTGGGAGATCTGGAAATTTAGATGCACTGCTCCTATGGAAGGGATTGTTTCTTAGACTGACATACTCAAGAATAAGGTTTTGCTGACGGCTAAGAGAGTCTTCAGTCAATCTCTAATTCTTAAAGTTTTTAATGTTAATGCTGAGACCAGTGTCAGGCCGCCTATAATTGTCAAATGGATTCCTCCTTCCAGTAATTATAGTATCAATGTTGACGGGGCCTGTAAAGGTAACCCGGGAATTTGTGGTGGTGGAGGTTGTTTTAGGGACACTAAGGGTGATTTTGTGTGTGGTTTTGCCTTCTTCTATGGTACGGGGAGTAGTCTTTTGGCTGAGACTAGAGCCCTTCATGATGGCCGTAGATTAGCTTTGGATCGGCAGCTTAATGTCTCCCTCGTTTACTAGGACTCAGCTACTCTAGTCAGGGCTGTTATTATGGGGCAGCTTCCCCACTGGTCTATCTTCCCCTAGTGGCGTGGGATATGCCTTATGTTGCAAATTCTCAAGCCTCAGATCGTTCATTCTTACCGGGAAGGTAATCAGGTGGTAGATTCCTTGGCGTCTCATGCTTGTCTGGTTGAGAGGAACTCGGTCTTTCTTACTATTTCTGATCTACCAAACCAGGTGAAGGGAGCTTTGTCGTTGGACAAAGCTGGGCTTCCCAGTTTTAGGCAGTGATCGTTTCCTGATTTTGTTTTTTGCTCTCGCTGCAGGAGTCTATTTTTTTGATTGCTGGAGTTTGGGTGTATTCAGTTTCTTTCTGGAGGTTGCTTTAGTCCGGGCGTCGGTGTTATTCTGTACTATATTTTTTTTCGAATAAAATTACATCTAATAGTTGATCGCCTGGTGGAGTGAGAACATCTTCTCCTTTTGGGATGAGGTGCACTCTCCTGGTCGCTGACCTATTGGATTTTTATTATAAATAAATAAAAATTCTAGGTAGTCCCCCATGTGGTTCTTCTTGCTATTGAAGTTCCTCTAGTGGTGGATCTTGTTGAACCACTTTATGGTTGTCCTTATATTTTGGTGATAACAAAACTTATGATGATTTCATATATATCTTTGTTGATTAAATACTATTGAATATTTTGTTTCATCTGAGTCGCATCAATCTCATAGCAAAATGCTGAGTCTCACATTGATGCAATATGATGCACTAAAATGATAAATCGACGTTCATTCAATATACATCGATTTCTATTCAAAAGTGCCACATCGATTTCACTAACAATGATTTCATAAGTTATACAACGATTTGATCGTGTAACGATTCGTTAAGTGAAACATCGATTTTATCGTATAACGATGTGTTTTGTAAGCACAACGATTTTCTAGGAAATCGATTCCATAACAATTTGATAAGTGAGCACAACGATTTGTTCTCACAACGATTTCTTTAGACCGTAACGATTTCTTAAGTGAACGCATCGACTTGCCTTCACAACGATTTGTTAAGAAATCGTTCCCATAACGATTTCTTAAGTGATCACAACGATTTCTTCAATGATCATAACGACTTGTCTTTCACATCGATTTGTTCATAAACTTGCAACTATTTACTTGTAAATGAACAACGATTGTATAAGTCATATTCACATAGATTTCTCTTGAATATTTTGAAAGTGTTTTTGGTGCTCATTGAAAAGTCAAATATCTTCTGACAGATAAAGCTGCATGCTTGATTCAAAGCAGTGTCAAAAAAAGATTTGACCTATCAGTTTTAGCATGTTAAGAGAAATACAGCAGAGTGCACTATCATAGTGAAAACACTATTTTGTACTGACACACTGCTCCATGCTCATAGATCTCAAAGACCACCAAAGGTAGATCAAGACAAGAGATCAGCAACGACTAGAAGAGCTACAACGGATCTCTTCAACGGATCTATTCTAAAGCTGCTCATATAAAAGATGGAGCATTGCTGAAGAACAGAAATAGGAGCCTTCCTGAAAATCCTTAAGGAGTGTACAACTGTGAGAAGAACCTTCACGCCACAAACACTCAAAGAAAGAGAGAAGAGCTCGAGCCAAAAATCTACTAAAGCTTTCAAAGCAGAAGTCTTCATCGCCTTCAAGCCTTCTTCTCTTCCATTCTCCCTGTGCTCATTGTAATCTTGGGGGAGACTCTGTGACTGTGAGCTAAGTCCTGAGCGTTCATCTTCTAATAGCTCTCAGTATGATCTTTCTTTTCTAAGAAAGATTTCTGTCCAGCTGTAGGACTGTATACAGTGAGTAACCTAGCTAGAGGTTAGTGTCTAGCAGAACCGTGTTGGGGTTTGTACCAACAGGACCTATCTGGGGGTTTAATTCTAGCAGAACCGCACTGGGGTTTGTTCCAGGAGGTTTACTTCTGAACCTATAAAAGAAGTAGGTTTGCTTCTGAGCCTAGAAAAGAAGTGGGCTGCCTTCTTGCCCGGGAAAGAGAAGAAGACCTGGTGGGGTATCCAGGGTGTTGTAGTGTCCTTGTAGGGGACTGTACCTTCGGTTAGTGAAATCCCAAGAGTTTTCTTGGGGATTGGACGTAGGACTTCCATGAGGGAAGGGCCGAAGCAAGATAAATCTTCTTTGTCCCTTTGTGTGATTGTTCTTTTGCTTCTGCACTGCTACTCTTCATCACACTAACACTAACCAAACTTTTAAGTGTTCATGTTTTGATTTCAGATTTCAGAAAATCCTATTCACCCCCCTTCTAGGTTACCTTGCTGCCACACCAAAGGGCCAACAAGTGGTATCAAAGCGCGTCTCTGAACTTTCAAGAAGATCCAATGACCTTAAAGGAAAGATCCATGGCATCTCAAGGATATGCTGAAGGCCAATCCGTCACCAGACCTCCATTCTTCGATGGAGAAGATTATCAATATTGGAAGATGAGGATGGAATGCTTCATTCGAGGCACAGACTTTGATCTGTGGCAGGTAATAGAGGTAGGTGATTTAATTATTGTTCCAACTGAAGGCACTACTACCATTACAACAGCTGATAAAAATAAGCTATCTCTAAACTTTAAGGCTAAAAACTATCTATGTTGTGCTCTATCTAAAAGAGAGTTTAGTAGAGTTTCTGCATGTAAATCTGCTAAAGAAATATGAGATAAATTGCAGATAACCTATGAAGGAACAGATAAAGTAAAACAAGCTAGGATAGATATTCTTATCTCTCAATATGAGCAATTTAAAATGCTTCCAATTGAAAACATTACTACTATGTATAATAGATTTTCAAGTATAGTAGTCGATTTAAATTCTCTTGGAAGAATTATTTCTAATGAAGAAACCGTTAGAAAAATACTTAGGTCCTTAACTATTTCATGGACACCTAAGGTAACTGCTATTGAAGAGGCCCATGATTTAACTAAATTATCAATTGATAATTTAATAGGTTCTCTCATGGCACATGAAATAAATATGGAGCGATTATCTGAAAGCTCATCTAAGAAGAAATGTACTAATGCTCTTAAAGTTGTAGCTGCTCCTTCCACCTCTTCTTCTAGTTCCCAGGATGCAGATTCTGAAGACTGTAATATGGATGAAGTATTGTCCAAGCTTCAGAAGATTTTGAAGAAGAAGAAAAACGGATCAAGAAGAATTCAAAGGAAAGAGAAAAAGGAGAAAGAACCAGTCTGCTATGAATGCAGAAAACCTAGACATC
Source organism: Colocasia esculenta (assembly GCA_014218235.1). NCBI lineage: Eukaryota > Viridiplantae > Streptophyta > Magnoliopsida > Alismatales > Araceae > Colocasia > Colocasia esculenta. The sequence continues at coordinate 125,765,304 of CM024753.1, read as the reverse complement.
TGAGACCAGACTGTCCAAGGCTCAAGAAGATTGGTTAAACTGATAAGCCCAAGAAGCAGGACAAGAAATTTAAAAGAAAAGCCATGGCGGCTGCTTGGGAAAATGATGAGGTCATAAGTTCAGAATCATCAAGCTCAGATTCCGAAAAAGAGCAGGTAAATCTAGCCCTCATGGTGGGACTAGATGAGGTACATTCTGACTCATTTTTTAATTCTTACATAGATTCAGGGTCAGAATCAGAAGACTTAGAAGAAGTCTTTAATGAACTATATGAAAAACATAAGGGGGTTGTAAAAGAACTAAAAAATCTGAAAAACAACTCTCCTTGCTTGGAAAACACCAATTCTGATCTTAAATCTGAATTGGAGCAACTAGAAGAACAATTAAAAGAATGTAAAGATAAAAATTATCTTTTAAATGAAGATTTGAAAAGGAAGAATAATGAGAAGCTAGAGTTAGAAGAAAAATTAAAAACTCTAACTAAAGAAAATATTTATTTAAAAGAATCAGTTAGAAAATTAACTGAGGGGAAAACATCTTTAGCCCTATGCTTACAAGGATCAAAATCTGGAAATAACAAACAAGGGCTTGGATACATACCTCCAGAAAGAGGAAAACAAGCCATAATTCCTGAAAAATATCCCCTACCAAAATTTGTAAAAGAAACCAAGATGCCCCAGAAAAAGGCCCCTGTAAAAGAAAAAGGTTACAAAAATCTCGTTCTAAAAACTCAGCACAAAGAAAATAAGAACAACAAAATAATCTATATTCATTGTTGTTCTCATTGCAATAAACTAGGACACACTGTAAACACCTGCACAACGAGGCATTTAGTTTGGATCCCTAAAGGATATTTTCATGCATCTAACCATCAAGGACCCAAAAGGATTTGGGTACCTACCTTTGAGTAAATTTTTAGCCTTGGAGCATCAAAAACCAAGGATGCTCAAGGCAGGAGTGACTGCAGACTCTTCATTCAAATCACATCTGAAGAAAGAGTAGTCACAAAAATTGAATTGGTCTTTATTGCTAACAATTATTTGCATGGTTCATTCAGGTGGAGTCTCTCATTTAGGGGGAGCACAGATTAAGGGGGAGTCATTCCTTATCAACTATTATTGTTGAACCCCTCTATGGTAAGAAATTCTCTCAAAGGGGGAGAGAAATCCATGGTAAGATCCTTCCTTTTTGGTTAGTGACAAAAAGGGGGAGAGTTTGTATGAATTTTCGTAAACCTCTATGCTTTATATATTTTTATCAGAAAATTCGCATAAATTTTGTCATCACCAAAAAGAGGGAGATTGTTGAACCACTTTATGGTTGTCCTTATATTTTGGTGATAACAAAACTTATAATGATTTCATATATATCTTTGTTGATTAAATACTATTGAATATTTTGTTTCATCTTAGTCGTATCAATCTCATAGCAAAATCATGAGTCTCACATTAATGCAATATGACACACTAAAATGCTAAATCGATGTTCATTCAATATACAAAGATTTCTATTCAAAAGTGCCACATCGATTTCACTAACAACGATTTCATAAGTTACACAACGATTTGATCGTATAATGATTCGTTAAGTGAAACATCGATTTTATCGTATAACGATTTGTTTTGTAAGTGCAATGATTTTCTAGGAAATCGATTCCATAACGATTTGATAAGTGAGCACAACGATTTGTGCTCACAACGATTTCTTTAGACCGTAACGATTTCTTAAGTGAACCCATCGACTTGCCTTCACAACGATTTGTTAAGAAATCGTTCCCATAACGATTTCTTAAGTGATCACAACTATTTCTTCAATGATCATAACGACTTGTCTTTCACATCGATTTGTTCATAAACTTTGAACGATTTACTTGTAAATGAATAACAATTGTATAAGTCATATTCACATAGATTTCTCTTGAATATTTTTAAAGTATTTTTGGCGCTCATTGAAAAGTCAAATATCTTCTGACAAATAAAGTTGCATGCTTGATTCAAAGTAGTGTCAGAAAAAGATTTGACCTATCAGTTTTAGCATGTTAAGAGAAATACAGCAGAGTGCACTGTCATCGTGAAAACACTACTTTGTGCTGACACACTGCTCTATGCTCACAGATCTCAAAAACCACCAAAGGTAGATCAAGACAAGAGATCAGCAACGACTAGAAGAGCTACAACAGATCTCTTCAACGGATCTATTCTAAAGCTACTCATATAAAAGATGGAGCATTGCTGAAGAACAGAAATAGGAGCCTTCCTGAAAATCCTTAAGGAGTGTACAACTGTGAGAAGAACCTTCACGCCACAAACACTCAAAGAAAGAGAGAAGAGCTCGAGCCAAAAATCTACAGAAGCTTTCAAAGCAGAGGTCTTCATCGCCTTCAAGCCTTCTTCTCTTCCATTCTCCTTGTGCTCATTGTAATCTTGGGGGAGAGTCTATGACTGTGATCTAAGTGCTGAGCGTTCATCTTGTAATAGCTCTTCTGTCCAGCTGTAGGACTGTATACAGTGAGTAACCTAGCTAGAGGTTAGTGTCTAGCAGAACCGTGTTCGGGTTTGTACCAACAGGACCTAGATGGGGGTTTAAGTCTAGCAGAACCGCACTGGAGTTTGTTCCAGGAGGTTTACTTTTGAACCTGTAAAAGAAGTAGGTTTGCTTCTGAGCCTAGAAAAGAAGTGGACTGCCTTCTTGCTCGGGAAAGAGAAGAAGATCTAGTGGGGTATCCAGGGTGTTGTAGTGTCCTTGAAGGGGACTATACCTTCGGTTAGTGAAATCCTAAGAGTTTGCTTGGGGACTGGACGTAGGACTTCCATGTGAGAAGGGCCCAACCAAGATAAATCTCCTGTGTCCCTTTGTGTGATTGTTCTTTTTCTTCCGCACTGCTACTCTTCATCACACTAACACTAACTAAACTTTTAAGTGTTCACGTTTTGATTTCAGATTTCAGAAAATCCTATTCACCCCCCATTCTAGGTTACCTTGCTGCCACACCAAAGGGCCAACAAATCTTCTTTCTCTTCTTCTTTTTCTTCAAGACATATCTATTCCAGATCCCTGCAGAAATCTTCAACAAAATCTTCTTCTTCTATTTTCTTAATAGAAGGGTTAGTTTCATCAAATAAAATATGAAATGTTTGTTCTACAGTTAAAGTTCTTCTATTAAACACTTTATATCCTCTAGGTTTTGAAATGTATTCTAGCAGAAAACCTTCATCACTTTTAGCATCTAATTTTCCTAAGTTATCTTTGCCATTATTAAAAAAAACAAACACTTACAACCAAAGGGTCGAAGATGATTGATGTTTGACTTTTTCTCCTTGTACAACTCATAAGGTATCTTTTTTAGGATTGGTCTGATCATGCACCTATTAATGATGTAGCAAGCTGTGTTGACTGCTTCAGCCCAGAAATATCTTGGTAGATTGTATTCTGTAAGCATAGTTTTGGCCATGTCCAGCAGTGTTCTGTTCTTCCTTTCTACTACTCCATTCTGTTGAGGTGTTCTTGGTGCAGAGAAGTTGTGTTCTATGCCATTTTCTTCACATAACCTTACAAATTCTTTAATTTTGAATTCTCCACCATGATCATATCACAACAAGATAAAGTAGGTTTTTCGAAAAAAAGGTTCTATCTGTAATATATCTGAAATACGTCGAAAAAAATACCTTTCGACAACTTTCCGGTGAACGACCATCAAAAACTGTCCGTCAGAAAAATACCGTAAGAAATTACCGACGGGCAAAAAATTAGTCGGCAATCTATCAGTACTTACGACAGAAAGTTGTCGGTAAATTTCGTCAAAAAATGCGTTGGTAAATTCGGACAGAAAGTTGTCGATAAATTTCGTCGAAAAATTAGTCGGTACATTCCGACAGAAAATTCGGTCAGAAAATCCGTCGAATCTTTCGACGGATTCATCGACGGAAGTCACCGTCGCTAATGAACGACTTCTGACAGAAATTATCGTCTGTAAACCGTCGAAAATTCCAACGGTTTTGCCGATGGATAGGTTCCGTCGGCAGTCTTGTGTGCCGACGTTTCCGACGGACAATATCCATCGGAAATAGCCAACTAATTTTTTAAAAAAACATAATTAAATTAACAATGATAAATTATAAAACTTGTTAAAAAATTCATACTTTCCACAATAAATAACAATTAACCTAAAATCATCAATCACAACAAATATGAATCATACACAATAATAAGAAATAAAAATCACGAAAGGTTTGCTGGATGGTCCGCTGTCCCCGCCTCATGATCGTCAGGAACCGGAGGACCCTATATTAAAAAAAACAAAAATGAGAAACATAAATAAAAAATAATATACAAACATTATTTTTAAAATTTTAAACATAAAACATCTGATTATTCACTAAATTTAATTATAAAATATTTATGATCATTTACACTTGAATTTTATTTTAGATTGGTGGTTTGGGCGCCAAACCCAATCTGGGAATTTGAATAGAATTCCGTCAATTCTCACACATCGCTCTCACCCACTAGGTCGTGTCAGAGTAAACAACATGCCGATCGGATCCCTATTTCTGATTTTGGACCCCCGGGTTGCGTGTTATGATCCATTACACTTAGATTTTTTTAGATTAGTGATTTGAGCGCCGATCCCAAACCGAGAATCCGATTTGGATTCCGTCAGTTCCCATAGGTCACTTTCACCCACCTGTTCGTGTCGGAGCGAACGGCACACCGATCAGATACCCATTTATGATTTTGGACCCCGAGTTGCGTGTTTTGATCCTTTACACTTAGGTTTTTTTTTTTAATTAGTAATTTGAGTGCAGAACCCAAACCAAGAATCCGATTAGGATTCCGTCAGTTCCCACACGTCACTTTCACCCACCTGGTCGTGTCGGAGTGAACGACACGTCGATCAGATCCCTATTCTGATTTTGGACCATCGTATTACATGTTTTGATCCTTTACACTTACATTTATTTTAAATTAGTGATTTTAGTGACGAACCCAAGCCGGGAATCCGATTAGGATTCTGTCAGTGCCCACACGTCACTTTCACCCACTCGATCGTGTTGGAGTGAATGATATGCCGATCGAATCCCTATTTATAATTTTGGGCCCCTGGGTTGCGTGTTTTCATCCTTTTCATTTATTTTTTTTTAAGATTAGTTGTTTGTGCGCCGAACCCAAACTTGGAATCCGATTAGGATTCCGTCACTTCCCACACGTCACTTTCACCCACCCAGTCGTGTCATAGTGAACAACACGCCGATCGGATCCCAATTTCTGATTTTGAACCCCCAAGTTGCGTGTTCTGATCCTTTACACATAGGTTTTATTTTAATTAGTGATTTGAGCGCCGAACCCAAACCGAGAATCCGATTAGGATTCCGTCAGTTCTCATACATCACTTTCACCCACCCGGTCGTGTCAGAGCAAACGACATGCCGATAGGATCCCTATTTCTAATTTTGGACCCCTGGGTTGCGTGTTGTAATCCTTTACACTTACGTTTTTTTTTTTTAATTAGTGATTTGAGCGCCGAACCCAAACCGGGAATCCGATTAGGATTTCATCAGTTCCCACACGTCACTTTCACCCACCCGGTTGTGTCGGAGTGAATGACATGCCGATCGGATCGCCATTTCTGATTTTGGACCCTCGGGTTACGTTTTTTGATCATTTTCATTTATGTTTTTTTATGATTAGTGGTTTGAGTGCCGAACACAAACCGAGAATCCGATTCGGATTTCGTCAGTTCCCACACGTCACTTTCACCCACCCGGTCATGTCGGAGTGAATGGCACGCCGATCAGATCCCTATTTCTGATTTTGGACCCCCGGGTTGCGTGTTCTGATCCTTTACCCTTATGTTTTTTTAAAATTAGTGATTTGAGCACCGAACCCAAACCGGGAATCCGATTAGGATTCCGTCAGTTCCCATACATCACTTTCACCCACTCGGTCGTGTCGGAGTGAACAACACGCCGATCGGATCCCTCTTTCTGATTTTAGAGCCCTAAGTTGCGTGTTTTGATACTTTACACTTAGGTTTTTTTTATAGATCTTTTTTTTTATATACATATCAAGTGGCTTTTTTATTCTTCCATAAGTTGATTGTATAAAAGGACCTTCTTTTTAGGCTTCTTAATTTGGATTTTGTTTTTTCCCTTTTTAGCTCTTTAGACACTGACTCATAAATTGAGCTGGGTGGCCTCCAGTTGTAATGTGAGGATAGATATCAGACATGTCTTCAATGAGTTTTAAGCTATGGGAAGATGGGAAAGTCTTATTATCTACTTCTTAAACAATAATTGTTTTTTTTTTTAAGATTAGTGGTTTGCGTGTTTTAACAGTTTAGATTAGTGGTTTCATTTCATTCACACTATATGAAATTAATAGTAATACTGACCTGAGGGGCTTGCTGTGAGAGGCCTACTCCTCGGATGGCAGAGACCAGCTGCTCGACCATTGCACCAAAGTGCAGTTGTAGCTCTTCCCGGATGAGGGTTCTCATGTCCTCTCCACCACTGTCGGGCGTCGCAGCAAATGAACTCGCGTAGGCTAGAGGAGCAACTGAAATTGCATATGCGGACAACACTGGAGTAGTATCCAGGCTGTCCCCAAAGCCGTACACTCGACCCTTCCTCGGCCCTCCCACTGCGTCGACCCAGGCCTCCAGATCCAAGCCTGGCTGGGGAGTGCCCTCTACATAGCGATCTGTCATTGTCTTGTCATAGGTCTCCTACAAAACAAATTAAAAATGTATTATTCAAATCATATTTTTTTAATATCTAAATTCAATTGAAAATTTATATTTTGACTTACGGCAATCGTGCGAGCACTCTCGCTGACATAGTCATCCGTCCCCTTCCACTTATGAGTCCGATCAAATAACTCGTGACGCTTACAATTCAACAAAAGTAGTTAGTTTCACAAAAGTAGAGTTGTCTGATCGGAAAGTACCGTAGTGACTTATATGGAACATCCTTCTGCTTTGACTTGTCTCCTCTCTTAGGCTTGAATCCATGATGCTTACAGATACAACATGATGTCTTATCTGCATCATCTTTGTAGTACAACATATAATGATTAGGACATGCATCAATTTTCATAAAACCAAGCCCCAGATCATTCACCATCTTCTTCGCATGGTAAAAATCATTAGGCAACCTCTCTGATTGAGGAAGCATACTCTTGACGAGTAAGAGAAGTCGATCAAAACAACTCTCACTCATATGAAATTCAGAATTCAAATCCAGTAGCTGCGACACTGCAGACAACCGTGTACGCTTCTCACAACGATCCCATAATGGCTCATCAGCATCTCGAAGTAACTGATAAAATCTCTAAGCTATATTATTTGGCACTTCTTCATTTGTTTGGTCATCATGAATATGAACTCCGGACCAGCAGCATCGACAACCATGTCTACGTACGTACTTGTGGAGGCAAAGTTGGCTGGTTCAGACGACTATATATTAAACTTACCATGAGACGACCATAACTCATAATAGGCAACAAATACTCTCATATACAAATGATGTTGCACATCCCATGTCAATATCCATTTTCTGTTCTTACAAGCCGAACACGGACATCAGATGTTACCCATCAGATCAACTGCTACTGATGAATTCCTCAATGCAAACTGAATGAAACTGAAAACTCCATCTTTAAACTCATCTATCATAACTCCATTTACTATTCCATGATACATCCATGAACGATTCTCATAAGACATTTTTCCTACACAGATTAAATGTCATGTCACGAGTTAAAACCCAACTCACCCTCACATCGTTCGAGTAAGTCAAAATGAATAGGTAGGACATATTAATTCGACTATCATTTTTTATCCATCCATGAATATTTGATCGCAATCAAATGGTCATTTACTATATATTTGTACAGTTTGCTAAAAATTTCAGTAGCATCTCCCCACACCTCTCCGATATACCTAAAATATTTATTTATTAAGAAGTTTTCTTAAACACTTATTTTTAAGTGGCTAAGAAAATATTCAAAATCAATAAAGGTATACCAGAGAGGAGTGAGAAGATGCAACCAAAATTTTCAACAAATGTACAAACACTATAGTAAATAACCACCTAACTGCGATCAAACATTCACAGACTGTCCAAAACGGGACAATTCAAGACTTTGAGTTAGATATACACGTTCTCATCTTTAAAAATAAGACTCGTGCACATCAATCCCAAAGTCTTGAATGGGAAGGTTCATTGACATGGGCTTAACACGCTCTCGTGAGTGTGTGTAGTGATAAATTGCTATACATGCATAGATCAAATTTAAAAACCACATAAATATCAAAGGAAAATGAAAACAAAATATTACATGTGAACAAGTGCAATATTAAATCAAATTCACACATACATGTAAATGAATTACATTAAAGTAAGAACTGCAATACTAATCACTAAACTTGATTTCTATAGAAAAAAAATTAGACTCCTCAATTATCTGCTCCTTTTTGGAATCAGATATACAAACTTACCATAAACATCTGCTTTAAATTTCTCAAAAAAAATTCTAAAAAAAAATTTATAAATAGGATCTTAATTGGAAGACAACAGATAATTAATCACGGGATCTCAAATAAAATTAGTAAAGAGGATCTTAATTGGATAAAACACCATGCCAACCGAGATTTATACAAAAATTCAAAAAAAAAATCGTAGTAAAAATATTTCTTGCAAGGCGTTGAACAACTTCAAAGAAAAAAAAAAGTGGGTGCACTGGCCTTGTGTTCCTGAATGTCACCTACTTACACGGAAACCAGTAGCTGAGAAGAAAAGATTTAGGGGAGTCAGGTTTGAAGAAATGGAGAGGGACTGCTTAAATGCCCATGGGGCCGCTGCGAACCTTCACGAACGCCTATTCACACTCAGTGACTCCTCATAGATGCATGTTTGCCAAACATGCACCAGAGTCGCGAATGTGATCCAACGACCGGTCCCTGGTGGTAAGAAGGTCAGATGACCTTACTGCCCATTGTGTCAGTCTTCAGAAAATATCGTGAAGATTTACAGAATGGGCAGTAAGGTCACCTAACCTTCTTACCACCAGGGACCTACCGTTGGATCACATCCCTGACTCTGGTGCATGTTTGGCAAACATGCATCTGTGAGGAGTCAATGAGTATGAATAGGCGTTCATGAAGGTTCGCAACGGCCCCATGGGCAAGTAGGCAGTCCCTCTCCATTTCTCTAAACTTGACTCCCCCAAATCTTTTCCTGTCAGCTACTGGTTGCCGTGCATGTAGGTAAAATTCAAGAACACAGGGCCAGTACACCCACTTTTTTTTTGTTTGAAGTTGTTCAACGCCTTGCAAGAAACTTTTTTACTATGAAATTTTTTTTCTTGAATTTTTGTATAAACCTCGGTTGGCATGGTGTTTTATCCAATTAAGATCCTCTTTACTAATTTTATTTGAGATCCTGTGATTAATTATCGATTGTCTTTCAATTAAGATCCTATTTACATTTTTTTTTGAGAAATTTAAAGCAGATCTTTATGGTAAGTTTGTATATCTGATTCCAAAAATGAGTAGATAATTGAGGAGTCTAATTTTTTTCTATAAAAATCAACTTTGTATATATGGTAGCCATCTCACTGGTGTTCCACTGAAAGAGGGGGGGGGGGGCTGCTCATGTACCTCAGAAAGGAAGAAAAGTCATCCTACATTCCAAGAAAAAAATAGATATGTCAGCCTGCTGATCACAATATATATATATTTCATTAGAGGAGTGAAAAAGTAGTTAATAGAAAAGCATAAGCTTTCATCTATCTTATCCATTTTCCTATAATGAAAATGATACACAAGAAAAATGATGTCCATTGAATAGATTAATGTTTCAAAACTAAATAATCAAGCAACAACCAAATACAACAATTTGTACCTTTCTCGTCAAATATTATCTATTTCCCACACTCTAGGAAATAAGGAAACAAGAGAAACTATATTCAGACTCTTCCAAACCAGACCACATGACATGACCAATATAGAAGTTGTACCTTACATGTTGAATCATAGTGTCACGACCCAACACGGAATATCGGAACGTAAGGCAGTTGCAAGTAAACGGGTACCGAGCGAGTACTAGACATCAAACCATTGAACAATGAATAATACAAAAGCAAATTCTTCTCATTAATAACTCTTCGAATGTCTAGTTACAACCGCTAATATCAGAGCCATTCTACAGGGCCCAATTACATTGAAATAAGGTAAAAGACTATCTGACACTCTAACGTAGTACTAAGAAACTAGGGTACTCTTGACTTCACTCCTAGTCATTCCCATCCTCTTGAGTGTATGGTTCGTCCTCGGACTCACCTGAGAACACATAACCAAAATGCAAGGTGACCGATAACGCCCAGTAGGACTTAAATCTCAGGATCAAGCAAGCTCTAAATGATTAATGTATTAAAAGCAGAGCAACTAGTGATAGAGCGAGAGAGTCAAGTAATGTAAGAGATAGCATGATAACATGTGATTGAAATAGCACAAGTTTCTAAATATAGCACAAATGTCGAGTATAGCACAAATAGCACAGGTATATCAATTGCACAATGAGCATAGTATAGCACTTTGTCGTCAATAGACAACGAGAGAATATAGCACTTTTAATTGTCATTTAGACAATCGATATAGATAGCACTCGAGTGTAATGCCAAACACTATGATCATTTAACTCCTATGGGCAAATAGCACTTTCAGGCGCACCTCCCAGGACCAGATTGGGCCCTTTATATATTGCCAGGCATTGGTTATATTGTTTATCTTTAGACAATCAGTCAATGGCCAATAGGGAGTACTATGAATAGATGAGAACACTAGATGAATAGACAAGATAGTAGAGTGAACGTGAATAGACGAGCAAGTAGAATATAGATGAGAACGAAGGGACATTGCACGTAACACGTCGAGTAAACAGGCGATAGTAACAGTTGCACAACACGCGCACATGGTGTTGGCAGTCAGGTGGGATTCACTTCCTTCTAGCTGGCCATGTTATGCACAGGTCCAGAGGTCCGGCATGATTCAAGGTAGGAGTGAACTTCTAATAGCCGTTTGGATTATGTTGATCCCTAAAAGGTATCATAGGTGTTAGTGTACAACCAGCTCATCGGCCATGTGGGAATCCATGGACAGAGGAGACTTATGGAGGCCTTGAACAAAGACTGACTAGTCTGACAGAAGGAGTATCCGACAGAGAGTTCTCCAAGTCAAGAGAAAGTGTGTATATAGAAACAAGTGCCCGACGCTCTAGAGAAATTCTAGAACAGTGGAGCATTGGTAACGGTATTCCAAACATCGCAAGAAAACAATGACAAGTTCATTAAAAATATGGCAATTTAATTATACAATTGGAAATAAATTTACCAGATGTATTATGAGATATTTTAATGCCAAGTTAAGCCATATTGGATGGTTCAAAGTGTGTGCACATGTGACAAGAGAATCATGGAGATGTAATTATCATGTGGATGACTTTTAATTAACTTAATCATTTATTCAAAATTAACAACTTTGTTTACTGGTCTTTAAGACAATTAACAAGGGTAAGAGATTACTATAGAAGGTCGAGACTTGAAAATTTTTAGGATTTTGATGCAAAAGGCCAGAACGCGACATACTCTTGTAAGGGTCGCGACAGGTCAAGTACAAAACGTGACATGGCCGCTCATGGGTCGCGATAGGGCTGTCAGGTTAGGAATCTAGACCGCGACAGTACTGCATGTCGTGTTCAGAACGTGACAGAGATTGCATCGCGACGGGCCCTGAGAACGCGACCCATCGGGCCGTCGCGTTCTCAGGTCCTGTGCCTGAGGCTGAGCAGGAAAAGGACAGGTCTTGGATTGCGGTCCAAACCTTCCTTGTTTTGACACAGGGTGCTTCAAAAATTCATAACTAATTTCACAAGCGATGAAAATTCTTAAAACCAATTCTAAATGAATCTAGCATGCAAGAGTGCTTCCAGTAAATAGGAATTTGAAAACTATCATGGTCTCAACATGGTTCAACAAGTTAAACATGAAGTAACATGAATCTATGTACAGTAGAGATGAACGATTTAATTCACGAAGTAGGGTGGATGAAAATTAGGGCTTTCAGTGGAAAAAGACTCCGAACAATCATCAGTATCCCCAGTAAAAATTTTATGGCATGGGGATGAGTATGCATGAAGGTCTAGAATTAATAAGAAGGGTCGGGTTCATGAAAGTTACAGAACTTCAAAAATCAAGAACAAAAGATTGGCTCGATGGAAAATTATGAAACGAGAGGGGTTTTGTTCCTGATGGTTGGAATAATCTACAGACGAGTTTAATTAGATTTTGCTTGTGAGAACGCCTACCTTTGGCTCGTTTAATCGTCTAGCGCTTAGAACTTGAAGAACGGGGGTTGGGGACTTGAGCAGCCTTCTCCCCACGAGATCTCCTCCTCCTTGGCCTCTCCTCCAGGTCCAGGAAGCCCCAGCAATGTGTTAGGGCCGGCCATGGAGAAATTGGAGAGTATGTATGTCTCCTTTGTTTTTATTTCCTAATAGGACTCTAACCCCTATTAAATTTTGAGTTTTATTTATTTAATTCCACATTCCAAGCTTTCCACTTCCTATTTGGGTTAGGATGAGAGCTAAATTCGTGGCCAAGCCATTAGGGTAGAGTTAGGAATCCAATTCCAACTCAAACTGCTTATTTTAATGCTTTATTACCCTTTTTCCATTTAAGTAATATTTAAGTTACGAATTTAGGGTATTTTCCTATTATTCCACCTTTTAAAATCCCTATTTTGGCCCACTAAATTTTAGAGGGTCCATTTAACAAAGCCCATTACTTCTTTTCATTTAGTGGGTTTTAATTAATTCTCTTTCCTTTGATTTTCCAATTGACTTAATTTTTTAATATTATTAAATTTTTAATTTTTGAAAAATCCAGATTGCTACATCCTCCTCTCTTAAAAGAATTTGGTCCCCAAATTCATAAGATCATAATGGAGAGAATGTCTTACCGAAGAGATCGGGGTAGTTCGGTCTTATGATTCCTTTAGGTTCCCATGTGGCTTTTTCCACTTCACAATTATTCCACAAGACTTTAACCACATGGATGGGACGGTTCCTTAGTTGCTGCACCTTCCGTTCTAGTATATTGACTGGCATCTCTTCACATGTCATGTCGTTGTTTAATACCAACTTCTCATGGCGAATGATGTGTGTAGGATCGTACATATATTTCCTGAGCATGGAGCCATGGAACACATTGTGTACACATGCCAAATCCGGTGGCAATGTCAGACGATATGCAACCTCACCAACCCTTTCGAACACTTCAAAAGGACCGATGAATCTAGGACTGAGCTTTCCTTTGACACTAAATCTTTGGATACCACGGGTAGGTGATACCTTTAGGAGTACATGATCACCGACTTGAAACTCCAAATCTCGCCTTCTCCAGTCAGTGTAGCTCATCTGCCTAGACTGAGCAATCTTGAGTCGGTCTCTAATCACCAGAATGTCTCTTGTTGTATTTTACACCATGTCTGGGCCTAGCCATTGCTATTCTCCCACCTCATTCTAGCTTGCAGGAGATCTACAATTTCTGCCATATAGTGCTTCGAACGGTGCCATTTTAATACTCGCCTGGTAATTGTTGATATAGGTGAACTCTTTTAGAGATAGGTGCTCATTCCAATAACCTTGGAATTCTATGGTGCAAGCTCTCAACATGTCTTCTACAATTTGGTTGGTTCTTTCAGTCTGCCCATCAGTTTGTGGATGAAAAGCTGTACTAAAGTTGAGTTTAGTACCAAGTGCACTTTGCAGTCCTTTCCAAAAGTGGGATGTAAATCTCAGATCTCGATTTGAGACAATAGATGATGGGACTTCGTGCAGTCTCACTATTTCCTTGACATATAACGCAGCTAGGACCTCCACCGACCACTTACTCTTTATAGCTAGAAAGTGAGCGGATTTGGTTAGTCGGTCGACAATGACAAATATGGCGTCGAGTCCACCACGAGTCTTGGGTAAACCCATGGTGAAGTCCAAGCCAATGCTTTCCCACTTCCACTCTGGAATATCTAGTGGTCTAAGTACGCCTGCAGGGCGCATGTGTTCGTCCTTTACCTGTTGGCAAGCAAGGCAATGAGCGGCATGCTCGGCAACCTCTCTCTCTATGTTTGTCCACCAAAATGTTCTTTTCATGTCTTGATACATTTTGGTACCTCCAGGAAGAATAGTATACTTCGTCTTGTGAGCTTCATCCATTAACCTTCTCTTCAATTCTTCATTGTCGGGGATGCATGTCCTCCCTTGGAACACCAGCATTCCATCTTCGGTCATAGCAAAGTCAGGTCTTTCAGCTAGAGTTTCCTTGATGCGAACCAAGAATGGATCGCTATCTTCTTGAGCTTTAATCTCTTACATCATGTCAGATTGAATCCTAATATTGGCAATGAAGACTCGATCATCCCTATGTTCAATATTCAAGTCCAACCTTGCGAATTGCTCTAGTAGTTGCATCTCGACAAGAACTAGACTCGAAACAAATTGTAAGGCCCTCTAATTTTGTTACATTATTGTATTGCATGTAAATAATTCATGTTGTGAACGTATGTAGGTACGTATCTACGTATGTATTAATTAGTATACCTATGTGTGCATGTGTACAATTCGGTATAAGTAATGTATGTATTGTATGATAGTAATGTGTACATGATAACGTATATATATGGCATGTATATAGGTGTAAAATATGCATGGTTTCAGCAAGTTTTGAAGTTCTGGCAGAAGGCCAGATCGGCGTCAATATCCATGGATGCTTGGGTTGAGTAGGCGTCAACCCCATGGACGCCAGCACTAAGTCCAGCGTCCAGCGATGTGGACGCCAACTTCTCTGACCTGCATGCGTTGCAGAGCCTAAAATTCCGGGAGCAAGCTACCTCACCCATTGGGGAGCTGTCTCCAACGGTCTGATGGCCCTCTTGTCCGACCTGTGTGAGAGGAGAGCTCCTCTCCTCTACATACAAACCCCCTTTGCAACCAGAAAACCCCTCTTGACTCTTTGCAAAGAGGAGAGAAAACCCTAGTTCGGAGCTGTGCAAAGACTGAGCTTTGGAGGCTTTGATCCGGCGATCCAAGGCTTCATCCGGCGTTCTTCTGCAACTGGAGGCTAGAGGGAACCAAGGAGAAGGCTTCCCCACCACTGGCTTAGCACCTGCATCGACCTAGAACCCGGAGGAGAGCTCTTTTGGAGGCTTCTTGGGACTGCCCAAGGAGAGCTTCTCCGACCCATTTAGATCCCTTGGAGTTTTTATAAGAGGCAAGTACCCTACCCATAGTGTTCATGTATGTGTCTAGGATGGTTTTATCATTTTTATACATTTTCCTCATGTCCTGGATCCCCTCTTTCACCCTTTCATTTGAGTTCAGTCTGTGTTTCTGCACAGACAGGAACCTGGCGTCAATGCCTTGACGCCAAGCTCTAGGTGCGGGTCCAGCGATCTGGCCGTCCACTTCTGGAACGGCCAGAGACCGCCGCCAAGTTCATCTGAGCAGAACAACAAGTTGTTCTGCCCTTCTATGTGGATAATTTCGATATGTTTCACGATGAGGATATATTGTAATCTCTTATATGCTATGTATACTAACTAATGTGATGGATGGGAATGTGAATGTACATTTATTTTGTGGATGGTAGAACTTATTTATATATTTAAAAGCATGTGGAAAAATGTTCATGTGTATGTTCTTACCATTTTCCTGATAATCCGTGGTAAAATCATGTTGCCCTAATTTCATTAGACCATGTGTGTACAACCTTGTCTATGCCCTGAGTTTCTGGAATTTTCCATGCTTGTATGATCTATCGAATTTTCCCGTTTCGGGGAAAACAGAAATCATGCGTAAGTCGCAATAAATCTTCTGTAAATTGTATGTTGGCCAATAAATTCAGGAATAAATTCTGTAGATCCATGACTGTTAGGGTTTAGACAGTGTGTGGTTAAAACTGTGCTTGTGTTTAACCCCATGTTAAATCGAATTGCGGATAGCATGTGAAATTAATGTTAGATTTTTTGTAATTCCGTTTTAGCTCAGAAAAATCTAAAAATTTTCATGTGGGATCCTAATCCTGAAAATAGCTTGTGATTAAAATTTCAGGTCATTTGGACCAATAGATGATACAATATGAATTTCCCATGTGAAATTGTGAAACTAATGCATGTCGTTGTAAAATGATTTGTTTTGTGTATAGCCACCTGATTAGCGCAATTTTCTGAGTGCTAAGATTCTGTAATTGTAGTGCCATGTTAGGAAAAACAGAGAAGTGTGCGTGTGAGTGAGAATGTGAATGAAATGAGAATGACATGTGTAAACCTATGTGTTAAAATCAGTAAAATGTGTAATGTGTAACTTGTGCCAAATGTGACACTACTTCCGCAGAGGGTAGTGGAACCGTATCAGGGAAAAGTCCCCTTGAGAAGATTCAATGTGTAAGTGACCCTAAGGGATTAGGGGGAAATTCTGGAGGTGGACAAGTACCACTGGTTAGGGTGGAGACTTGTTCTCCCGGTCTGCGCAGTCCAAGAGTCGCCATTGTATTACCTAGATGGCGTCTATGTGATGTGATGTGTTGTGTTCTTCTTTGGTGGTTTGGACTATGTGTCACGGCACTACATGTGAATGTGTAAATGTGTATGTGTTCATGTGAAAAATGTGAATGTGAATAATGTGTAAAAGTGTATGTGTAAAGTGTAAAATATGCGAATTTGAAATTGTGTAAAATGTGAAACCAAAATGTGAGGATGTGAGTGTGTAATCCATGTTATGACAAATCTGAAATCATGCTTAAACAATAACTTTACTATGTTATGATCTATGCAAAATGACTAGAATCCATGCTAGAGATAATTGTTAAGCATGTACAAACAACTTCCATAATCGACTATTCACATGTTGTGATTTAAATCGCGGTTGTAGCTCTCATGTGTTAGATTATGGTTGCTAAAGCAAGTAAAATCAACAAGCTTAAAGTATGAAAAATGGTCATGTATATGCGTAGTAATGTGTAGATTCCATGTTAGGTGTGTTTCCTTTCATGCATGTTCGGAAATGTATGTTCATGGTTTTCATGTCTTAGTTGGTTGGAGGTAGATTTTTATGTGAGAAATGAATAGCAAGCATGTGATAGGTGATTCTATTTCCGTAAATCTGAAAGCATAGTCCATGTGTTAAATTGTAGATTTACCATGATAGGTTGTAAGAGTTTAATATCGAGTATGCTACATGATGCATCTTATGAATGTGTATGAAAAACCTACCATGATATGTGCATGTGCGGTATGTGTAGAATACTTACTGAGTCTTTTAGACTCATTACTTGCTTCGGCGTACAGGTGTAGTTGGTGACGACACGCTTGCAGAGGAGGCGTTGGAGACCGACTCCGAGCGTGGGGATTAGACAGTTGGAGTGCTTGTGACATTTTGAGATTTTCATAGTATTTAATTGCAACATTGTATTAGAATTACTATGGAAGAATGTATGAGTGTGGACACTTATGTATTAAATTTTCAGCAATTTGAATTATGTGGACTTTTAGTTCTTTAAATGTTATTGAATCATGTATGTTAAATGTGGATGATGAATGAATGAATTAAGACATTGGTTCTTTTACTTCCGCTACTCTGTTCTATATTCACGTGTATCTCAGCTGAATGTCATTGTTGAGTAAATGTCCCACTGTGATGACCCTTGCTATACTGACGTGGGTTGGTATAACCGTACCGGTATAATGAGGGTCGTTACAGAGATTGGTATCAAAGCGACCGGTTGGGATTGCACATGCATATACCTAAGTCATCATCCCCATTGCATGCTAAGTATGTCCACATGTGTAGAATTGATTAATAAGGAAGGATAGATAGATAAGAAAATGGTTAGAAAACTTAGTAACCTAGCTCTAATGGTGGCTGAAATTTTATTACAGCCATGGCTTCGAGAGGTAGGCATGGCGGAGCGTCGGCCCGTGAGGACGAGCCGCGACGTGACGAGCGGGCGGAGCAGCAGGCCCCGGCACCGCAAGGCCCTGTACTTCCCCCACCGCCGCCTGTGGATTATGGAGTATTCATGCAAGGTCTGGTGCAAGCCATGCAGACGCAGGCTCATACCCAGGCAGCACTTCAGGCACAGTTGGAGGCTCAGGTTAGACTAATAAAATGATTTATAGTCTGTTTATTTAATTATGTGATATTGTGTTGATTGTATATTGTTTGTTGTGATGTAGCAGGCTCAAGGACCAGCTCAGGACCATGGTGGACCTTCTACCATGGAGAGATTCAAGAGGATGCTGCCACCCTCTTTTAAGGGGTAGAGCGATCCGTTGTTGGCTGGAAGCTGGATGAGGGAGATAGAAAAGATCTTCCGAGCCATCAGGTGTGCAGATGAGGATAAGGTTACATTGGCCACCTACATGCTACAGGTATGTGTTGATTTTGTATGATTGTATGTTTTGTATAGTTAGAACTGTTAGTTGGAGCTTACGAAGGTGTATTACAAAAAAGAGCTGATGTATGGTGGGCTTCATTGCTGCGTACCCGATTTGAGGACGGAGCTATCGACGTTGTTTGGGACGAGTTCGCGAGGCTCTTTCGGGCCAAGTTCGTCCTCGAGCATGTGCAAGATCGGATGGAGCAAGAATTTCTATCTTTGGCCCAAGGCTCCATGACTGTGTTGGAATATGAGGCAAGATTTTCTGAACTTTCTAAATATGCACCTCATATCGTGGCAGACGAGCGAAGGAAGACCAAGAAGTTCGTGATGGGACTCAAGCCATCACTGCGGATGAGACTCGTGGCATTTGACCACTGCACATTGGACGAGGCCCTCATTGCTGCCTGCAGGCAGGAGGGAGAGATGGAGAAATACCTGGAAGAAAAGAAAGCTTCGCAGAAGAGGCCAGCATCGACTTTCCAACGGCAAGACAAGAAGAAAGCAGTGTACCAGACACCGCAGCGATCCATGACAGTCAGCAGTTCTCAGGTACCCTCTATACGTTCCCCTGGTGTGAAGAAAGAGTGTCCCCACTGTGGGAAGACACATGGTGGTACCGAATGTTGGATGATTACGGGCACGTGCTTGAAGTGCGGGAGCAGCGATCACAAGATCAAAGATTGCCCAAGACTTCAGCAGGGAGTCCAGCGTGGAGCGCCAGCCCCAGCAGTAGCAGCAGCAGCACCAGCTACAGGGAGACCAGGAAGGCCTCGAGCCCCAGCTCGAGTGTTTGCTTTAGCACTCGAGGACGCCGAGCAGGCGGAGCATGTCACCAAAGGTACAGTTTTGCTCTTAGGTGTGCACGCTCGGGTTTTGTTTGATACAGGTGCTACTCACTCGTTCATTTCTGAGCGGTTCGCTAGGCAGTTAGCCCTAGAGTCAGGTATAGAGTCTGAGGATTTAGAGGTCCCTTTGTCTGTGCACACCCCTGCGGGTACGGTATCGACTAGGAATTGCATTATGTCGTTACATGTGTGCATTGAGGATAGAGTCCTAGATGGGTGTTTCTTCTTGCTAAATATGAAGGACTATGATGCTATTCTTGGTCTGGATTGGCTAGAGGAGCACTATGCATTAGTGGATTGTCGTCGGAAGAGGATCGTTTTCCGCATTTCTAGTGAGGATGAGTTCTCTCACCCCTTGCCAAGGAACTTGGCAGGAAAGTTAGTCATCTCTGCCATGAAAGCGATGCGCATGGTGAACAAGGGTTGTGACGCTTTTCTTGCCAGCGTGGTGTTAGTGCCAGAGGCTGATGAGTCACCTACTCTTGCAGAGATCGAGGTAGTGCAGGATTTTCCAGATGTCTTTCCTGATGATTTGTCTGGATTGCCACCGGATAGAGAGATAGAGTTTACCATAGAGTTGCTTTCGGGCACCTCTCCTATCTCGAAGGCTCCATATCGGATGGCACCTGCGGAGTTAGCCGAGTTGAGGAGACAGTTGCAGGAGTTGCTTGATAAGGGATTTATTCGCCCTAGTGTTTCCCCTTGGGGCGCGCATGTATTATTCGTCAAGAAGAAAGACGGGTCACTTAGGTTATGCATTGACTATAGGAAGTTGAACCAAGTGACTGTGAAGAACAGGTATCCCTTACCTCGTATTGATGACTTGTTTGACCTGTTGCGAGATGCATCAGTCTTTTCTAAGATTGACTTGCGATCTGGTTATCATCAGTTGAGGATTCGGAGTGAGGATGTATCCAAGACGGCGTTTAGAACCTGCTATGGACATTATGAGTTTTTGGTCCTTCTTTTCGGATTGACCAATGCCCCTGCAGCATTCATGGATCTCATGAACAGGGTGTTTAGGCTTTATCTAGATAGTTTTGTCGTGGTGTTTATTGATGATGTGTTGGTCTACTCTCCGGATGAGACCACGCACCGTCAGCATTTGAGGTTAGTGTTAGAGGTTCTTCGTGAGCACAAGCTGTATGCCAAGTTCAACAAGTGCGATTTTTGGTTGCGCGAGGTTCATTTCCTCGGGCATGTTATCTCCGGCGCTGGTGTTGCAGTTGATCCAGCGAAGGTCCAGGTAGTTATGGATTGGGAGATTCCCAAGACCCCTTCGGAAATTCGTAGTTTTATCGGTTTAGCTGGTTACTATCGGCGATTCATTGAGGGATTTTCATCCATCGCCGCCCCTTTGACTCAGCTTACCAGAAAGGGAGTGAAGTTTGTTTGGTCCGAGAAGTGTGAGAGTAGTTTTCAATTATTGAAGACTAAGCTCATGACAGCCCCGGTGTTAGTTTTACCGAGCGGTGTAGAGGGTTTTTCTATGTACACGGATGCGTCTCGGATCGGTTTAGGTTGTGTGCTCATGCAGTAAGAAAGGGTAGTGGCTTATGCTTCTCGTCAGTTGATGGAGCATGAGAAGAACTATCCGACTCATGGCTTGGAGCTCGCAGCAGTGGTTCATGCACTAAAGATCTGGAGGCACTATCTTTATAGTGTCAGATTTGAGGTGTTTACCGACCACAAGAGCTTGAAGTATCTTTTCTCCTAAAAGGAGTTAAACCTGAGGCAGAGAAGATGGATTGAGTTCTTGAAGGACTATGACTTCAACCTTCAGTATCACCCTGGAAAGGCGAATGTTGTAGCGGATGCTCTGAGTAGGAGGAGGCCATCTCTCCAGCAGGATTGGAAGATGTTGGAAGATGCGGCTTGCGCGCTGACTGAGTTAGAGCCATCGCTATGCCAAGCTTTTGTAGCTCAGTTATCTCTTAGGTCCTCGGTTTTGGATGAGGTGATCGAGCAATAGGGAGCCGACCCTAGACTCTGAGAGTTAGTGAGCAAGGCAGGCATTGCTCGTGATGAGGACGGTGTGATCAGATTTCAGCACCGTGTTTGTGTCCCTGATTTAGTAGGTGTCCATGAGCATGTGTTAGCGGAGGCTCATAGATCGCGATTCTCTATTCATCCGGGTAACACAAAGATGTACCAGGCTTTGAAGAGATCCTTTTGGTGGTCTGGAATGAAGAGGGATGTAGCGGATTATGTATCTCGTTGTTTAGTATGCCAGCAAGTGAAGGCCGAGCGACAGCTACCATCCGACCTTATGCAAAGGATGGACATCCCAGTGTGGAAGTGGGAAGCTGTCACTATGGACTTTGTTTCGGGTTTTCCTCGATCTAGAAGGGGCAATGACTCGATTTGGGTAGTTATAGATAGATTCTCGAAGACTGCTCATTTCTTGCCCATGAAGAAGAAGCAGTCAGTAGAGAGTTTAGCTAGATTGTGTGTTAGTGGTATCATTAGATTGCATGGTGTGCTGAAGTCGATCATTTCGGATCGAGATCCGAGATTTACTTCGAGGTTGTGGAAGGGTCTTCAGGATGCTTTAGGTTCGGAGCTGAAGCTTAGTTCGGCGTTTCATCCCCAGACTGATGGACAGTCCGAAAGGACTATCCAGACGCTCGAGGATATGTTGAGAGCGTGTGTTCTGGATTGGAAGGATGATTGGGAGCGTCACTTACCTCTAGTGGAGTTCGCATACAACAACAGCTTTCATGCGAGTATTGGTATGGCTCCCTTTGAGGCGTTGTATGGTAGGCCCTGCAGAACTCCTTTATGTTGGGAGGAGACTGGTGATAGGCAGTTGATCGGTCCGGAGTTAGTTCAGGAGACTTCGGATAAGGTCCAGCTTATCAGGAAGAGGCTTGTTGCGGCACAGGATAGGTAGAAGAGCTATGCCAACAACAGGAGGAAGGATTTGGAATTCGAGGTTGGTGATCATGTCTTCTTGAAGATATCGCCTACTCGAGGTGTTGTCAGATTTGGCAGGCATAGTAAGTTGAGCCCTAGGTTCATTGGCCCATATGAGATTCTTAGACGTTTGGGCAGCGTGGCATATGAGCTAGCATTACCCCCAGCTTTGGCTAGCATTCACCCTGTATTCCACGTATCTATGCTCAGGAAGTATGTCCGAGATCCGTCTCATGTGATTAGTCATGAGCCAGATCTGTCGTATGTCGAGCAACCAGTAGCTATTCTTCACCGGAAGGTTCAGCATCTCCGGAACAAGAGTATTGCATCGGTGAAAGTTCTATGGCGGAACTTCTCACGAGAGGAGGCTACTTGGGAGCTTGAGGATGCGATGAAGAAGAAGTATCCCCTTTTGTTTGAGTAGCGTCGTTCTAACTTTGAGGACAAAGTTTCTTTTAAGGGGGAGAGGGTGTAAGGCCCTCGAATTTTGTTACATTATTGTATTGCATGTAAATAATTCATGTTGTGAATGTATGTAGGTGCGTATCTACGTATGTATTAATTAGTATACCTATGTGTGCATGTGTATAATTAGGTATAAGTAATGTATGTATTGTATGATAGTAATGTGTACATGATAACGTATATATATGGCATGTATATAGGTGTAAAATATGCATGGTTTCGGCACGTTTTGAAGTTCTGGCCGAAGGCCAGATCAGCATCAATATCCATGGACGCTTGGGTTGAGTAGGCGTCAACCCCATGGATGTCAGCACTAAGTCCAGCGTCCAGTGATGTGGACACCAACTTCTCTGACCTGCATGCGTCGCAGAGCCCAGAATTCTGGGAGCAAGCTAGCTCACCCATTGGGGAGCTGTCTCCAACGGTCTGATGGCCCTCTTGTCCGACTTGTGTGAGAGGAGAGCTCCTCTCCTCTACATACAAACCCCCTTTGCAACCAAAAAACCCCTCTTGACTCTTTGCAAAGAGGAGAGAAAACCCTAGTTTGGAGCTGTGCAAAGACTGAGCTTCGGAGGCTTTGATCCGGCGATCCAAGGCTTCATCTGGCGTTCTTCTGCAACTGGATGCTAGAGGGAACCAAGGAGAAGGCTTCCCCACCACTGGCTTAGCACCTGCATCGACCTAGAACCCAGAGGAGAGCTCTTTTGGAGGCTTCTTGGGACTGCCCAAGGAGAGCTTCTCCGACCCATTTAGATCCCTTAGAGTTTTTACAAGAGACAAATACCCTACCCATAGTGTTCATGTATGTGTCTAAGATGGTTTTATCATTTTTATACATTTTCCTCGTGTCCTGGATCCCCTCTTTCACCCTTTCATTTGAGTTCGGTCTATGTTTCTGCACATACAGGAACCTGGCGTCAATGCCTTGACGCCAAGCTCTAGGTGCACGTCCAGCGATCTGGCCGTCCACTTCTGGAATGGCCAGAGACCGCCACCATGTTCATCTGAGCAGAACAGCAAGCTGTTCTGCCCTTCTATGTGGATAATTTCGATATGGTTCACGATGAGGATATATTGTAATCTCTTATATGCTATGTATACTAGCTAATGTGATGGATGGGAATGTGAATGTACATTTATTTTGTGGATGGTAGAACTTATTTATATTTAAAAGCATGTGGAAAAATGTTCATGTGTATGTTCTTACCATTTTCCTGATAATCCGTGGTAAAATCATGTTGCCCTAATTTCATTAGACCATGTGTGTACAACCTTGTCTATGCCCTGAGTTTCTGGAATTTTCCATGCTTGTATGATCTATCGAATTTTCCCGTTTCGGGGAAAATAGAAATCATGCGTAAGTCGCAATAAATCTTCTGTAAATTGTATGTTGGCCAATAAATTTAGGAATAAATTCTGTAGTTCCATGCCTGTTAGGGTTCAGACAGTGAGTGGTTAAAACTGTGCTTGTGTTTAACCCCATGTTAAATCGAATTGCGGATAGCATGTGAAATTAATGTTAGATTTTTTGTAATTCTGTTTTAGCTCAGCAAAATCTGAAATTTTGCATGTGGGATCCTAATCCCGAAAATAGCTTGTGGTTAAAATTTCAGGTCATTTGGACCAGTAGATGATACAATATGAATTTCCCATGTGAAATTGTGAAACTAATGCATGCCGTTGTAAAATGATTTGTTTTGTGTATAGCCACCTGATTAGCGCAATTTTCTGAGTGCTAAGATTCTGTAA
The DNA here is from genome assembly GCA_014218235.1 of Colocasia esculenta. NCBI lineage: Eukaryota > Viridiplantae > Streptophyta > Magnoliopsida > Alismatales > Araceae > Colocasia > Colocasia esculenta. The sequence goes on along the minus strand of CM024753.1, from coordinate 125,740,837 downwards.
TTGTAGTGCCATGTTAGGAAAAACAGAGAAGTGTGCGTGTGAGTGAGAATGTGAACGAAATGAGAATGACATGTGTAAACCTGTGTTAAAATCGGTAAAAATGTGTAATGTGTAACTTGTGCCAAATGTGACACTGCTTCTGCAGAGGGCAGTGGAATCATATCAGGGAAAAGTCCCCTTGAGAAGGTTCAATGTGTAAGTGACCCTAAGGGCATTAGGGGGAAATCCTGGAGGTGGACAAGTACCACTGGTTAGGGTAGAGACTTGTTCTCCCGGTCTGCGCAGTCCAAGAGTCGCCATTGTATTACCTAGATGGCGTCTATGTGATGTGATGTGTTGTGTCCTTCTTTGGTGGTTTGGACTATGTGTCACGACACTAAATGTGAATGTGTAAGTGTGTATGTGTTCATGTGAAAAATATGAATGTGAATAATGTGTAAAAGTGTATGTGTAAAGTGTAAAATATGCGAATTTGAAATTGTGTAAAATGTGAGGATGTGAGTGTGTAATCCATGTTATGACAAATCTGAAATCATGCTTAAACAATAACTTTACTATGTTATGATCATGTTTATGTATGCAAAATGACTAGAATCCATGGTAGGGATAATTGTTAAGCATGTACAAACAACTTCCATAATCGACTGTTCACATGTTGTGATTTAAATCGCGGTTGTAGCTCTCATGTGTTAGATTATGTTTGCTAAAGCATGTAAAATCAGCAAGCTTAAAGTATGAAAAATGGTCATGTATATGCGTAGTAATGTGTAGATTCCATGTTAGGTGTGTTTCCTTTCATGCATGTTCGGAAATGTATGTTCATGGTTTTCATGTCTTAGTTGGTTGGAGGTAGATTTTTATGTGAGAAATGAATAGCAAGCATGTGATAGGTGATTCTATTTCCGTAAATCTGAAAGCATAGTCCATGTGTTAAATTGTAGATTTACCATGATAGGTTGTAAGAGTTTAATATCGAGTATGCTACATGATGCGTCTTATGAATGTGTATGAAAACCTACCATGATATGTGCATGTGCGGTATGTGTAGAATACTTGCTGAGTCTTTTAGACTCATTACTTGCTTCGGCGTATAGGTGTAGTTGGTCACGACATGCTTGCATAGGAGGCGTTGGAGACCAACTCCGAGCGTGGGGATTAGACAGTTGGAGTGCTTGTGACATTTTGAGATTTTCATAGTATGTAATTGCAACATTGTATTAGAATTACTATGTAAGAATGTATGAGTGTGGACACTTATGTATTAAATTTTCAGCAATTTGAATTATGTGGACTTTTAGTTCTTTAAATGTTATTGAATCATGTATGTTAAATGTGGATGATGAATGAATGAATTAAGACAGTGGTCCTTTTACTTCCGCTACTCTGTTCTATATTCACGTGTATCTCAGCTGAATGTCATTGTTAGGTAAATGTCCCACTGTGATGACGCTTGCTATACCGACGTGGGTTGGTATAACCGTACCGGTATAATGAGGGTCGTTACACAAATGCCATCGGCTTTCTACTAAGGGCATCAGCCACGGCGTTTCCCTTGCCTATATGGTATTGGATGTTGAAGTCAAAATCCTTTTGGTATTCTAGTCATCTTCTCTGTCTCATGTTGAGTTCCTTCTGGGAGAATAAATACTTCAAACTCTTGTGATCTGAGTAGAGAGTGAATTGCTCACCATATAGGTAATGTTTCCATATTTTTAAGGCGAAGACTACGACAGCCAACTCAAGATCATGCACAAGGTAGTTGACCTCATGCGTCTTCAGTTGTCTTGAAGAATAGGCAATGACCTTCTCCTTTTGCATCAATACACAACCTAGCCCAATTCCTGAGGCATCGGTATAGCCAGAGAAATCGTCACTCTCTATTGGAAGAGCAAGAATAGGTGCTAAGGTAAGACAATCTTTTAGAGTCTGAAATCTCTTCTCACACTCTTTAATCCAGGAGTATGGATTCTCCTTTTGTGTCAGACGCGTGAGTGGAATGGTGATCTTTGAGAAGTCCTTTATGAACCGCCTGTAGTAACCAGCCAGTCCTAAGAAGCTTCTGATTTCTGTGATGTTGGTTGGTCTCTCCCAATTGAGTACAACTTCGACTTTGGAGGGATCAATAGAGATGCCGTCCTTTGAGATGACATGGCCTAAGAAGGACTATTCTTTGAACCAGAATTCACACTTGCTCAGCTTTGCGTACAGTTTATTGTCTCACAAGACTTGCAGTGCTATCTTTAGATGTTCTTCATGTTCTTCTTTGGTCTTTGAATATATAAGGATATCGTCGATGAACACGACCACAAACTTTTCAAGGTATGGCCGATATATGTTGTTCATGAGTTGCATAAAGGCTGTAAGAGCATTGGTTAGACCAAAAGGAATAATGACGAATTCATAGTGTCCATACCTGCTCCTGAATGCTGTTTTGAAGATATCGTCATCCTTGATCATCATTTGATGATAGACAGATCGAAGATCGATCTTCGAGAAATATTGAGCTCCAGATATTTGGTCGAACAATTCATCGACCCGAGGTAATGGATACTTATTCTTGATGGTTAGCTGATTGAGTTGATGATAGGCGATGCATAGTCTCATCGATCCATCTTTCTTCTTAACGAATAGCACAGGTGCACCCCATGGGGAAGTACTTGGTCTGATGAACCCTTTCTCTAATAGCTCCATCACTTGTGCCTTCAATTCCTTTAGCTCAGCAGGTGACATCTGGTACAGTTGACGCGATACCGGGGCAGCTCCAGGGATCAACTCTATGGCGAAGTTGACATCTCGTTCTGAGGGAATCCCTGGCAGATCTTCGGGGTACACATCTGAGAAATCCTGGACTATGTAGATGTCTTCTATCTTAGAACCCTTCTTTTCCACTATTACGGCCATGAGGAAGGCAATGCAACCTTTCCATATCATATTGTGGGCCTTTATAGTAGAGATTAGAGACATTTGTCTCTTATGTATAATCATAGTTAATGACAACTTAGAGAACTAAAAGCAACTTTCCGTTTCTTACAGTCGACACTTGCCCCATAAGTGGACAACCAGTCAGCTCGCAAAATTACATCATAGCCTTCCATGGGCATACACACCAGGTCGGCTTTTAGGTTATGTTCTCCGATCATTACATCTGCAGATGGAAAGTCTTCATTCAATTTCTCCTTCTCTCCCAGTGGGGTTGTGACAAAAAATTGGCATCCCATGGATATAGTCTTAGCATTCAAGGTATCAGCAAAGTTTTGAGATATGAATGAATGAGTTGCTCCAGTATCATTTAAAACAAATACTGGTAAGGAGAAAACTTGTAGGGTACCTTCTACCATGCCACCTTCCTCAGCGGGTTTTTCATTATCCACGGCTTGCAGCATTCCCTGTTTCTTAGGCGCATTAGGGCGCCTGTCGTTTTCCTTCAGTAGTGGGCACTCGGGAATGTGGTGCTCGCGGCTTCCACAGTGCAGACATGCGCCGACTTTCCTCCAGCACTCGTCAGCCATGTGACCTGGCTTGTCACAGTGCTTGCAGTTACTTTTCGCCGGAGTGTTGAGGACAATAGTCTTGGGTTTCTTTTCTTGGCTGGGTCCCTCCGTGATGTTGAAGGGACTCTTTTTGCCATAGTTTGGCTTAGCAGATGATTGACCAGATGTCATTTCCTTTTTCACGAACTTCCATTTGATACAGTCAGTGATGTTTGTAGCATCTTCTAGTAGTTGAGCTTTCTTTACCATTTCGGCATAGGTTTGGATGTCGAGAGGGGCCAGTTGAGTGATGTATTGCGGCTTAAGGCCGTTGAGAAAGCACTTAGCCTTCATCCTTTCAGTATTCACCAGATGTTCAACATAACATGCCAGTTTTGAAAACTGGGCTTCATACTCGGCCACCGTCAAGCTCCTCTATTTAAGAGCAGCAAACTCTGCGGCCTTCTTCTCTTGGACGCGCTCCGAGAAATACTTGGAGTTAAAAGCCTCCTTGAATTCGGCCCAAGCAAATTGACCATTAGCTCTGGTCGCTTCGACTGACTCCCACCACGCTCGGGCATCCTTCTCCAGTTGGAATGTAGCTAGTAGCAGCTTATCCCCTGCTGCGCATTGCTTAACATAGAAAATTCTTTCCGTCTCCTTTTAGCATGTGTTCGGCCTCATCCGGATTCATGGATCCATTGAACCTAGGTGGGTTCAAGCTCCTAAAGTTTCGATGCAGCTCGCCTGCACCGCCGCGGTTTCCACCTCCTTGGGTAGCTTGCATAATGGCACGGGTGAGTTCTTGGATGGTCTGTTGCATGACCCTCATTTGAGTATGTTTGGCAGTCAACTTGGTTACTTAATTCCTACAAAAGTAACTTATTTTTTGGATCTCAATGTGGAGTTTAATTTGTGCGTGTGTGAGTTCATTTTTAACTAGTTACCCATGGTTCTAACCACATCTCACATAGGTAGAATAATTGACTCTAGTCAAGACAGGTCAACCTAGATCATCCTATACTTAAGAACAACCTAGGCTCTGATACCACAAAACTGTCACGCCCCGACGTAAATTATTAGAACGTGAGGCAGTTGCAAGTAAACGGGTACCGAGCTAGTACTAGACATCAAACCATTGAATAATGAATAATACGAAAGTAAATTCTTCTCATTAATAACTTTTCGAATGTCTAGTTACAACCACTAATATCAGAGCCATACTATAGGGCCTAATTACATCGAAATAAGGTAAAAGGCTATCTGACACTCTAACGTAGTACTAAGACACTAGGGTACTCTTGACTTCACTCCTGGTCATTCCCGTCCTCTTGAGTGTAAGGTTCATCCTCGGTCTCACCTAAGAACACATAACCAAAACGCAGGGTGAGCGATAACGCCCAATAGGACTTAAGTCTCAGGATCAAGCAGGCTCTAAATGATTAATGTATTAAAAAGCAGAGCAACTAGTGATAGAGCGAGAGCGTCATGTAATGTAAGAGATAGCATGATAGCATGTGATTGAAATAGCACAAGTTTCAAAATATAGCACAAATGTCGAGTATAGCACAAATAGCACAGGTATATCAATAGCACAATGAGCATAGACAACGAGAGAATATAGCACTTTTGATTGTCATTTAGATAATATAGATAGATAGCACTCGAGTGTAATGTCGAACACTCTGATCGTTTAACTCCTATGGGCAAATAGCACTTTCGGGTGCACCTCCCAGGACCAGATCGGGTCCTTTATATATTGTCAGGCATTAGTTATATTGTTTATCTTTAGACAATCAGTCAATGGCCAATAGAGAGTACCAAGAATAGATGAGAACACTAGATGAATAGATGAGATAGTAGAGTGAACGTGAATAGACGAGCAAGCAGAATATAGATGAGAACTAAGGGACATTCCACGTAACACGTCGAGTAAACAGGCGAGAGTAATAGTTGCACAACACGCGCACATGGTGTTGGCAGTCAGGTGGGATTCACTTCCTTCTCGCTGGCCATGTTATGCAGAGGTCCAGAGGTCCGACATGATTCAAGGTAAGAGCGAACTTTTAATAGCCTTTGGATCATGTTGATCCCTAAAGGGTATCATAGGTGTTAGGGTACAACCAGCTCATCGGCCATATGAGAATCCATGGACAGAGGAGACTTACGAAGGCCCTGAACAAAGACTCACTAGTCCGACAGAAGGAGTATCCGACAGAGAGTTCGTCCAAGTCAAGAGAAAGTGTGTATATAGAAACAAGTGCCCAACGTTCTAGCGGAATTCTAGAACAGTGGAGCTTCGGCAATGGTATTCCAAACATCACATGAAAATGATGACAAGTTCATTAAAAATATGGCAATTTAATTATACAATTGGAAATAAAATTACCAGATGTATTATGAGATATTTTCATGCCAAGTTAAGCCATATTGGATGGTTCAAAGTGTGTGCACATGTGACAAGAGAATCATGGAGATGTAATTATCACGTGGATGACTTTAATTAACTTAATAATTTATTCAAATTTAACCACTTCGTTTAATGGTCTTTAAACAATTAACAAGGGTAAGAGATTACTGTAGAATGTCGAGACTTGCAAAATTTCAGGATTTTGATGCAAAAAGCCAGAACGCGATGTACTCTTGTAAGGGTCATGACAAGCCAAGTATAGAACGCGACATGGCCGTTCATGGGTCGTGACAGGGCTGTCATGTCAGGAATCCAGATCATGACAGTATTGCATGTCGCCTTCAGAATGCGATAGAGACTGCGTCGCGATGAGCCCTGAGAATGCGACCCATCAGGCCGTCGCGTTCTCAGGTCCTGTGCCTGAGGCCGAGCGTGAAAAGGATAGGTCTTGGATTGCGGTCCAAACCTTCCTTATTTTGACACAGGGTGCTTCAAAAATTCATAACTAATTGCACAAGTGATGAAAATTCTTGAAACCAGTTCTATACGAATCTAGACATGCAAGAGTACTTCTAGTAAATTGGAATTTGAAAACTATCATGGTCTCGACATGGTTCAACAAGTTAAACATGGAGTAACATGAATCTATGTACAGTAGAGATGAATGATTTAATTCACGAAGTAGGGTGGATGAAAATTAGGGCTTTCAGGGACAAAAGACTCTTAACTAACATCAGTATCCCCAGTAAACATTTTGTGGCATGGGGATGAGTATGCATGAAGGTCTAGAATTAATAAGAAGGGTCGGGTTCATGAAAGTTACAGAACTTCAAAAATCACGAACAAAAGATTAGCTCAATGGAAAATTATGAAATGAGAGAGGTTTTGTTCCTGATGGTTGGAACAATCTACATACGAGTTTAATTCGATTTTGCTTGTGAGAACACCTACCTTTGGCTCGTTTAATCTTCTAGGGCTTAGAATACGAAGAACGGGGGTTGGGGACTTGAGCAGCCTTCTCCCAACAAGATCTCCTCCTCCTTGGCCTCTCCTCCAGGTCCAGCAAGCCCCAACAATGTGTTAGGGCCGGCCATGGAGAGATTGGAGAGTATTTATGTCTCCTTTGTTTCTATTTCCTAATAGGACTCTAACCCCTATTAAATTCTGAGTTTTCTTTATTTAATTCCACCTTCCAAGCTTTCCACTTCCTATTTGGGTTAGGATGGGAGCTAAATTCGTGGCCAAGCCATTAGGGTACAGTTAGGAATCCAATTCCAACTCAAACTACTTATTTTAATATTTTATTACCCTTTTTCCATTTAAGTAATATTTAAGTTATGAATTTAAGTTATTTTCCTATTATTCCACCTTTTAAAATCCCTATTTTGGCCCACTAAATTTTAGAGGGTCCATTTAACAAAGCCCATTACTTCTTTTCATTTAGTGGGTTTTAATTAATTCTCTTTCCTTTGATTTTCCAATTGACATAATTTTTTAATATAATTAAATTTTTATTTTTGAAAAATCCAGATTGCTACACATAGTACCTTCATCATTTATAAGGAAGGATAAGTAATTATATCAGACATAAAAAGAAAAATTAAATATGATTCCATGGGTCTAATTATTTCAGTTTCACTATATCACACATACAACATCTGCAGTTGAGAATGTACGCAATACAGATCATAGGCATGTAGCTAACTTTGTGATTGTCTCTGACTATTTCTTTTAGAGTAAAGAAGGGGGGGAGGGGTAGTGGACGTGGGGCGTCAGAGGGGGAGGGGTAATGGCAGAGTGGGGGGGGGGGGGGGGGGGGGTTGCACAGGAAGGGGGAGGGGGAGGGGCAGTGTCACGCCCTGACGCGGAATATTGGAAAGCGAGGTAGTTGCATGTAAACAGGTACAGAGTGAGTACTAGACATCAAACCATTGGAGAAGGATAAATATTAAAGCAAATGTATCTCATTAATATTTCTTCAAATGTCTAGTTACAACCACTAATATCAGAGCCATTCTATAGGGCCTAATTACATTGAATATAGCAAAAGACTAAACTACAACTCTAACATAATACTATTGGTCGTTCTCGTCCTCTTGAGTGTAGGTATCTTCCTCGGTCTCACCTTAGAACACATAACCAATAACGTAGGGTGAGCGATAACGCCCAGTAGGACTTAAATCTCAAGATCAAGCATACTTTAAATGAATAATGTATTAGAAATGCAGAGTAACCAATGATAAAGTGAGAGGGTCAAGTAACGTAAGAGATAGCACAGTAGCAGGAGATTGAAATAGCACAAGTTTCCAAATATAGCACAAGCGTCGAGTATAGCATAAAGAGCAGGATGGCCATAGCATAGAGTATAGCAATAGGACGACAAATATTGTATAACACTTTCATTGTCATCTAGATAGTCGAGATAGATAGCACTTGAGTGTAATGCTAAATACTCTGGTCAATTAACTCCCACGGGAAAATAGAACTTTTGGGTGCACCTCCCAGGACCAGACCAGGCCCTTTATATATTGCCAAGCATTGGTTATATTGTTTATCTTTGGACAATTAGTCAATGGCCAATAGAGAGTACCAAGAAATAGATGTGAGTACTAGATGAATAGATGAGATAGTCGAGAGAGTGTGAATATATGAGCGAGTAGAGTATAGATGAGAACTAAGGGACATTGCACATAAAACGTCGAGTAAACGACGATAGTAACAGTTGCACAACACGCGCGATTGGTGACGGCAGTCAGGTGGAATTCACTACCCATCCACTGGCCATGTTATGTACAGGTCCAGAGGTCCGGCGTGATTCAAGATAAGAACGAGAGCAGACTAAGGTTGTTTGGATCTTACTGATCCCTAAAGGGTATCATAAGTGTTAGGGTACAACCAGCTCGTTGACCATGTGGGAATCCATAGACAGAGGAGTCTTAAGAAGGCCTTGAACAAGGATTCACTAGTCTGGTAGAAGGAATATCCGACAGAGAGTTCGTCCAAGTCAAGAGAAAGTTTATATATAGAAACAAATGCTCAACATTCCAGAGGAATTCTAGAACAGTGGAGCATCACACCGGTATTCCCAAAACATCCCAAGAACGAAGACAAGTCCAATTAAAATAAATGGGACAATTTAAATACATCATTGAAATAAATTACCAAATTTTTTATGAAATATTATCATGCCAAATTGAGTCATGATCGGATGGTTACAAGTGTGTGCATGTGTCATGGAGAATCATGGATATGAAAGATCATGTGAATGACTTTAATTAATTAAAACATATCCAAGTTTAACAACTTCGTTTACTATGTTTAAGACTGATAATAGAGCATGTAGTCACTGTAAAAAATCAAGATTTGCAGAAATAGGGGGTTTCCATGCAAAACTCTAGAAGGCGACGTACGCCTGTCAGGGTCGCGACGGGGTACAGTCAGAACGCGATAGGTTCAATCAAAGGTCGCGACGGGTCGGTCAAAGCAAGCTGCCAGAACACAACGCCAGGGCCTGCCACATTCAGAACACGACGGGTGGCTCTGTCGCGATCAGCCCTAAGAACGCGGCCTATCGGGTCATCACGTTCTCAGGTCCTGCGCCTGAGTTCGAGTGGGAAAAGGACAGGCCTTCGATTGCGGTCCAAGTTGCCTTATTTTGTCACACGTTCATTCAGAAATTATGAACTAAATGCACAGTCGATGAAAAAATTTGAAATCTCTTGCAAACTGATGTAGACATGCGATAGTACATACAGTAAATAGGAATTTGAGAACAAACAGGGTCTTGACTAGTTTTCAACATGAACAAGCACGAGTAACACTGAACATTGTATAATGAAGATACAAGATTTAATGCACACAGTATGATGGATGAAAATTAGGGCTTTCAGAGGCAAAAGATTCCTAACATCAATGAGTACCACCAGTAAAAGTTTCGTAGCATGGTGTCGAGTATACATGGAGATATAAATTAAACATGATGGTTCGGGGTCATGGGGATGGCTGAACTTCAAAAATATAAACAAAAGATTGGGTTGACGAAAAGTCATGAAACAAGAGGGCTTTTGTTCCTGAGGTTTGGAACAATCTATAGATTTAATTGCGTTTAGCTTGTGAGAATGCCTACCTTTAACTCGTGTTGTCTTCTAGGGTTTAGAACTCAAAGTGTAGAGGGTTGAGCTTCGTCCAGCCTTCTCTCCACGAGTTCTTCTTCTCCTTGGCCTCCTCTCCACGTCCAGCAAGCCCCAGCAACGAGTTAGGGCCGACCATGGAGGGATTAGAGAGTATTTAAGCTCCTTGGGTTTCTAATTCCTAATAGGACTGAAATTCCCCTTTAATTCTGAGTTTTACTTATTCCTCTCAATCTTCCAAGCTTTCCACCTCCTATTTGGGTTAGGTTGGGATGCAATTTCGTGGCCAACTAATCAGGGTAGGGTTAGGAGTCCAATTCCAGCCCATATTCTCTATTTTAATTATTTAATAGCCCTTTTCTGTTTAGGTAATATTTAAGATACAAATTTAGAGTATTATCTTATTATTTCTTTTTTTTAAATCTCTATTTTGGCCCAATAACTTTTATGTGATCCATTTAATAGAGCCCATCACTTCTTTTCATTTAGTGGGTTTGAATTAATTCTCTTTTCTTGATTTTTCAATTGACTAAATTTTTAACATTATTAAATTTTTCCTTTTCAAAAAATTCAGGTTGCTACAGGCAGTGGCGAGGTGGGGTGGGGGGGGGGGGGGGGGGTTGCACAGGAAGGGGGGGAGGTAGTGGAGGTGGGGCGCCGGAGGGAGAGGGGTAGTGGCGGAGTGGGGGGGGGGGGGGGTTGCACAGGAAGGGGGGGAGGGCAGTGGCGGTAGGGCACAAGAGGGGAGGGGCAGTGGCGGGGTGGGCAGGGTTGCACAGGAAGGGGGGGAGGGCGGTGGGGTGCAGAAGGGATTGAAGGGGGAGGGGGTGGGGTTAGGGGTGGGGGTAGCCGAAAGGGGGAGGGGGTCGCTGACAGGAGGGGAAGGGGGCGGCAGGGGTGGGGCGTTGGGGATGGGAGGGGAAGGGGGTGGGGTGGGGGTAGCCAAGAGGGGAGGGGATCGTCGGCTAGGGCGCCGGGGATGGGAGGGGGAGGGGGTGGGGGTAGTAGTGAGGCGGAGGTGGTTGCCGGCGCCGGGGATGGTAGAGGGAGGGGCCGGGGAGGGGGTACCTGCGATCGGAGGCGTCGGCGGCATAGGTCGCGGCGGTGGCGGTGCAGGTCGAGGTGGCCAACGACAATGGTGCAAGGCTCAACAGCGACTGCCAGGGGCGGTGCAAGTCGCCGCGGCCAGCGACGGCGTCGATCGCACAAGCGGAGAGACAGAGATAGAGATAGAGATAGAGAGAGAGAGAGAGAGAGAGAGTTTCGCAAGGGTGGCCGGCTGGGAAAATGAGGAGTTTCCGACGAATATGCTGACGGACATATTTTCGTCTAAATTTTTGTCGGAATGTTTGTCGACAGACAGTTTTTTCGGAATGTCCATCGGAATGTCCGCAATATACTTGAAAAAGCGTCATTACCAACGAATATTTCCGATGGATTGTTATCTATCAGAATTTTCGACGGATATTTCGACAAAAATATATCTGTCGGCATATCTGTCAATATTATCGAAGGAATATTTCCATCGGTAATGCCGCTTATTCTTGTAGTGGATATAATACTGATTATCTAAAATTTTTGGTTCTTCTGTACTAATTTACTGAAGTTCAGAAAAGCTGAAAATGTTTCTGATTTGGCTTCCAAAAAGGATACCCAACTGTACATTGAGTAATCATCTACAGTTACATAGCCATACACTTTTCCTCCAAGACTTACTATTCTTATAGGTCCAAATAAATCCATGTGAATGAGTTCTAAAGGCTTGGACGTTGTAACTACTATTTTGGACTGAAATGATGTCTTAGTCTGCTTTCCCTTTGCACAGGCTGTACAGATTCCAGATTTCTTCAGTTTAAGCTTTGGAGGACCTTCCACTAGATCATGCTTGATTAATTTCTTGATCACTGATGTGCTTGCATGTCCTAGTTTTCTATGCCATATATCAGTTTCTTCACTCTTGATCGTTGCAAGACACAAATTTACTTCTTTTAATTCTACTAGTTGTAGAGTTTACAGATTATTTACTCTATGTGCTTTAAAAACTATTTTTCCATCCTTTTGAATAATGCACTTATCATTCTGAAATCTTACCAAGTGACCTTTGTCACACAACTGACTTATGCTAATGAGATTGTGCTTTAATCCTTCCATATACATGACATCTTCTATTATATTCTTTTCTTGTGTTCCTACTGTTCCACATCCTAACACTTTGCCTTTTCCATTATCTCCATAAGTGACTTGACCAATCTCATTTGTAAAACTTGTAAATAACTTTTTTCCACCTGTCATATGCCCTGAGCACCCACTACACAAATACCATTTGGATGCTCTCAGACGACCCTGCAAACAAGTTTAAGTTGTAACTTTTGGTACCAAATTTTTCTTGGGTCCTTGATGGTTAGTCTTAGGAATCCAACACAAGTGTCTAGTTGTACATGTGCTGACAGTGTGTCCTAGTTGGTTACAATGACTACAACATAGATCAAATCCATTCTTTATATGTGTAGTGTTTCTAGAGTTCAGTTTTTGTTTATAAACATACTGATTTACCTTTATAGGATTTTTAATTTCCTTTTCCTTTATAAATTTAGGAGTTAGATAATTTTTAGGATAGATAATATTTTCTTCATTGGTTGGAGGTGTATATTCTACTCCATATTTCTTTTTACCAGTTCTAGCACCTTTTAGTTTTATAAATAGAGATGTTTTACAACTTGTAATTTTATCTATGGTCGATCTTATGTAGTTATTTTCTTCTCTTAATTTTTCTTCATCCTTTAATTCTTTTAGATTTGACTCAATTTCCATGATTTTACTGTTTTTTTTTTAATCTTCACACAGTAGTTCATTTGATCTTTTAGTTTCATTTAGGTTTTGTCCTAATCATTCTACTTCATCTTTTAGAAAAGTATTAGATTTTTCTTGATTCAGTAGCTTAATCATAACTATTTTCATTTGTTTAACTACTGTTTTATATATTTCATACAGTTCATTGAATGCATCCTCTAAGCTATCAAAATTGGATTCTAAACATGAAGTAAAAGAAGTTTCAGAATTTACCTGATCCAGTCCTGCCATGCGGGCTAGATTTGCTTTTTTCCATTTTCTAATTTCGAGCTTGAAGAGTCTAACCCTGTAGTTTCTTCATTATCCCATGCTAGCTGCCATTGCCTTTTTCTTGTACTTTATGAATTTCCTTCTTTACCTTTCTTCTTCTTAGATCTTTCAGCTAAATCCTTTTTCTTAGGCTTAGGACATTCAGATTTGTAATGTCCTAGTTGATTGCACTCGTAGCAGGTTGGTTCATTCTTCTTATCTTTTTTGAAAAGTCTCTTTGAACCAAACTTCTTCTTTTTAGCAAGAATCCTTTGCAGCTTTCTCGACAGCATGGCTTCATCATCACTGTCATCTGATTTTTCTTTTGAATCTTCAGATGAGGAGGAATCTACTACTTTCAAAGCAATTGGCATTTTATTTTTCGATGAACCTTTAGAAAATCTTTCCATATTGATTTCATGATCCATTAAAGAGCCAATTAATTTATCAATAGAAAGTTGAGTTAGATCATGTGCCTCTTCAATAGCAGTGACCTTGCGGGTCCAGACATGAGTTAATGACCTTAGATTTTTCTTAATGTTTTTGCATTAGTAAGAATCTTCCCTAGTGAACTCAGTCCTACTATTATATTTGAAAAATGATTATGCATTTGAGTTATATTTCATTAGGAAGCATTTTGAACTGTTCATACTGGGAGACAAGAATATCTATTCTAGTTTATTTTACTCTATCAGTTCCTTCATAGGTTACTTATAGTTTATCCCACATTTCTTTAGCAGTTCTACAAGCAGATAATCTATTAAATTCTCTTTTAGATAGAGCACAACATAGATAGTTTTTTACATTATAATTTAGAGACATTCTAACTTTATCAGCTGCTATAATTGCAGTAGTACCTTCAGTAGGAGTAATAATGAAATCACCTTGTTCTATTACCTACCACAGATCAAAATCCGTGCCACTGATGAAGCATTCCATTTGCATCTTCTAGTACTGATAATCCTCACCATCGAAGAATGGTGGTCTGGTGATTGACTGTCTTTCATAGTTGTGAGCTTTAGCTGCCATCTCTTCTCAAATCATTCGATTCTTCTAAGAAGTCCTCGCTCTAATACCACTTGTTGGATTGAGATGGCACTAATGATGTCCTAGAGGGGGGTGAATAGGACTACTTTTGCTTTTTTAAAATTTTATCTAAAAGTAGACAACACTAAGTAGAGTTGTTAGTGTTTAGTGTAGTGTGTGAAACAAGTGTAAATTGAAGGAATCAATCACACAAATGCAAAAAAAAAATTATCCTGGTTCAGCCCCTCCCACATTGAAGTCGTACGTCCAGTCCCCAAGCAACCTCTTGGAATTTCACTAACTGCCAAGAGAACTTGGCCTTCTCTCAACCTGAGAGGTATTATAATCCCACTTGCTCCCAAGCAAGTCTTCCCTCAACCAGGGGTACAAAGACTACCTATACAATAGGTCTTCCCTTTACGAGAAGGGGCACTGCAGGAAACAAACCTCCTGCGAGTTATCCAAGATAGAAATCAGAAACACTGGTGTGTCTGCTCAGAAAGATGTGCAAACACAAAGAATTCAAAAAGAATTATAAATGAGAGTTCAGCTCTAACTCTTTCTAAATCTAACATGGTGGACTGAAGAAAACATCTAGAATTACAAATGCCACCCAATCAGAAAAAGACTTCTAAGAACATCAGAGCTTGGAAGTTGCAGACTGAGGGGGCAACTTTCTTTAATTCAATTTAGTAGAAGGCTTTGTGGAGACTCTTGCTTGTGAATTTAGATGGGAGTTGTGTTGCTGTCTCACTATCTGAGTTAGTAGTCTTATTCAAAACTCCGACTTCTATATATGCTTCAGAGGCCCTTAAGTTTCCGTTTGAAACTGTCCATTAGAGAAGTAGCCATTTGAGAAGTAGTTGTTGATCCTTTAGATTGAGACTTTTTATTATTCAATAGTCCTTTAGCTTTTTGGATTTCCAATGTCTTCAGGCTAAACTTGGAGCTTCAGTCTTCATTATTTGTTCTGTAAAACTCCATGCTGAAGACTGAGAGCAAGGCATGCTTCATAAATGTTCTGCAAGAAAAGACAAGACAAAAAAAGATACCTCCATGCTTTCAGAGGTAGGTGAGATGGAAATATATGTAAAGTATAAAGAACCTCGAACAGACAGATGTTCAGTGCAATAAAAGACCGACAGACAGTTGCATCCAGAAGGTAAGGTGAGGTTCTGACAGTGGTAGGTGAATCCTGACAGATACTCCATACAGCCTATACTTAACATCGCATTTACCGCAAGACAACTGTCAAAAGGGAGAAGATCTAAATTTATAATAAAAAGTAAGAGACCAATTTGAATAAATATTTCAGATCAATTCAAAGATATTTTATGTGGTCATTTTGAATATAAATTTTTCTACCTAACAGAATATTTAAATGATGGTATTAATAAAAAGCATTATTCTGTAGGATATGCAAGAGTTAATCATACTGTAAGAGATTCCATTAGATAGCAAACATATTGAATTACATAAATTCAGATTTCATAGATTTTATGAAATGAAAAACTCATACAAAAAACATTATTAAGTACATAAAGTCGATAGTACACTTTGACTTTCCTATAGTCAGAGTAAGAAACAAGAGATACAAGATGAACTTCGACTCTACAAAAGTTGCAGTGAGACTGATCACAAAATTCGACTTTTGGAAAGTCAGATTGAGAAGCATCAATCGGTCATACTTCGACTTCTGGGGAGTCAGAGTGCAAAGAATAATAGACTTTGACTTTCAAGGAGTTGGAGTATAATATAGAGACTTCGACTTCTCAGAAGTCAGAGTAAGAGGACTTCGACTTCTTCGGAGTCGGAGTGAAAGTGATCTTACTTTGACATAAAGAGAGTCGGAGTCTAGACATCAACTTTAAGAAGTTAGATTACTAACGAGCTTTGACTTTAAGACAGTCGGAGTCTAGACTTCGACTTTCGAAAAGTCGGAGTATAGTTCACAGATGGTACAACACTTCAATTTTTCTTGAGTCAGAGTTAGTTAGGTACATAGTATATGCTATGTACTTAGAGAAATTTCATGAGTGCTGATATATAGTATTATACAGGTCATGTTACTTGAGGTATATTTCTATAAATTTGTTTGTAGAGAAAGTTTTAAAAGGTTTTGTCATAGTAAAAACATAATAATAAAAAGAGATAGTTGTTCAACAGATTTTCTAAATGATAGATTTTCAACACTGATGGCCCTGCAGTAGCTTCAGCTTAGGCTAAAGGGGGTGCTGCAGAAGTAGTAGAAATTAAGTGATGTCTCACAAATTGTGTGAGATCAGTCACCATGTTCTTTAAACGACCTAAATCATCTTTCATAACTTGAAGCTCAGGTCTGATTTCACATATAGCTTTTGTTTGAGAGAGTTGGCTGTGAGCAACATATGCATAATTTGCCTAACGTGAACAAAATAACTCTCCATGAGCATCCAACCGAGCTACAACAAGGTCCAGATGAACACATATCTACATTATCTTGGATTTATTATGACCCCTTCTAATGAGCCTAGGAATATTGCTAGTTATAGCCTTTTCTTTTCCAACAATGCCAACATCTGGCTCATCATGCATAGCTGCAAAATCTATTTGCTGGTGAGCATTATCATCATCATCATCATCATCAGAAGCATCTTCCACTATACCTTCTTCAAAGGGATCTTCAAAGACAGTTGCAGTAGGCTCCCCTTGAGCTGGAGCATCTTACATAGGAACTTATTTTGATTAGCCTTGAGGTATACCATCTGGAACAACTTCTTCATGCTCTTCTTCAACATGAGTACCTTCAGCTGGAGCACTTTGTGATTCTTCAACAGGGATTTCTACATGCTCCACCTCAGTATGAGCAATTTCCCCAAGAGGACTAACAAAAGTTCTTGTACAACAGAAGTTTCAAATGTAGGTTCATGTACAACACCTTTAGCTGATTGTCCAAAGGGCTCAATGTGTTCAGGAGCAATGTCTTCAATTCTCCGTTCAGATAATGTAGATGTAACATATTCATCATCCCTAACTGCAGTCTCAACTTCTTGAATAGATGGAGCTTCAGTAGTAGAAGTATCTCCTATGATGGCTTCTCCTTCAGCCATGGAAGTTTTTGACCAAACATTTGCTGATAGGGAAAAACCACTTTTCTTTAAGTTCCTGGTTCAGATGGGCTGCCCCATTTTCTCCAAAAGTTCCCCTTCCAGATCAACTTCAAAATGTCAAAAAAATTTGGTAAGTAGATGAGCATAGGGATGGGATACTTCCAACTTCTTCTCCTTATCCCAAATAAGTTCATTTGTAGACTTCATCTTATCAAACATAATTTCTGCCATGTTTACATTCTGATTTTGCACAACCCAAAACATGATATCAGCGTCTCCTTTTGTGCATTGAGAAAAAGTGGCACTGCAAGGTACTAAAATTTGACAAATAATGAAGTGCAGTAGCCTATTGAAAGCATTAAACTGATTTATGTCAATTTTTCCTTCTCTGAGCTTATGCTTTGTTCCAATAATCCCAAGGCCTTTGGCATGAATATCTACTAAGTTGATCAAGCTGTGACCTATCTTAGAGACACTAATTAAATTTTCCAACAGATCAAAAGTGATACGAATGACCGTAAATTTGACAAAAGAATTGAGTGTCCCTTCATCCCTTCATCTTCAGACTAAAGGCAGGTGTAGAACGCCTTAGCCAAGTGCGGATAGCTGGGTTCGAAAACAGTACAAACCTTTATCCATCTCATCCTTTGTAGAGCTTCAATTACACTAACTGTAACGGCCCTGGATATCTATACCCAATATGGGTCCATATCTAGATCCGCCTCTCGCGATCGGACTGAAGTCTCGCAAGGGATATCACAAACATGTGTCCAGTACGAATATAAAAGACCACAATTATAGTATATAACATAGGAAAGTACAAGTGTATATAACTGTAAACTACAATGTACAATCGTCCACAATTATATTATTACATGTCCAATTAAAGATTACAACTACCTTGGGCATACCCCGATGGAGCACAAGCTCAGACGACTCAACTACTCTACTACTGGTGGTACAAGTCTACACTACTCTGCGTAAACCACGCCGAAGTCAGCCAATGCCTGCTAAGTCGGCCAACACCTGAAACAGACTGTAAGGAAGTGAGCCTCAACAAGTCACCGGTCAGTAAGGACCTCCCACAACGAAAACACAATTACACAAGAGACCTCAACCACAGAGGGTCTCACTGGCAACACCGAAAACCAAAACATAACATGCACACACAAGCATGTTAAACTACAACTAATCATAAACACACTGGCTAAATCTGGTCCTCGAAAAGTAAAGGAAAGCACAAGACAAGCTTAACACTGCTAGTCCATCCTTTAACTAAAACACCTCGACCACAAGCCTCACCGGCAAAGACAATGCCTAGGCTACGGTCTCACAAGCTAACCACACACACGGAGCATCAAGATTGGTGACAACCAGCCAACACCCGTAAACCACATTGTAATCGGAAACCAATCTATTTAACACGTGGAGAGTCACACCACAAGACCTCCATAGTACGCACGGTCTCACCTCAACACCGGCTGAGGTCGGACTCACGTATCACAACACAACTCTACCCACAAGGGGTATAAATACTTGCTACCACGAGGTACAACACTGAACCACAGAACTATGCCACTTCTACGGCACACCACAATGGTTAACGGTTTCACGGTTTTAACCTTAACCAGCGGTTCAGACATAAACCACAATCAGTTGTCAAACACGATTCGGTACAGAGACAACGCCACCACTCGGGAATAGAATACTGGTTCATGACGCCAGTATCCAACTCGGACAACAAAGCACTAGAACTACCTCTTATTATCACAGATGAACGGAAGGTCAAACTGCCGCTCCACAACAACAAGCCAAGAAAAGTGGAGACTAACTAACCACCACAACCTGCAGGTCACACACCTCGCAGGCCCAAGCCTGACACCTTTATGGACTCCGGCCGAGAACCCTAAAGTGAGGAACTGGAACTGGACTAACTGGAGACCAGTGTCGACTACTGGTGTCCGTCCCCCAACCACGAGCGCGCTACAAGCGACTACACACCCACAAACACAAGTCGTTGACCCTAGTCGTCTTTCCCCTCAGCCGGACGTACTACTCAAGCACAAGAGGAGGGTGTCCAGGAAGACGACTCAGACCTCTAAGGTACACACGTACCAGGACACGCCCTAAGCACCCGGTGCTAGGGTACCCGACTGAGGAGGTATTTCGGATTAGGCACCGGACCACCAGACTCGGTAAGCACACAAACCACGATATACATTCCTTTATTATAAACCACAGTATACAAGTGTCAAGCTTATCTTATCAACAGTCACCATGTGACCTCCAAGCCAACTAATGCCAACACATACACAAACCACGTATATATACTTATATCACCTTACCAGATTAACTGCCTTAAATCATAATTAGCATTAATCATAAAGCTTGGGCTATGTTCACACCAGAACCTCACCGCCCAGCTAACACAACTCAACCACAGAACCTGAAATGTGTCCAACACAGATGCCGCCACTTGAATCACGTCGATCAATTTTTACGCCATTCCAAACATTCTCACGACAGGGCCAAGAACTGCGACCATGTCGTGTCACCCCTTCCAGATGCTATTTCAAATACTGTCGCGATAGGCCTTAGTGATGCGACCAAGTCGCATCGGCTCGACACGACGCCACAAAGCCCGATCGGTCAAACCATCGGACAACATCCAAGATGCGTCTGATAGCTAAGACGCGTTCTAGAAAAACGCATCGGGTCGAGGGGCCGCGTTCACGTCGCCGCCTCACCCATCGGGCCAAAACCCCAATCGCGTCCACACAAAGCGACGCGTTCATATGAATGCATCGGGGAAGCTTGCCGCGTTTCCAAACACAGCAGGGGCCATTGCACAGGCCAAACCCCACCTCCCCACAGACATACCA
The DNA here is from genome assembly GCA_014218235.1 of Colocasia esculenta. NCBI lineage: Eukaryota > Viridiplantae > Streptophyta > Magnoliopsida > Alismatales > Araceae > Colocasia > Colocasia esculenta. The sequence goes on along the minus strand of CM024753.1, from coordinate 125,720,731 downwards.
TGCACAACCCATCGATGCAAACCTCGCTTTAAAACAGTAAACATGATAATTAACTCATAGCAAGCCACCCACACATGCGCTGCCCTTTAAAACCATAAAAAGGAATTGAATCACAAGGGGAAGTTTCCCTACTGGCAGAAGACGCCGAAGCACGCCAAAACCTCCACTCCGACCGCACGCCCACGCTCCGAGCATCATCCTCGCGTGGTTCCCATGCCGTACGGTCCGTCGGAAGCCGGAAACCACCGAAATCTGTCGGAGAAGCTTCACAACATTTCCCCTGCGCCGGATAGAGCATCCTCTGCTCTGTCTGGCCGAAACAAAGCTTTTAACACACTGATCGAAAATGCATCTAGGGCAGACACCACGTTTAGACCCTTTAAACACGTCCCCCTCTGCTCGACGCCAAACGGAAACCCATGTCACATGCCACAGAGGCGGTTCCCGGAATCGCATCCAGCAAGGTCGACGCGTTCATAATCAGGTCGCCTTCCTCCGCCGCGATTCCAGATAGTGAACCAGCAGTGCAAATGAGCTGGCATAACCGGCCCACACTGCTCACCCTGTGCACAGAAACCACACAAACAGCCCACTGACCTTCTCTTGGTCAAGAGCACCACACATAGACCCGATAAACCCAGATCCGGACTGCCGTACCGTTACATTACTAACACCTAAAAAGAAATGTCGTCCTCGATATTTAGGAAGAAACCACAGCAAGTTAGACTAACATCTAAAAAGAAACAAAGATAGAAATAGAACAAGTAGGATACATTCTCTGCTGCTCTTGCCTTTCAAATCACTGCCCATGGACTACCTTGATCTGTTCATTTTCATACCTTCCCTACTTAACCTTTCTCTTTCATAACTGCACTGCTCTTCCCTTCCTCTTTATTTATTTTCATACTTGCTCTTTCTAAATGGTACGATCCATTCTTCTTTTACTTTCTGGCCGCAAATAATTCCACCTCGCTGTTGGCCCTTTATCTCCTTGGACTTAACCTGCTTCCACACTTTCCAGACTGTGCTTGCAACATCCTTTTCTGAGCCTCTTTACTTCCTCAAATTGTTTATCAAACACTGCTCCACTGTAGTGCTTTACCATGTCATAACCACTTTCAATTCTTAAATTTTTTGGTGCCACTTCTCATACTGGAATTTCTTTATCATAAATACCACTCTCTAGTCTTCTGCCATTTAAAACCATCTTATTTTTCCTTATTTTCTGCAGTGCCATATCTTCTTTATTTATGACTGTCAACTGTTCCTTGCTTTATCTTTCTTTATTCTGCCTTTATACATTTAACTGCTAGCTTTTCCACAGAAAACTCATTATCATTTCTGACTTTCTTTCCTTTTCATGTTGTTCTGTTTCACATTCTTGAACTCATTTTTCACAAATTTCTCGATCTCTTGCCCATTTCTGCCAAAATCTGCAAATCTCTGTCAATCAAGCAAACTTGTGGGTTATGAGCACCCCACACTTCTGTTGCCCAGCTAGCAAGCCTAGAGGGGGGGTAAATGGGATTCTTTAATATTTTTTATTATCTAAATACCTGTCCATAAAAGTATTCACACAACAAGCACTTCGAAGATTGTTAGCCTTAGTGAAAAGTAAACAACAAGCAAAAAGCAAGCAATCACACAACACAAGATTTTATCCTCGTTCGGATCTCCTCTCCACAGGAGTCCTACGTCCAGTCCCTGAGCAACAACTCAGGATTCCACTACCCAAGGGTACAGTCCCCCTCAAGGACACTTACACACCCAGCCACAACTGGTCTTCTGTTCACACTCCGAAGAGGAAAACAACACCGTGGAACCCTCCAGGTCTTCCTTCAACATGAAGGGAAATAAACACCCTGGAACCCCCAGGTCTTCCTTCACACAAAGGGAATTAACACACAGAAGTGTTCAAGGGATGATGCGCCCCTGGACCAAGCTAATAGCACAATACTTGATCCGAAGCGAAGACTGAGGGGAGAAGATGTACAAAGAAGAACACTCTCTGTAAGGCCCTCGAATTTTGTCGCATTATTGTATTGCATGTAAATAATTCATGTTGTGTATGTACGTATGTAAATATCTACGTAAGTACTAGTTGGTATACTTATGTATGCATGTGTATAATTAGAGTAAATAATGTATGAATGGTATGATGGTAGTGTGTACTTGATAGCGTATACATATGGCATATATATAGGTATAAGATGTGCATAGTCTTTGCATGTTTTGGAGTTCTGGCCGAAGGCCAGATTGGCATCAATATCAATGGACGCTTGAGTTGAGTAGGCATCAACCCCATGGACGCCAACACTAATTCCAGCGTCCAGCGATGTGGACGCCAACTTCTCTGACCTGCATGCGTTGCAGAGCCCAGAATTCTGGAAGCAAGCCACCCCAACCATTGGGGAGCTATCCCCAATGGTCTGAAAAGCCATCTTGTCACCCCTGCGTGATAAGAGAACCCCCTCTCCTATATACAAACCCATTTTTACAACCCTAAGCCTTCTCTTGTCCCTTTGCAAGAGAGGAAGAAGAGGAAAAGAGAGAAAACCCTATTTCGGACTGTGAGAAACCCCACTTTTGCAACCCCCAAATCTGAAGTTCTGAAGCTTGATCCGGCCACCTGCTGCATCAAGGAGCTTGCTGGATCATCGAGGAAGGCATCCCCAACCTCGGACTGCACTGGAGCTTGCTCAAGAACCCGGAGTGAAGCTTTTCTAGGAGCTTCTTGGGACAGCCCAAGGAGAGCTTCACCGAGCCCTAGATCCGTTTGGTGTATTTTCTAGAGGCAAGTACCCTACCCATAACGTCCCTGCATGTTTCTAGGTTGGTTTTATAAATTTTATGTATTTTTCATCGTGTCCTGGATCCCCTTTTTCACCTTTTCATTTGAGTTCGGTCTGTGTTTCTGCACAGACAGGAACTTGGCGTCAATGCCTTGACGCCAAGATCCAGGTGTGCGTCTAGTGATCTTGCCGTCCACTCCTGGAACTGCCAGAGACCGCTGCCAAGTTCATCTAAGCAGAACAACAAGCTGTTCTGCCCTTCTATATGATTAATTTCGATATGTTTCACGATGAGGATATAATGTAATCTCTTATATGTTATGTATACTAGTGAATGTGGTGTGTGGATGAATTTTGTGCAAGGTGGTAATGATAAAGTTTATTTATTTCATGGAATACATGTATGATGAGTTGCTAATCTTGTCAACCCTTGTTGGTATGATTGGACGAGTCAGAATGTCCCTACATTTTTTATGGTCATGCATGTATAGTCAGTCTCTGTTCTGAGATTCTGAGATTTTTTCCCATGCTTGTGTGATTAGTGGAATATTGTTTGGAAAAATAGAAATCATGCGTAGGTCATGATAAATCTTCGTAAATCATGTATTGCCCAAAAAGTTCAGGAATAATTCTGTAGCTCCATGTCTGTTAGGGTTCGGTAGTGAAGGTTAAAAATTGTGATTGGTATTCAACTCCATGTTAAATTGAATTGTGAATAGCATGTGAATTTGATGTCAGATTTTCTGTAATTACGTTTTAGGTTAGAAAAATCTGAAAATTTGCATGTGGGATCCTAAACCCGAAATCAGCTAGTGTTAAAATTTTCAGGTCATTTGGACCAGTATATGACGCAATATGGATTTTTCATGTAAAATGTGAAACTATGCATGTCGCTGTAAAATGATTTGATTTTGTATATAGCCACCTGATTAGTGAAATTTCTTGAGCGCTAAATGTCTGTAATTGTAGTGTCATGTCAGGAAAACAAGCACCATGTGTGTGAATGAGTGAATGAGTAAGATGTGAGTGTCATGTGCTAAACTGTGCTTAATCGAAACGTGTAATGTTGTAAATTGTGCCAAGTGTGACATTGCTTTCCACAGAGGGCATGGAACCGTATCAGGGAAAAATCCCCCTGAGAAGGTTCAATGTGTTGTGATCCTAAGGGCATTAGGGGGAATCCTGGAGGGGACAAGTACCACTGGTTAGGGGGAGACTTGTTCTCCCGGTCTGCGCAGTCCCAAGAGTCGCCATTGTATTGCCTAGATGGCGTCTATGTGATGTGATGTGTTGTGTCATTCTTTGGTGGTTGGACTATGTGGTCACGGCACTAAATTGGAATGTGTAAATATGAATGTGTAAATGGTATGTGTTCATGTGAAAAATGTGAATGTGAACAATGTGTAAAATGCATATGTAAAGTGTGAAATATGCGAATTTGAAATTGTGTAAAAATGTGAAACCCAAATGTGAGGATGTGAGTTTGTATCCATGTCATGACAATCTGAAATCATGCTTGAACAGTAGCTTTACTATGTTATGATCATGTTTTATGTATGCAAATGCCTAGAATTCATGCTAGGGATAATTGTTAAGCATATATAACAAACTTCCATACTTGATTGTTCACATGTTGTGATTTAAATCGTTGTTGTATCTCTCATGTGTTAGATTAGGTTTCTAAAGCATGTGAAACCAGCAAGCTTAAAGCATGTAAAATGGTTACGTATATGCGAGGAATGTGTAGATTCCATTTTAGGTATGTTTCCTTTCATGCATGTTCAGAAATTCATGTTAATGGCTTTCATGTCTTAGTTGTTTGAAGGTAGATTTATATCTGAGAAATGAATAGAAAGCATGTGATAGGTGTTCTATTTTAGGAAATCTGAAAGCATAGTCCATGTGTTTAAATTGTAGATTCACCATGATAGTTAAAAATTAAATGTCAAGCATGCTACATGGTTGTGTCTTATGAATGTGTATGTAGAACCTACTATGATATGTGCATGTGCTTTATGTGAGAAGTACTTGCGGAGTCTTTTAGACCCACTACTTGCTTCGACATACAGATGTAGTGGTGACGAGACACTTGTGGAGGAGACGTTGGAGACCAACTCCGAGCACGGAGACTAGAGTTTTGGAGTACTAGTGACATTTTGTGATTTTCATAGTATGTAAATTGAACATTGTACTAGCATTTGTTGCCCAGCTATCTAGCCCAGAGGGGGGTGAATGGGTTATTAAATTTTGATCTTTGATTAAAACTTGTTCACTAAAAGATTACACAACACCTTAAAAATGTTAAGTTAGAGGAAATGAGACAGCAAACGCACATAAACACAACCACACGACACAAGGATTTTATCCTGGTTCGAAACTCCTCTCCAGAGGAGACTACGTCCAGTCCCTGAGCATGCCTCAGGATTTCCTACTAAGGGTACTATCCCCCTCACAGATCCTTACACCCAGCTCAACTGGTCTTCCTTCAACCTGAAGGGAAAACACCACCCTGGATACCACCAGGTCTTCCTTCGTCAAGAAGGAACAAATCAATAAGAGAATTTAAGAACAAGCTTCAGACACTAGCTCAACCAGCTACTAGCTGAAGCAAACAAGCCTCGAGAGAGAAAGAAATTTGACACAGGCTTCTCTCCAAGGACTACATAGGCTCTCACTAGAATTTCTTCTTGAACACTGAGAGCTAAAGAGCTAAGAAAAACTAATGGAATGGGCGTTCGCTCTTGTTTTCTAATCTTAGAAGATTCGAAGATTGGTGTTGCTTTCTTTCAGAAAAAATGTTCTTAGAGAAGTTTCCTTCTCAGTCTTGAGTCTTGTATTTAAGCTTTTACTTGAAATTTGAACGTTAAAGATCCGTTGTCTCTCATCCTGGTGTACGTTACACAGGTTTGCAAGGAAGCTTCTGATCTTCAGTCTTTTATCCTTTAGTACACGCCAGAAAAATATTTTAATATCTTGTATCTTGTGTCCAACGTTGTACAGATAAGTCTTGTCAGATATCTGCGAGCATATCAATAATAAATAGAGGACAGCTAGGACTGTCGTCGATTGTTGTTGCAGATGGAACAGATATTTGCAATATATAGCAAAGCTCCTTTCTGTCTAAAGACGTAGACAGAGTAGCAAAAGTGGAAGATATGTCTGCATGCATGAGAGATACGTTCAGAGAGCATTGAATGCGTAGCAGTCAAACAGACGAGATACAACTTGACTATTCAACGTATATTAAGAGTATGTACAGATATATCAAATGAAATCGATATGAACAAGCCCGATGCCTTTATGACTTATGAAATCGTTATTGGTAAGCATGTCGTTACGACGATACAGAAATCGTTGTGAGTAATTGTTGTGACACTTACCAATCGTTACACAACCGAATCGTTATAACATCAAAGAATCGTTATGAAACTCTTAATAATCGTTGCACCAAGCAATCGTTCTGAGTTCTAAAGAGATCGTTTCGACAAGCAAATCGTTACGAGATCTAAAAAATCATTACGAGAACTAAAGAATCGTTACGGCTAGAAAGTCATATGAGTTCTAAGAAATCGTTACGAGAACTTACGAAATCGTTACGGCTAGAAAGTGGTTTGGAGTTCTAAAGAAATCGTGACGAGAACTTACGAAATCGTTACGTTTACGGCTAGAAAGTCGTTGTGAGTTCTAAGAAATCATTACGAGAACTTACGAAATCGTTACGCTAGAAAGTCGTTGGAGTTCTAAGAAATCGTTACGAGAACTTACGAAATCGTTACGACAGACAAGTCGTTACGAGTTCAGAAGAAATAGTTCGAGTACTGAAGAAATCGTTATGACAGACAAGTCGTTGCGCTTTCTAAAGAAATCGTTGCGATGTCTTATAGAATCGTTATGAGATCTTTAAGAATCATTACGGTATCGATTTGTTTTAAACATCACGGTTTTTTCGGTCAGAAAGAAAACGATCATAATACTATGAAATCGTATGTGGACTCTATTATGAACTTATAAAGGAATCGTTCTGATATGAAGTATGAATAAGTTGATACAAAGACTTGGACAAACATGAAATGAGACTTTACCTGATTGTCTTGATCATTCTTTTTATTTCCTTTCTCAAAGCTCAAGTAAGTCATTAGTACTATTTTGTTAATCATCAAAAATTGTATATAAATAGTGAATTAATTTATATAGGAACAGTTTCTCATCAATCTCCCCCTTTTGATGATGACAAAATATACTACACATCATACAAAAAATAAACATGTTTTTCAAAATGGCTTTAGTTTCTCCTCCATTTGTCAATAAGCAAAAGATATGTATGAGACAAAGAAGAGAGAAGGTCTTGTATTAAGTGGGAGGAAGATAGTACATAGAGACAACAAAGAGGCATGCTGTGAGATGACAGCCCATGCCTTGATCTCAAGGTCTTCAAAAATCTGTTGGAAAATGCCAGAAGCAACTGAAAAAATTATGACCCATGGATGGAATGGTCCTTTGAATGTAAAGTTGCCGTTGCTTTTCCAAGAATACTTCAAACTGACCTTGATCCAGATGTATCTGAAAAAGGTGCTCTTTCCGAAACTGGCGCGATGGAGAAATCTATCTAGAGATTGGATAGAAAGCTTGTGATCCAGGAGATCCTACTTTATAGCATAGAAAGCAGAGTATCTGGCTGCCCACAGAACATAGATCTCTGAATTGGAGTGAGGAGTTGAGATCCAAGAAGGTTTCTGCTGAAAGAGTGGCTTGCTTTGACGAGCTAGATCACTGTTGATGGCTGCCAAGTGAAGATGGGATGCTTGATAGAGAGTTTCCCATTCTGAGGGAGAAAGTCTCTCACACTCAGAATGAGTGGAGCAAGGTTTGGGAGAGATGCATCCAGAGTGGTATTCTCTGAAAATGAACCGCCAGAAGGAAGGCAATCTGCCCTGGCTTGGCTGACAAACGGCCCATCTGCCTAGCAAACATATCCAGTGCATGGGATCCAGCATCTGAGTTAAACACTAAAGAGTGTAGCTTTGGCAGAAGAACTGGAGAGTCGACCTTGAGGAGGCAAAATCTACCTTGAGTGGAAGATCAACTGGATGTTCTGATCTCAGCAAGACTATGGTGGAATGAACCGGCTAACTGAATTTCTGGCAGCTTGTTCAAATAGCAAAATCACTGTACAGCTGAAAATTCTTGGCATAACGAATCTCTTTCAAAATAAAGGGTCCCCAAGACTTCTTATGCTGAATAATAAACCACTCAGAAAGAGTGAGTGGGTGAGCTCGATGGGTAAGAGATTCTGCCCTGGCAGTCAAATATTTTGCATGTTGAGCTTTATTTCCCTTGACATTGGCCCACTGATCTTCAGTCTTTAACTCAGTGCCTCAAAGATTTTGGATTTCTGAAAGTGGTCAGCTGGGTAAGAGAAGAACAATGTTCAGTGCTCAAATAGGTTGAGGAAGGGAACACCATAAATGGTGGAAAGGATGCATTTTTGAAGATATTATCTGTAGATAGGTCTTCTCTTAGGTTCGAGGGTAAGAGAGTACCAAAGAGGAAGAAACAATGGTACAGAGGGGATGCTAAGAGAGGAGGAAGTTTTCCTCTTCTTCTGGGCAAGACTAGGAGAATCAGTCCTGCGGAGATGAGTGGCAGAGGAGAGAATAGTGATGAGGGTATTTCTCTCAGAATCATTCGGAATATTTGTGTCGAAGACACCAAGAGGTAGAGGTTTTTCCGGAAGGAAGGTGACAGAAGAAGGGAGTAGGAGGATAGAAGAGGTGTTTGGGATTGAAGGAAGAAGGTGGTGAGCTGGAGGTGTGTGAGTTTGAGGTGGTGAAGGTGAGAATGATGATGGAGCTGTGGTGTGAGAAGGAGTGGGAGAGAAGGAAGGTTGAGATGAAATGAGAGAGGAAGATGGTTGGGTGCGAGGCACAGGGTATTTTACGGTTGGTGGTGCAGGAGGGGCTGTAGAAGGAGATGGAGGTGAGGAGAGGGTTGGAGTTGCAAGAGTAGAAGTGTCAGGGGCCTTGGTAGCTGTCATGGGTTCTTTCCCTTTGGCATGACTTTCTTTGACAACTGAAGAGGGTCCTGATGACCCTGAAGTTTGCACATATGGCCCTGGTGGCCCTGCTGGCCGAGACTCTTGAGCTGGAGGCCCTGGTGGCCGAGGAACAGCAGCTGGTCTGCTCTGAGTAGCTGCAGGAGAAACTCCACTTGACCTTGAAAGAACTGCTAGCATCGACTTCATATCAGACATTTCTTTATTAAACCACTTCATTGCATTTCTGACTGAAGAGAGCTCAGAGGTGGTCGAAGCTTGACTAGCAAGTATCCCTTGCACACTGGTCTGAACTGAGGACAAGATATCTCCTTGAGCCTTCAACAATGCCATAATGGGCTTCAGATTGACCTTTTTGGTACTCTTTCTTGACCTTCTGCGAGCCACTCTCTTTTGCTTGATCTGCTAAGTGACAGGCTCCTCATGATTTACATGGCTTGAACTTGGGCCGTCACTAACAGGAACACTGGCGAGAGGTTGAGTTTCCTGAGATGGTGCAGCTGACTTAGGAGCAATTTCCATTAAAGACTCCTCATTGCCAGTTTGCTACCCCTGAATAGGAGCATGAAGTTCAACATCTTCTTGCTCCCCGTGGGCAGGAGCTTCTTCCAACACAACTTTCTCAAAGTGGCCTTCTGCCACGGATTCTGATTCTTTAACATTTTGCTCCCCTTGGCTAGGAGCTTCTTCCACAATGACATCTTGTTGAGTAGCTTCTTGCACTTCAACATTGACAACTGATTCAGACAAACACTCTGTATGGCCTGATGCCATAGCATTTTCTACATCAAGTCCACCTGCTTCTGAAGCAACTGAGGTGGAGGGAAGGGAATCTAAAACCTCTCTTAGAATAGAGGCAACTATCGAGGTAGGCAAAGAATCTGCCACACCTGCCACAACTTCTTCCATTTGAACTTCTGGAGGATGAGACTCAACCTCCAGGATAGGTGAGCTGGAAGACTCTGCTTGATCTGCCACTGCTGGTACTGCTGCTACTTGCTCTGCTGCTGTTGGTCTGATCTTTGAATCTACTGGAGGATCTGCTGCTTCTTGCTCTGCTGCTGCTGATCTGATCTCTGAATCTGCTGGAGGATCTGCTGCTTCTTCTTGGATTTCCGGAACATCTCCGATAATGGCTTCTCCCTCTGCCACAGTGGTCTTGGTCCATATCCCATTCTGCACTAAAAAACCACTCTTCTTTAAGTTCCTGGACTTTATAGACTAGCCCATCTTTTCTACAACTGCTCCAGATACATCCACTCCGAAATTCTTGAAAATTTTGGTGAGTAGATGAGCATATGGTAAGGAAACATTCAGTTTGCTCTTTGTTTCCTAGATTTGAGTACTGGCAAACTTCATTCTCTCAATCATGACTACGGCCAGGTTGATCTCCTTATTCTGAATTACCCAGAACATTATGTCCGAGTCTGCCCTAGTGCATGAAGAAAAAGTAGCACTCCGAGGAACTATAATTTGGTAGACAATGAAATGAAGTAAACGATTGAAAGCTGACATCTGATTTATATCTAATTTCCCATCCTTCAGCCTGAAACCAGGACCTATAATGCCGAGACCTTTTGCTTCATCATTCACTGAGTGAATACCACTATGCCCAGATGTTTTCACTCCAAACAGCGTATGCAATAACTCATGGTCTATCTAGATTTGGATACCTTTTACTGAGGAGACAAGGGATCCATCTACCTCTGACTTCAAACAGATGAAAAAGGCTTTCACCAGATCCGGATAGCTTACCTCGGTGAAAGTAGCAACATCCATCCATTTCAACCTTCTCAAAGTTTCTACTAAATTGCTCATGCCACTTTTCTCAAGATTCTGAACATCCACTGCTTTGTTTCCGCAAATCTTTGTCTTCATGAAGGTAAACCTTTCTTGCTCCTTCGGGGACAGAAACTCAGCACTGTAGCCCCCTACGCTTCCGGAGATCATCGGAGCGGCCATAGGTAGAGAGGAGAGAGGTTCTGGAGAAGGAAGATGATGGAAGAGATGGAAGCTCTCTAGGGATTCTTCGCGGGAAGAAGAGAAAGCTTCAAAAGTTGCAACGGCTTTGGGCGAACAGATAAAGGAGAAAAGGGTAAAGGTTGAAGACGAGTCGTTCTCAGAACGATTGGACTAATTTAAGATTACTTTATCGAAACGTGAAGCGCCAAAAGGCGGTAAAGGCAGAAAGCGACAAAAAGGTTTGATGAGTCAAACTGCTTTTAATACAATAGCGGTCAAGGAATATAGATAAACTGAGTTTTGCTTATTATTAAAGAGAGAAAATTTCATTTCTATCTGAAAGTTTTTATATGCCAATTTAAATATAGAGATCTTTTCACAAATTGCACATCCCTAATTCCCTTCTAAGAGATGTAAATCTCTCTTCAGGTAGGGCTTTTGTGAAGATGTCTGCTAGTTGACCATTTGTATCTGTAAAAGAAATTTCTAAATTACCATTAGCTACATGATCTCGAATGAAATGATATCTAACCTCAATGTGTTTAGTCCTTGAGTGTTGCACTGATTCTTGGTGAGGTTGATGGCACTTGTATTATCACACAATAGTAAATTGACTTGATATGATGCCGAAATCCTCAAGTTGTTGCTTTATCCATAGGAGTTGTGTACAACAACTTCCAGCAGCAACATATTCTGCTTCAGCTGTTGATAGAGCTACTGAGTTTTGTTTCTTGGAGGACCAAGATATCAGACATCCTGCAAGAAACTTACAACAACCACTGGTGCTCTTTCTATCTACTTTGCATCCAGCATAATCAGCATCAGAATATCCTACTAAATTTATTTCACAAGACTTTGGATACCAAAGACCTAAATCATGAGTTCTAGCCAGATATCTAAATATTTTTTTTACTGAGATTAAATGAGACTCTCTAGGGTCTGCCTGATATCTAGCACACATGCATACACTAAACAAAATGTCTGGTCTACTTGCAGTTAAGTAAAGTAATGACCCTATCATACCTCTATAATTCTTTTGATCTACCTTTTTACCATTTTGATCACTGTCCATTCTAGTTGATGTGCTCATTGGAGTTAATAATGGCTTTGCACCTTCAAATCCAAATTTCTTTAATAGCTCTTTGGTGTACTTGGCTTGACAGATATGAGTGCCATCCTTCCCTTGCTTGATTTGTAATCCAAGGAAGTAGTTCAGCTCCCCCATTAAACTCATTTCGAATTCTCCCTGCATAAGCTTTTCAATGTACTTGCAAAGAGATTCATCAGTAGATCCAAAAATAATATCATCTACATATATTTGCACAAGAAGTATATGTTTAACCTTAGTTTTTATAAATAATGTACTATCTACTTTACCTCTAGTGAAACCATGATCTAATAGGAAAGTACTGAGCCTTTCATACCAGGCTCTAAGTGCTTGCTTTAAATCATATAAAGCCTTATGAAGTTTAAATACATGATTTGGAAATTCGGTATCGTCAAAACCTGGAGGTTGTTTAACATAAACTTCCTCCTTGATAAAACCATTTAAAAAGGCTGATTTGACATCCATTTGAAATAATTTTAAATCAAATGCAGATGCATAAGCAAGTAAAATCCTAATAGTCTCAAGTCTAGCTACAGGTGCATAGGTTTCATCAAAATCTATGCCTTCCTCTTGGGAGTAGCCTTGAGCTACCAGTCTGGCCTTGTTCCTTATGATTGCTCCAGACTCATCCAGTTTATTTCTTAACACCCACTTGGTGCCAATAACTGAATGATTGGATGGTCTAGGAACAAGTGACCATACTTGGTATCTCTTGAACTGATTTAGTTCATCTTGCATGGCTAATATCCAAGATTCATCAGATAAAGCTTCATTGACTGTCTTAGGCTCTATTTGAGAAATAAAGGCTAAATAATCACAGGGGATTACATTACCTCTTGTTCTTACCCCTACAGATGGATCACCAATAATATTCTCAAGAGGATGATCTTTCTGATGTCTCCATTCTTTTGGAAGATTTTCATGTTGAATTTCAGTTTGCTGCAGTTCTTCCAGAGATGGGTCTTCCTTGTCCTCAATTTGGGTATTCTTTAGTTTTTCGAACAAGTCATCTGCAACATCAATGTCACTAATTTCTTCCTTCTTCAAGGAAGGGTTAGATTCATCAAAAATAACATGCACAGATTGTTCAATTAATAATGAGCGTTTATTGAAAACTCTATAACCTTTGGTTTAGTGTTGGGTTGAGTGTAATTTCATATCATTTTCCCTCCTATTTTGATGATGACAAATGTGATTTAAATGCAAATTATTTGAAACATGATAAATACATTTCACCTGAAATTTATATTCAAAAAGCATGTCACAAAGCACACTTATCATTTGTACTCATAATAAAACATTTTACTAATGATATATGTGTTTAATTTTAAGGTACAAACACTTTTTGCAAAAGAAGTGTCGACACACTCCACAATGGTGTCGACATAATAACCCAAATTCAAAGGCAAAAAGATGAACAAATGTTGAGACTGTGACGACACATGTCAAAGAGTGTGTCGACACGAGTTGCAAATTCCAGGATTTAGACTACTCAGGTCGACGCACTCAGAGCACGACACTGGACCAGTTCCCAGAACAGCATGTTTACAGAATTGGGACACAGGTCGACGCAGGGAGCAGGTCGACACTGGTTCCCAGAACAGCCTGTTGGCAGATTTGGGATAGCAGGTCGACACAGCATCAGAGCAGGTCGACACTGGACCCTATTCCCAGAACATCTTGTTCTCAATTTGGGACAGTGTGTCGACACCACCACCAGGGCAGGTCGACACACTACGGAAAGATTGCAACTTAAATTGGATGTTTGCCACGTGTCAGCCTAGGGTGATGGGGTATCAACCTAGGATCGTGTGCCCTTGTACCTAAAGGGTATCTTTGGAATCTTTTGGGTATAAAAGGCCCCCTATTGGCCATCCATCACATCAAGACCCCAACGAACTCTCCAAGCCTCCAGAAAAGTTCCCTTTGGTGGCGAGAAGAGCTCATCTCCCTCTTCTGCTCTACTGGTGCCTTCTGAAGACCAATTCTCATCAATTCGATTGTGAGAATTGGAGTTTGATCTTTGAAGAATCAATTGAAGAGCCTGAAGGAAGCAGATCAAGTAGGAGCATATGTTGGAGAAGACTTCAAGGAAGATCCCCAACTTCAATTGTGCAGAGCATCGGCTGGGACTTCAAGGATTCAAGCCTCTTCCCAGTCTGAGCTTCTACAAGGGAGTACACTGAAGAACAAAGCCTTTTAACACTATTCTCAATGTACTTTTTGTTCTTCTGAGACTTCTTGAGATTGTGCAAGTGCTTCTGCATAACTCTCATGAATGTTCTCATGTCTGACATGATCTGCTGCTAGAAGATCCATGTCGTGTGTTGGTGTCTAGCATTGTTATTGTGAGCCGTCGTGCTCAGTTTGAGTTGTCTAACTCAAGTGTTTGTTGAGCAGTCTTGCTCAGGGATCTAGAGTAGTCTTGCTCTAGAGGTGTGTGAGTTGTAAACTCAAGTGTTGGAGTTGTCTGGCTCCAGGGTGTGTTACCCAGGTGTTTAGTGAATCCTCACTGGTGTGAGGGGTGGATGTAGGAATCACATGGGTGATTTCCGAACCACCTAAAAATCTCTGTGCACTTGTCTATTTGTGGTTTGATTCTATCATCCGTTAGATGCTTGCATAGGATCGATTAAGATTCACTTAATCAACTGGTTTTCATATCTCCTTTATCAACTCACTTAACATTTCATCAGATCTGTGTTTTTCACTGATTAAATTGTCTCTGATTCTAAAAGTATTTTAAATTGCTTAAGCTTCCGCCGAAAGTGGCAAAGATCTATTCATCCCCCCTTCTAGATCTTATCCACACCTTTTCCTCGATCCTTCAATTGGTATCAGAGCGGGTTTATACTTGATCTGATTTGCTTTGAGTAGTTTTTGAGTATTGTGTGTCTGATTGCTTGTTTGCTTGTTTGCTAAATATTCTTTTGTGCTTTCTTTTTAAGTCAATGGATTCCAAAGGTTTCATAGCTGAGGGGCATTCCATAAATAGGCCACCATTCATTAATGGAACGGACTATTCATACTGGCAAAATAGAATGTAAGTCTTTCTAAGAGCCCAGAACTATGAAATTTGGAATGTGGTTGAGGTTGGTCCCTATGACAACCAAGGTGAGGAAGAAACCTGGACTAGGGAACAAATAAGAAAAGCCACATTGAATTATAGTGCCATGAACATGGTTCAATGTGCTGTTCATCCCAAAGAGTATTCGAGAATCTCAATGTGCAAATCTACCAAAGAGATGTGGGATAAAGTCGAATTACTTTATGAGGGAACATCACAAGTAAAGGAAACTAAGGAAAATATTCTTGTTTCAGAATATGAATTGTTTATGATGAAGTCTAATGAAACAATTTCTGAAATGTTTGCCAGGTTCATGGTCATTGTCAATGGACTCAAGGCCTTAGGTAAGGACTACACAGATGCAGACTTGGTAAGGAAAATCTTACATTCACTCTCTTCAATTTGGCACACAAAGGTCACTGTCATTGAAGATTCAAAAGATTTGTCCAAAATGTCTTTGGATGAATTGATAGGATCATTAATGACATATGAAATCAATTTGAAAAGAAATGAAGAACACATAATTAAGACCAAGCCAATGGCACTTAAGGCCTCCTCAAGTAACAAAGACAAAAGTCAAGAAAAGACAAGTTCTGAGGAGTCTGAGTCAAATGAGGATGAAATTGCCCTCATGACCAGGCAATTCAGAAAATTCTTGAAATATAGAAAAGGAAAAATGTCTGGGAAAAAGAAGTTTTCCTCAGGTAAAAGAAACACTTCCTCTTCTAATTTTAACAAGAATAAAAAAACTGACGAAACTGTCATTTATTACAGGTGTAACAAGCCATGACACATGAAGGGAGAGTGTCCTGAGAACAAGAGAGAAAAGAACAAGAAATTCCAAAAGTTCAAGAAGCCAAAGGCCATGGTGGCCACTTGGTCTGACGAAGATTCAAGTGAGGAAGAAGAAGACAAGAAATCCTCAAGCTCTGAGAGTGAGGAAATCTGCTTCATGGCCAACAATTCTGAAGAAAAGGTAAATACCTCCTTTGAAGATTTTACTGTTGAAGATTGGCAGGATGTGTATGCAGAATTAGTTGAAAAATATTCTAAAATGAGAAAAGAAAACAAACATATCAAAAAGAAAATTGAAAATCTTTATCATAACCAATCTTCAAACAACAGCTAAAAGAAAGGGATGAAGTTATCCATGGTTTACATGAAGAAAAAAAAAATCTCATGAATCTAATTGATGATCTGAAGCTTGCCTCTCAAAAGGCCACCCTAGAATTCAAAGACTTATCTGAAAAGTTGGAAATTGAAAAACAAGAAAAACAGCAAAATATTGAAGAAATTAACACTCTTCAAAACCAGCTAAAAGAAAGGGATGAAGTTATCCAAACCATTACAAAAGGTAAAGATAACTTGGAGGCATTTCTAGGAACAAATATGACAACAACTTCTCATAGATTAGGATTCAACAAAAAGAAACCAAACAAAGACAAATCTGGTGAGAAAAAGGGCAAAGCACCATTAATTAAATTTGTCAAAGGTCCTAGTCTTGAAAACAGTGAAATCAAACAAAAATCAAGAAAAACACAGAAAAGTCCAAAAACACAGAACAAAAACAAGGCAACCAGGTCGACACAGTCTCCTGACAGGTCGACACCAGTCCACAAGAAGAAGACTTCTGTGGTTGCTGTGTCGACACCAGTCATGGAGAGGTCGACCTGCTCAACATCAAAAGCTTCAAACAACTCAAATAAAAATTTGAAAAACAAGAAAAAGTCAAAGGAAATCATTTGCAAAGAACCTTGGACCTCCAAGAAAGCATTTCAAGATGATTGGATCAATCCTTGGAGCCAATGGTATGACAACCCCTGTTGGTATCATCCTCAACTCTTTCATCCAAATCTTTAGATGTACCAACAAAATCCATGGTTTCCACCTCCTCATCTGAACTCCTATACTCAAATGAAAGACTCCCCTCCCACTAAAAACAAAAATGTTGGTGCTTTCATTTCTAAGAAAAAGAACAAACAGAAAAATATTGAAAACACCAATGTAACAAAACAAAAATCTAAAACAGGTCAAATTTGGGTGAGAAAAGATTTACTGACAATGTTCAAACATTCTGATGGTCCCAACTCTGTTTGGGTACCAAAATCTTCTCTCCACTGATCTTTTTGCAGGAAGGTCGTACACCCAACACCAATGTGTGCTTTCTTGACAGTGGGTGTTCACGACACATGACGGAAGACAGAGCCAAATTCTCATTCCTGCTTGAAAAGGAGGGAGGGTCAGTGACATTCGGAGGTAAAAATAAAGGAAAGATCATAGGATCTGGTAAGGTTGGTCAAACTTCCTCAAACTCTGTAGATAATGTTTTACTAGTTGAGGGTCTTGATTATAATCTGCTCAGTATCAGCCAACTATGTGACAAAGGTCACAAAGTTGTGTTTGAATCTGATTTTTGTAAGATAATTGACTCATCAACTGATAAAATCAAATTCTTTGGAAAAAGGGAAAACAATGTCTACATGATCAACCTAAATAAAAACTTTTCTGAAAATCTTTGCTTTGTTGCTAATAAAGATGAAATTGCATGGACTTGGCACAAAAGACTTGCCATGCAAGTTTCAGAACAATGAATAAGTTGTTAAGATTGAATTTGGTTAAGGGGCTTCCTGAATCCTTCTCTAATGTTGAAAATCAAGTTTGTGGGATCTGTTCTAAAGGAAAACAAACAAGAAAATCCTTTAAAAACTTCAATGAGGTACTCACATCTAGGCCACTAGAATTACTTCACATAGACCTTTTTGGCCCTACAAGAATTCTAAGTCTAAGTGGCAAAAGATATGGGTTTGTGATCATTGATGATTTTACTAGATTTACTTGGGTTATTTTTCTGTCCTATAAAAGTGATGCTTGTCTTGAATTCAGGAACTTCTGTACCACTGTCTTAACAACTTATCCATATAAAATCAAAAATATTTTGACTGATCATGGGGGTGAATTTGAGAACACATCTTTTTCTGATTTTTGTGCTGAATTTCAAAATTTCCACAAGTTTTCTTCACCAAGAACTCCAGAACAAAATGGAGTTGTGGAAAGAAAGAATAGAACTCTTGTGGAAATGGCTAGAACCATGCTACTTGAGAGTAACTTGCCCAAATCCTTCTGAGCTGAAGCTGTGAACACAGCCAATCACATACTCAATAGAGCATTGGTCAGACCAAAAATCAAGAAAATCCCCTATGAATTATTGAAAAACAAAAAGCCAATTGTTTCCTATGTTAAAATCTTTGGGTGCAAATGTTATGTACACATCAATAACAAAGAAAACCTTGACAAATTTGATGCTAAAAGTCAGGAAGCTATCTTCCTTGGCTATTCTGAGGTGTCAAGGGCTTTCAAAGTGTACATTCTTAAAACCAAAACTGTTGAAGAATCTCCACATGTTATCTTTGATGAAAATTCCTTTTCAACTAACAATTCTAAATCTTGCAGGGAAAGACAAGAAACTGAAGAGGATGAATTTGTTGTGGACTCTTCACCAACTGTTGAGGAGTTTGAAAACATTGAAGAGAACCTGAACACACCATCTCCAAGTGGCTCAGGTAACATTGTCCCAGAAGTGGGTACTTCTGAACAGGTAATTTCTGAACATAGGTTTTTAAGAGATCACCCATTAGACAATGTGGTTGGCAATGTGCATGATAGAGTTAGGACTAGATCATCCTTCTTGCATGATATTGAAGAAGACCCACTAGCTCTAATTTCCCAAATTGAACCAAAATCAATTGATGAAGCCTTATCAGTTCTGATTGGATTAATGCTATGCATGATGAACTTCATCAATTTGAAAGAAATCAAGTATGGGAATTAGTACCTAGACCTAGTGACCAAACAGTCATTGGCACTAGATGGGTTTTCAGAAACAAATTGAATGAATCTGGTCAGGTAATTAGAAATAAAGCTAGGCTAGTTGCAAAGGGGTACAATCAAGAGTTTGGAATTGATTTTGAAGAGTCATATGCCCCTGTAGCTAGACTAGAAGCAGTTAGAATTTTCCTTGCTTTTGCATCCTCCATGAATTTCAAAGTTTATCAAATGGATGTCAAAAGTGCTTTTTTAAATGGCTATATTAAGGAAAATGTTTTTGTTGAACAACCTCCTGGATTTGAAAAAAAATATCCTAACCATGTTTTCAAGCTCAATAAGGCTCTCTATGGTCTTAAGCAAGCTCCAAGAGCTTGGTATGACCGTTTGAGTACTTTTTCGCTTAAGAAAGGATACTCTAGAGGAACTGTTGATCAAACTTTGTTCACAAAAATAGTAAAAAATCAAATAATTATGGTCAAAATTTATGTTGATGACATAATTTTTGCCTCCACCAATAAAGGCCTATGCACTGAATTTTCAAATCAAATGAAGAATGAATTTGAAATGAGTTTAATGGGAGATTTAACATTTTCTTGGGATTGCAGGTGAACCAAACATCTGAAGGGATCTTCATCAGTCAAGCCAAGTATGTCAAGGAACTTCTCAAAAGGTTTGACTTTCAGACCCTTAAGCATTCAAGCACACCTATTGCCATAAATGCTAAGCTAGAAGAAGACTCAAATGGTAAGTCAGTAGACCAAAAGACCTACAGAGGTATGATTGGTTCTCTACTTTATCTTACAACTTCTAGACCTGATATTCAGTTTAGTGTGTGTTTGTGTGCTAGATTTTAGTCTAATCCTAAGGAAAGTCACATGTTAGCTATTAAAAGAATTTTCAAATACCTTATTGGAACATGTGATTTAGGAATTTGGTATCCTTCTAATTGCAAGTTATATTTGATTGCCTATTGTGATGCTGACTATGCTGGGTGTAAATTAGATAGAAAAAGCACAAGTGGCTTGTGTTTATTCCTAGGTGGGTGCCTTATTTCTTGGGCTTCCAAGAAGCAACATTCAGTTGCTCTGTCAACTGCAGAGGCCGAGTATGTTGCTGCTGGTAGGTGTGGAACCCAAATTCTTTGGGTGAAACATCAACTTCTCGATTACAACCAAGATTTAGGTTGTGTACACATTCTATGTGATAACACAAGTGCAATAAATGTGTCTAAAAACCCCATTCAGCATTCTAGAACCAAGCATATTGAAATTAGGCATCATTTCTTGAGAGATGAGGTTGCAAAGAAATCCTTTGAACTCCATTTCATTGAAATTGAAAAAACAAGTTGCAGACATTTTCACCAAACCCCTTCCTGAAAATAAGTTTTCATCCTTGAGGAGAGAACTTGGTCTTTGTAAATGTCCACATTCATGATCTCTCTTTAGGTTTGGGTTGAGTGTTATGCATTGTCTAAGGGGGAGTTCTTTTCATATCATAACCCTTTGCTTCTTCAGTCATATTGTCCATATCTCTCTCAATTCCACTTCCTTTCCTTTGGACAATAAATTCTTCAACTCTTATTGTGTTGAAATTTCTTGGTATATCAAATGGTGAATTGGAGAAGGACAAGTTATGTTTGTCTGGACACTTTCACTATGCGAGAGTATATGTCTCCGCCAAGTACTAAGAAATGAATATGCAATTGTTGAGGAGGAGCTTTTATTGTTTAAAGAGAATCTTTCTTGATTTCATTATCTTGCATATCTTTATTTTGATAGAAAATGATTGAAATCATCATCTCAGGGGGAGCTAGAAAATTCACAAGTCATGACTTTCGCAAAATTCATAACTTTTCTTGCATTTCATCAATTTCCTGCATGATGTCATCATTCAGATGTCTAGAGTCTCCAAATGATCCTTTGAGTGATCTATCATATTCTTTACTAATCAATTGTCAACTATATTTTTCAACCCACAGAAACTCAGAATTCTTCCAAGATTGAACACAACTTGTGTCTTGCAACTAAAACATCTCTTTGTTTGCAACTGATGATAGGTAAAATTGATTTCTATCTTACAAAACTCTTAAAATTTTGAAAATTTAACAGAGCAATGACATTTGTGCTGAGAAACTGCACACCTTCACAATGAATGAAGTACCATACATGTCATGAGGTGCTACTGTTATCTCTGTTCAAAGGGGATAAAAAATTCAAAAATAAATTCAAAATACAGCAAAAATGTGCTATACTTTTTGATGATGACTGAGTAACTGGAAATATTGGCGTCTACAAAACGTATATTTTCATGTCAAAAGGTCATCATTTACCCCTTTGAGACTTAACAATGAATAAATCTTAAGTATCCAGGGACTATGGTTTGTAAAAAACACTAGTACTTGAGTGAAAAAGATTTATATCATTTGATAGTCTGTTGAAAAGACAAAATATATGTGTTGATGGAGCTTTGTTTAGAAAGAATCCTTCTCATTCATCATCAAGTTGTTCTTTAAGATTGTGTTTTATTTTCAAACCAATTGTATTCAGTCTAGAGGATATCTTTATTTCTTTAACGTTGAGAAATATGGTAGATTATAGTTGATTGTTAGATATACTATATCCCTCAAATAATCATTTCATTTATTCAAGTGTTTGAATGCTCATATCCTATTGGAAATTTTTTAAAACTTGAATTGTGATAAATTTTTGCAAAATATAACAAATGAATTTTTAAGTCTCTTAAACATCCTTGAAATGACTATTTCTCTCATTAGTTATCCTTTTAAAGAAGTCCCAAAATTCTCAAAAAATTCTCACACAAAAATTCAAGTTTTCTTCAAAGGCCAGGTCGACACACTCCTATCTCGTGTCGACACATACCCCAGGTCAGGTCGACACTACCTTCTACCTAGGTCGACACTGCCCCCTTGCCAGAACCTTTTAAAGCATGGGTTCCAGATAAGCCTTGTTGTTCCTGCGGGGTATTGCACCACTGCAAACCCCTTTTAGGCATCAGGTCGACCCGACGATGCTCTTCTTCTCATTTCCGACAAGAAATCCCACACATTTCTCCCTCAATCAAAACCCTTTCTCAATCATCTCTCTTCTCCTTCATCAAACCTCGATTCCACTCCATCCTTGCCACCATGGTGAGAAAGTTGGGTCCTCGCCGTGGAGCAAGATCTCAGGCGTCGTCCAGGCCAGTTCCGGCAGAGGATGATGCTCCTCAATTCGAAAGGAGAACCAAAAGGAGGAATGACCCGGCAGAGCAACCAGGGTCCTCCTCTGCACCTCAGCCAGCACCCAAGAGAGGTAGACCATCTTCTTCAGGCAGAGGTAGGGTTTCTAGAACAGAGAATTCGGGCTCCCCTTCTGGAGACTCTTCAGAATCATCATCATCATCTTCAGAGTCTTCCAAGTCTCCAGAGACCACTAGTGAAGCCAAGCTTATTCTAAAGCACAGGATAGTGGATTTATCAGATATTCAGCTAGCAGACTCATTTCCAGAGATTCAGACCTATTTCTCTCTTCAGTCTTGGTTGATATTCATTTCAGAGTTTCAAATTAGTTATCCAAGACTTGTTAGGAAATTTTACAAAAACCTAAAATGCACAGATGAAGAATATAAATCAAAGGTTAAGAGCATAGTTATTAACATGCCAACTGATACAGCTGCCTCTATTTTTAAAGTACCAGATGAAGGGGCAGATTATCATGAATTTGAATTTGATCTTCATGAAGCCTATTCCATCATGACAGGCCTTCCTGCTGATGCATCTGATCCAAAACAGACCTTTGTAACCAGATTCAACACAAATTCCTTTTCCCCCTGTGTTGAGAGTCATCCACCACATTTTGACCACAATCACTACCCCTCAAGGTGGTGGAAGGGACAGACTAACAGAAATACAGAGGTTCATTCTTTATTGCATGGTAAAAGATATCAAAATCAACCTCCATGTAATAATGTATCAAATCATATCTGAAACAACCATGAAAGACCTCAAGAGATCTCTTCCCTATGCTGCACATCTGACCTCAGTGTTCCAGCACTTTGGTGTGCCCTTGGAGAATGAGAAATCCCAGTCTATCCCTAAGTCCAACATCTATACCTTTAAGAATATTCAGAAATTTATGGGATTTAGACTGGAGGGAAATCAAGTTAGGAGAGGGCCAGTTGTGGTTGAGGCCCCTCAAGCTCAGGAGGAACAGCCTCAAGATCAAGGGGACCAGCCCCAAGCTCAGGAGGAACAGCCTCAAAATCAAGGGGACCAGCCCCAAGTTCAAGAGGACCAGCCTCCAGCTGAAGGGGACCAGCTCCAAGGTCAGGAGGATCAGCCTCAAGTCCAAACTGAAGGTGATATCCCAGTTCATGCCCCTCTCTCACCTCAGTTTCAACCCTCATTCATACACTCTGAATCTCCACAACCCACATTTCAACCATCCACATCCTCTGGTGGGCCTTCTGTTCCACCAGAGTTGTTCTCCTTCTTAAATGAAAATTTTGACACCTTGAACTCTTCCATTCAAACCATGTCAGAAACATTTGAGTTGAGGATTCAAAGATTGGAGAACACTGTATCTGCCAAATTCATAGAACAAAAAGCTGCCTCAGACTATGCAGCTCAAAGATTCAACAGACTGATTGGTACCATGGCTGATGCCTCATTACAGCTTAAGGAGCACCTGCAAAAATTGGAGACAGTTCTTAAGGGGATTTTGGCAAACTCCCAAGCTGATGTCTTCAACACCAAACAAACATTACATGAGATTACCAGCTCTAGACTGTCATTTGCTCATTTTGTGGATGACTTGGAGAGCATGAGGAACTTCAATGCACACATTGATACACAGATATCTGATTTGACAAGGGAATTCAAGATATTGCAAAGGCCTGGTTGGTCAGCTGGATCATCTTCCTCTTCACAACCCATTGCAGCTGATCTAGCAAGAATTCAAGCTACCTTGATAGAGAATTCAGACAGAATGGAACACTTCTTGAACACAAAACTTACAACCATTCAAGATCAAATCAAGACCAGCTTGACTTTTATGGAGAAAAGACTGTCTGACATTGAGACCATCTTACTTCCCATTCCTCCTCCTCCTCCATCTTCTACTTAATGTAATTTTTCTTTTGATGATGTCAAAGGGGGAGAAGAAAGAAAGAAAAAGAAATGTTTGTAATCATTTTGGGATGATTGTAATGGTTCTCTTGAATGAAATGAAATGCATTTTGCTTAGCTTAAATGATTTTCTCAATTGTGTCTTCAATGTGATTGAAAATATTTATGTCAATGTGAATGAATGAATGCTTGTCAAGATGCTTGACCTTCTTTATGCACTAACTTACTTCAAGTTACATTGTACTTCTCTAGTACAACCATCAATTGTGAATGAACCATATTTAAAGGTCTTTAACAAGCATGAACATGAACAAAAATAAGGACATTGAATAACTAAAAATTTCTTAAAATCACATCTCATCAAAACCTCATTGTCATATGGATTTAATGTTGCCATCATCAAAAAGGGGGAGATTGTTGGGTTGAGTGTAATTTCATATCATTTTCCATCCTATTTTGATGATGACAAATGTGATTTAAATGCAAATTATTTGA
Source organism: Colocasia esculenta (assembly GCA_014218235.1). NCBI lineage: Eukaryota > Viridiplantae > Streptophyta > Magnoliopsida > Alismatales > Araceae > Colocasia > Colocasia esculenta. The sequence continues at coordinate 125,696,305 of CM024753.1, read as the reverse complement.
AACATGATAAATACATTTCACCTGAAATTTATATTCAAAAAGCATGTCTCAAACCACACTTATCATTTGTACTCATAATAAAACATTTTACTAATGATATATGTGTTTAATTTTCAGGTACAAACACTTTTTGCAAAAGAAGTGTCGACACACTCCACAATGGTGTCGACACAATAACCCAAATTCAAAGGCAAAAAGATGAACAAATGTTGAGACTGTGTCGACACATGTCAAAGAGTGTGTCGACACGAGTTGCAAATTCCAGGATTTAGACTTCTAAGGTCGACACACTCCTAGAGTAGGTCGGCACTGGACTCAGTTCCCAGAATAGCATGTTTGCAGAATTGGGACAGCAGGTCGACGCAGGACTAGAGTAGGTCGACACTGGACTCAGTTCCCAGAACAGCCTGTTGGCAGATTTGGGACAGCAGGTCGACACTGGACCCTGTTCCCAGAACATCTTGTTCTCAATTTGGGACAGTGTGTCGACACCACCACCAGGGCAGGTCGACACACTACGGAAAGATTGCAACTTAAATTGGATGTTTGCCATGTGTCAGCCTAGGGCGATGGGGTATCAACCTAGGATCATCTGCCCTTGTACCTAAAGGGTATCTTTGGAATCTTTTGGGTATAAAAGGCCCCCTATTGGCCATCCATCACATCAAGACCCCAACGAACTCTCCAAGCCTCAAGAAAAGTTCCCTTTGGCGGCGAGAAGAGCTCATCTCCCTCTTCTGCTCTACTGGTGCCTTCTGAAGACCAATTCTCATTAATTCGATTGTGAGAATTGGAGTTTGATCTTTGAAGAATCAATTGAAGCACCTCAAGGAAGCAGATCAAGTAGGAGCATCTGTTGGAGAAGACTTCAAGGAAGATCCCCAACTTCAATTGTGCAGAGCATCGGCTGGGACTTCAAGGATTCAAGCCTCTTCCCAATCTGAGCTTCTACAAGCGAGTACACTAAAGAAAATAGCCTTTTAACACTATTCTCAATGTACTTTTTGTTCTTCTGAGACTTCTTGAGATTGTGCAAGTGCTTCTGCATAACTCTCATGAATGTTCTCATGTCTGACATGATCAGTTGCTGGAAGATCCATGTCGTGTGTTGGTGTCTAGCATTGTTATTTGTGAGCCATCGTGCTCAGTTTGAGTTGTCTAACTCAAGTGTTTGTTGAGCAGTCTTGCTCAGGGATCTAGAGTAGTCTTGCTCTAGAGGTGTGTGAGTTGTAAACTCAAGTGTTGGAGTTGTCTGGCTCCAGGGTGTGTTACCCAGGTGTTTAGTGAATCCTCACTGGGTGTGAGGGGTGGATGTAGGAATCACATGGGTGATTTCCGAACCACCTAAAAATCTCTGTGCACTTGTCTATTTGTGGTTTGATTCTATCATCCGTTAGATGCTTGCATAGGATCGATTAAGATTCACTTAATCAACTGGTTTTCATATCTCCTTTATCAACTCACTTAACATTTCATCAGATCTGTGTTTTTCACTGATTAAATTGCCTCTGATTCTAAAAGTATTTTAAATTGCTTAAGCTTCTGCAAAAAGTGGCATAGATCTATTCATCCCCCCTTCTAGATCTTATCCACACCTTTTCCTTGATCCTTCATTTAGAAGTATACCCCATAAAGATGCCTTTATCTGATCTAGCATCTAACTTACCAATGTCCCTTTTTCCATTGTTGTGGATGAAACAAGGACATCCAAATATTTTGAAGTGACTGATCTTTGGTTTCTTTTTCTTGTAGAGTTCATAAGCAGTCTTCTTCAGAATTGGCCAGATCATTACCCTATTAATGATATAGCTTGCAGTGTTGATGGCTTCGGCCCAAAAATATCTTGGCAAGTCATATTCTGATAACATGGTTCTTGTCATATCCAAAAGAGTTCTATTTTTCCTCTCAGCAATTCCATTCTGTTGAGGTGTCCTTGGTGCTGAGAAGTTGTGCTCAATTCTTTTATCATTACAGAACTTTGCAAACTTTTCATTCTGAAACTCACCACCATGATCTGATCGGATAGAGATAATGGTAAACTTCTGATCTTTCTGAACTTTCTTGTTGAAGCTGACAAAATTATCAAAGGTGTCATCTTTGTGCTCTAGAAAGGATACCCAAGTAAATCTTGAGTAATCATCAACTATGACAAATCCGAAATTCTTTCCTCCTAGACTGGTAGACCTCATTGGTCCAAATAGATCCATATGAAGTAGCTCTAATGGCTTTGAGGTGGTCACTACTATTTTTTATTTGAAAGAGCTCTTGGTGTGCTTTCCTCTTCCACAAGGTCTGCAGATGCTATCCATTTTCGAGTTGATCTTTGGCAATCCTTCTACTAGTTTTCTCTTTCTGAGCTTGTTCAATCCATCCAAGCTGCAGTGGCCCAGTCTCCTGTGCCACAGTTCTGTTGATTGATCTTTGCTGGCTGCTAAACAGACATCTTGATCCTTGAGTTCCTCGAGATAGAGAACATACAAATTTCTTTCTCTATATGCTTCAAATATGACTGCTCTGTCCTTTAATATACAGCACTTTGATTCTTGGAACTGAATCTGATGACCTTTGTCACATAACTGGCTGATGCTGATGAGATTGTGTTTTAATCCTTTGACCAGCATTACATCTTCAATAACTGATTTTCCCTTGATGTTCACGGACCCACTTCCTATCACTGTGCCTTTTCCATTATCTCCATAGGTGACTGTTCCCTCTTCAGCTTGGAGATTGACAAAGAACTTCTGGTTTCCTGACACGTGTCTTGAACATCCACTGTCCAAGTACCATTTGGATGCTTTTGAGATTCCCTGAAATTTAAACATTAAGATTTAGGTACCCAAGTTCTTTTTGGGTCCTGATGGGTTAGTATCATTGATTTTTCCTTTTATTATCCATTTTTTATGTTTTGTTGGGCATGTTATTGTGATATGACCTAATTTGTTGCAGTGATCACAGCAGGACAATTTTGTTACCTTTTCTATATACTTGAACTCAGCTTTATATGCTATATTTTGTTCAGGTATAAACTTTGGTGTTGGATATGTTTTAGGGTAGACTATGGTTTCATCATTATCTGGGGGTGCATATCCTAACCCATTTTTCGTCTTACCTGCTCTTCTATCACCTTTTAATATTAGAGAGTTTTTACCATTAGTAAATTTCTCTAGTGTGCTTGATAGTTTATTATTTTCTTCATTTAAGCTTTTAACTTCTTTCCTTAATTTATCTGTGCTTTCCTGTTTTTCCAATTTTGTTATTTGTTCATTCTTAACTTTTAGGTCTTCACATAATAATTTTTTTCTTCTTTTAAGTTCAGTTATTTGTTTTTCTAATTCTTCATTTTCTGTTTTTAGATCTGAATTAGTGTTTTCTAAACAGATTACATTTTTCTTACTAACTTTAAATAATTTGGATACTTCTTTATATTTATCATAAAGTTCATTAAAGGCACTTTCTAAATTATCAGAATCTGAATTATTACAGGAATCAAAAGAAGAGTCAGAAGTTACCTTTTCTTCGATGTTGGCCATGAGAGCCAGGTTGGCTTCTTCTCCATCACTGCTTGAGCTTGACTCACTGTCTGAGTCACTGCTATTCTCCCAAGCAGCTGCCATTGCCTTTTTCTTGTATCTTCTGAACTTCTTGGAGCTAGCCTTCTTCTTGTGATCATTCTTCTTTAGCATTGGACAGTCTGCCTTGATATGTCCAGGCTTCTTGCATTCATAACAGATGGTCTCTCCTTTCTTCATTTCTTTGCCATCTGATCTTTTGAAATCCTTATTTTTCTTAAAGTACCTTCTGCCGGATTGAAACTTTTTATTCTTGGCTAGGATGCGCTGCAATCTCTTAGAGAGCATTGCTTCTTCATTTTCGCTGTCTACATCACTCCCACTAGAAGATGCCTCTGATGATTTTTCTTCTGCTTTCAAGGCATTGGAGTGCTTCTTTCTGCTAGATGATTCTCCTAGCCTTTCCATGTTAATCTCATGGGCCATGAGGGACCCGATGAGCTTTTCTACAGACATTCTTTTAAGGTCATTAGCTTCTTCGATAGCTGTAACCTTTGGTGTCCATGAAGATGGCAAGGATCTGAGAATCTTCCTTACCATATCTGCAATCTCATAGAACTTTCCTAGACTGGCTAAACCATTGGTGATGTCAGTGAATCGACTGAACATTTGGGTGATTAACTCACCTGACTGCATCTGAAATCTCTCACACTGAGTGACAAGAATGTCGATTCTTGTCTCTTTTACTTTGTCTGTACCTTCATATGTAATCCTTAGCTTTTCCCACATTTCCATGGAGGATTTGCAGGCTGAGACTCTGTTGAACTCCTTCTTGCTTAGAGCACAACATAGAATGCTCTTGGCTTTGCAGTTCAAGGAGATTTTCTTTCTGTCTTCGTCTGTCCATTGTGCTTTCTCATTTGTGACGACCAGGTCACCTTCTTCTACTATTGACCAGATTTGATAGTCGTGGCCTTGTAGAAAGTATTCCATCCTGGTCTTCCAATACGGATAATCTTCACCATCGAACAAAGGAGGTCTGTTGACTGACTGACCTTCGAAGTTGCCTTGGGCTGCCATGGATCTTTACTATTCAGATCGTTGGATCTACTTCTTTGTCGAAGAGACTCGCTCTGATACCACTTGCTGCCCAGCTATCTAGCCCAGAGGGTGGGTGAATGGGTTATTAAAATTTGATCTTTGATTAAAACCTGTTCATTAAAAGATTACACAACACCTTAAACAAACGTTAGAGTTAGAGGAAATGAGACAGCAAACGCACATAAACACAACCACACGACACAAGGATTTTTATCCTGGTTCGGAACTCCTCTCCACAGGAGACCTACGTCCAATCCCTGAGCAATGCCTCAAGATTTCACTACTAAGGGTACTATCCCCCTCACGGATCCTTACACCCAGCCTCAACTGGTCTTCCTTCAACCTGAAGGGAAAAACAGCCACCCTGGATACCACCATGTCTTCCTTCGTCCAGAAGGGAACAAATCAATAAAGAGAAGTTTAAGAACAAGCTTCAAACACTAGCTCAACCAGCTACTAGCTGAAGCAAACAAGCCTTGAGAGAGAAAGAAAATTTGACACAGGCTTCTCTTCAAGGACTACACAGGCTCTCACTAGAATTTCTTCTTGAACACTGAGAGCTAAAGAGCTAAGAAAAACTAATGGAATGGGCGCTTCGCTCTTGTTTCTAATCTCAGAAGATTCGAAAAATTGGTGTTGCTTTCTTTCAGAAAAATGATGTTCTTCAAGAGAGTTCTCTTCTCAGTCTTGAGTCTTGTATTTAAGCTTTTACTTAAAATTTGAACGTTAAAGATCCGTTGTCTCTCATCCTGGTGTACGTTAGACAGGTCTGCAAGGAAGCTTCTGATCTTCAGTCTTTTATCCTTTAGTACATGCCAGAAAAATATTTTAATATCTTGTATCTTGTGTCCAACATTGTACAGATAAGTCTTGTCAGATATCTGCGAGCATATTAATAATAAATAGAGGACAGCTAGGACTGTCGTCGATTGTTAGTTGCAGATGGAACAGATATTTGCAATATATAGCAAAGCTCCTTGCTGTCTAAAAAGGACGTAGACAGAGTAGCATAAAAGTGGAAGATATAGTCTGCATGTATGAGAGATACGTTCAGAGAACATTTAATGCGTAGCAGTCAAACAAACGAGATACGACTTTGACTATTCAACGTATATTAAAGAGTATTGTACAGATATATCAAATGAAATCGATATGAACAAGCCAGATGCCTTTATGACTTATGAAATCGTTACTGGTAAGCATGTCGTTACGACGATACAAAAATTATTGTGAGTAATTGTTGTGGTCACTTACCAAATCGTTACACAAACCGAATCGTTATAACTATCAAAGAAATCGTTATGAAACTCTTAATAAATCATTGCACCAAGCAAATCGTTCTGAGTTCTAAAGAGATCGTTTCGACAAGCAAATCATTACGAGATCTAAAGAAATCTTTACGAGAACTAAAGAAGTCGTTACGGCTAGAAAGTCGTTGTGAGTTCTAAAGAAATCGTTACGAGAACTTACGAAATCGTTACGGCTGGAAAGTCGTTGTGAGTTCTAAAGAAATCGTTACGAGAACTTACGAAATCGTTACAGCTAGAAAGTCGTTGTGAGTTCTAAAGAAATCGTTACGAGAACTTACGAAATCGTTACGGCTAGAAAGTCGTTGTGAGTTCTAAAGAAATCGTTACGAGAACTTACGAAATCGTTACGACAGACAAGTCGTTACGAGTTCAGAAGAAATCGTTACGAGTACTGAAGAAATCATTATGACAGACAAGTCGTTGCGCTTTCTAAAGAAATCGTTGCGATGTCTTATAGAATCGTTATGAGATCTTTAAGAAATCGTTACGGTATCGATTTGTTGGAAACATCACGGTTTTTCGGTCAGAAAGGAAATCGATCATAATACTTATGAAATCGTTATGAGGACTCTATTATGAACTTATAAAGGAATCGTTCTGATTATCAATAGAAGTCAATATGAAGTATGAAGAAGTTGATACAAAGACTTGGACAAGACATGAAATGAGACTTTACCTGATTGTCTTGATCTTTCTTTTTATTTCCTGTTCTCAAAGCTCAAGTAATTCATTAGTACTATTTTGTTAATCATCAAAATTAATGTATATAAATAAGTGAATTAATTTATATAGGGACAGTTTTGTCATCAGCATTATCATGGAAGAATGTATAAGTATGGACATCTATGTATTTGATTTTCAGCAATTTAAATTATGCGGATTTTAGTTCTCTAAATGTTATCGAATCATGTATGTTAAATGTGGATGATGAATGAATGAAGACAGTGGTTCTTTTACTTCCGCTACTCTATTCTTATATTCACGTGTATTTCAGCTGAATGTCATTGTTGGGTAAATGTCCTAATGTGATGATGTTCGCTATACCGACATGGGTTGGTATAACCATACTGGTATAATGAGGGTCGTCGCACTCTCAGTTCACAAAAGCTCTCTCAAGGTTCTGCACTAGACACAAAGAGCAACAAGCTACAGTAAGGCGATGCAGTGAGACTTAAGCTCTTCTATGGTGCTTGCAGATTTTTTTAAATTCTCAAGATTAGTTCCTTCTTTTCGTAGGTACCAGTCTTCTATTTGTATCTTCTCTTGAAAATGTAGCCGTTAAAGTATCAGTTGTCTCTAAGTTCTGAGAACGTTAGACTGCATGGCTTTCCTTTGTAGTCAACGGTTCTTTGCGTTCCATGCACGTAAGAAGAAAATCCTTCTTGATATCCTCCAGCTTCTACTTTATCCAACGTCGTATAGAGTCATACTCTCATAGACCTGCACACATTAAATGCTTAAACGTAGACAGCTAAGTTGTCTCTTGTTGTCAGTCAACGTTAGAGTGTGAATACATCAAGATAGAAATTTCCATTCTGTCATTCCAAAAATATATTACATGCAGGAGCATAAGAATAGAAGATATCTGGACATGCATCGTGCAGAGAAATGTACAGTTGTATTTAATGCATGGATAACAGAGAAATACGCGGGATGACTTTGACTTGTCAAGATATTCAAATATCAAGTCGTTATAGCTCATGAAGTCGATATGAACATGACTTATAGAATCATTATGAATGAGTCACTGTTCATGTGAATTGTTGCTCATTTGTAAACAAATCATTGTACGCATAAATCGTTATGAGCAAGTCGTTATAACCAAATCGTTATGAGTAAATCGTTATAACACTATAAGCAAATCATTATGAGCAAATCATTATAACCAAATCGTTATGATCAAATCGTTATGACCAAATCGTTATAACAGTATAAGCAAATCGTTATGAGCAAATCGTTATGAGCAAATCGTTATAACCAAATCGTTATGAGTAAATCGTTATGACCAAATCATTATAACACTATAAGCAAATCGTTATGAGCAAATCGTTATAACTAAATTGTTATGAGAAAATCATTATAACACTATAAGTAAATCGTTATGAGCAAATCGTTATGCTCACTTACGAAGTCGTTGTGAGATTGAAATCGTTATACTCACTTGTCGAATCGTTATGAGAGAAAATCGTTATGCTCACTTACGAAGTCATTGTGAGATTGAAATTGTTATACTCACTTGTCGAATCGTTATGAGAGCAAATAGTTATGCTCACTTATGAAATCGTTGTGAGATTGAAATTGTTATACTTACTTGTCGAATCGTTATGAGAGCAAATCGTTATGCTCACTTACGAAATTGTTCTGAGATTGAAATTGTTATACTCACTTGTCGAATCGTTATGAGAGCAAATCGTTATGCTCACTTACGAAATCGTTCTGAGATCGAAATCGATATAAACCAAAAACGATGTGAAACTTATGAAATTGTTATACTTCAAAGCGAGTCGATGTGTACTTAGAGAAATTTCATGCTCTAAAAAATTAAGAACAACAATGTAAGGATTTACTTACAAGTCTTTGCTTGATTTTGCCTGGTTTATTTCCTGTGACTAAAGCTTCATAAGAACTTGTTAGATACTAATTGTTAGAATTTTGTTAATCACCAAAATAGATATATAATTCATGAAATTATATGGGGATGATCTGATCATCAATCTCCCCCTTTTTGGTAATGACAAAACATAACAAGAATATAGATGCTTCTGAAAGAAAAACTAAGTAAAAAAAATACCTTCGGGGATGTATTTCAGAAATATTATAGTTCTCCCCCTTTTTGTCATTAAGCAAAAAGATATCATTCGGAGACAAAGAAGAAGGATAAAAGAGAGACAAGATCAAAGAACATTTCTATTTATCTTGAGGGGTTACATGAAGGTAGAAAGCAGGAGACAAAAGAGAGGCATGCTGCTGAATAATGCGCAAAGCCTTCCATTCCTGTTCCTCAAAATAGGTCTGAAAAACCCCAAAAGCAATAGAATAAGATGGCCCCATGTCAGGAAGCATTCTTTTGATGTGAAGTTGGCGCTGAGCTTCTAGAAAGGTAGCATATTCATCTTTGCCAAGGGAGATCTTGAAGGGAATGAAAGATCCAAAGCTGGCAAACCGAAGAAACTGGTTGATCTTGATAGGGTAGTGGATCTGATGCTACAGGAGATCTTTCTTCAAATCCATAAACAGTTTGTACCCTCGACCCACTGATCATAGGGCTCTTGAACTAGATTGATGGAATTCAAGTCCAAAAAGGCTTCAGCTGTGAGAGTAGGCTTGCCTGCCTTAAACAAGGAGTTGTTCAAGGCTTCCAACTGAAGGGCTAATGGGTTGCAATGCTTTTCCCAATCAGTGGGAGAAATCCTTTCACATTCTGATAGTAGAGGGGCAAGAACTTCAGAGGAGATATGGCCCAGATGAAATTCTCTGAAGATGAATCTTTGGAAGGAGGGGAGATGACCCTGTCGAGCTGATATCCTACCCATGACACGAGCAAATCTCTCAAAAATAACAGGACCAACTAAGGAGTCCATGACCAAAGAATGCAGTTTGGAGAGAAACACAGTATCTGGGATTGGCAGGGTAGCAAAATCCACTTTGAAGGAGCAATTGACTGGATTTTCAATTTTTAACGAAGCAATGGCTCCCTGGAACTGACCCTACTACACTTCAGGTTGCTTGTGAAGATACCGATAGTCATTGAATAGCTGGAAGTACCTGATGAGCTTAACTTCCTTTTGAATAAAAGGTGTCCAGGTGGTCTTGTGATGAATGACAAACCACTCAGAGAGAGTGAGTGGGTGATCCGGGGTGGAAACCGATCTGATTTTACAAGCAGAAATTTTCTATAAAGAGCCTTGTGCCCTTTAGCCCACTGATCTTCAGACTTGCATTCAGCCATTTGGAAGATTTTGGATTGATTGGCTTTTGAGAAGTGGTTATAGGGAAGGACAACATTGAGGTGATCGGTTAGGTTAAGAAAAGAAACACCAAAAATGGTGGCAAAGATACATTTTTGGAGATATTCACAATAGATTGGTTTCCTTCGATTGTCAACAGTGAGGGAAAACAAAAAAGGAGGAAATTTGGGTTTGGAGGGAAGAGCAAGTGTGTTGGAGAGTTTCCTCTTTTTAAAGGAAGGACTAGAAGAAGGAGAGTTAGTTCGTTGGACAAGAGAACCAACATCCAGGACTGAGCGGATTGTGGAAATTTCCAACTCATCCTTGAATTTCTTGGGAAAGGGACCTTCAAGTTGTGCACCTTCAGGTATAAAGGTAACAAAGGAGGGAGGAGTAGGAGGATGAAGAAAGGATTGATGGGTAGGAGGGGGTATGATGGATGGTCCAGCAGATGAAGGAGTAGAGGAAGATGAGGTTGGAGGGTCTTCAAAGACAGGAGGAGGTGGAGGAATGGATGTAGAGATGGCAGAAGATGAGGAGGATTCAGAAAGAAATGGTGTTGGTTATGGGATCGGATAGGTGGATAATGGCAAAGCTAGAAGGGGGGGGGGGGGGGTCGAATAGATTTGCAGCGGAAACTAAAGCAATATAATAATTACTTCAAATTAAGATATCTATTCAAATGAAACCCCACTGAACAGATGCAATATGCGTGATTAGTGTGTGTGAGCAAATCAATTAGTAGTGTGAGCGAAATCCCTATGCATGCATCTAGCGCAATACAAAGTCAAACCACAATTTAAACCACTGCACAAAGGATTTTTAGGTGGTTCGGAAATCATCTCCAGTGACTCCTACGTCCACCCCTCACACAGTGAGGCTACTCAAAACCTTGAGTACAGCACACACTGGAGCACGATGACTCAAGAAACAACCGGAGCACGACTACTCCAAACCCTTTGAGTACAATGACTCAAAGAAAACCCAGGAGATAGGTACGACGACCTACTCCACAAACCACTTATGAGTACAACGACTCACAAGCACTTGAGCACAACGGCTCAAAACCGGAGCACTACGGCTCCAAAACTTTGGATCACGAAAGATCCAAGTTCTGATAGAACAAGCTCAATTAGAGAATAGATCCTCTAGCCCGATCTATCTCAATACAATGATAAAAATAGAACAAACAGAATTAAGTGATCTGTGTAGAACACATACATAGATCACACAATGAAAAACTGGATGAACACTCCAAGAAAATAAATGAAATAGATGTGACTTGGATGTTCCTTGATGAAGAAGACTTGCTGAAGCTTGGATTGAAAATGCTTAAAGGAATTCATTGGAGATCTTCTTCAATCCACGATGCTCTGCTTCAGTGGCATCCAGATTGCCAGTTCTTCTTCTTCCTTTGCTGCTCTTCTGCACCTCAGTCTGATGGCGCTGCTCTGCTCCCTTTGTGGATGTAGATACTTTATCCTCTCTCCTCTTCTCTTCTCTTCTTCTCCACGTTCTCCTTCCAAATAGCACAGCTCTGCTCCCTTTCTGGACGCAAGCTCCCTTTTCCCCTTTCTGCAGCCGCCACACCCTTTTCTGGAGATGTATGGTCTCTCGTTTCATGGGATCCTTTGGAGTACAAGAAACATGGGTATTTATAGCCCCATATGTCCATAAGGTGCCTTGGGGTCTGTGGGCACAAAAATCTAGGTCAAATCCCTTGATTCCCAAGGAGCCATGTGTCCAGAAAAATTCCCATTTTTGAGCTTTAGTCGAAGTGTGTCGACACACAGGCAGACTGTGTCGACACCACATGCATTATCTTCAAACTGGGCTTCTGGGATAGTGATCTAGTGTCGACACCATAGGGCACTGTGTCAACACCACATGCAGACTGTGTCGACACACAGGCAGACTGTGTCGACACCACTGGCTACTGCTTTAGAACATGCTTCTGCGACAGTCATCTAGCGTCAACACCACAGGTGGACTGTGTCGACACCACTGTGACAAATTTGTGTGAACCTAAAAATATAAAGTGCAAACCATTAATACAAGATATTATCGTTAAAATGTGAGATATTAAACATAAAAAACATGTTGTTTAAGCATTGTTGTGATATGTATAAAATGTATAACATGTTCAATTAGTCATCATTTTAATATGTACAAAGTATACAAAATGTCATCATCAAAATCAAATTATGAGTGATGTCAATTAGTCATGATTAAAGTCATCATTAAAAGGATTCAAATACGCACTCAACCCAACAGTTGGAGATGAAATGGAGTGAGGCATGGGTTGTTTGAAAGGGATAGGTGCTAGTGGTGCTGTGGAGGAAGATGGTGGTGAAGAAGGGGCTGGAGTTACAAGAGATGAAGGATCAGGGGCTTCTGGAGCTACAACTGGGTCTTCTACTCTTGGAATCTCACCCTCGGAAACCACTGGCCCTGTTGGCCCAACAACATCCTCTGATGGCCCTGGTGGCCCAGCCTTCACAGCTTCAACATGAACTTCCATTTCAACTGCTACCTTTTCAACAACTTGTGGCCCTGATGGCCCTGCTGGCTCTTCTGAAACTGGCCCTGATGGCCCAACACTGCGGACTGGATCTGTAGGAGAAGGAGCAGGAGGGGCATTTGAGGACTGTGCCCTAACCAAATTTCTAAGTGTGGCTATGGACTCCTTGATGCTATTGAACTCACTTCGCACCCATCTCACTGCATTTCTGACCATTCCCATCTCCTTAGTTGAAGTACTCTGGCTTATAAAAATGGACTGAATATCTGATTGCACAGAGCACAGAATCTTTCCTTGTTCATCCATTCTAGCAACTAAGGGCTTCATATTGACCTTCAATTTCTTCTTTCTCTACCTCTGATGAGGCCTCCTGGTCAAGAGAGGAATCTCATAAGTTGCTTCTTTCCCTTTGCGGCTTGCCCTTGCAACGGGCTCCACATTATCATCATTATCTTCTTCACCTGAGGCACTCTCCACAATGCCTTCTCTGAACTGATCATCAACGGGGGCATTGGCAGTGTGCTCCCCCTGGATTTGTGCTTCCTTCTCAACAGATTGCTCACCTTGAATAGGAGCATCTTCCATAAGGGTATTAATAGGAATGTCTTCTTCTTCTTGCTCCCTCTGAATAGGAGCATCCTCCATGACAACATCTGCAATGTGGCCTGATGCCATAACTTCTTCAACAATAGCAGCCTCTTTCACACTTTGAGTGCTTGGAATGGAGTCTAGCACTCTTCTGAGGACTGACCCTGCCAAAGAAGTTGGAGGGACAATTACTTGCAATTTCTCTATAGGTTCGCGGTGCTCAGGAGGAATATCCTCTATCCTTCTTTCACTGGAGCTGATATCCTCAACAATTTCTTGAATAATTCCTACTACTTGCTCTTCCTGAATGTCTGACACACATTCCCTGATATCTGTTGCTACTACTTGCACTGTAGGCACTGCTGCTGCTGCTTGTGGTCCTTTTTGGGCAGCCAGCTCTTGAATTTCCTGGTCTTGGCCTTCCTGGGTTTCTAAGGCTTCGCCAATAATGGCCTCGCCTTCTATTTCTGATGTTTTAGTCCATACTCCAGCCACCAACGAGAAGCCACTCTTCTTCAGGTTTCTGCTTTGAATTGCCTGCCCCATTTTTTCTGACACTGCTCTAGATAAGCTGATGCCAAAATGTTGAAATACCTTGGTTAGCATATGTGCATATGCTAGGGACACATTTAGCTTACACTTCTTGTCCCAAACCTGAGCGGATGCAAACTTCATCCTTTCTATCATAACCTCTGCCATATTTATGCTCTGGTTCTGGATAGCCCAGAACATCATATCTGAGTTTGTCTTTGTACAAGTCGAAAAGGTGGCACTCCTTGGGACCAAAATTTAGCAAACAATAAAGTGCAAAATACGGTTGAAAGCATTCAGCTTGATGATGTCAATCTTCCCATCCTTCAATCTATACTCGGGACCAACAATCCCTAATCCCTTTGCCTGGATATCCACAGTGTGAACCCCACTGTGACCGGTGGTGCAAACTCCAAATAAGGTTTCCAAAAACTCATAGGTAATCTTAATCTGGGTTCCTTTGATAGTGGATGTCAAGGACCCGTCCTCCTCAGTCTTCAATCAAACGAAAAATGCCCTCACCAGGTCAGGATAACTTACTTCTGACAAGGTCGCCAACTTCATCCATTTCATCCTTTCCATTGCTGCAATGATGCTGCCCATTCCATTCTTTTGTAAATATGCAACGTCCACTGCCTTGTTGCCACGGACCTTGATCTTCACAAAGGTGAACCTTTCTTTCTGCTCAGCAGTGAGAAACGCAGCTCCATAGCCCCTGACGCTGCCGGATACACTAGACGCGGCCATGGATTTGAATGGGGAAGGTTTTTGGATGATTGGAATGAGGAAAGGAGCAGAAGCCCTAAAGAAATTTCTCGCGGGAAGGAGTTAGACGCTTTGAAATTCTAGAGAGTCGATGTCGGAGTCGATAGGGTATCACCTCAAGCAAGTTGAAGGAGGTGAAGATGAAGGGTGAATCGTTGTACCACAGATTTCAGGTTTTTATCTAAAAGAATAAAGGTGACTTTTCGAAACAAGATGCACCATAATGGCAGAAAACGACAAAGTGACCAATTCGAGAGGAATAAACACTTTAAAAATTATCGAACCATCTCGAGAAAGTAAGAAACAAGTAATATTTTAATGAGATTTTACTTAACTACAGGGGAGAGAAAATTTAGTTACTCCGAAATAATTTATATTTTAGTTTTGTACAAATAAATCTATCACAATTTACACATGCCTATTTCCCTTCTAAGAGAAGTAAATCTCTCTTCAGGTAGGGCCTTTGTGAAGATATCTGCTAATTGATTTTGTGCATCTACAAAAGAAATGTCTATATTACCATTAGCTACATGATCACGAATAAAATGGTACCTAACCTCAATGTGCTTTGTCCTTGAATGTTGAATTGGATTCTTGGTGAGATTTATTGCATTGGTGTTATCGCATAGCAAGGGAATTGTCTTGATATTTAGTCCAAAATCCTCAAGCTATTGTTTGATCCATAAGAGTTGTGTACAACAGCTTCCAGCAGCCACGTACTCAGCTTCAGCTTTAAATAGTGCTGCTGAATTTTGCTTCTTTGAGGACCATGATATCAGACATCCTGCAAGAAATTGACAAGATCAACTGGTACTTTTCTTATCTACCTTGCATCCAGCATAGTCAGCATCAGAATATCCTACTAAATTAATTTCACATGAATTTGGATACCATATTCCTAGATCATGAGTTTTGGCTAAGTATCTAAAGATCCTTTTAACACAAATTAAATGCAACTCTTTAGGATCTGCCTGGTACCTAGCACACATAGATACGCTAAACAATATATCATGTCTACTTGCTGTTAAATAGAGTAATGAACCTATCATACCTCTGTAAAGTTTCTGATCTACTTTCTTACCATTTTTGTCATTGTCTAGCCTTGTTGATGTGCTCATGGGTGTTGATAGTGGCTTGGCATTTTCAAATCCAAACTTCTTTAGTAATTCTTTAGTATACTTGGCTTGACAGATGTGGGATCCTTCATCTTGTTTCATTTGCAATCCGAGGAAGTAGTTGAGCTCCCCCATCATGCTCATTTCAAATTCTCCCTGCATACGCTTTTCAAAATACTTTCAAAGAGATTAATCAGTAGAACCAAATATTATATCATCTACATAAATTTGTACAAGCAATACATGTTTGACTTTAGACTAACAAATAATGTACTATCTACTTTTCCTCTAATGAAACTATGGTTCAATAAAAATGTACTTAAATGTTCATACCATGCTTTTGGTGCTTGTTTCAAACCATATAAAGCTTTATGCAACTTAAAAATGTGATTTGGAAAATCCATCTCATCAAAGCCGGGTGGTTGTTCTACATATACCTCCTCCTTTATAAAATCATTCAGAAAAGTAGATTTTACATCCATTTGAAACATTTTTAAATTTAATGCAGAAGCATATGCAAGTAAAATCCTAATTGCCTCAAGTCTAGCCACTGGTGCGTAGGTTTCATCGAAATCTATGCCTTCCTCTTGGGAATAGCCTTCAGCTACCAATCTGGCCTTGTTTCTAGATATTACACCAGCTTCATCCAATTTATTTCTGAACACCCATTTGGTGCCAATCACAAGATGATCTGATGGTCTCGGAACAAGGGACCATACTTGGTTTCTCTTGAACTGGTTAAGTTCATCTTGCATGGCTAATATCCAAGATTCATCAGACAGTGCCTCATTGACTGTCTTAGGCTTTATTTGAGATACAAAAGCTAAATAATCACATGGAATTACATTACCTCTTGTTCTTACCCCAACAGATGGATCTCCAATTATATTGTCCAGTGGGTGATCCTTCTTATACCTCCATTCCTTTGGAAGATTGTCATGTGATGTATCCTTTTGTTGCAGATCTTCCAAGGGTGGATCATCCTTATCCTCAATAGATGAGTTCTTTAGCTTCTTGGACAATTCATCTATATCATCAATATCACTATCTACTTCCTTTCTCAAGGAAGGGTGAGTTTCATCAAAAATAATATGCATTGATTGCTCAATTAATAATGTTTGTTTGTTAAATATTCTCTATCCTTTGGGTTTGGAAGCATACCCCATGAACATACCTTCATCTAATTTGGACTCTAGTTTACCAATATCCATTTTTCCGTTGTTGTAGATGAAGCATGGACATCCAAATGTCCTGAAATGGCTGATCTTTGGCTTCTTCTGCTTGTATAGCTCATATGAAGTCATTTTCAAGATTGGCCTGATAATTACTCTGTCGATGATATAGCATGCTGTGTTGATGGCTTCGGCTCAAAAATATCTTGGCAAATCATATTCTGATAGCATTGTCCTTGCCATATCAAATAGGGTTCTATTCTTTCTTTCAGCAACTCCATTTTGTTGTGGTGTCCTTGGTGCTGAGAAGTTGTGTTCTATTCCTTGGCTATCACAGAATTTTGCAAAGCTCTCATTCTGAAATTCTCCTCCATGATCTGATCAGATACTAATGATGCTATACTTCTTATCCTTTTGAACTTTCTTGCTAAAACTAACAAAACTTTCAAAAGTATCATCCTTGTGTTCTAGGAAAGAAACCCATGTAAACCTTGAGTAGTCATCTACTATAACAAAACCAAAGTTCTTCCCCTCGAGACTTGTGGTCCTTATTGGCCTAAATAGATCCATATGTAGAAGTTCTAAGGGTTTACAGGTTGTTACCACGGTCTTTGACTTGAAGGATGACGTGATGTGCTTCCCTTTTGCACACGGCCTACAGACACCATTCATTTTTGCACTAACCTTGGGTAGACCTTCCGCCAAGCTTCTCCTGATCAACTTTCTCATGCCATCCAAACTGTAGTGGCCCAGTCTTCGGTGCCAAAGTTCAGTTGACTGCTCTTTATTTGCTGCCAGACAGACATCTTGATCCTTCAGGTCTTCTAGATGAAGTACATACAGGTTCTTTTCCCTGCTGGCTTCAAACACGACTGCACCATCCTTCATAATGCTGCACTTTGACTCTTTAAATCTGATCTGATGTCCTTTATCGCACAGCTGGCTGATGCTAATAAGGTTGTGCTTCAGTCCTTTCACACAAAGTACATCTTCAATGATAACATTTCCTTTGCTACCAACCGATCCACAACCTATTACAGTTCCTTTGCCATTGTCACCATATGTAACTGTGCCTTCTTCAGCTTCAAGGAGAGAGAACAGTTTCTTGTTACTTGACATATGCCTTCAGCATCCATTATCTAAGTACCATTTGGATGCTCAAAGGTTTCTCTACATTAAAAACATTAAGCTTTAGGTACCCAAGTTATTTTGGGTCTTGATTGGTTAGTATCATCAATTTTTCTTTTAATTATCCATACTTTATATTTAGTTGGACATGATACTTTAATGTGTCCTAATTTATTGCAATGGCTACATCAAGACATTTTAGTTATCTTTTTAATTGGAATGTATTTAAAACTTGATTTATATGATGTGTCTTGTTCAGGTACAAATTTAGGAGTTGGAAATATTTTAGGATGTACTACTGTTTCCTCATTATTGGGAGGAGTATAACCTAATCCATGTTTCTTTTTACCCGACCATCTAGCACCTTTTAATATTAATGTTGTTTTGCTATTAGTAAATTTTTCTAATGTGCTTGACAATTTTTCATTTTCTATTGTTAAATTGTTAACTTCTTGTTTTAATTTATTTACAGTTTCTTGGTTTTCCAAACTCGTTAATTGTTCATTTTTAATTTTCAAGTCTTCGCATAACAATTCATTTCTCCTTTTTAGTTCAGTAATTTGTTTTTACATTTGCTCATTTTCATATTTTAAGTCTGAATTAGTATTCTCTAAGCATGCGAGATTTTTCTTATTGACTTTTAGTGAATTACACACTTCTTTATATTTACAATACAGATCATTAAAAGCTTCTTCTAAGTTGTCAGAATCAGATTCATTGCACGAAGAGAAAGATGAATATGATGTTACCTTATCTTCGAGGTTGGCCATGAATGCCAGGTTGGTTTCTTCTTCTTCTTCATTGCTTGAGCTTGACTCGCTGTCCGAGTCACTACTGTTGTCCCATGCTGCTGCCATGGCTTTCTTCTTAAATCTTCTGGGTTTTCTGGTGCTGTCTTTCTTTCTAAACTCAGTTTTCTTGAGCATCAGACATTCTGCTTTGATATGTCCGAGCTTTTTGCATTCATAACATATGGGTTCAGACTTCTTTGAGTCCTTTACTTCAGGTTTCTTGAGATCTTTTCCTTTCTTAAAGTATCTTCTGCCAGAATGATATTTTTCTTGGCAAGTATGCGTTGCAATCTTCTAGAAAGGAATGCTTCCATGTCTTCGCTGCCTTCTGCACTTTCAACCCCATCTAACTCTTCACTTAATGTGTCTTCTGCTGCCTTGAGAGCATTGTTGTGCTTCTTTCTGCTCGAGGACTCTCCCAACCTCTCCATGTTGATCTCATGGGCCATTAGGGACCCAATGAGTTTCTTCAATGACATTCTCTTTAGGTCATTTGCTTCTTCTATTGCCGTTACTTTGGGAGTCCACAAAGCTGGTAGGGATCTTAGGATTTTTCTGACCATATCTCCCATTTCATAGGTCTTTCTAAGACCAGCTAATCCATTAGTGATGTTGGTGAACCTATTGTACATCTGTGTAATTGTTTCACTAGGTTGTATCTGAAATCTCTCATATTGGGTTACCAGAATATATATTATGGTTTCTTTTACTTTCTCTGTGCCTTCGTAGGTAATCCTCAGCTTCTCCCACATCTCCATTGTGGATTTGCAGGTGAAGATTCTGTTGAATTCCTTCTTGCAGAGAGCACAACACAATATGCTCTTAGCCTTGCAATTGAGAGAAATTTTCTTCTTGTCATCTTCTATCCATTTGTCTTTATCGTTGGTGACTAGAAGATCTCCTTCTTCAACAATTGACTAGATCTGATAGTCAAGTCCTTGTAGAAAGAACTCCATCCTTGTTTCCCAATATGTGTAGTCTTCACCATCGAATAGCGGTGGCCTGTTTACTGACTGACCTTCGAAGTGACCTTGGGTTGCCATTTGATCTTTTCTCTTCAGATCGTTGGATCTTCTTCTTTATCGAAGAGACTAGCTCGGATACCACTTGCTTCTTAGCTAGAAAGCCCAGAGGGGTGAATGGGATTCTTTAATTTTTTTTATTATCTAAAAACTTGTCCATAAAAGTATTCACACAACAAGCACTTCGAAGATTGTTAGCGTTAGTGAAAAGTAACCAACAAGCACAAAGCAAGCAATCACACTACACAAGATTTTATCTGGGTTCGGACCTCCTCTCCACAAGAGTCCTACGTCCAGTCCCTGAGCAATAACTCAGGATTCCACTATCCAAGAGTACAATCCCCCTCAAGGACACCTACACACCCAGCCACAGCTGATCTTCTCTTCACACTCCGAAGAGGAAAACAACACCCTGGAACCCTCCAGGTCTTCCTTCAACACAAAGGGAAATGAACACCCTGGAACCCCCAGGTCTTCCTTCACATGAAGGGAATTAACAAACAGAAGTGTTCAAGGGATGATGCGTCCCTGGACCAAGCTAATAGCACAATACTTGATCCGAAGCGAAGACTGAGAGGAGAAGATGTATAAAGAAAAATACTCTCAGTTCACAAAAGCTCTCTCAAGGTTCTGCACTAGAAACAGAGAGCAAAGAGCTACAACAAGGCGATGAAGTGAGACTTAAGCTCTTCTATGGTGCTTGCAGATTTTTTTTAATTCTTAAGATTAGTTCCTTCTTTTCGTAGGCACCAGTCTTCTATTTGTATCTTCTCTTAGAAATGTAGCCGTTGAAGTATATGTTGTCTCTAAGTTCTGAGAACGTTAGACTGCATGGCTTTCCTTTGTAGTCAACGGTTCTTTTAGTTCCATGCACATAAGAAGAAAATCCTTCTTGATATCCTCCAGCTTCTACTTTATCCAACGTTGTATAGAGTCGTGCTGTCAGAGACATGCACACATTAAATGTTAAAACGTAGACAGCTAAGCTGTCTCTTGTTCTCAGTCAACGTTAGAGTGAGAATAGATCAAGATAGAAAATTCCATTCTGCCTTTCCAAAAAGATATTACATGCAGGAGCATAAGAATAGAAGATATCTGGGCATGCATCGTGCAGAGAAATGTACGGATGTATTTAATGCATAGATAACAGAGAAATACGCGGGATGACTTTGACTTGTCAAGATATTCATATATCAAGTCATTATAGCTCATGAAGTCGGTATGAACATGACTTATAGAATCATTATGAATGAGTCATTGTTCATGTAAATCGTTGCTCATTTGTAAACAAATCATTGTACGCATAAATCGTTATGAGCAAGTCGTTATAACCAAATAGTTATGAGTAAATCGTTATGACCAAATCGTTATAACACTATAAGCAAATCATTATGAGCAAATCGTTATAACCAAATCGTTATGAGCAAATCATTATGACCAAATTGTTATAACACTATAAGTAAATCGTTATGAGCAAATCGTTATAAACAAATCGTTATGAGCAAATCATTATGACCAAATTGTTATAACATTATAAGCAAATCGTTATGAGCAAATCATTATAACCAAATTGTTATGAGCAAATTGTTATAACACTATAACCAAATCATTATGAGCAAATCGTTATAACCAAGTCGTTATGAGCAAATCGTTATGAGAGCAAATCGTTATGCTCACTTACGAAGTCGTTGTGAGATTGAAATCGTTATACTCACTTGTCGAATCGTTATGAGAGCAAATCATTATGCTCACTTACGAAGTCATTCTGAGATTGAAATCGTTATACTCACTTGTCGAATCGTTATGAGAGCAAATTGTTATGCTCACTTATGAAATCGTTGTGAGATTGAAATCATTATACTCACTTGTCGAATCGTTATGAGAGTAAATCGTTATGCTCACTTACGAAATCGTTCTGAGATCGAAATCGATATAAACCAAAAACGATATAAAACTTATGAAATCAATATACTTCAAATCCAGTCGATGTGTACTTAGAGAAATTTCATACTCTGAAAAAATTAAGAACAACAATGTAAGGATTTACTTACAAGTCTTTGCTTGATTTTGCCTGGTTTATTTCCTGTGACTAAAGCTTCATAAGAACATGTTAGATACTAATTGTTAGGATTTTGTTAATCACCTAAATAGATATATAATTCATGAAATTATATGTGGATGATCTAATCATCAACTTCCGCTGCGCTACTCTGAATATGCTGCACCCTTAGCATAATATCTTGGAAATTATGTTTCCGTTTTTGCTTTTACTAGCTTTCCACTTTCACTATTTCTCAAATCCCAGTTGGATTCAATTCCCATTTTACGCATTTTTCTATTTATTCTGCTCAACCAACTGCCACTGGCCTGAAACACTGGAATTTCCTGATCTGCTTTCCTCAATATGTCACATATGCTGATGCTTCATCTTTAAATTCTACATTCTTCCTCAGGACTATTGGCACATCTTGCTCACTTCGTACCTTTCTTATCTTTTAACCATCTTCTCTAACTGATTTTTCTCACTGCCTCTTTATTATTTCCAAAATAGTGTCTTCATCACATTAACTCTGCAATTTCTTATCTTACATACCACTGCACTGACTATTCTGCACAAATTCCATATTTCTCTTTACTAACTCTTTTGCACACAAGTGCCACATTTTCTTAAATCTTTTTCACAATTATCTGCTTTCATTCTTTTCATTGCTTGATATTCTCTTTCTTTTTCTGATCCATATTTTGCCAACTGCCAATATTACAACCGCGGTGTATTCCTCTAAAGCATTTTACTAACTGACTAGCCTCAATACATCCTTCACACTATGACTCTTATTACCATCTAATCTTCTTTCCATTCATGTTCTACCCTAGCCAAACTCTGGCATATCTCTTTCAATTTCCATAATCCGCTCTGCCTGATTCCATAACCAAACACAACTTCTAATCATTACTAATTCTGCAGTTTTCAATAAAGTCTTCTGCAGAACCTCCACAAACTATGGTATGCCATGCTGATAACGTTCCTTTTAAATTCTCAGAAAAGCTTTACTGTGCACCGATTCATTTCTTTGCTCCGCTATTCACCTCGACACCTAGCACTATTCATAACAACTTCTTATTCCCAAACTCTCGAGTGCAACCAATACTAATCACATACACTGATGTGATATGGCTGCCACAACTATTGCTCTTCTACTATCCTTTTCCCATCTGAGGCTGATCCACTTTATACATTTGCCACAAATCTTCCCTTACATCTTAATCATACTGTTCACCAAACTATTCCATGATATCAACTGATATAAATCTCAACACAAGATCACCTTTGTTGAGGTTCTCAATCACTAATATACAATTAATTATCTTTAATTATACATTACTCGATTCCTCATTCCAACTCTATTTCCTCTGCTATTCCACCATATCTTACTTTATCTCTAACTCTACCCATTTCTATATCTCACAGAAACATTCTTACCAAATTTCATATCTGAAATCACTAATCTTTCTGGCTTCATATCTGCGAATTCTTTAAGCAACTTAACTACCACTACCTTTGACACACTGAGTATCCAATCAATTTATATCTCTAATCTTACCATTTTCTGCCATTTCTAACAATAACCAGGTTTACACACAACCTTTTTCATAATCTTTCACTTTTCGCAAATTGTGTTTCCTACTAATCATCTCTGCTCCTGCTACTACCAATAGTTGCCTTACCAATACACAATTCACATTACAAAAACTTACGTGAAAATCATTTTAAGTCACGTAAAACTGCAGACTTACTACCAGCAGTAGACATTAATCCATGTATTGGGACATTGTACCTTCAATGTCTTTTCACATTCTAACTCGACCATTGCTCTGATACCAACTGTAACGGCCCTGGATATCTATACCCAATATGCGTCCATATCCAGATCTGCCTCCCGCAATCGGATCGAAGTCTCGCAAGAGATATCACAAACACGTGTCCAGTACGAATATAAAAGACCACATATACAGTATATAACACAGGAAAGTACAAGTGTATATAACTGTAAACCACAATGTACAATCGTCCACAATTACATTATTACATGTCCAATTAAAGAGTACAACTACTTGGGGCATACTCTGAGGGAGCACAAGCTCAGATGACTCAACTACTCTACTGCTGGTGGTACAAGTCTGCACTACTCTGCGTAAACCAACCGAAGTCAGCCAACGCCTGCTAAGTCGGGCAACAACTGAAACAGACTGTAAGGTAGTGAGCCTCAACAAGTCACCGACTCAGTAGGGACCTCCCACAACGAAAACACAATTACACAAGAGACCTCAACCACAGAGGGTCTCACTAGAAACACCGGCAACCGAAACATAACATGCACACACAAGCATGTTAAACTACAACTAATCATAAACACACCGACTAAATCTGGTCCTCGGAAAGTAAAGGAAAGCACAAGACAAGCTAAACACTGCTAGTCCATCCTTTAACTAAAACACCTCGACCACAAGCCTCACCGGCAAACACACTACCTAGGCTACGGTCTCACAGGCTAACCAAACGCACGGAGCATCAGGATTGGTGACAACCAACCAACACCCATAAACCACATCGTAATCGGAAACCAATCTATTTAACACGTAGAGAGTCACACCATAAGACCTCCACAGTATGCACGGTCTCACCTCAACACCGGCTGAGGTCGGACTCATGTATCACAACACAACTCTACCCTCAAGGGGTATAAATACCTGCTACCACGAGGTACAACACTGAACCACCGAATTGTGCCACCTCCAGGGCACACCACAACGTTTAACGGTTTCATGGTTATAACCTTAACCAGCGGTTCACACAAAAACCACAACCAATGGTCAAACACGAGTCGGTACGGATACGCCGCCACCACTTGGGAATGGAATACCGGTTCATGACGTGTAGCAACATGAAAAATTCAGTATTTTAAAATGTTGAAATAATAAATTTCTATAAATAAAAATAATAGAAACATACATACCATTATCGTATGTGCAAGGACACTTCTAAAAATTCCGTAAAAATTATAAATCACCCTAAAGATTATCCCTAAGTGTTCCACGAAGAAATTCGTACAACTAAAAATCCGATTGGCCAAGCGTATGTCACAACGTGACTCATTATCCAAATTTGGCAACTAAGTCGAAAAACTGTTAACATGGAAAAATAACACGCCCATATATTAAATGAACATGTCGGAGAGACTTTCACATCATGAAATGATGACCCATTATCGAAATTGGACCAATGGACCTCTCATAGTCCATGAATAAAATCAAGTAAGAAAAATATAATAAAATCTGCAACTCTATTATACCCTATTTAAAAAGGGAAATCCCAAAAGATAAAATCCAATAAATAATGGGCTTTGTTAAATGGACCATATAACATTTATTGGGCCAAAATAGGGATTCTTAAAAGAAGAATAATAGGATAATATCTTAAATTCGTAACTAAATTATTACTTAAATAGAAAAGTGGTATTTAATGCATTAAATAGGAAGTTTGAGTTAGAATTGGATTCCTAAACCTACCCTAATAGGTTGGCCATGAATTTAACTCCAATCCCCACCCAAATAGAAGTTCTCATGCTTAGAAAGGGAAGAGCAAATAGGAAATTTGGAATTAATAGGAGTTATAGTCTAAATAGGAAATAGAAAGAGGAGAAGCTTAAATACCCTCCTAAAACCCTCATGGCTGGCTCTAGATCATGCCAAGGGATTACTGGACCTAGAGGAGAGGCCAAGGAGGAGGAGAATTTATGGGGAGAAGGCTTCATCAAAGCTTCATCCCGAGTTCTTCAAGTTCTAGCCCTAGACTCACAAGCTAAAATCCAAATATTTCGTCTGTAGATTGTTCCATGCATCAGGAACAAAACCCTCAAGTTTCATAATTTTCCATCAAGCATATTTTTTGTTCTTGATTTTTG
Organism: Colocasia esculenta; assembly: GCA_014218235.1. Taxonomy (NCBI): domain Eukaryota; kingdom Viridiplantae; phylum Streptophyta; class Magnoliopsida; order Alismatales; family Araceae; genus Colocasia; species Colocasia esculenta. The sequence continues at coordinate 125,670,842 of CM024753.1, read as the reverse complement.
AAGTTTTGTACTCATCTTGACCCCGAACCTTCATGTTTAATTCATATCTCCTTGAATACTCTATCTCATGCCTCAAAATTTTTATTGAAGATACTGATGCATGTTAGGCATCTTTCGCCCCTGAAAGCCCTAATTTTTATCCACCCTACTTCGTGAATTAATTCCCTCATCTCAACTGCTCACTGTGTCATGTACTCCATGTTTGACTTAAATAAAGCATGTTAAAACTCTATCTATTTTCAAATTCCTATTTACTGTAAGTACTCACGTATGTCTAGATCAATATGCAACCTATTTCATGATTTTTCATCAACTATACAATTAGTTATGAATTTTTGAAGTAACCAGTGTCAATACATGTTAAGTTGGCCCGCAACCCGAGGCTTGTCCTTTTCCCGCTCGAACTCAGGTTCAGAACTTGAGAACGCGACAGCCCGATAGGTCGCATTCTCAGGGCCGTCGTGACACAGGCACCTGTCGTGATCTGATCGTGACAGGGACCCTGTCGCGTTCTGGCGCCCGACCTGACAGACCCATCGCAATCCTCGTGAGACCCTGTCGCGATCTGCCTGCCTGTTCAGACAAGCCCGTCGTGACCCTTACAAGCCCCTGTCGCGTTCTACCTGAACCCCGTCGCGACCCTTGCAAGGGTGCATCGCGTTCTAGGTTTTTGCAGAAAAACCCACCTCTTTGCAAAATCTATTGTTATACAGTCACCCCCATTTCTTATTAACTGTCATGTACACAGAAAAATGGAGTTTGTAAATATTGAATATATTTCAATTAATTCAAGTTAACCACATGATCTATCTTGTCCATGATTTTCTCTTACACTTGCACTCACTTTGAACCATCCTATATGGCTTAACTTGGCATGAAAATTGTCACATATACTTCTAGCAATACATTTCAATTATATATATTAATTGCCCTATTTTAAATGAACTTGTCTATGTTTCTTGTTTTGTTTTAGGAATACTATTATCGATGCTCCACTGTTCTAGAATTCCTCTAGAACGTCGAGCACTTGTTTCTATATACACACTCTCTTCTGACTTGGATGAACTCTCCGTCGGATTCTCCTTCTGCCGGACTAGTGAATCGTTGTTCAAGGCCTCTGTAAGTCTCCTCTGTCCATGGATTCCCACATGGTCGATGAGCTGGTTGTACCCTAACACCTATGATACACTATACGGATCAGTAAGATCCGTACGGCCTTAGTTGTTCTCTCTCTTACCTGAATCACGTCGGACCTCTAGACCTATGCATGACGAGGCCAGTGCAAGGGTTGTGTATTCCACCTGATTGCCAACGCCGTACACGCATGTTGAGCAACTGTTACTATCACCCGTTACTCGACATTTCATGTGCAATGACCATAAGATCTTATCTATACTCTACTTGCTCATCTATTAACGTTCACTCTACTATCTCGTCTCTCTCGTATATTCATCTAGTACTCTCTTGTTACCCTTTGAGCTGTATGGCTCCTACTGTTTTGAACAATTCATGACTGTCTAGCGCTAAAATGGGTCTTGTGACTCTACTGACTTGAATGTGTACTGTTCAGGGCACGAAGAGTGTCCGAGGGGCTCCAATCTAGTTCTGGGGGCAAAGAGCCACCCGAAAATACCTGTAGGGGATATAGACGGTGTTCTGCATTGCACCGGTTCTGACTAACTGTTTTGAATTAGTTAGACATCTGACTGTTACACTATTACTGTTAGTCTGAGGAGTTCAGACGTACTGTGCCATTACTGTGCTATCACTGACTGCTACTGAACTGTTATTGAGCATTTACTGTTGTACTCTCTACTTGCTCTACTTGATACTCGCTCTCTTGAGTTATTGCATGCTATCGCGACTTGATCGTATTGAAAGTGTTATACTCTCTCGTTGTCTATTGACGACAAAAGTGCTATATTCTCTCTCGGCTATCTATGGATAACCAAAGTGCCACTACTATTCTGGTTCACGAAAGTTAATCAAAAGTGCCATACTATTTCGATTGATGAGAATCAGTCAAAGTGCAATTTAGTCCTTACATGACTATCTACTATCTCTTCTTGCTATACATGTCGCTTGCTATTTCTTGACAATGTCGTTACTTGTTATTGTTGTTATCGTTTTCTATCGTGATTTGACTTTAATCATCATGCTATACTTGATTCATCTCCTATTTGAACCATGTTACTTGTGCTATTACTTTCTCGACTTTACATGACTCTTTCTATCATTAGTTCCTTTGCCATTAAAGCATTAATCATTTAAAGCCGTACTTGATCTTGAGATTTAAGTCCTACTGGGCGTTATCGCCCGGCAACTCTATGGTGAACTCTATCTCTCTATCCGATGGCAATCCAGACAAATCATCGGGAAAGACGTCTGGAAAATCCTGCACTACCTCGATCTCTGCAAGAGTAGGTGACTCACCGGCCTCGGGTACTAACACTACGCTGGCAAGAAAAGCGTCACAACCCTTGTTTACCATGCGCATCGCCTTCATGGCAGAGATGACCAACTTTCCCGCCAAGTTTCTTAGCAAGGGATGAGCGAACTCGTCCTCACCAGGAATGCGAAAAACAATCCTCTTCCGACGAAAATCCACTAACACATAGTGCTCCTCTAGCCTATCTAGACCAAGAATAGCATCATAGTCCTTCATCATTAGCAAGAAGAAACACCCATCTAAAACCCTATCCTCAATACACATAGGTAGCGATGGAATACACTTCTCAGTCGATACCGTAGCCACAGGTGTGTGTATAGATAACGAGACTTCTAAATCCTCAGACTCTATGCCTGACTCTATAGCTAACTGCCTAGAAAACCGCTCGGAGATGAACGAGTGAGTGGCACCCGTATCAAACAAAACCCGAGCGTGCACACCTTGAAGTAAAACCGTACCTTCGGTGACATGCTCCGCCTGCTCGGCGTCCTCTCGTGCTAGGGCAAACACTCGAGCTTGGGCTCGAGGCCTTCCTGGTCTTCCTGTGGCTGGCGCTACTGCTGCTTCCACTGCTGGGGTTGGCGCTCCGCGCTGGACTCCCTGCTGAAGTCTCAAACAATCCTTAATCTTGTGGTCACTACTCTCGCACTTCAAGCATTTTCTCGCTACCATCCAACACTCCGTACCACCGTGTGTCTTCCTGCAATGGTGACACTCCTTCTTCACACCAGGGGAACGTTGAGAAGGTACCTGAGTACTGATGGATGCCACTAGGCGATGCGGTGTCTGGTATGTTGTCTTCTTCTTATCCTGCCACTGGAAAGGGGCCGCAGGTCTCTTCTGCAAAGCTTTCTTCTCCTCAAGGTACTGCTCCATTTCACCCTCCTACCTACAAGCAGCGCTAAGGGCCTCGTCCAAGGTACCATGATCGAGCGCCACTAGCCTCGTCCTCAGTGATGGCTTAAGGCCCATCACAAACTTCTTTGCCTTCCTGCGCTCATCAGTTACTCTGTGAGGTGCATACTTAGATAACTCAGCAAACCTTGCCTCGTACTCGAGTACAGTCATAGAGCCTTGAAGGAAAGGAACTCCTACTCCATCCTGTCCTGGATATGCTCGGGGACGAATTTGGACCGAAAGAGCCTCACGAACTCGTCCCAAGCAACGTCAATAGCACTGTCCTCGAATCGGGTACGCAGTAGGGAAGCCCACCACACATCAGCTCTCTCCTGCAACACAACCTTCATAAGCACCAACTAACAGCTCTAATTTAATAGGATAAGCATGCATATAAAACTAACACATACCTGTAGCATATAGGCGGCTAAAGTAACCTTGTCCTCGTCCGCACACCTAACAGCCCGGAAGATCTTCTCGATCTCCCTCATCCAGCTCTCGGCTAGTAATGGGTCACTCTCCCCCTTAAAAGAGGGTGGCAACATCCTCTTGAATCTTTCCATGATAGAGGGTCCACCATGGTCCTGAGCCTGGGGAACTGGAACCTGGGCCTGCTATAACAAACAACAACCAATGCATATTCAACACAACATCATGCAATTAAATAAAACAAACTACTCTTTATTTTTATTATTCCAACCTGAGCCTCCATCTGAGCCTAGAGTGCAGCCTGGGTGTGGGCCTGCGTCTGCATGGCCTGCGCTAGACCCTGCATGAACACTCCATAATCCACAGGTGGCGGTGGGGGAAGTATAGGACCCTGAGGTGCCGGGGCCTGCTGCTCAGTCTGCTCCTCACGCCTCGGCTCACCCTCATGAGCAGGAACACCACCACGTCTACCGCGTGAAGCCATATGCTGTAGTAATTTAGCCACTATTAAAGACTATGTTATTTAGTCCCTAACCACTTTCTTATCTATCTTTCATTCATTATTAATCAATTCTACACATGTGGACAACTGTATAAAGACTTAGCATGTAATGGAGATGATGACTTATGTATATTTATGTACAATCTCAACCAGACTCTGATACCAATCTCTGTGGCGACCCTCCTTATACCGGTACGATTATACCAATCCACGTCGGTATAGCGAGTTTCGTCACAGTGGGACATTTACCCAAGCACTAACACACATGATTGAGATGTACACAAATATGAATACAGAGTAGCGGAAGTAAAAGAACTACTGTCTTTTCATTTCATCATCCACATTAAACATACATGATCCATATAGCAATTTAAGGAACTAAGTCCACATAATGAAATACAAAATTCAAATTACATTGTTCGTCCACAAATTACATAAGCTTCAATTACATAAGTCTCAATTACATACTATGAAAGTGAAAGTACAATGATGATGACTCCACAACACTCTACTCTCCTCGCTCGGAGTCACTCTCATCGGTCTCCTCCAAGGAAGTAGGGTCACCTGCTAAACCTGTACGCCGAAGCAAGAGTGAGTCTAAAAGACTCAGCAAGTAAACTCCATACACATCATACATGCATACATCACATGCAAGCCTTACATTCAATTGCATTAACTCAAAACAAGTAGCATGGTTGAACAATGTTAAGAAAACAATCTATCATGATATTTCTACCAATTTCGTAACACAAGGCACATGGTTTATGTCATTCCAAAATAAAATACCTACCACATGCTTTTTACTTATCTATCCACATGAGAGATACATTTACATTTAAGCTACAATATGATAGCAATTTAAGCATAGGATTTTCACACATAAGAAGGAAATGCTCCTAACATGGATTCTACATACCTTTTTCACATGTAAATCACCATTATAAACACATTAAGTTTGCTATTTTGACATGAATCTAACATTATCATATCATAAATCACAATTTTGCATTCTAACACATTGGTTTCACATGTTTACACATTTACACGTTCACCTGTTCACTTACACATTTCACATTCACATGTTCACACTACATAATTTCACATATACTCATTCACATTGTTCACATTTAGATTCCATGACACATAGTCCAAACCACCACTAGAAGGACACATTCACATAACACATAGCACATAACACATAGATGTCACCTAGGCAACACAGTGACGGCTCTTGGTACTGTGCAGACCGGGAGAAGTAATCTCCACCCTAACCAGTGGTACTTGTCCACCTCCAGGATTTCATCCTAATGCCCTTAGGATTTTAACACATTGAACCTTCCCGTGGGGACTTTTCCACGGTACAGTTCCACAGCCCTCTATGGAAGCAGTGTCACACATGGCACAATTTAATCATTTTCTGATTTAACATACGCACAATTTTACACAATTAACACACCATTTCCATTTTCGCACTCATGCACATGGTTCAATTTTTCCCTAACATGATACTACTGTTAACAGAATTTAACACGTAGGAATCTGCACTAATCATGTTGGAAATTCATTAATGATCATAATCACAACAAGTATGCTTTAATAACTCATTTTTACATGAAAATGTCACAATATCATCTACTGTTGCCCAATTCATACGAAAATTTAACCACATGTTGTTTGCAGGTTTCAGATCACACATGCAAATTCTCACATTTTCTGAGCTGTATTGAATTTACAGAAAATAAAATACTCATTCACATGCTATTCATAAATAAATTTATCATAAAATCACAATGTCATGGTCTAAACTAACAGTTCACAAACCTGTGTCCAATATTCACACCATCACATAAATTTTTCCCAAATTATTATGCAACATACCATTTACTAAAATTTTAAAACAACCTACATATGCTCCCTATTTTTTTTTATACAGAAATTATAACAAATAGCATGGTCATGGGAAAATTCCCAGATTTTCAGAACTAGGGCTGACATACATACACATCACCCAAAAATTTTATGGCACTAAAATTTCGCATAGATCATATGAACAGAAATCTATCACATTCAAGACCTCATCCAACGTGCATTTCACATAAATCTAACAATTTATACTAATTACAGAAATGCATAAAAAATCTCACATCACATTCCATTATCTATTTTACATAACGTATAAAGTTTACAATATATCCTCATGTGAAGGAAATCCGGAAAATAATCATATAGAAGGGAGAACAGCTCACTGTTCTATCCTGAAGAACTAAACGGCAAAGGCTGGCTGTTCACAGAGGTTAACGGCAGCATCGTCTACCGCCAAATGAAGAGCTTAATGGCAAGAGATCTTGTCGTTAAGTTCCTGTCTGTGCAGAAACACAGACCGAACTCTAAAGATGGGTGAATGTAGGGGTTCCAGGACACGAAATAAATCTCAGAAAATACCTAAGACCTACTAGACATACACATGGACAACATTACTTGCCTCAGTAAAAATCTCCAAGGGGATCTAAATGGCTGAGGGAGCTCTCCTTGGGCAGTGCCAAGAAGTCTCCACAATCCTCTTGCTCCGGGTTCTAGGTTGATGTAAGCTGCAACCAGTCGTTGGAGAAGCCTTCCTCTAGGTCCAGACTCCCTCCTAGTCATGGTAGAACACTGGAAGAAGCCTCCAATTGCTGGATCAAAGCCCACAAAGATCAGGTTTTCTGTTGTTCTCTCACAGTTAGGGTTTCCCTTTTGCAAAGAACCAAAAGAGCTCTTTCAGTCACAAGGAGAGGTGTTTTATAAGCTAGGGTCTTGGGGTTTCACGCACTGCTGATGCGAGAGCCGTTGGAGACGTCCCCCAATCAGTGAGCAAGACCAACCCGAAATTTCTGGATCTGCTGTGCACAGAAATTCAGAGAAGTAAACGTCCACATACATGGCCGTCTACTTTAGTGTTGGCGTCCATCGACATGGACGTTTACTCATCATAAACGTCCACTGATGTTGCCGCCAATTTGCTCTTCGGCCAAAACTTACAACCCATGCAGAAAACCACATGTACACTATGTATATACATGCAATATATGTAGTATAACATACACACTACTACACCATGCAACCGAACAATATTTACAACTAACATACACATGCATACATAAGTACACCTAGATAATATGTATGTAGACATCTACATATGCATACATGAAGTTACACACAAGCATGAGTCAACACGCGGCAAAACAAAAATGACAAAATTTTCGAGGGTCTTACAGATGTGCTGATCTATTCACATGATGAGGAGACCCATGGGGAGCATTTGAAGATTGTACTTGAAGTCTTGAGAGCGTACAATCTGTATGCTAAATTTAGTAAGTGCAATTTTTGGATGAAGGAGGTTCACTTCTTGGGGCATGTTATTTCTGGAGATGGTGTTTCTGTGGACCCGGCGAAGGTGGAAGCTGTCCTTGATTGGGAGACACCCAGATCATCTGTCGATATCAGGAGTTTCCTTAGCTTGGCTGGTTACTATAGAAGGTTCATTCAGGGATTCTCTTCTATTACGGCTACTTTGACAAGGCTGACGAAGAAGTGAGTTAAGTTCGAGTGGACTGAAGCTTGTGAAAGAAGTTTCCAGGAGCTGAAGACTCGATTGACTACAGCGCCAGTGCTTGTGTTGCCCAATGGTGTGGATCCTTTTTCTATCTACACATATGCTTCGAAGATTGGGCTTGGTTGTGTTCTAATGCAGAGAGGTAGAGTGGTTGCATATGCTTCTAGGCAACATAAAGAGCATGAGCGTAATTATCCCACTAATGATTTGGAGCTGGCGGGAGTGGTCATTGCTTTGAAAATCTAGAGGCACTATTTGTATGGAGTGAGATTTGAACTTTTCTCTGACCACAAGAGTCTTAAATATCTGTTCTCCCAGAAGGAGTTGAATCTGAGGTAGCGAAGATGGATTGAATTCTTGAAGGATTACGATTTTGAGCTTACTTACAACCCAGGGAAAGCCAATGTGGTGGTTGATGCATTAAGCAGGAAGAGGCAATTGATGCGGCAAGACTGGAAGATGTTGGAAGATGCAACAGGATCATTGGCCATTCTAGAGCCACAATTGTGCAGCATGCTCTTAACTCAGTTGACCATTAGATCTTCTGTGCATGACAAGGTTCTAACTTTGCAAAAAGATGACCCACTATTACAGGAGTTGGTTGGGAAATCTGGCATAGTGAGAGATGAAGATGGTGTCATTCGTTTAAACCATCGAGTATGTGTCCTTAATGATGTGGATCTGTGAAAGGAGATTCTGGAGGAATGTGCATAGGTCATAGTTTTCAATTCACCCAGGCAGTGGAAAGATGTATCGGGATCTGAAGCGTTTTTGGTGGTCCGGTATGAAGCGGGATGTTGCGGATGTTGTAGCTAAATGTTTAATATGTCAGCAGGTAAAGGCGGAACGTCAGCGACCTTCAGGTTTGATGCAAAAACTGGATATTCCTCAGTGGAAATGGGAGCAGATAACTATGCACTTTATGACTGGATTGTCTAGATCAGCTAGAGGGAATGACGCTATATGGGTAATTGTGGATAGATTCTTGAAGAGTGTCCATTTTCTTGCAATGAAGAAGAAGTAGTCCATAGAGAGTTTGGCTAGACTATACATTGATAGTATTATTAAGTTGCATGTGGTATTCCGAAGTCGATTATCTTAGATCGTGATCCGAAATTTACATCTAGATTTTGGTAGAGTTTGCAGCAAGCTTTTGGCAGTCAATTGAAGTTGAGTTTAGCATTTCATCCACAAACAAATGCACAGTATGAGAGGATTATTCAGACATTGGAGGATATGCTTAGGGCTTGTGTTCTTGATTGGAGAGGAGATTGGGAACGCCATCTAGCTCTTGTGGAATTTGCATACAATAATAGTTTCCACTCGAGTATAGGTATGGCGCCATTTGAGGCTTTGTATGGGAGACCTTGTAGATCCCCATTGTGTTGGGAAGAAACAGGAGATCAGCATTTGGTTGGGCCGGAAGTGGTGCAGGAAACATCAACCAAGATCCAGTTGATTATGCAGAGATTGAAGGCAGCACAAGATCGTCAAAAGAGTTATGCATATTCGAGGAGAAAGAACTTGGCTTTTGAGGTAGGAGATCATGTATTTCTCAAGGTGTCACCAACCAAGGGTGTAGTGAGATTTGGGAAGAGAGGTAAGTTGAATCCTAGATTCATTGGACCCTTTGAGGTATTGAGGAAGATGGGGAATGTGGCATACCAGCTAGCTTTGCCACCATCCTTGGCATGAGTACACCTGATTTTTCATGTATCCATGTTGAGAAGGTATGTTCGGGATCCAGCTCATGTGATTAGCTACGAACCGATGTAGTTTCAGCAAGATTTGTCTTATGCGGAGTAGCCTGTAGAAATACTAGATCGGAAGGTGCAAGAATTGAGATCGAAATCTATTCCTTTCGTGAATGTTTTATGGAGGAATTTCTCATGTGAAGAAGCAACTTGGGAGCTAGAAGAGATGATGAAGAAGCAATATCCATCGTTGTTCAGTAAGTGTTCTAACTCAATCTTTGAGGGCAAAGATTATTTTAAGGGGGAGAGGGTGTAGTGCCCTAGTTTTGCTGGATTGAATGATGAAATTGTGTATGTGTTTTCTGCATTTAACAGTAATACTGTAACTTTTATGAACTTGACGTCAATATCTACTGACGTTGACTACTGCACGATCGATTGCCGTCTACTGTCTGTTAACAACAGGGGATTGTGCCATTTATTATTTTCTTGAATATTTGGTTTTTTGGGCAAATAAGTCGACGACATGATTGATGGACATCTACTGCATGGTCAACGACAACAAGGGTTGACATTAACCTGACTTGCCAATTTTTGTTGTTACCGTTCCAGGGAGAAGAGACCGGTCGTTTCCAAAGCATTTAATAGGAAGATCAGGGCGTTTCTAGTTCAAGGGCTAGGATTGAGGCTTAGATGATCCATAGGAATCCTTATAAAACCTTGGTTTGTCCATTGGGAAAGGGGTTTTGCATTTTCTTGGAGGAGAGAAAAGAGGGCCGAGAGAAAGGGTTGCAGAGCCTTGTTCGTGCGATCTGGAACAAGTTGGACAAAGGGAGAACTTCAAGGATCATGAGCAGAAGGATCTCCAAGCGTGGGTGTTGTGCTAGAGGCCGGATTGGGTGATTGAAGATGGAGTGAAGGACTGCCTTGTTGCCAAGGCGGGCATCTTCAAATCTTTCTTCATCACTCCAGAAGGAGGGTTAGAGGCAAGTAGCATGGGGGAACGGTTTAGGATACTACATTCTTTAGATTTTCCATTTTTACAAATTTTTAAATCCATGAAATAAAAACGTGGGAAGGGGTTATAGTTCTGTCATTTCATGTGCAGTTTTCTGCATTTTCTGGTCAGATGAACTAAACGTCAACATCGACTGCTGTTTAATTCATGTAAACGTCAAGCTTTTGGACGCCTACTATATATTAACGGCACTATGTGCCGCCGTCAACTGATGTTAACGACATAGTATGTTGACGTTAACCTGTGTAAACGTCACATACCTTGCCGTTAAGCTCATCAGTGTTATTTTCTGCCAAGATTCTAATGTTCTATGGATTTTATGAAATCTACGCATGAGTAGGATGTTCGGTTAGACTTTGTCAAGTATGAATTATTACTGTTACGCGGTAGGAAATAGTGGTAATGATGTATGGATTATGTGTGATATTTTAAAGTATTTTCATTGCTTAATTAAATAGACAACAAAATAGTTACAAACTGATCCATGTTGTGATGTATAATTGGGACTCGTACTGTTGTTGGATGGAACTTCAGAACCATTGTGCTAAGTCTTTACACAGAAAATTGCATGATCCTTCACTGTCGTGCTATGCGAATTAGTTCAAGTTTATGAGCATTAATCATGAAAAAAGATACAAAACTCAGAAAATTATGAAAATTTACATGTGTGAAGCATGATGTGAATTAGAACTTATGTCAAAATTTCTGAATTTTCTAAGCACTACACACACTGTTATGATTTTCTAAATCGAAAGAATGTGCAAAGAAATCAATTAATGGAGAAAAGAGCATGAATGATAAACCATGATAAAATCAGTATAGGTAGGGTCATGTTAGGTTACTGTTGTACAGTAGAGTACTGACCTCAGAAGAAAGAAACTGTGTGACGGTCCTCGCCCTTCAGGCCCGGTAACCCGATAACGTGCCCGACATGACTCCGCCTCCCGCGATCGGGCCAAAGCCTCGCAAGGGATATCAACCACAAATGTCCGTGAAAATATAAAAGAACACGCTGAACACATATAAGTTTCATTGTTCATACATATCCACATGAAATGTACATACTAAGTTCCATACATACTCATTACATAATGTACAACAGCCCGGGACAAACGCCCAAGGTTTCACAAGTAAAAGATGTTACTCTGCTGGCGGCGAATGCCCGACTCCACTACGGTGCTGACCGGAACTAGAGGAGAGACGTGAGTCCTCCTGCTCCCCTTCACCTGGAAGAAAAAGGGGTGAGCCTCACAAGTCATTGGCTCAATAGGGTAACTCCCTCAAAGCCGAGAAACACAGTTTATATATCAAAGTTGTAAAGCATGGAACAATTATAATAAACTAAACATGATATTACATATGTAAATAAATAGACGGCAAAACATGTAAACCTGTACAAGCTAAAGGAGGGTACGCCGAACACGAGTCACGAGAACTAGTTTGCGACACTAGCCACAGACACGGACAAACCACACAAATACACCTCTCAACCTCGCAGCCACGGACGAAAGGTCCAGCTGTCGCTCCACCTCAACAAAACTAGAACCGTGGAGACTAAACCACACCACACCTGTAGACTACACCGCTGCAGGTCCAAGCCTGACACCTTTAGGGGCTCCGGTCGAGAACCCTAAAGTGAGGCACTGAAGCAGAACTAGCTAAGGACCAATACGTCTACTGGTGTCCATCCCTCAACCAAGAGCGCGCTACAAATAGTTGTACACCCACAAACATGATCCATTGTCCCATGTCATCTTTCCCTCAGCCAGACGTACAAGTCAAACACAGGAGTGAGGCTGTCCAGGATGATGACACAGACCCTAACGGTAATCCCGTACTGGGAGAAGCCCTAAGCACCAGATGCTAGGGTAACCGACTGAAGAGGCAACTACGGAAGGCGTGACACCCAACTCGCTATGCACACAATTCCACATAAAACACCTTGTTATCAATCACGGTATGAGTCAACACAACCTATACAAACCCTACATTGCCTTGCTAACATAGCCCATGCAACGTGTGATAGAAACCGAACAAACTAGCCACTGAACACTAGAACTTGGGTGGCCTCATATTAAAACACGTCCAACACAGATGCCGCCATTTGACCCTAAACCGCGTCAGACATAAATAATGCTACCTAAATTGAATGGCGTCAGCCATGGCCGACGCATTCACATGAAACACGTCAGCTGTATTTGACGCCTTTCAAACACCAAGAACACAACCTACCCTTCATTCAAGAAAAAACACATCACAGACCACATAAGCATGATAAACAAGAAAATAACAGCACAAGTTACATCCTAGGCATGCTCTCTATCATGCTTAACCATTCTCCCCATCATGCTTAAGCCATTTCCCACAATTAAATCCTTATTCCCTAATCACACAAACTATTCACAAGAGAATCAAGGTAGAAGTCCCCTGCCCACGAGGAAGATGCAAATACGACGCCACCAGAGGATTCCTCGCACTCCGAAGCTTGTCCTCGCGCCGGAATTACGCCGTTCGGACTCCAAATGCACCAAAATTGCACAAAACCACCTTCACAGCTGCAACAGTGTTTCTCCCAATTGAGCAGTGCAGTTTCACTGTTCGGACAAGGGAAGAAGCACAAAACAACACAGGTTTAAATTGCGTCGTGTCATCCGGACGTGTTTAGAAACACGTCCGACATTGCTGATGCAACTAAACTCCCGACGTCCTGTATGTGCCACACGACGTGCATGCAGCGACAACCACATATAAGCAGTGCAAGAATGTGTCCACACAGGAGAACACGTCCAACTCCAAATCATGTCGAAGACCCCGGACGCATTCACATGAGAGACACATCGTCTGAATACGACGCGTTCTTAATGAACCCGACAGAGGCTAGATTGGGCTGGGATGCCCAACCCTCCTGCCTCCCACTTGACCCAGAAAACTTGTAAAAATACTCATTGACCTCCACGGTCTAGCAATGGGCCACACATCGGACTCCAGACCCGATAAACTATGATCCGAATGTACCGGTTATTACATTACTATCACCTAAAAAGAATTTCATCCTAAAAATTAAAGAAAGAAGTGTAAACACACCCATAGTTCAATACACATGCAACTATCACCTAAATAGAAAGTAATGCTTACTCAAACAAGTATGGATACGTCTTGAACATTTCTTCGGCCAACTATCAAGTGTCTTCACCACCTTGCCTGTTCTCCCATCTAATTTTTACTAACTCAATGTCTTTATTCCTTAATCTTTGTGTCCGTCTACCTGTGATCATCACTAGATATTTTGGCATGGTTATATCCGGCTTCAAATCATCCCGCTGGTAACTAATAACTTGAGAAGGATCTCGAATATACTTCCTCAACATTGAGACATTAAACACGCCATGTGCATCCGTGAAATCTGCTGGAAGTTCCAACCTGTAAGCTATCTCTTTGATCCTTTCCAAAATTTGGAATTGACACACAAACCTGGGGCTCAACTTGCCCCTCCAGGTAAACCTTAGAACACCCTTAGTTGGGGAAACTCTTAAAAACACTAACTCTCCAACCTTAAACTATAAGGGCCTATGCCGGACATCCGCATAGCTCTTTTGCCTGCTTTGTGCCGTTTGGAGCTTCTCCTTGATAAATTTGACTACTTCTGCACATTGTTGCACCAATTCCGGTCCCATTACCTGTCTTTCACTCACTTCATGCGAATTTAGCAGTGTCCTGCAAGGCCTTCCATAGAGTGCCTCATACGGTGCCATGCCGATGCTTGCGTGATAGCTATTGTCGAAGGCAAACTCAACCATTCCAAGGTGCTGCTCCCATCCACCTCCCCAAACCAAGAAACACGCTCGAAGCATATCTTCAATAGTTTGGATTGTCCTTTCTGTTTGTCCATCGGTTTGGGGATGGTATGCTAAACTATACCTCAACTCTGTGCCCACAACCCTCTACAAACTCCTCCAAAAACTGGATGTGAATCTGGGATCCCTATCTGAAACAATAGTAATCGGTATCCCATGCAATGGTACAATTCTCTCAACATAAAACTTTACTAACCGGTCCACTGCCCATGACATGCTAATTGCTAGCAACCTGCATACCTTGGTCAACCAATCAACAAAAACCCAAATGCCATTGTGGCCTGACGCTGTCCTGGGCAAACCTACAACAAAATCCATTGAAATATCAGCCCACTTCCATTGTGGTATTGATAACGGCTACAACAAACCACCCGGCCTTTGATGCTCTGCCTTAACTTGTTGACACACGACACATCTTGCTATAAACCCTGCTATCTCCTTCTTCATGCTTGGCAACCAAAAGTATTTCTTCAAATCTTGGTACATCTTGGTGCTTCCCAGATGTATAGTGTACCTGGACCGATGTGCTTCTTCTAACACTTTTTGCTTTACACTAGCTTCACTTGAAACATATAACATGTGCCTGAACTGAACTACACAATCATCATCTATTGTAACATCTTCCATCTTCACAATGTCGGCCAAATACTCATCTTCCTTTTGAGCTTCTATGACTTGCCAATACAAAGATGGTTCCACAGTGCTACTAGCTAACACAGCTCTTCGTTTGTTGCCTGGCACAAACAAGGAATTTTCTGCCATATCCTCATACAACTTCCATTCTTTCATCATTATGTGACTCATAACCACCTTCTTGCTTAAAGCATCCACTACCACATTTGCCTTACCTGGGTGATATGCCAGACTAAAATCATAATCCTTGAGATATTCCATCCACCTGCACTGCCTTAAATTCAAGACCTTCTAGGAGAAGATATATTTCAAACTTTTGTGATCAGTGAATATCTCAAACCTTTCACCATACAAATAATATCACCATATCTTTAGTGCAAACACAACCGCTGCCAACTCCAAGTCATGTGTAGGATAAGTTTCTTCATGACCCTTCAATTGTCTAGAGGCATATGCCACCACCTTTCCATGTTGCATAAGCAATGCCCCAAGTCCTCTCCTGGATGCATCTGTATATATCACAAAACCACCTCGTCCTATCGGTATTTCCAATATTGGTGATGAAGTGAGTCGCTTCTTCAATTCCATGAAACTGCGCCTGCAATTAGATGACCATTCAAATGGTACTCCTTTCCTGTAAGCCTTGTCAATGGTGTTGCAATTTTAGAAAAATCTTGAATAAACCGCCTATAGTACCCTGCCATTCCAAGAAAACTCTGGATTTCTGACACTGTCTTTGGCTCCTCCCATCTCATAACAGCTTCCACCTTTGCTGGATCTACAGCAACACCCTCACCTGAGATAATGTGCCCCAAAAACTGTATCTCTTTAAGCCAAAACTTACACTTAAATTTTGCATAAAGTTGATGCTCTCTTAATGTTTGCAATGTAACTCTCAAATGAGCTGCATGTTCTTCTTCTGAGGTTGAATATACTAAAATGTCATCAATGAACACCACAATAAATCAGTCTAAATATGGATGTAAAATTCGGTTCATCAAGTTCATAAATGTCGCCGGTGCATTGGTTAGCCCAAATGGCATAACCACAAACTCATAATGCTCATACCTCGTTCTAAATGCCGTCTTGTCAATGTCCTCGTCCCGAATCCTCAATTGATGGTACCCCGATCTCAAATCTATCCTAGAAAACACCTTTGCTGATTGCAATTGATCAAATAAATCATCAATGTGTGGAAGTGGATACCTGTTCTTTATGGTAACTTGGTTCAACTGGCAGTAATCTATACACATCCTCATGCTGCTATCTTTCTTCCTTACAAACAGAACTGGCGCTCCCCATGGTGAATGACTCGGCTGAATGAACCCTTTCTCAAGTAATTCTTACAATTGCTTCTTTAATTCCTTCAATTCTGCAGGTGCCATGTTGTATGGTACATTTGGTAATGGGCATACTACCCGGCTGCAAATCAATTGTGAAATCTACCTCCCTGTGTGGTGCCACACTTGGTAGCTCATCCAGAAATACATCCGCATACTCCCTAACAACGGGTACCATATCCACTACCTTATCCGCCTTAACCAAGCTAATAGATGCCAAATAAGCTACACACCCTGCATTAATCAATTTCCTAGCCTTAAGGGTAGAAATGATAAATTTAGGGGTATAGAATGGCATACCTTGGAATTCAAACATATCTCCACCTGGATAGCTGAACCTCACTTTCTTCTTTCAGAAATCAACAACTGCCCCATACGCTTCGAACCAATCCTAGCCCAATATCATATCATACTCCTTTAACTGCAAAGCATACAATCTAGCTGGCAACTGATTACCCTGTATCATAGTAGGTACCACATCCATGTAACATGTAGTAAGCATAAAATCTCCAGACGGTACCTCCACCACAAGCTCACACTGCCTCTCTTCAAAGGGATGTATCATAACATCAAGAAAATCTTTGGAAATGAAAGAGTGAGATGCACCCAGATTAATCAATGTTCTAGCTGAAAATTCAAAGAGCGGTGTAATACCTTCAATCAGATTTGATGCTTCCGCTTAAGCCCTTGTAATCGCCATTACTTGTTCTCATCCTCTGGCCCTCTGGTAAGGTGTGGCTCTACCTTGCCCAGCTGAAGGTTGCTACTGCTGCTGCTATGGTGCCCCTCTACCATAGTTAGCTCTTCTTGGATACAAACAATTCCTCGCCATATGCCCTAGCTGATCACAATTGTAACACCAAAATTCTATGGGTTGCCTTGTTGTGCTTTGCTGGGACTCCTCCACCTCCTGCTTGTAACCATGACGTTGCTGAAATCCCTACTGCTTGCCACCTTCTCGACCTCTAAATGTCTTCTTTAACATGTTGCCCCATTTACCAAAGCCCGAAGAAGACGATCCTCCCGAAGGTGCCTTTCCTTTACTAACTCCCGTGGACTGTTGTGGAAGTCGGAAACTACCACCACTTGATCCCGACCAACTAGACTGCTTGGCTTGTATGGTTCTTTCAAGTATTGCTACTCTTTGGGCTGCCTCTTCCACTGTACCACACATTAAGGGAACAACTGCATCTTGCAACTTTGGACTCAATCCCCGGATGAAGTACTCAACCATCATTGTGTTGTTGGTCACCACATACAGGGCATACCGACTTAAGGCCATAAACCTCATTTGGTATTCCAACACTAACAAATTCCCTTGTTGAAGTGTTCTAAATTGCTCCCTTTTTGTTTGCTGAACTTGCACCGGAAAGAAAGTGTTGTTGAAGACTTCAAGAAACTCGAGCCAAGTAATGGTATCTTCAGCTCTTCCTCCACCATTCTTGTCCAAAACCTCTCAACTGATAAGTTTCCAAGATGACCCTATCCTCCTGGGGACACCTCACTGTGACAAACACCCTTTTAATTTCATGAACCCAATGTTCAGCTATATTCGGACTTGGACCTCCCGAATATGTTGGTGGTTGCAAATGCATGAACCTCTCCACCAACATTGTGGACCCCTCCACACTTGCTGGCCGCACTGGTACCACTGGAGGTAAAGGTGCTGCAGGGGGTACCTCTACTCCAAAAGGTGGTACTAGTGGTGTCGGCTCTGTCTCCTCCGCCACAGGTGGTGCTGCTACAGCGGGCTGAACTGGTAATTGTTGGTCCAACCGTGTTCGGATTTGTGTAATACTCTCCCACATTCTCTCTATCATCTGATGAGTAGACTCCTTAGGATCATCACCTCCTCCTCCCCAATTTCTCCTATCAGCCATTTATAAACTTGCACACACACATTCCATCCACACAACACACAAATATATCATTACAAAAATAGGGCCAACTACCAGCAGAAGACTATGATAAGGAACAACTATGTACATTTCTCATTCTTTCATACTTACACAGACCTTTCTCTGATACCAACTTTGACGATCCTCGCCGTTTAGGACCGTTAACTCGATAACATGCCCGACACGACTCCGCCTCCCGCGATCGGGCCAAAGCCTCGCAAGGGATATCAACCATATATGTCCGTTAAAATATAAAAGAACACGCAGAACACATATAAGTTTCATTGTTCATACATATCCTGTGACGACCCTCATTATACCGGTACGGTTATACCAACCCATGTCGGTATAGTGAACGTTATCACAGTGGAGCATTTACCCAAACACTATCACATGATTGAGATACACACAAATATAGATATAAAGTAGCGGAAGTAAAAGAACAAGGTCCTTCATTTCATTTCATCATCCACATTTAACATACATGATCCAATGACAATTTAAAAGAAATAAAGACCACATAATGAAGTACTGAATTCAAATACATAGTTGTCCACAATTACATAGTGTTTCTGTTACAAAGCCTCAATTTACATACGATGGAAGTCAAAATGTCACAACTACAACTCCGCCAAGCTACTCCCCGCGCTCAGAGTCGCACTCTACGGTCTCCTCCAAAGGTGTATCACCTACTAAACCTGTACGCCGAAGCAAGGAATGAGTCTAAAAGACTCAGCAAATAACACCATGCACATCATACATGCATACATCACAATAAGACATATAATCACTTTCAATAGCCAAACATATAGCATGGTAGGAAAACAACCTATCATGATACTTCTATAAAATTTAAACGCATGTACAGGGTTTATGTCATTCCAAATTAAAGTCCCTACCACATGCTTTCTATTTGTCTATTCACATGAGAGCTACATTCACATTTTCAACTTCAACATGATAACGATTAAACATGGAACTATTCACACATAAGTAAGAAACATCCTTAACATGGATTCTACAATTTTTGCAATTGTGGAAACGGCATTTTACAAGCATTTAGGTTGCTGTTTTGACATAAATTTAACACTTACACATCATGGATCACAATTTCATGATTTATCATATTAGTTCCACATGTTTACACAATTACACATTCACATTGCTCACTTTTTACACATTGCACATTTTCACATATTCACACTACACAATTTACACATGGTCACATTCACATTTCACAATTTAGTGCCGTGACACATAGTCCAAACCACCATTAGGAGGACACATCACATAACACATACACATAGATGCCACCTAGGCAATACAGTGACGACTCTTGGACTGCGCAGACCGGGAGAACAAGTCTCCACCCTAACCAGTGGTACTTGTCCACCTCCAGGATTTCATCCTAATGCCCTTAGGATCTTAACACATTAAACCTTCCCATGGGGACTTTTCCATGGTACGGTTCCACGGCCCTCTATGGAAGCAGTGTCACACATGGCACATTCTTACACATTACACATTCCGATTTTAACACACATATTACACATGATATACACATGTCTTTACATTCTCTCACTTATACACATGGCTCTGTTTTCTTATTCATGATACTACTATTGACAGACTTTAAGTATTCAATACTTTACACTATTCAGGCTGAACAATGCATAATCAAACCACATTCATGATAACATGCATTAATCACTCGTTTTCACATGGAAATCTCATAATGCCATTTTCTGTTATCCAAATCACATGAAAATTTAACCACACACTTTTTGCAGGCGTATGACCACACATGCAAATTTTCACATTTTTCTGAGTCATATTTACATTTACAAAAATTAAAACATTCAATCTCATGCCATTCATAATTCAATTTATCATGGAACATAACATGAATCTCAGATTTGACATTTCATAGATCTGAATCTATTATACACATTGTTACAAAAATTTTCCCAAAATTTATTGCACAACATACAATTTACTGAGGATTTTTGAAAATCCTACACATGCTTTCTATTTTCGTTGCAGAAATTACAGTAAATCACAAGAACATGAAAATATTCTCAAATTTGCAGGGTATGGACTGACACATATACACATTGTATAGAAAAATCTAGGGCATTTAATTCCTCTAAAATCATGTAGACAGTAGGTGAACATGCATAATCTATTTTCCCAACATGTGTTTCAATAAATCTAACAATTTATGCCATCCACAGAAAAGTACAGAAAATTCCACACACATCATATTATCTAATTTCCATAACATATAAAAATTACACTATATCCTCATGCGTCAATGTCCGGAAAATAATTATATAAGGCAGAACAATTTACTGTTCTGCGCTGAAGAACTTAACGGCAGTGTCTGGCCGTTCAAGGAGATTGACGGCAAGATCGCTGGCCGCTGACTGGAGATCTTGACGGAAAGAGGGTCTGACGTCAAGTTCTTGTCTGTGCAAAACACAGACCGAGCTCCAGATAACAGAGAAATGTGAGGATCCAGGACACGATAAAAATGCCTAGGACCTACTGGATACACACATGCACCACGGGGATGGGTTACTTGCCTCTTAATAAGTCTCCAAAGGGATCAAAGGTGTCGTTGAAGCTCTCCTTGGGCAGTCTCAAGAAGCCTCCAAACACTTCTTGCTCCGGGTTCTTGGTCGATGTAGACGCCAACCAACATCGGGGAAGCCTTCCCCTATGTCCCAGCTATCCTCCAGTCGGTGTGGATCGCCGGGAGAAGCCTTCAGTCGCCAGATCAAAGCCTCCAAAGTCCAGGTTTCCTTCAGTCCAGAGCTAGGGTTTCTCTCCTCTTTTCAAAGAGTCAAGAGAGTTCTTCTGGTGCAGAAGGGGTTTGGTTTATAGGAAAAGGGGTTTGGAATATCCCGGAGGGGTGATGGGATGTCTGATAGCCGTTGGGGACTTCTCCCCAATGGTTGGGCTTGCTTGCCCCCGGAATTTTGGGGTCTGCAACGCATGCAGGTCAGAGATATTAACGTCCACATCCATGGCCGTTTGTTTAAGTATTAGCATCCAACGATATGGATGTTTACAACCATGGACGTCCACCCTGTTGATGCCAATTGACCCATCGGCCAGAACATAAAAACATGCAGAAACCATGCGTACGATGTATATATATATATATATATATATATATATATATATATATATATACATATACATGCAGTATATGTGGTATAGTATACACACCATCACACATGCAAACATACAATATTTATAACCTATTTACACACATGCACACATAAGTATCACTAGCTAATATTGTACATAGATATCTACATATGCATATACAAGTTACACACCAACATGAATTCACATAAAATAGATTAAAATGACAAACAAATTCGAGGGCCTTACACCCTCTCCCCCTTAAGTAAACATCGTCCTTGAAGTTTAAACAAAACTACTCAAACAAACGGGGATATTTCTTCTTCATCGCATCCTCAAGCTCCCAAGGAGCCTCTTCTCGCGAGAAGTTCCGCCATAGAACTTTCATCGACGCAATACTCTTGTTCCGGAGATGGTGAACCTTCTGGTCAAGAATAGCTATTGGTTGCTCCACATACGACAGATCTGGATGAATCTCCACTGGCTCATGACTAATCACATGAGATGGATCTCAGACATACTTCTGAAGCATAGAAACGTGGAAAACGGGATGAACACTAGCTAAAGCTGGGGGTAAAGCTAGCTCATATGCCACACTGCCCAATCGTCTAAGAATCTCATACGGGTCAATGAATCTAGGGCTCAGCTTACTATGCCTGCCAAACCTGACAACACCTCGAGTAGGTGATATCTTCAATAAGACATGATCACCCGCCTCGAACTCTAGATCCTTCCTCCTGTTGTCGGCGTAGCTCTTCTGCCTATCCTACGCCGCAACAAGCCTCTTCCTAATAAGCTGGATCTTATCCGAAGTCTCCTGAACTAACTCCGGATCGATCAACTGCCTATCGCCTGCCTCCTCCTAACATAAAGGAGATCTGCAAGGCCTACCATACAACGCCTCAAATGGAGCCATACCAATACTCGCATGAAAGTTGTTGTTGTATACGAACTCCACTAGAGGTAGATGACGCTCCCAATCATCCTTCCAATCTAGCACACACGCTCTCAACATATCCTAGAGTGTCTGGATAGTCCTCTCGGACTATCCATCTGTCTGGGGATGAAACGCAGAACTGAGCTTCAGCAGAACTGAGCTTCAGCTCCAAACCTAACGCATCCTGAAGACCCTTCCACAATATCGAAGTAAATCTCAGATCTCGATCCGAAATGATCGACTTCGGCACACCATGCAATCTAACCACACCACTAACATATAATCTAGCTAAACTCTCAACCGACTGCTTCTTCTTCATAGGTAAGAAATGCGCAGTCTTCGAGAATCTATCTACAACTACCCAAATCGAGTCATTGCCCCTTCTAGATTGATGCAAACCCGAAACAAAGTACATAGTGACAGCTTTCCACTTCCATACTGGGATCTCCATCGTTTGCATAAGGCCGGATGGTCG
This sequence comes from Colocasia esculenta, assembly GCA_014218235.1. NCBI lineage: Eukaryota > Viridiplantae > Streptophyta > Magnoliopsida > Alismatales > Araceae > Colocasia > Colocasia esculenta. The sequence continues at coordinate 125,647,971 of CM024753.1, read as the reverse complement.
CTGTCGCTCGGCCTTCACTTGTTGGCATACTAATCTCTGGGATACATAATCTGCCACATCCCTCTTCATGCCAGACCACCAAAAGGACCTCTTCAAATCCTGGTACATCTTAGTGTTACCTAGATGAATAGAGAATCGCGATCTATGAGCCTCCACTAACACATGCTCATGGACATCTACCAAGTCAGGGACACAGACACGGTGATGGAATCTAATCACACCGTCCTCATCACGAGCAATGCCTGCCTTGCCCACTAACTCTAGGAGTCTAGGGTCGGCTTTCTGTTGCTCGATCACCTCATCCAAAACCGAGGACCTAAGGGATAACTGAGCTACAAAAGCCTGGCATAGAGATGGCTCTAACTTAGTCAACGCGCAAGCCGCATCCTCCAACATCTTCCAGTCCTGCTGGAGAGATGGTCTCTTCCTACTCAAAGCATCTGCTACGACGTTCGCCTTTCCAGGATGATACTGAAGGTCGAAGTCATAGTCCTTCAAGAACTCAATCCATCTTCTCTGCCACAGGTTTAATTCCTTTTGGGAGAAAAGATACTTCAAGCTCTTGTGGTCAGTAAACACCTCAAATCTGACACCATAAAGAAAGTGCCTCCAGATCTTTAGTGCATGAACCACTGCTGTGAGCTCCAAATCATGAGTCAGATAGTTCTTCTGATGCTCCTTCAACTGACGAGAAGCATATGCCACTACCCTTCCTTGCTGCATTAGCACACAGCCTAAGTCAATCCGAGATGCATTCGTGTAGATAGCAAAACCCTCTACACAGCTCGGCAAGACTAACACCGGAGCTGACGTGAGCTTAGTCTTCAACAATTGAAAACTACTCTCACACTTCTCGGACCATACAAACTTCACTCCCTTTCTAGTGAGCTGAGTCAATGGGGCGGCGATGGATGAAAATCCCTCAATGAATTGCCGATAGTAACCAGCCAAACCCAGAAAACTAAGAATCTCCGAAGGGGTCTTGGGGGTCTCCCAATCCATAACTGCCTGGACCTTTGTTGGATCAACTGCAACACCAGCACCGGAGATAACATGCCCGAGGAAATGAACCTTGGGCAACCAGAAATCGCACTTGCTGAACTTAGCATACAGCTTGTGCTCATGGAGAACCTCTAATACTACCCTCAAATGCTGATGGTGTGTGGCCTCGTCCGGAAAGTAGACCAGCACATCATCAATAAACACTACGACAAAACTATCTAGATACGGCCTAAACACCCTGTTCATGAGATCCATGAACGCTGTAGGGGCGTTGGTCAATCCGAAAGGAAGGACCAAAAACTCATAATGTCCATAACGGGATCTGAATGCCGTCTTGGACACATCCACACTCTGAATCTTCAACTGATGATAACCAGATCGTAAATCAATCTTAGAAAAGACTGATGCATCTTATAACTGGTCAAACAAATCATCAATACGAGGCAAGGGATACATGTTCTTCACTGTCACTTGGTTTAGCTTCTTGTAATCGATGCATAACCTAAGTGATCCATCCTTCTTCTTTACAAATAAGACAGGTGCGCCCCAAGGCGAAACAATAGGGTGAATAAATCCCTTATCTAGCAACTCTTGCAACTGCCTCCTTAACTCAGCTAACTCCACAGGTGCCATCTGATATGGAACCTTTGAGATAGGAGAGGTGCCCGGAAGCAACTCTATGGTGAACTCTATCTCTCTATCTGGTAGCAAACAAGACAAATCATTGGGAAAGACGTCTAGAAAGTCCTGCACTACCTCGATCTCTGCAAGAGTAGGTGACTCATCAGCCTCAGGTACTAACACCACGCTGGCAAGAAAAGCGTCACAACCCTTGTTTACCATGCGCATCGCCTTCATGGCAGAGATGACCAACTTTCCCGCCAAGTTCCTTAGCAAGGGATGAGAGAACTCATCCTCACCAGAAATGCAGAAAACAATCCTCTTTCCACAACAATCTACTAACGCATAGTGCTCCTCTAGCCAATCCAGACTAAGAATAGCATCAAAGTCCTTCATCTTTAGCAAGAAAAAACACCCTCCTAGGATTATATCCTCAATGCACACAGGTAACGACGGAATGCACTTCCTAGTCGATACCGTACCCGCAGGGGTGTGCACAAACAAAGGGACTTCTAGATCCTCAGACTCTATGCCTGACTCTAGAGCTAACTGCCTAGCGAACCGCTTGGAAATGAACGAGTGAGTAGCACCCGTATCAAACAAAACCCGAGCGTGCACACCTAGAAGTAAAACCGTACCTTCGGTGACATGCTCCGCCGGCTCGGCATCCTCGCGTGCTAGAGAAAACACTCGAGCTGGGGCTCGAGGCCTTCTTGTTCTTCCTATAGCTGGCACTGCTGCTGCTACCGCTGCTGGGGCTGGCGCTCCGCGCTGGACTCCCTGCTAAAGTCAGGGACAATCCTTCATCTTGTGGTCGCTGCTTCCACACTTCAAGCACTTTCCCACAATCATCCAACACTCGGAACCACCATGTGTCTTCCCACGGTGGGGACACTATTTTTTCACACCAGGGGAATGTACAGAGGGTACCTGTGCACTGCTGGTTGTTACTGGACGTTGCGGTGCCTGCTACACTGCTTTCTTCTTGTCCTACCGCTGGAACGTAGCTACAGGCCTCTTCTGCGAAGCCTTCTTCTCTTCCAGATATTGCTGCATCTCACCCTCCTTCCTATAAGCAGCGCTGAGGGCCTCGTCCAAGGTACGATGGTCAAAAGCCACTAGCCTCATCCTCAGTGATGGCTTTAGGCCCATCACGAACTTCTTTGCTTTCCTGCGCTCATCTGTCATGATATGAGGTGCATATTTAGATAATTCTGCAAACCTGGCCTCATATTCGAGCACGGTCATGGAGCCTTGAGTCAAAGAGAGAAACTCCTGCTCCATCCTGTCCTGGATGTGCTCGGGGACGAACTTGGCCCGAAAGAGCCTCACGAACTCGTCCCAAGCAACCTCAATAGCGCCGTCCTCGAATCGGGTGCGCAGTAATGAAGCCCACCACACATCAGCTCTCTCCTGCAACATAACCTTCATAAGCACCAAGTAAACAACTTCAACTTAACAGGGGATATAAACAAATAAAACTAGCACATACCTGTAGCATATAGGTGGCTAAAGTAACCTTATCATCGTCCGCACACCTAATAGCCCGGAAGATCTTCTCGATCTCCCTCATCCAGCTTTCTTCTAGTAACGGATCGCTCTCCCCCTTAAAAGAGGGTGGCAGCATCCTCTTGAATCTTTCCATGATGGAAGGTCCACCATGGTTCTGAGCTGGAACTTGAGCCTGCTACATCCAACAACAATTAATACACATTCAACATAACATCATACAATTAAATAAACAGACTACACTTTGATTGATTATGCTAACCTGAGCCTCCAACTGAGCCTGGAGTGCAGCCTGGGTGTGGGCCTGCGTCTGCATGGCCTACACCAAACCTTGCATGAACACTACATAATCCACAGACGGCGGTGGGGGAAGTACAGGACCCTGTGGTGTCGGGGCCTACTGCTCAGCCCGCTCCTCACGTCTCGGCTCGTCCTCACGGGCCGGCGCTCTGCCACGCCTACCTCTCGAAGCCATGGCTGCAATAAATTTCAGCCACCATTAGAGCTACGTTAATTTATTTCCTAACCATTTTCTTATCTATTTTTCATTCATTATTAATCAATTCTACACATGTGGACAATCTATGAAGATTTAGCATGTAATGAAGATGATGATTCATGTATGTTTATGTATAATCTCAATCGGTTGCTCTGATACCAATCCCTGTGACGACCCTCATTATACCAGTACGGTTATACCAACCCACGTCGGTATAGTGAACGTTATCACAGTGGGGCCTTTACCCAAACGCTATCACATGATTGAGATACACACAAATATAGATACAAAGTAGCGGAAGTAAAAGAACAAGGTCCTTCATTTCATTTCATCATCCACATTTAACATACATGATCCCATGACAATTTAAAAGAAATAAAGTCCACATAATGAAGTACTGAATTCAAATACATAGTTGTCCACAATTACATAGTGTTTCTGTTACAAAGCCTCAATTTACATACGATGGAAGTCAAAATGTCACAACTACAACTCCGCCAAGCTACTCCCCGCGCTCAGAGTCGTACTCTACGGTCTCCTCCAAAGGTGTATCACCTACTAAACCTATACGCCGAAGCAAGGAATGAGTATAAAAAACTCAGCAAATAACACCATGCACGTCATACATGCATACATCACAATAAGACCTATAATCACTTTCAATAGCCAAACATAAAGCATGGTAGGAAAACAACCTATCATGATACTTCTATAAAATTTAAACGCATGTACATGGTTTATGTCATTCCAAATTAAACTCCCTAGCACATGCTTTCTATGTGTTTATTAACATGAGAGCTACATTCACATTTTCAACTTCAACATGATAACGATTAAACATGGAACTATTCACACATAAGTAAGAAACATCCTTAACATAGATTCTACAATTTTTGCAATTGTGGAAACGACATTTTACAAGCATTTAGGTTGCTGTTTTGAAATAAATTTAACACTTACACATCATGGATCACAATTTCATGATTTATCATATTAGTTCCACATGTTCACACATTACACATTCACATTGCACACTTTTTACACATTTCACAATTTCACATATTCACACTACACAATTTACACATGGTCACATTCACATTTCACAATTTAGTGTCGTGACACATAGTCCAAACCACCATTAGAAGGACACATCACATAACACATACACATAGACGCCACCTAGGCAATACAGTGACGACTCTTGGACTGCGTAGACTGGGAGAACAAGTCTCCACCCTAACCAGTGGTACTTGTCCACCTCCAGGATTTCATCCTAATGCCCTTAGGATCTTAACACATTGAACCTTCCCATGGGGACTTTTCCATGGTACGGTTCCACGGCCCTCTATGGAAGTAGTGTCACACATGGCACATTCTTACACATTACACATTCCGATTTTAACACACATATTACACATGATATACACATGTCTTTACATTCTCTCACTTATACACATGGCTCTGTTTTCCTATTCATGATACTACTGTTGACAGACTTTAAGCATTCAATACTTTACACTATTCAGGCTGAACAATGCATAATCAAACCACATTCATGATAACATGCATTAATCACTCGTTTTCACATGGAAATCTCATAATACAATTTTCTGTTATCCAAATCACATGAAAATTTAACCACACACTGTTTGTAGGTTTATGACCACACATGCAAATTTTCAATTTTTTTTGAGTCATATTTACATTTACAGAAATTAAAACATTCAATCTCATGCTATTCATAATTCAATTTATCATGGAACAAAACATGAATCTCATATTTGACATTTCACAGATCTGAATCTATTGTACACATTGTTACAAAAATTTTCCCCGAATTTATTGCGCAACATACAATTTACTGTGGATTTTTGAAAATCCTACACATGCTTTCTATTTCCGTTGCATAAATTATAGTAAATCACAAAAACATGAACAAATTCTCAAATTTGCAGGGTATGGACTGACACATATACACATGGTATAGAAAAATCTAGGGCATTTAATTCCTCAGAAATCATGTAGACAGTAGGTGAACATGCATAATCCTTTTTCCCAACATGTGTTTCAATAAATCTAACAATTTGTGCCATCCACAGAAAAGTACAGAAAAATCCACACACATCATATTATCGATTTTCCATAACATATAAAAATTACACTATATCCTCATGCGTCAAAGTCCGGAAAATAATTATATAAGGTAGAACAATTTACTGTTCTGCGCTGAAGAACTTAACGGCAGTGTCTGGCCGTTCAAGGAGATTGACGGCAAGATCGCTGGCCGCTGACTGGAGATCTTGACGGCAAGAGGGCCTGACGTCAAGCTCTTGTCTGTGCAAAACACAGACCGAGCTCCAGATAACAGAGGAATGTGAGGATCCAGGACACGATAAAAATCCATAAAAATGCCTAGGACCTACTGGATACACACATGCACCACGGGGATGGGTTACTTGCCTCTTAATAAGTCTCTAAAGGAATCAAAGGTGTCGTTGAAGCTCTCCTTGGGCAGTCCCAAGAAGCCTCCAAACACTTCTTGCTCCGGGTTCTTGGTCGATGTAGACGCCAACCAACGTCGGGGAAGCCTTCCCCTATGTCCCAGCTATCCTCCAGTCGATGTAGATCACCGGGAGAAGCCTTCAGTCGCTAGATCAAAGCCTCCAAAGTCCAAGTTTCCTTCAGTCCAGAGCTAGGGTTTCTCTCCTCTTTTCAAAGAGTCAAGAGAGTTCTTCTGGTGTAGAAGGGGTTCGGTTTATAGGAGAAGGGGTTTGGGATATCCCGGAGGGGTGATGGGATGTCTAATAGCCGTTGGGGACTTCTCCCCAATGGTTGGGCTTGCTTGTCCCCGGAATTTCAGGGTCTGCAATGCATGCAGGTCAGAGATATTAACGTCCACGTCCATGGCCGTTTATTTAAGTATTAGCATCCAACGATATGGACGTTTACAACCATGGACGTCCACCCTGTTGACGCCAATTGGCCCATCGGCCAGAACTTAAAAACATGCAGAAACCATGTGTACGATGTACGTATATATATACGTATACATGCAGTATATGTGGTATAGTATACACACCATCACACATTCAAACATACAATATTTATAACCTATTTACACACATGCACACATAAGTATCACTAGCTAATATTGTGCATAGATATCTACATATGCATATACAAGTTACACACCAACATGAATTCACATAAAATAGAGTAAAATGACAAACAAATTTGAGGGCCTTACATATCCACATGAAATGTACATACTATGTTCCATACATAGTCATTACATAATGTACAACAGCCCAGGACAAACCCCAAGGCTTAATAAGTAAAAGATGTTACTCTGCTGGTGGTGAAGGCCCGACTCCACTACGGTGCTGACCGGAACTAGAGGAGGGATGTGAGTCCTCCTGGTCAACCAACTGTGACGGTCCTCGCCATTCAGGTCCGTTAAACCGATAATGTGCCCGACATGACTCCTCCTTCCGTGATCAGTCTAAAGCCTCGCAAGGAATATCAACCACACATGTCCGTGAAAATATAAAAGAATACACTGAACACATATAAGTTTCATTGTTCATACATAACTACATGAAATGTACTTACTAATTTCCATACATAGTCATTACATAATGTACAACAGCCTGGGACAAACCCCTAAGGCTTCGCAAGTAAAATATTTTACTCTGCTAATGGCGAATGCCCGACTCCACTATGGTGTTGACCGGAACTAGAGGAGGGACGTAAGTCCTCCTACTCCCCTTCACCTGGAAGAAAAAGGAGTGAGCCTCACAAGTCATTGGCTCAATACGGTAACTCCCCCAAAGCCGAGAAACACAGTTTATATATCAAAGCTGTAAAGCTTGGAACAACTATAATCAACCAATCATGATATTAAAGTTGTAAATAAATAGACGGCAAAACACGTAAATGTGTACATGCTAAAGGAGGGTACGCCGAACACGAGTCACGAGAACTGGTTCGTGACAACAGTCACAAACTCGGACAAACCACATAAGTACACCTCCCAACCTCGCAGCCATGGACAAAAGGTCCAGCTGCCGCTCCACTTCAACAAAACAAGAATCGTGGAGATTAAACCACACCACACCTGCAAACTACACTGCTACAGGTCCAAGCCTGACACCTTTAGGGGCTCTGGCCGAGAACCCTAAAGTGAGGCACTGAAACATGACTAGCTGAGGACCAGTACGTCTACTGGTGTCCATCCCTCAACCAAGAGCGCACTACAAACGGCCGCACACCCACAAACACGAGCCATTGTCCCTTTTCGTCTTTCCCTCAGCCGGACGTACAACTCAAACACAAGAGTGAGGGTGTCCAGGAAGATGACACAGACCCTGATGGTACTCCGGTACCGGGACAAGCCCTAAGCACCTGGTGCTAGGGTAACCGACTGAAGAGGCAACTATGGAAGCCATGACACCCAACTCGCTATGCACATAATTCCACATAAAATACCTTGTTATCAATCACAGTATGAGTCAACACAACCCATACAGACCCTACATTGCCCTGGTAACATAGCCCAAGAAACGTGGGACAGAAACCGAACAAACTGGCTACAAAACACCAGAGCTCGGGTGGCCTCATATTAAAATATGTTGAACACAGATGCCGCCATTTGACCCTAAACCACGTCGGACATAAATAACGCTACCTAAACTGAATCGCATCGGCCATGGCCGACGCGTTCACATGAAACACGTCAGCTGTATCTGACGCCTTTCAGACACCAAGAACACAACCTGCCCTTCATTCTGGAAAAACACATCACAGACCACACAAATAACAGCACAAGTTACATCCTAGGCATGCTCTCTATCATGCTTAACCATTCTCCCCATCATGCTTAAGCCATTTCCCACAATTATACCCTTATTCCCTAATCACACAAACTATTCACAAGAGAATCAGGGTACAAGTCCCCTACTCACAAGGAAGATGCAAATACGACGCCACCAGAGGATTCCTCGTGCTCCGAAGCTCGTCCTCTCTCCGGAATTACGTCATTCGGACTCCAAATGCACCAAAATTGCCCAAAACCACCTTCACAGCCACAACAGTGCTTCTCCTAGCTGAGTAGTGCAGTTGCACTGTTCGGCCAAGGGAAGAAGCACAGAAAAACACAGGTTTAAATCACGTCATGTCGTCCCAACGTGTTTAGAAACACGTCCGACATTGCTGATGCAACTAAACCCCCGACGTCCTGCATGCGCCACACGGCGCGCATGCAGCGACGCCCACGTATAAGCAGTGCAAGAACGCGTCCACGTAGGAGAACGCGTTCAACTCCAAATCGTGTCGAAGACCCTAGACGCGTTGCATGAGAGACGCGTCGTCTGAATACGCCGCGTTCTCAATGAACCCGATAAAGGCTGAGTTGGGCTGGGATGCCCAGCCCTCCTGCCTTCCACTTGACCCAGAAAAGTTGTAAAAATATTCATAGACCTCCACGGTCTAACTCTGGGCCACACATCGGCCTCCAGATCCGGTAAACTACGATCCGAACATACCGGTTATTAGAAAATGTATTATGTAATCTTGCATTATAGTTTAACTAGTTATCCATGAATTTATGAATTGCATAAAGTAATTTCTTAATTGCATGAAAACATGTATATTATATTTCTGAAATAATATGGCCAATAAGACATTGCTATTATAGAGATATCTACATGGAACTACACCATGGAATGCCCCTACGGTAATGGTTCACCTACATGAATTGACTACATGAATCCGTGGGCAACGAATTGAAATCCTAGAGGTAGACATGTTCTACTGGTTAAGGTGGGAAGGACGTTCCCCGGTATTGCGCAATAACTAAGGCTTTATCACTGTTTTGCCTAGGTGATAAGTGAATGTTTTTTCTACATGATCTCTATTAATAGTTGGGCTATGTCTTGACAACTATTCTTACACGATAAATGATCTACATGCTATATGTCAAATGAACTTCATGATACATGTTAATTGACTACATTCTATATGATGATTGACTACATGTTAAAAGATATGAACTACATGTTACATGATATGGATTATATGCTACTTGAAATTGATTACATGCTACATGACATTGAACACATATTATAAGACTTGATTATATGCCATGCCACATGAAAATGTCTAAATCATTCATTTTATTATGAGATGTAAGCCACATGTTACATGAAATCGTTTTATTCTTCATGATGAATAACCATTCCATGTAAAGAGTGATTGCCAAATGGATTAGAGCATGTTGATAGGAAGAGTTATATGGTATCAAGGATAAGAAAAGAAATAAGCTATCATGTTTTAAAGTTACGATATGATAAATCTTGAAATGTCTTTCCTTGTTGCTTGCTGGGTCTAGTAGACTCACACTTGATTAACATTTCAGGAGAGATTGAGGATACTCAAGAGTTAGTACACTCTGACTCGGAGCGTGAGGACGTGGAGGCGTAGTTCTTTCCTTTGTGTGTGTGTGGAGAGAGACTATGTATGTGGGAATAAGTTGTACTTTGAGCATCATGTATTTGGACTTATGAACTGTTATAACTTTAGACTATTGTAATTCTTCTTTTATGCCTTAGACTTGGTAATTGGATACAATGTTGATCGAAAAATTTTATTCCATATTCCGTTGCAACTTGTTGGAATTTAAATTGTCATTTATGTACATGTCAATCTGAACTGATTATTGTTGGATATTTTCCACTGTAATACCTCTATTGGATCCAATGTGAGTTGGAACAACTGTACTGGGTCCAAGAGGGGCGTTACAAAATCGATGCTTAAATGAAGTCAATGTTAAACTGTGATCGATGTTTTTTGATTCTTTTGAAACGTAGTCATTGTTTAAGTGAAATTGATGTTTAACAGAATCGATGTGATATCAAAACAATAATCGTTGTAAGCTTACAACAATAGTCGATGTAGACTTAGGCACATCATATGCAATTAACTTCTAATAAAGATGTGTAAATAACTTACTGAATTTGTTTTATTTGATACATGTTGACAAGCTTCAGAAAATATTGTTAGTCAACAATTTCCAAGGTTTTGTTGATCACCAAAATATATATAATATATAAATATATATATGGAGATAGGTTGATCATCAATATCGATGTACATATGTAATTGATGTTGGAGCATAATCGTTGTTTGAATGTAGTTGATGTTTAAATGGAATCGATGTTCTAAGTGACATTGATGTTGAAGCAAAATCGATGTTTAAATGAAATCGATGTTCTAAGTGAAGTCGATGTTAAATCGAAATCGATATTGAATGAAATCGATGTTTTAAGTGAAATCGATGTTGAACCATAATCATTGTTTGAATGAAATCGATGTTTAAATGTAGTCGATGTTAAACCGAAATCGATATTGAATTAAATCGATGTTTTAAGTGAAATCGATGTTGAACCATAATCATTGTTTGAATGAAATCGATGTTTAAATGAAGTTAATGTTAAACTGAAATCGATGTTGAATGAAATCAATATTTTAAGTGAAATCGATGTTTAAATGAAATCGATATTCTAAGTGAAATCGATATTGAACCATAATTATTGTTTGAATGAAATCGATGTTTAAATGAAGTCGATGTTAAACCGTAATCGATGTTTTTTATTTTTTTTGAAACGTAGTCGTTGTTTAAATGAAATCGATGTTTAACAGAATTGATGTTATATCAAAACAGTAATCATTGGGAGCTTACAACAGTAGTCGATGTAGACTTAGGCACATCATATGCAATTAACTTCTAATAAAGATGAGTGTAAATAACTTACTAAATTTGTTTTATTTGATACATGTTGACAAGCTTCCGAAAATAGTGTTAGTCAACAATTTCCAAGGTTTTGTTGATCACCAAAAATATATATATATATATATATATATATATATATATTGAGATAGGCTGATCATCAACTTAGAGAGTCATTTATATTTTTAGTTAGTTTATGAGAGAATGTTCATTATTATAATTTTCTCCTTTCTTTGAGAGATAGATAGGTTGGTAAGCAAGGAGTGTTTCATTAGACATTAGAGGTTGTAATATTCATTTTGATAAATGAAGGAAGAGAATTTGACTATTCCATTATGGGCCCTCTTTGTAATAGCTATTTGGCTATTGCTTCTGAATACTTATTTGTTCATCATGTCTTCTAATTCATTCTGCTGCTAAAAATCAAGGTCGTGACAATTCTAGTTGTGGTTTATGTTGTGTCTTGACTTGTAGTAAGACTAATGTGAATGTGTGAGCGAGCATGATAAGACAATGTAAATGCGAATGTCAACGTGCAAGTGAATGTGAATGTGCAAGTGAAAGTGTAAGCAAATGTTAATGTTAATGTTTACGCAATGTGAAAGCAAATGTGTCAGTATGTAAAAGTGCAAAAGAAAGAGTAAGTACAAGTATTGTTGCTATATATATTGGTTTGATTAGTGAAATTGTTATAGTTTTTAAATAAAATTATGATCATCGAATTAGTTAGTATATTGCATTGCATGTTAGTAAGATCATCATACATGTGATAGAATTAATGTTTTCCTGTATCTTGATTGATTCCATGTGTTATGGATTATCTATATCTAATGTTTATAAGTAGAATCTGATCATGAGTTAGAGTTATAATTGTTAGTTGTTAGTCATGAAGTTAATATAATAGAGTTATTTAAAATGTTAAAGTAATTGACATGTTTTATATGGCAAGTCGTGGATTGTGATCGTGAGTTGTTTTCTTAGTCTATTGCAAGACTCACTATTTCTAGAATTTCATCTATTGTAACTGTGTAATGATTGCCACATCAATGAAATTCACAGTTACTTGCTCTCTTCTTATGTGTATGACGTATACTTTAGGATGTTGCCAAAAGGGGGAGAACTCAATTACAAATCAATTGTGCATTAATTGATATATTTTGTCATCATCAAAATGGGGAAGAATGCTGGGTCTACATGAATTTGTATTTGATGATTGTTTTTGATGATGAACAATTGATAAGCAATACTTTATGAACACTTCATGAACCATGCAAACACATGTTCAACTTGATCATTTAAATGTTCACGTTATCTCACTAATTGTGGTCTTACATGTAGGTGAGGTTGCACAAAAGACAAGTGTGTTAAAACAAGAGCAAAAGATCAAGCAAAGCTCAAAAAACAAGCACCTGTCGACAACTACTCAGCTGCCTATCGACAGATAACTATAGACAGAACACACTAGGTTCTAGACATAGCCATCTGTCGACAGATCCCAGTCGGCTGTCGACAGCTACCTACAGGAAAACCCTTCCCGGAACATCGGAGATCTGTCTAATGCAAATCTGTCTCTAGCTGTCGACAGATGATCTAAGGCCTGTCGACAGACGTAAACAGAATCTCAATACGAGATCTCCATCTGTTTCTTATGTGGGTGTTTCCTTGTTCCACGACTCTCTATACTTGAACACCCATATAAAAGGAACTCTTTGCAGTTAATTTCGTACACAAGCAGCCACCATCCAATACCCTAAGAAAAACTCAAGAGAAGAAGTCTCTCTGCTGCTCTGCTTCAACCTGCCGCCCAGAAATCAAGAAGATCCATCTTCCAAGCGTAGGTGAAGTCAGTTCGTCGGTGATTCAAGCTTCCACATCAATCTGAACTTGTTAATATGAAGTTTGAAGATCATCCAGATGACCTTGTAGAAGAGTTCTACATAAGGATTTGATTCTCCAACTCAGAACCTTTCTAAGTCTCTGTTTTCACTTCTGTGTGTGTGGTTGTGGATCAAGTGATTATTGTACTTGATCTACGTGGTTTGTGTTGATCTGATCATGCTTTCACATCAGACAACTCGTGTGTGTGAGTTGTAGTGTTGAACTAGCTCATAAGCAGTGCTTCTGCGTGTGTGTCTGTGGACAGTGAACGTAGGATACACAAGTTGTGTACTCCGAACCACCTTAAAACCTCGTGTCCTGTGGTTTGCACGTCTTTACGTTAGATGTTTGGTAGGCACGTTGTTTACACACACGCTAGAACAGTTGCTACTCTATCTATCTACAACAAACACATCTCAGTTTAGTTTACACTCTGTTGCAAGTCTCAAAGTTGTGTTTTTTCGTCAAAAGAAGGTGGTAGTAACTTTTAATTGGTAGTAATCTATTCAACCCCCCTTCTAGATTACCATATAGTACAATTCTGCAACCTTTCAATTGGTATCAGAGCGAGGTTTCTCTGATTTACTACTGTATTTATTTGATCTTACGATCAGGAGAGTCTTGATCTCATGGAATCTAATAAGGGGTACATGGCCGAAGGACACTCTGTGACCAAGCCACCCTTCTTTGATGGTACTGATTATCCTTATTGGAAAAACCGCATGCATGTGTTTTTGAGAGCGCAAAACTTCGAATTATGGAAGATTTTTAGCAAAGGAGCATATTCACTTCCCGAGGATGAAGACACCTAGACGAAGGACCAGATTGCGAAGGGAACTCTCAACTGGAGCGCCCTGAACAAGATGCAGTGCGCAGTTCATCCCAAAGAATATTCAAGAGTCTCCACGTGCACCTCAGCAAAAGAGATGTGGGACAAGCTAGAAGTGATATACGAAGGTACGTCTGAGGTAAGGGAATCCAAAGCCAGCATGTTAATTTCTGATTATGAAACGTTTAAGATGAGCAATGAAGAAACCATATCTGACAGGTTTGCATGGTTCATGCTAATTATAAATGGATTAAAGGGTCTTAAAAATGAATACTCAGAAAGTGACTTAGTGAGGAAGATACTTTGGTCTCTTCCATCCTCATGGAACACTAAGGCCACTGTCATTGAGGATTCAAAACATCTCTCAAAGATGAAATTAGATGAACTAATTGGCTCCCTAATGACTTATGAAAAAAATGTGAAAAGAAAGGAAACTGAAGAAAATCCTAGGAAGTTGATTGCTTTAAAGGCTTCCAAGAAAAACTCTTCAGGTTCCAAAAAGGATGCTCTTCAGGAAAGTGATGATCTTGAAACATCTAGTGATAGTGAGAATGATGAAATGGCCATGCTCACTAGACAATTCATGAAATTCCTGAAATTCAAAAGGAAAGGGTCAGGTAACTCTAAACCCTTTCAATAGAAAGATTCTTCAAACAAATTTGAGTCTAACAAGAAATCTGATATTGTGTGCTATGAGTGCAAGAAACAAGGGCACGTGAGAGAAGAGTGCCCTGAGATCAAGAAGAAGCTGAAGAAAGAAAAGTTCACCTTCAAGAAAGCCAAAGCAATGATGGCTACTTGGAGTGATGAGGATGAAGATGAGAACGCTGAAGTAACCTCTGGGGATGAAGAAGTTCAATGTCTAATGGCAGAAGTGACGACTCCAAGGAGGTAAACTCTTCCTTTGAAAGTTATTCTATTGATGAATGGGAAGAAGCTTATACTGCTTTATTTGAAAAGTTCTGTGAATTTAAGTCTGAAAACAATTGAAATGATAAAAATTGATGAGCAAGCTCACAGTGAGGAAATGACTGCATGAAATTGAAATTGCAAGAAACCAAAAAGAAAAAGAAAGTCTAACAAACTCCCTTGAAACTCTTCAAAATGAACTTCATGAAGTGAAGAAAAAATTAGAAAATGCTGAAGAGAACCTTAAGGGAAAATCTGAAGATCTAACAAGGTTTGTTAAAGGGAAACAAAATCTTGATGCAATTTTGGGATCTAAAGTATTTGTTGCAAAGTATGGGATTGGATTTTAACCTATAAAATCAAAGGTAATTGGTAAAAATTTGCTAACTTCTTTTGTTGATTCTAGCCCAAGCACAAGTAAGCAAATCACCTCAAAGATCAATAAGACTCAAGCCAAGAGTAAGAAACAGGAACTAAAGAAAATCAAATCAGTTGTCAACCCAACTAAGAAATCTGTCAATAGCCCCAAAGAGGGTTGTCGACAGGTCTGGAAACAAGCTACCCAAGAAAAGCTAACAAGGCAACAAAAGGGTAAAATGCCCATGCATGTTCCCAAGAATAAGAAGCCCATTGTTGTGAAAAAATCTTCATCATGCAATGTTTGTAAGAAAAATGGGCACAATGATAAACAATGCTGGAATAGTCCAAATAAACTGAAAGTCAAACAAGTTTGGATTCCGAAGCATTTACTATTTGGCATGAATGAAACATTGGGACCCAAAGTAATTTGGGTACCAAAACCTCTTGTCTGATCTATATATGCAGAAATGCCTAGCAGCCCAAAATCAAAACAAATGGTACTTGGACAGTGGCTACTCGACGCACATGACGGGTGACAAAGGAAAATTCTTTTTGCTGGTTGAAAAAGACGGAGGTCAAGTTATCTTTGGAGGTAACAATAAAGGCCAGATCATCCGCACAGGTAAGGTCGGTAAGTATGCCTCCAACTCAATTGATAATGTATTGTTGGTTGAGGGCATTCATCACAATTTGCTCAGTATAAGTCAATTGTGTGATAAGGGTCATAATGTTATCTTTGAATCAAAATCATGTCAAACCATTGATAAGGAAACAGGAAGTCTAAAATTCTTCGGAAAAAGGGTGAACAACATTTATTTGGTTGACTTAGATGATCCAGAAAATGAAGACTTGTGTCTTGTGGCAAACAAGCAGGATGAGCTTACGTTGTGGCATCGTAGGCTTGGCCATGCAAGTTATAACGTCTTGCACAAGATCATGAGGCTAAAACTGGTAAATGGACTTCCTGAAATTTCCTTTAACAAGAATGAAAATTTTTGTGATGCATGTGCACAGGGCAAACAAACCCGAAAATCCTTCAAATCAAAAGCATCGGTAAGCACTTCTGAACCTTAGGAATTGTTGCACATGAACCTTTTTGGACCTACTTGAACACTGAGTCTCAATGGCAAACGATTTGGTTTTGTCATTGTAGACGATTTTTCCAGGTTCACTTGGGTAAAATTTCTGGCTTACAAAAATGAAGCATTGAAAATCTTTGAAGAATTCTTTAATAAAATTGAGCATGGAAATGTCAATAAGATATGCTCAATACACACTGATCACGGGGTAGAGTTTGAAAACAACTCATTTTCTGATTTTTGCAGGCACCAAGGAATAGAACACCTATTCTTCTCCTCGAGAACTCCGGAGCAGAATGGTGTAGTGGAGAGAAAGAACAGAACCTTGGTAGAAATGGCTCGAACCCTTCCGATCGAAAGTCAGCTTGCAAAGACCTTTTGGGCAGAAGCGGTAAACACCTCATGCTACATTCTTAACAGAGACATGGTAAGACCTGTGATAAAGAAAACTCCATACGAACATCTAAAAGGTAAGAAACCCATCATTGGGTATTTAGAGTTATTGGCTCCAAAGTCTTTATTCATAATAATGATAAAGTTGACTTGGACAAGTTCGAAGCTAAAAGTGATCAAGGTATTTTTCTGGGATACTCAGAACACTCTAGAGCAGATAGGGTGTTTAATCTTAAATCTCAAATAGTGGAAGAAACTCCACATGTTATTTTTAATGAGTATCCAGCAAAGCCTAACAACTCAAATGCTTATAGGTTTGAGGATGGAGATAAAGAAATAACACTTGGGGAACTATAAACTAAAGCAAAAGAAAATCCTAAAGCACTTTCCAAGACTAAAAGTGGATATCTTCGCAGGAACAATGATGAAGATGACGTAAATCTGTTCAGAAATCAAGACGATGATCCTAAACAAAATCCACAAGAGGAAGAACCTCAAGTTGAAACTCCTCAAGTACACCCTCCTCCAGAACAACCTCCTCAAGTCCAAGATCAACCCGAACCTTCAACAGTGACAAATGTCAAGTATTCTAAAGATCATCCACTTGATAACATCATAGGAGATATGAATGAAAAAGTTCAAACTAGGTCTCAAGTTAGACAAATAGTTGAACAGGATCATCTAACTTTTGTCACTCAAGTGGAACCCAAAAATGTTGAATAGGCTTTAAAAGAAAATTCATGGATTGATGTTGTGCATGAGGAGCTTGGGCAATTTCAAATAAATAATGTCTGGAGTCTAGTTCCTAGAACCACTGAAATTTCTGTCATTGGAACAAGATGGGTCTTTAGGAATAAGCTAAATGAAGAGGTTAAAGTGGTGAGAAATAAGGCTAGACTGGTAGCAAAATGATATAATCAAGAATTTGGTGTGGACTTTGAAGAATCCTTTGCACCTGTAGCTAGGTTAGAAGCTGTTAGGATCCTGTTAGCATATGCATGCTCAAACAAGTTCAACGTTTTTCAAATGGATGTTAAAATGGCCTTCTTGAATGGCTACATCAAAGAGGAAGTCTATGTCTCTCAACAACCTGGCTTTGAGGATCATGATAAACCTAACCATGTATATAAATTGCACAAAGCTCTCTATGGATTCAAACAGGCACCCCGAGCTTGGTACGATAGACTAAGCACTTTTCTGGTAAGAAAAAACTACTCACGAGGTAAAGTAGATCAAACTCTCTTCACTAAGAGAGTTCGCAATCACATTATTGTTGTTCAAGTCTATGTGGACGATATCATATTTGGTTCTACTAACCCATAACTGTGTGAGGAATTGTCAAATCATATGCACAGTGAATTTGAGATGAGTTTAATGGGGGAGCTTCTATTCTTTCTTGGTCTGCAGGTAAAGCAACTAGAAGATGGATTTTACATCAACCAAGAAAAATATGTCAAGGAACTACTGAAAAGGGTTCAGTTTCAACAAGCTAAGCCTGCTTCAACACCAATGAGCACAATCTTAAAATTGGACAATGATAAGACAGGTAAACTGGTAGATGCAAAGCACTTCCGATGTATGATTGGTTCACTCCTTTATCTTACTGCAAGTAGACCAGACATTCAATTTAGTGTTTGCCTTTGTGCTAGACATCAATCTAGTCCAAAGGAAAGCCATTTGGTTGCAGTTAAGAGAATATTCAGATATCTCTCAGGTACGCATGCCTTGGGTCTTTGGTATCCAGCAGGGAGTAGTTTTGATTTGATATCTTATTCCGATACTGATTATGCTGGATGTAAAATTGATAGAAAAAGTACTAGTGGTTATTGCCAACTTCTTGGTGGTTGCATGGTTTCGTGGGCATCCAAGATGCAACACTCGGTTGCACTCTCCACTGCAGAAGCAGAATATGTTGCTGCAGGGAGTTGTGCAGCTCAAGTGTTTTGGATCAAAAGTCACTTGTCTGACTACAATTTTGACATTGGATGCACACCTATTTTATGTGACAACACTAGTGCCATCAATCATTCAAAGAACCCAGTCCAACACTCTAGGACAAAACACATTGAAATAAGGCATCACTTCTTGAGAGATGAGGTAGCCAACAAAACCTTGGAGATTAGCTTCGTACCTACTAAAAAACAATTGGCTGATATTTTTACAAAATCACTAGCTGTGGATAGATTCACAACATTGAGAAGAGAATTGGGTTTATACAAAATGCAATGAAACTCATAACAAATCTTGAGTATATGTTCCT
The DNA here is from genome assembly GCA_014218235.1 of Colocasia esculenta. Lineage (NCBI taxonomy): Eukaryota > Viridiplantae > Streptophyta > Magnoliopsida > Alismatales > Araceae > Colocasia > Colocasia esculenta. The sequence goes on along the minus strand of CM024753.1, from coordinate 125,628,846 downwards.
TGTGTGCACCAACTATGTGGTATATCAAACGGTGATTTGTGGAAAGAACAAGTTATGCTTCTTTGGAAACTGTCATTATGCGTGAGAAAAAATTGTCCGCCAAGTATCCATAGTTAAGTTGTAAATAAGGGTCATTTACTTTCTATAAGGTATTTAGTTTCTATTCACTTTGCCCTTTCTTTCCTTCTTAAATAAATAGATTTCTTTAAAGTCTGTCCTTATTCATGAAATGTTGTGCATTTGATTGTCCAAGCCATGCAAATGTGTCTTGAAGTACTAAATTGTCTGTGTCCACATGAGCACACACTATGGGGGAGCAAGTTAAGGTTAGATGACTGACATCTTGAGGGAAATTAATCATCTTTCACACCTACTTTTCCTCAAATGCCATATCTCTTTTCCTCTTTCATCCTAGCCTTCAATCTGTTCTGCACAAGCAGCTATCGACAGCCCTGCTCCATCCTGTCGATAGATCAGGCTCCATAGACACCTGTTTTTGCATTCTATCTATTTCTGTCGACAGACAACAATTCATCTGTTGACAGCCAAGCACAGTTTTTGCCTCCCCGAACAACCTCTTTTCTGTCTGTGTGCATCTGTCGACAGGCTCCTTCTAGCTGTCGACAGCCACACACTTTCCATGCCTTTCTTAGATATCTCACAGCATTCTCCTTGAGCATGTTCATGTCTTTCAAGTAAGGTGTCACTTGGGTGTTTATGCATGTTTTAATCAATCATACCCACATGATATTAAAGTCATTGTCTATATCACCATGATTTTGACATACTACTCATGCAAGAGTCTAGGTTGTATCATTCGGAGAATATTGATCTAATCTAGTGGATATCACCTAACTCCCTTGCATAACTCTCTTGTAGGCACACACTATTCAGAAGTGTCTTGATCAGTCCTATGGTCATTGAAATCTATGTCTCACATTGATTGTTAACCACATACATTATTTGACCTTGATTTTTAAACTGAAAATGATAAAATTCAAAAAAAAAGGGAGAAAAGCTACCTATTTCTCATATCTCAATACGATTAAAAATTCGGCTCAAGATAGAGCAATGATGTGTACTGCTAAGTAACCGGGGATATGGGCATCACAAATGTATGTCCTCGTGTTAAAAAGCTTACTCATTAACTCTGTAAAATGGTATGATGGTTACTCTCACTGAGTAACTGGGGGTAAGGGCATTGGCAGTGTCTATCCTCACGTCAAAAGGTGTTCGTGAACCTAATTACCACTTTCCCATTGCTTTTTGTTAAACAAAAAAAATAATAAAAAAAAGAAATAGTGTGAAGCCTCCACTGTTTGATAAATTCCCAGTCCATTGGTGTCTATGGCTAGCCATCTAAGTAGACATTTTCTTCATCAACCATTTGACCATCCTTTACATGGAATTGTGTCCGTCTACAATAGTTTGTTATTCAACAGGGCTTATGGTTATCCCCTAAGTTTTTTGTAAGATGTTCTCTTCAAGCTCCAACCTGACACTTTTTTAGTATTATGTTTAAACCATTGAGGATATTAACTTGACTTATTTTCAATGAGTATGACAGGTTAAACTATGTGTCCACCTATTTTACACCTTCAATAATATTTGGATACACACTGCTCAACAATTCATTACAAATTCCTTGAAAATTCCCATCTGGCACATTTTCTGTGTGCGCCTGTCGACAGGCCCTTGGGCATCTGTCGACAGACATCGATCACCCTGTTTTGGGAAACCTAATGGGCGCGCCGCTTCGGGTTGATTTGGTTGGACCCTTGCCTTTTCAAATCCCATCCCAACTCCTTAAAAAGGCACCCACTCCCCTTCTTCCTTCCCTACCACCCAAACCATCCCAAACCCAAAAACCCTCCTTCTCCAGAGAGCAAACCCTACCCCGTCCCCCTCCTGTTTTCTCTCTTCCGTCTGTATCTCTCTTCTCTTCCTCGCTCCTCTGTACTTTGTTCTTGCCATCTCCATGGCTTCCAAGGCAAAGAAGCTAGTCTCCCGTCGTCGTCCCGCTTCCTCTGAAGCAGGCGATGGCTCCCGCTGAACGCCCGACGAAGAATCGGGATGATCGGTTGCCCGAACTCGTGGTTCCTCCTAGTCTGAATCTCACACGGGCTAAGGGCTCTATTACCAAGTTCGTACAGCCTCGGTATGTTGATTTCACTTCCTTGGCAGACCTGTTTCCAAACCTCCAACCCCTCTTTGACACCCAGGGCTGGACGGTCTTTCTCTATTCCCATACGGTCTACTCTCCTACTGCCATCAGTGAATTTTTCAACAATCTTGGCTACTCAGAGGACAATGAGTTCTACACCTCTGTCAAGGGAACTCCTTTCAAACTCTCTGCTAATCTCTTTAGCACAACACTTCAAATCCCTATCTCTGGGGCTGATATACTCACCCATCACCCATCTGCCTCTGAGTACTATCACCTCATCACCCTCCAACCATTTGATGGCACCAAGAAAATTGCTAAACTCAATGCCAACTCTTTTCCCCCACTGAATAGGATGATTCACCATATCTTCACCACCCTGATTGCTCCAAAGCATGGTAGTCAAGAACTCGTCACTAAGGTTCATAAGTCTCTTTTTACCTTCTTCCTCAAGTGCGAGCAGATCAACCTCCCTGCCCTCATGCTTGGCTTAATCCGTCACTGCTTCTACAATCCCAGGAGATCCATGCCATATGCCTATCCCATCACTTCCCTTCTTCTGTTCATTGGCATTAACATCCCTGACAGTGAATGTCTCCAGCTCAACTCTCGCAGTAGTTTTGATCTCACTGCTGCACATAGGATGGGGTATAAGCTAGTTGATGGGGTTGTCACACGAGAGCTCAAGGGTAAGGCACCAGCTACTGCCATGGATGAAGATCAGGAGGATGATGAAAATGCTGATGATCATGATGAAGATGTTGTTGATCATGATGACGAAGCTGATGAAGACTCCCAGTCTGAGCCTCTCGATGCTCCGAGAGATGACGTTAGTATTAACGCTAATGATTCTACTTCTGAGCCTTCCGTGCGTGATCTTCTAGCACAATTACAGCTTGAGATGTCCACTAGTTTTGATAAGCTCCATGCACGTTTGGACACTGTGGATACAAGCATTGAAGCACTCGCGGATACTTAAGTCCAACTCTAGCTCCGCTTCACTAGGCTGTCTACTGAGCATCATGACATCCGTCGGACCTCTGCACCGCCTGGCGATGATGCTGCTTTGAGAGTCTAAGTGTCTTTTGTAGTGGGTAATGGTTGTAACACCCAGAAAATTCGGTAATTGGAAAATTAGAAATAAATCGAAAATGATAAAATCAATATTTGTGAAATAGCAAAAATGCACGTGTCATTATCATACATACAAAAACCCATTAGAAAAATTCATAAAAACCACAGTTCAACTCTAAATAATACTCCCTAATGACCCACAGAGAAATTCGTGTAATGGAAAATCGGATGGTCCAAGTTTAAGGCATTTTACAACTGAGTGTCGTAATCAGGGAATAAGTCAGGAAATCATTATCACACATACCTAGAGGAGCCAGAAAATTAAATAAAAATCATAGGTGGACTTCAAATAATATCCTCTAATGATCCATCAAGAATTATGGGTCAATAAAAGTCATTTGGGATATATTTAAGAGTTAGTGTGACTTCTTATCTTAATTAGGAAATAAGTTGGACAAACCATTATTAAGTGTATAAATGAGAAATTTATGGTGGACTCCAAACAATATGAGGGGAAAGTCCATAAAAGAAATTGGATCAATGAACAATTTATGTCACATGAACAAATTCAAGTATGAATTTAGTAAATAAATAACTTCCGTAATATCGAAATGATAGAACTTACGTACCACTATTGTACGTGAGAAAACACATCGGAAAATTTCGTAAAAATTATAAATCAACCCCAAATATTGTCCCTAAGTGTTCCACGAAGGAATTCGTGCAACGAAAAATCTGATTGGCCGAGTGTGCATCACACGTGACAAATTACCCGAATTAGGAAACTAAGTCGGAAAATTGTTAACACGGAAAAAATAACCCAACCATAAATTAACTAAACATGTTGGAGAGACTTCCAACACCATGTATTAATGACCCATTAACAAGATTTGGGCCAATGGAGCACACTTGACCCAAGGATAGAAATTGGGACAAGAAAATATCTAGAACTTCGAGTATGTAATTATGCAATAATTAGAGAGGGCAATTTAGGGTTAAAATTAGGGTAATTAGTCGTGCAAGGTAAGCCAAAACTGGATCCAACTCTTAGAGGTGGTTTCCTAAACCTTTGCTACCTCCTTTGGGTGAGAGAATCCCATATTTCTAGGAAAGCAGGGAGCAGAATTCGCAGCCCCTTTCCTAGTCCCGTTAGGACTCATAACTACACCCTAAATCTATAAGAATTCATCCTTAAACTCTTGGGGAAGGTTTAGAAACAAGTTGGGGTCGGGAGTAGCAAGTTTGGAGCGCTGGGGAAGTGGAGCACGGCTGGGTAAAATCGTTGTCTTCCTCAACCTCGCTCTGCATCAACCCAGAAATCTGTACAGAGTTCTTAGCATTTAAAGGTAGGTGTTCTTGGACCAAGATTAAAGAAAACCAGCACCATCATGTATATTTTTGAGTCTAGGATGATTTGCACTTGGTTTGACTCAATTTCATGGAGTATACATTGTGTATTCGTAGTTTTCCCTAAGTCGCGCACAGTTAGGGCTTTCCTTATTCTTCTTATTATACACGAGATTTAAGACCGAATTAGGCTAAACTTCCTTCATGAAAATTCTTCTACTTGAAGTCACGATCATCTTTTATGTTAGACGTTTTGTCCAAAAGTCTTTCTTTAGAGAGTTATATATATGGTAAGAGAGTCTCTGCATGATACTGCGATTTCGGGCTGCACTTAGCTTTATGTTCTTCACATGTTTTCTTAGGATTCAAGACCGAATTTGATCAAACCCCAAACATCAAATGTTGAACGTTTTATCTAAATGTCATTCGTTAGAGAGTTATAAGAGGGAAAAGTGAATCGCTGCATGAGACATGTTTTCTGGTTGCACTTGACTTATATGTTTTTTTTTCTGGGAGGGCCACTAGTGTCGACACTACTTGATCTAGTGTCGACACACTGTCCCAAAACAGCCCAAAAGGTGTTCTGGGAAGGTCTCTAGTGTCGACACTACCTGATCTAGTGTCGACACACTGTCCCAGATTGACCCAGAAGGTGTTCTGGGAAGGGTCTCTAGTGTCGACACTACCTGATCTAGTGTCGACACTACTTGATCATTTTGCCTTGTATTTGAAGCATGGTGTCGACACTACCTGATCTATTATCAACACTACTTGACCAGTTCTGCATTATTTTGCCTTGTGTTTGAGGCATTGTGTCGACACCAGTAAGGGGTGTGTCGACACTACCCTTACAAAAAAATTGCATATTTTGGGTCTGATCATTTCATGATATCTACTAGCATGTGCATGATGTTATATAGTATGCATGGACCTAAAATAAATCAACCCATTGAAAAATAGTAATGATATGAATACGATTCTAATGTGTAATTGTGATTGATCTTATGTCCATTGGGTTATCTTGTGATCTTGCTTATTGTCAATTGATAAGTTAAAAATATGATATGAATGTGGGGATGAATACATGTTAGTATGGACTTGTTAGTGGTGTTACTGTCATGATTTGCATATGAGTTTCAATAGTTACATGCTTTCCAGTGTTCAATTAATTATTTGTCATGTGCATACATGCTAGGAAAGATCCGTGACTCATCACTTACACCTTTGCACGAATAGGCACACCCTTCTTGGGGAATTGAGAGCACATGTTCTGCATACGATCTGTCCTTAGAAACATCCACATGTCAAGACATTAACGAATTATGAAACATAAGATACGTCGTTATCCTACCTTGTTCTCTTGAGCTATTTGTGATACCTTGACTCTATGAATGATCATGTTCCTTTTACTACGAGTTTGTTATTGAAACTCTATGGCCATAATATGAATCTGTTTGTTCAGCACAATGTGGGACTCCGGTCCAAATTTGATCCAATGCCTGTGCAAAAAAGGGGCCTGGTCCGGTCCAGGGGAGGAGCGCCCCAACGTACTTATTAACCACGGGAGTATGGACTTCTGGTGCTTGGCATAGCACAAACAAATACTCAAGATTAGTGTGAATGTGCCTTTGTTTGAAGTGATAAGTTTGATTTGATGTGATATGATAAGATTTGATATCGTACGTCTGATCATGTGAATGAATGATATCTGTTTGAATATGGCCAATCTTTTTTGATACGATTCTACTCTTGAAATATCTGTTCATTGTATATGCAACTCGACATTTGATCTGATATGATATCCGTTCTATTCTGCTATTCAATCTGTTAGTTTTGCATACATTGTCATCATATTCATGTCCATATCTGCCTATTTAAAATGTTAATCATGTATACTAGTGCCCGCACAATATTGAGATGTAAATCCTACTGAACTAGTTCGCTCACCCAATCATCCTGCCCTTTTCAGGTAGTGATGAGGAACCAGTGGAGTCCAATGGGGCCGGGCAAGAGTGATGAGCACCCGCTATATGAGTAGTTGACAGTTTAGAAACAAACATTTGAGTAGAGAAACATTGTTATTTGAATAATGAACCCTTTTAGTTGGTTCTTTCTTATATAAGGTTGTATATAGTTGAATGGAATGAAATAAAGTATACTTTTGGGTGATCTTAATATAGCCTCAAATGTGTTATTATATTCAATTGTGACTCTGCGTTACTCAACTGTGATACGCCTATTTGTATCGTTCACACCTCCCGGTATTTATTCTGCTGCTAAATATCGGGGCGTGACAGTTGGTATCAGAGCCCTAAACTTTAGGGTCCAAGGGAATAGGAACATAGGAAGAAACTAGATCACACGAGTCAATGTCGTACCTAATGTGAGCTTGGGTAGAACCATGGGAATAGAAGTCACATGCGATATATTTAGATGACTGACTTATATTAATATCTTGAAGGTACTTAATACCTTAACGGCTGCCGAAGGAGCCGGGCTTTCCCCTATGTCCTAGGCAATCAGGAATGATAGGATAAGTGTCATTATAACCCTCAGCTTGTGTCAAGAACTTTGTACCTACCTGGTGAGATTGGGTAGAAACTTGGGCTTAGTCCAAAATTTTATTAATAATTAAATATTGTAAGGCATCAACAAGGAGTAAAGAAGACTAACCGTGTGATAGTTGTTTTGAAGGAACTTAAATAAACAACAATGGAGGATATACCTACACCATCTATGGACGGACAAAGATCGGTCCAAAGATTAACCAAAGCACTACGACAAGCTGCTCAACTGTTAGAGGATGCCCTAATAATGGCTAAGGGAGATACAAATGGAAAGGAAAGGTCTATAGATGACAAAGGCGTTGGCGAAACTAATAAGAAAGAACAAATTATAACCACAGGAAACTCCAAACCTATAGTTAGAGAGAAACGGCCCAACAACAGTAATAGATCGCACAAGAGAAAGAAGTGCGAGAAGTGCAATAAGAAACTAATTCCTGCTCCTGTAGAAAGATGACAGCATTGCAACAGAAAAAATCATCGGACGTAGGAGTGCTGGAAATTTCAAGGCAAGTGTTTCTGTTGTGGTAGCCAAGACCACAAGGTTAAGGATTGCCCAATGGAGAAATTGAGCTTAGGAAAAATGGCAGCACAACCCAAAATAGGAGGTAAAGGAGAGGTATCATTTCTAACTCGAATTTTATTTGACCCTGAAGTGCCATCATCAATCAATCATTGTGTCATGAGTAAATTCACAATTTGATTCCCTGTAATTCCAGCTCGTAAACACATGTGAATTTGGGGACCAAATTCTTTTAAGTGGGGGAGGATGTAACACCCCGAAAATTCGGTAATTGGAAAATTAGAAATAAATCGAAAACGATAAAATCAATATTTATGAAATAGCAAAAATGCACATGTCATTATCATACATACAAAAATCCATTAGAAAATTTCATAAAAATCACAGTTCAACTCTAAATAATACTCCCTAATGACCTACAGAGAAATTCGTGTAATGGAAAATCGGATGGTCCAAATTTAAGGCGTTTTACGATTGAGTGTCGTAATCAGGGAATAAGTCAGGAAATCATTATCACACATACCTAGAGGAGCCAGAAAATTAAATAAAAATCATAGGTGGACTTCAAATAATATCCTCTAATGATCCATCAAGAATTTTGGGTCAATAAAAGTCATTTGGGATATATTTAAGAGTTAGTGTGACTTCTTATCATAATTAGGAAATAAGTTGGACAACCCATTATTAGGTGTATAAATGAGATCATAAACTAAATAAGAAATTTATGGTGGACTCCAAACAATATGAGGGGATAGTCCATAAAAGAAATTGGATCAATAAACAACTTATGTCACATGAACAAATTCAAGTATGAATTTAGTAAATAAATACCTTCCGTATTATCGGAATGATAGAACTTACGTACCACTATTGTACGTGAGAAAGCACATCAGACAATTCCGTAAAAATTATAAATCAACCCCAAATATTATCCCTAAGTGTTCCACAAAGGAATTCGTGCAACGAAAAATCCGATTGGCCGAGTGTACGTCACACGTGACAAATTACCCGAATTAGGAAACTAAGTCGGAAAATTGTTAACACGGAAAAAATAACCCTACCATAAATTAAATAAACATGTTGGAGAGACTTCCAACACCATGTATTAATGACCCATTAACAAGATTTGGGCCGATGGAGCACACTTGGCCCAAGGATAGAAATTGGGAGAAGAAAATACCCAAAAATTCGTGTATGTAATTATACAATAATTAGAGAGGGCAGTTTAGGGTTAAAATTAGGGTGATTAGTCATGCAAGGTAAGCCAAAACCGGATCCAACTCTAAGAGATGGTTTCCTAAACCTTTGCTACCTCCTTTGGGTAAGAGAATCTCAAATTTCTTGGAAAGCAGGGAGCAGAATTCGCAACCCATTTCCTAGTCCCGTTAGGACTTATAACTACACCCTAAATCTATAAGAACTCATCCTTAAACTCTTGGGGAAGGTTTAGAAACAAGTTGGGGTCGAGAGTAGCAAGTTTGGAGCACTGGGGATGTGGAGCACGGCTGGGGAAAATCGTGGTCTTCCTCAACCTTGCTCTGCATCAACCCAGAAATCTGTACAGAGTTCTTAGCATGTAAAGGTAGGTGTTCTCAGGCCCAGATTAAAGAAAACCAACACCATCATGTAGATTTTCTAGTCTAGGATCATTTGTACTTGGTTTGACTCAATTTCATGGAGTATACATTGCGTATCGATAGTTTTCCCTAAGTCGCACACAGTTAGGGCTTTTCCCGTTCTTCTTATTATGCACATGATTCCAGACCGAATTAGACTAAACTTCCTTCATACAAATTCTTCTATTTGACGTCACGATCATCTTTTATGTTGGTCGTTTTATCCAAACATCTTTCGTTAGAGAGTTATAAGCATGGTAAGAGAGTCTTTGCCTGATACTGCGATTTCGGGCTGCACTTTGCTTTATGTTCTTCACATGTTTTATCCAAATTCGAGATAAGATTTGATCAAAGCCCCAACATAAAAGTTCTTCTACTAGTTGTTCTCGTCATCTTTTGTGTTGAACGTTTTATCTAAATGTCATTCGTTAGAGAGTTATAAGAAAGGAAATTGAATCACTGCGTGAGACATGTTTTCTGGTTACACTTGACTTATATGTTTTTTTTTCTGGGAGGGCAACTAGTGTTGACACTACTTGATCTAGTGTTGAGACACTGTCCTAAAACAGCCCAAAAGGTGTTCTGGGAAGGTCTCTAGTGTCGACACTACCTGATCTAGTGTCGACACTACTTGATCATTTTGCCTTGTATTTGAAGTATGGTGTCGACACTACCTGATCTAGTGTCGACACTACTTGACCAGTTCTGCATTATTTTGCCTTGTGTTTGAGGCATTGTGTCGACACCAGTAAGGGGTGTGTCGACACTACCCTTATAAAAAATTTGCATATTTTGGGTCTGATCATTCCATGATGTCTACTAGCATGTGCATGATGTTATATAGTATGCATGGACCTAAAATAAATCAACCCATTGAAAAATAGTAATGATATGAATACGATTCTAATGTGTAATTGTGATTGATCTTATGTCCATTGGGTTATCTTGTGATCTTGCCTATTGTCAATTGATAAGATAAGAATATGATATGAATGTGGGGATGAATACATGTTAGTATGGACTTGTTAGTGGTGTTAATGTCATGATTTGCATATGAGTTTCAATAGTTACATGCTTTACGGTGTTCAATTAATTATTTGTCATATGCATACATGCTAGGAAAGATCTGTGACTCATCACTTACACCTTTGCACGAATAGGCACACCCTTCTTAGGGAATTGAGAACACATGTTCTGCATACGATCTGTCCTTAGAAACATCCACATGTCAAGACATTAACGAATTATGAAACATAAGATACGTCGTTATCCTACCTTGTTCTCTTGTGCTATTTGTCATACATTGACTCTTTGAATGATCATGTTCCTTTTACTACGAGCTTGTTATTGAAACTCTGTGGCCATAATATGAATCTGTTTGTTCGGCACAACGTGAGACTCCGGTCCAAATTTGATCCAATGCCTGTGCAAAAAAGGGGCCTGGTCCGGTCCAGGGGAGGAGCGTCCCAGCGTACTTATTAACCGCGGGAGTATGGACTTCTGGTGCTTGGCATAGCACAAACAAATATTCAAGATTAGTGTGAATGTGCCTTTGTTTGAAGTGATATGTTTGATTTGATGTGATATGATAAGATTTGATATGATATGTCTGATTATGTGAATGCATGATATCTGTTTGAATATGGCCAATCTCTTTTGATACGATTCTACTCTTAAAATATCTGTTCATTATATATGCAACTCGACATTAGATCTGATATGATATCCGTTCTATTCTGCTATTCAATTTGTTAGTTTTGCAAACATTGTCATCATATTCATGTGCATATCTACCTATTTAAAATGTTAATCATGTATACTAGTGCCCGCACAATATTGAGATGTAAATCCTACTGAGCTAGTTCGCTCACCCTATCATCCTGCCCTTTTCAGGTAGTGACGAGGAACCAGTGGAGTCCGATGGGGCCGGGCATGAGTGATGAGCACCCGCTATATGAGTAGTTGACAGTTTAGAAACAGACATTTGAGTAGTCGATGTATTAGAGAAACATTGTTATTTGAATAATGAACCCCTTTAGTTGGTTCTTTCTTATGTAAGGTTGTATCTAGTTGAATGGAATGAAATAAAGTATACTTTTGGGTGATCTTAATATAGCCTCAAATGTGTTATTATATTCAATTGTGACTCTGCGTTACTCAACTATGATACGCCTATTTGTATCGTTCACGCCTCCCGGTATTTATTCCGCTGCTAAATATCGGGGCGTGACAATGGCCATAGTGTTGCTGCACTAGTTTGTCTTGGTTGTGATGTTTTCTTCCTTTTTACACTTCCACATGTTGCGTTATTTCATCTATTGTAACTGTGTGTAATGATTGCCACATCAATGAAATTCACAGTTACTTGCTCTCTTCTTGTGTGTATGACGTATACTTTAGGATGTTGTCAAAAGGGGGAGAACTCAATTACAAATCAATTGTGCATTAATTGATAAGTTTTGTCATCATCCAAAAGGGGGAGAATGCTGGGTCTACATGAATTTGTATTTGATGATTGTTTTTTATGATGAACAATTGATAAGCAATAATTTATGAACACTTCATGAACCATGCAAACACATGTTCAACTTGATCATTTAAATGTTCACGTTATCTGACTAACTGTGGTCTTACATGTAGGTGAGGTTGCACAAAAGGCAAGTGTGTGAAAACAAGAGCAAAAGATCAAGCAAAGCTCAAAAAACAAGCACCTGTCGACAGCTACTCAGCTGCCTGTCAACAGATAACTACAGACAGAACACCCCAGGTTCTGGACATAGCCATCTGTCGACAGATCCCAGTCGACTGTCGACAGCTACCTACAGGAAAACCATTTTCGGAACTTCAGAGATCTGTCTAATGCAAATCTGTCTCTAGCTGTGGACAGATGATCTAATGCCTGTCGACAGACGTAAATAGAATCTCAAAACGAGATCTCCATTTGTTTCTTATGTGGGTGTTTCCTTGTTCCACGACTCTCTATACTTGAACACCCATATAAAAGGAACTCTTTAGAGTTAATTTTGTACACAAGCAGCCACTATCCAATACCCTAAGAAAAACTCAAGAGAAGAACTCTCTCTACTGCTCTGCTTCAACCTGCCGCCCAGAAATCAAGAAGATCCATCTTCCCAGCGTAGGTGAAGTTAGTTTGTCGGTGATTCAAGCTTCCACATCAATCTGAACTTGTCAAGATGAAGTTTGAAGATCATCCAGACGGCCTGTAGAAGAGTTCTACATAAGGATTTGATTCTCCAACTCAGAACCGTTCTAAGTCTCTGTTTTCACATCTGTGTGTGTGGTTGTGGATCAAGTGATTCTTGTACTTGATCTACGTGGTTTGTGTTGATCTAATCGTGCTTTCACATTAGACAACTCGTATGTGTGAGTAGTAGTGTTGAACTAGCTCATAAGCAGTGCTTCTGCGTGTGTGTGTGGATGGTGGACATAGGATACACAAGTTGTGTACTCCGAACCACCTTAAAACCTCGTGTCCTGTGGTCTGCACGTCTTTACGTTAGATGTTTGGTAGGCACGTTGTTTACACACATGCTAGAACCGTTGCTACTCTATCTATCTACAACAAACACATCTCAATTTAGTTTACACTCTGTTGCAAGTCTCAAAGTTGTGTTTTTCGTCAAAAGAAGGTGGTAGTAACTTTTAATTGGTAGTAATCTATTCAACCCCCCTTCTAGATTACCATATAGTACAATTCTGCAACCTTTCAATTGGTATCAGAGCAAGGTTTCTCTGATTTACTGATGTATTTATTTGATCTTACGATCAGGAGAGTCTCGATCTCATGGAATCTAATAAGGGGTACATGGCCGAAGAACACTCTGTGACCAGGCCACCCTTCTTTAATGGTACTGATTATCCTTATTGGAAAAACCGCATGCAGGTGTTTCTGAGAGGGCAAAACATCGAATTGTGGAAGATTGTCAGCAAAGGAACATATTCACTTCTCGAGGACGAAGACACGTAGACGAAGGACCAGATTGCGAAGGGAACTCTCAACTGGAGTGCCCTGAACATGATGCAGTGCGCAGTTCATCCCAAAGAATATTCAACAGTCTCCACGTGCACCTCAGCAAAAGAGATGTGGGACAAGCTTGAATTGATATACGAAGGTACGTCCGAGGTAAGGGAATCCAAAGCAAGCATGTTAATTTCTGAGTATGAAATGTTTAAGATGAGCAATGAAGAAACCATATCTGACATGTTTGCAAGGTTCATGCTAATCATAAATGGATTAAAGGGTCTTAAAAAGGAATACTCAGAAAGTGACTTAGTGAGGAAGATACTTCGGTCTCTTCCATCCTCATGGAACACTAAGGCCACTGTCATTGAGGATTCAAAAGATCTCTCAAAGATGAAAATAGATGAACTAATTGGCTCCCTAATGACTTATGAAATAAATGTGAAAAGAAAGGAAACTAAAGAAAATCCTAGGAAGTTGATTGCCTTAAAGGCTTCTAAGAAAAACTCTTCAGGTTCCAAAAAGGATGCTCTTCAGGAAAGTGATGATCTTGAAACATCTTGTGATAGTGAGAATGATGAAATGGCCATGCTCACTAGACAATTCAAGAAATTCCTAAAATTCAAAAGGAGAGGGTCAGGTAACTCTAAACCCTTTCAAAAGAAAGATTCTTCAAACAAATTAGAGTCTAACAAGAAATCTAATATTGTGTGCTATGAGTCCAAGAAACAAGGGCACATGAGAGGAGAGTCCCCTAAGCTCAAGAAGAAGCTGAAGAAAGAAAAGTTCACCTTCAAGAAAGCCAAAGCAATGATGGCTACTTGGAGTGATGAGGATGAAGATGAGAACGCTGAAGTAACCTCTGGGGATGAAGAAGTTCAATCTCTAATGGCAAGAAGTGACAACTCCAACGAGGTAAACTCTTCCTTTGAAAGTTATTCTATTGATGAATGGGAAGAACCTTATACTGCTTTATTTGAAAAGTTTTGTGAATTTAAGTCTGAAAACAAAGCACTCAAAAAGAAAATCAATTCCCCTGTTCATAGCACCAATCATAGTGAACAAATTGCATCTTTGAATAAAGAAATTGAAATGATGAAATTTGATGAGCAAGCTCACAGTGAGGAAATGGACTGCATGAAATTGAAAATGCAAGAAACCTAAAAAGAAAAAGAAAGTCTAACCAACTCCCTTGAAACTCTTCAAAATGAACTTCATGAAGTGAAGAAAAAATTAGAAAAGGCTGAAGAGAACCTTAAGGGAAAATCTGAAGATCTAACAAGGTTTGTTAAAGGGAAACAAAATCTTGATGCAATTCTGGGATCTAAAGTATTATTGCAAAGCCTGGGATTGGATTTCAAACTGTAAAATCAAAGGTGATTAGTAAAAATTTTCTAACTTCCTTTGTTGATTCTAGCTTAAGCACAAGTAAGCAAATCACCTCAAAGATCAATAAGATTCAAGCCAAGAGTAAGAAACAGGAACCAAAGAAAATCAAATCAGTTGTCAACCCAACTAAGAAATCTGTCAACATCCCCAAAGAGGGTTGTCGACAAGTCTGGAAATAAGCTACCCAAGAAAAGCTAACAAGGCAACAAAAGGGTAAAATGCCCATGCATGTTCCTAAGAATAACAAGCCCACTGTTGCGAAAAAATCATCATCATGCATTGTTTGTCAGAAAAATGGGCACAATGATAAAGAATGTTGGAATAGTCCAAATAAACTGAAACTCAAACAAGTTTTGATTCCGAAGCATTTACTGTTTGGCATGAATGATACATTGGGACCCAAAGTAATTTGGGTATCAAAACCTCTTGTCTGATCTATATATGCAGAAATGCCTAGCAGCCCAAAATCAAAACAAATGGTACTTGGACAGTGGCTGCTCGAGGCACATGACGGGCGACAAAGGAAAATTCTGTTTGCTGGTTGAAAAAGACGGAGCTCAAGTTATCTTCGGAGGTAACAATAAAGGCCAGATCATCGGCACAGGTAAGGTCGGTAAGTATGCCTCCAACTCAATTGATAATGTACTGTTGGTTGAGGGCCTTCATCACAATTTGCTTAGTATAAGTCAATCGTGTGATAAGGTCATAATGTTATCTTTGAATCAAAATCATGTCAAATCATTGATAATGAAACAGGAAGTCTAAAATTCTTTGGAAAAGGGGTGAACAACATTTATTTGGTTGACTTAGATGATCCAGAAAATGAAGACTTATATCTTGTGGCAAACAAGCAGGATGAGCTTACGTTGTGGCATCATAGGCTTGGCCATGTAAGTTATAACGTCTTGCACAAGATCATGAGGCTAAAACTCGTAAATGGACTTCCTGAAATTTCCTTTAACAAGAATGAAAGTTTTTATGATGCATGTGCACAGGGCAAACAAACCCGAAAATCCTTCAAATCAAAAGCACCGGTAAGCACTTCTAAACCTTATGAATTGTTGCACATGGACCTTTTTGGACCTACTAGAACACTGAGTCTCAATGGCAAATGATTTGGTTTTGTCATTGTAGACGATTTTTCCAGGTTCACTTGGGTAAAATTTCTGGCTCACAAAAATGAAGCACTGAAAGTCTTTGAAGAATTCTTTAATAAAATTGAGCATGGAAATGTCAATAAGATATGCTCAATACGCACTGATCACGGGGGAGAGTTTGACAACAACTCATTTTCTGATTTTTGCAGGCACCAAGGAATAGAACACCTATTCTCCTCCCCAAGAACTCTGGAGCAGAATGGTGTAGTGGATAGAAAGAACAGAACCTCGGTAGAAATGGCTTGAACCCTTCTGGTCGAAAGTAAGCTTGCAAGGACCTTTTGGGCAGAAGCGGTAAACACCACATGCTACATTCTTAACAGAGCCATGGTAAGGCCTGTGATAAAGAAAACTCCCTACGAACTTCTAAAAGGTAAGAAACCCAGCATTTGGTATTTCAGAGTTTTTGGCTCAAAAGTCTTTATTCGTAATAATGATAAAGTTGACTTGGACAAGTTCGAAGCCAAAAGTGATCAAGGTATTTTTCTGGGATACTCAGAACACTCTAGCGCATATAGGGTGTTTAATCTTAAATCTCAAACAGTGGAAGAAACTCCACATGTTATTTTTAATGAGTATCCAACAAAGCCTAACAATTCAAATGCTTACAGGTTTGAGGATAGAGATGAAGAAATAACACTTGGGGAACTACAAACTAAAGCAAAAGAAAATCCTAAAGCACTTTCCAAGACTAAAAGTGGATATCTTCACAGGAACAATGATGAAGATGACGTAAATCTCTTCAGAAATCAAGACGATGAACTTGAACAAAATCCACAAGAGGAAGAACCTCAAGTTGAAACTCCTTAAGCACACCCTCCTCCAGAACAACCTCCTCAAGTCCAAGATCAACCCGGACCTTCAACAGTGACAAATGTTAGGTATTCTAAAGATCATCCACTTGATAACATCATAGGAGATATGAATGAAAAAGTTCAAACTAGGTCTCAAGTTAGACAAATAGTTGAACAGGGTCATCTAGCTTTTGTCTCTCAAGTGGAACCCAAAAATGTTGAAGAAGCTTTAAAAGAAAATTCATGGATTGATGCTATGCATGAGGAGCTTGGGCAATTTCAAAGAAATAATGTCTGAAGTCTAGTTCCTAGAACCCCTGAAATTTCTGTCATTGGAACAAGATGGGTCTTTAGGAATAAGCTAAATGAAGAGGGTAAAGTGGTGAGAAATAATGCTAGACTGGTAGCAAAAGGATATAATCAAGAATTTTGTGTGGACTTTGAAGAATCCGTTGCATCTGTAGCTAGGTTAGAAGCTGTTAGGATCTTGTTAGCATATGCATGCTCAAACAAGTTCAAACTTTTTCAAATGGATGTTAAAACGGCCTTCTTGAATGGCTACATGAAAGAGGAAGTCTATGTCTCTCAACCACCTGGCTTTGAGGATCATGATAAACCTAACCATGTATATAAATTGCACAAAGCTCTCTATGGATTCAAACAGGCACCCCAAGCTTGGTACGACAGACTAAGAACTTTTCTGGTAAGCAAAAACTACTCACGAGGTAAAGTAGATCAAACTCTCTTCACTAAGAAAGTTTGCAATCACATTATTATTGTTCAAGTCTATGTGGACGATATCATATTTGGTTCTACTAACCCATCACTGTGTGAGGAATTTTCAAATCATATGCATAGTGAATTTGAGATGAGTTTAATGGGGGAGCTTCAATTCTTTCTTGGTCTGCAGGTAAAGCAACTAGAAGATGGATTTTTCATCAACCAAGAAAAATATGTCAAGGAGCTACTGAAAAGGGTTCAGTTTCAACAAGCTAAGCCTGCTTCTACACCAATGAGCACAAGCTTGAAATTGGACAATGATGAGACAAGTAAACCGGTAGATGCAAAGCACTTCCGAGGTATGATTAGTTCACTCCTTTATCTTACTGCAAGTAGACCGGACATTCAATTTAGTGTTTGCCTTTGTGCTAGATATTAATCTAGTCCAAAGGAAAGCCATTTGGTTTGCAGTTAAGAGAATATTCAGATATCTCTCAGGTACGCATGCCTTGGGTCTTTGGTATCCAGCAGGGAGTAGTTTTGATTTGATATCATATTCCGATGCTGATTATGCTAGATGTAAAATTGATAGAAAAAGTACTAGTGGTTATTACCAACTTCTTGGTGGTTGCATGGTTTCGTGGGCATCCAAGAAGTAACATTCGGTTGCACTCTCCACTACAGAAGCAGAATATGTTGCTGCAGGGAGTTGTGCAGCTCAAGTGTTTTGGATCAAAAGTCACTTGTCTGACTACAATATTGACATTGGATGCACACCTATCTTATGTGACAACACTAGTGCTATCAATCTTTCAAAGAACCTAGTCCAACACTCTAGGACAAAACACATTGAAATAAGGCATCACTTCTTGAGAGATGAGGTAGCCAAAAAAACCTTGGAGATTAGCTTCGTACCTACTAAAAAACAATTGGCTGATATTTTTACAAAACCACTGGCTGAGGATAGATTCACAACATTGAGAAGAGAATTGGGTTTGTGCAAAATGCAATGAAACTCATTCCAAATCTTGAGTATATGTTCATTGTGTGCACCAACTATGTGGTATATCAAATGGTGATTTGTGAAAGAACAAGTTATGCTTGTTTGGAAACTGTCATTATGCGTGAGAAAAAATTCTCCGACAAGTATCCAAAGTTAAGTTGTAAATAAGGGTCATTTACTTTCTATAAGGTATTTAGTTTCTTTTCACTTTTCCCTTTCTTTCCTTCTTAAATAAATGGATTTCTTTAAAGTCTGTCCTTATTCATGAAATGGTGTGCATTTGATTGTCCAAGCTGTGTAAATGTGTCTTGAAGTATTAAATTGTTTGTGTCCACATGAGCACACACTATGGGGGAGCAAGTTAAGGTTAGAGGACTGACATCTTGACGGAAATTAATCATCTTTCACACCTACTTTTCCTCAAATGCCATATCTCTTTTCCTGTTTCATCCTAGCCATCAATTTGTTCTGCACAAGCAGTTGTCAACAGCCCTGCTCCATCCTATCGACAGATCAGGCTCCACAGACACCTGTTTTTGCATTCTGTCTATTTCTGTCGACAGACTACAATTCATCTATCGACAGCCAAGCACAGTTTTTGCCTCCCAGAATAGCCTCTTTTCTGTCTGTGTGCATCTGTCGACAGGCTCCTTCTAGCTGTCGACAGCCACACACTTTCCATGCCTTTCTTGGATATCTCACAACATTCTCCTTGAGCAGGTTCATGTCTTTCAAGTAAGGTGTCACTTGGGTGTTTATGCATGTTTTAATCATTCATACCCACATGATATTAAAGCCATTGTTTGTATCACCATAATTTTAACAAACTACTCATGCAAGAGAATAGGTTGTATCATTCGGAGAATATTGATCTAATCTAGTGGATATCACCTAACTCCCTTGCATAACTCTCTTGTAGGCACACACTATTCACAAGTGCCTTGATCAGTCCTATGGTCATTGAAATCTATGTCTCACATTGATTGTTAACCACATATATTATTTGACCTTGATTTTTAAACAGAAAATGATAAAATTCAAAAAAAAGGGAGAAAAGCTACCTATTTCTCATATCTCAATACAATTAAAAATTGGGCTCAAGATAGAGCAATGATGTGTATTGCTGAGTAACCGGGGATATGGGCATCACAAATGTCTGTCCTTGCGTCAAAAAGCTTACTCATTAAATCTGTAAAATGGTATGATGGTCACTCTCACTGAGTAACTAGAGGTAAGGGCATTGGCAATGTC
The DNA here is from genome assembly GCA_014218235.1 of Colocasia esculenta. NCBI lineage: Eukaryota > Viridiplantae > Streptophyta > Magnoliopsida > Alismatales > Araceae > Colocasia > Colocasia esculenta. The sequence goes on along the minus strand of CM024753.1, from coordinate 125,609,262 downwards.
TATCCTATGTCAAAAGGTGTTCGTGAACCTAATTACCACTTTCTCATTGTTTTTTGTTAAACAAAAAAAATCAATAAATAGGAATAGTGTGAAGCCTCCACTATTTGATAAATTCCCAGTCCATTGGTGTCTATAGCTAGCCATCTAAGTAGACATTTTCTTCATCAACCATTTGACCATCCTTTACTTGGAATTGTGTTCGTCTCCAATAGTTTGTTATTCAACAGGGGTTATGGTTATCCCCTAAGTTTTTTGTAAGATGTTCTCTTCATGCTCCAACCTTACACTTTTTGAGTATTATGTTTAAACCATTGAGGATATTAACTTGACTTAATTTCAATGAGTATGACATGTTAAACTATGTGTCCACCTATTTTACACCTTCAATAATATTTGGATACACATTGCTCAGCAATTCCTTGAAAATTCCCATCGGGCACATTTTCTGTGTGCGCCTGTCGATAGGCCCTTGGGCATCTGTCGACAGACGGCGGCCACCCTGTTTTGGGAAACACAACGGGCACGCCGCTTCGAGTTGATATGGTGGGACCCTTGCCTTTTCAAATCCTATCCCAGCTCCTTAAAAAGGCACCCACTCCCCTTCTTCCTTCCCTACCACCCAAACCATCCCCAACCCAAAAACCCTCCTTCTCCAGAGAGCAAACCCTACCCCGTCCCCCTCCGGTTTTCTCTCTTTCGTCTATATCTCTCTTATCTTCCTCGCTACTCTGTACTTCGTTCTTGCCATCTCCATGGCTTCCAAGGTGAAGAAGCTGGTCTCCCGTCGTTGTCCCGCTTCCTCTGAAGCAGGCGAAGGCTCCCGGGCTCCCGCTGAGCGCCGGATGAAGCATCGGGATGATCGGTTGCCCGAACTCGTGGTTCCTCCTTGTCTGAATCTCACACGGGCTAATGGCTCCTTTACCAAGCTCGTACAGCCTCGGTATGTTGATTTCACTTCCTTGGCAGACCTGTTTCCGAACCTCCAACCCCTCTTTGACACCAAGGGCTGGACGGTCTTTCTCTATTCCCATACGGTCTACTCTCCTACTGCCGTCAGTGAATTTTTCAACAATCTTGGCTACTCTGAGGACAATGAGTTCTACACCTCTGTCAAGGGAACTCCTTTCAAACTCTCTCCTAATCTCTTTAGCACATAACTTCAAATCCCTAACTCTGGGGCTGATATACTCACCCATCACCCATCTGCCTCTGAGTACTATCACCTCATCACCCTCCAACCATATGATGGCACCAAGAAAATTGCTAAACTCAATGCCAACTCTTTTCCCCCACTGAATAGGATGATTCACCATATCTTCACCACCCTGATTGCTCCAAAGCATGGCAGTCGGGAACTCGTCACTGAGGTTCATAAGTCTCTTTTTACCTTCTTCCTCAAGTGCGAGCAAATCAACCTCCCTGCCCTCATGCTTGGCTTAATCCGTCACTGCTTCTACAATCCCAGGAAATCCATGCCATATGCCTGTCCCATCACTTCCCTTCTTCGGTTCATTGGCATTAACATCCCTGACAGTGAATGTCTCCAGCTCAACTCTCGCAGTAGTTTTGATCTCATTGCTGCACATAGGATGGGGTATAAGCTAATTGATGGGGTTGTCACATGCGAGCTCAAGGGTAAGGCACCAGCTACTGCCATGGATGAAGATTAGGAGGATGATGAAATGCTGAAGATCATGATGAAGATGCTGGTGATCATGATGACGAAGCTGATGAAGACTCCCAGTCTGAGCCTCTCGATGCTCTGGGAGATGACGTTAGTATTGACGCTAGTGATTCTGCTGCTGAGCCTTCTGTGCGTGATCTTCTAGCACAATTACAGCTTCAGTTGTCCACTGGTTTTGATAAGCTCCATGCATGTTTGGACACCATGGATACAAGCATTGAAGCACTCACGGATACTCAAGTCCAGCTCCAGCTCCACTTCACTAGGCTGTCTACTGAGCTTCGTGACATCCGTCAAGCCTCTGCACCGCCTGGCGATGATGCTGCTTAGAGAGTCTAAGTGTCTTTTGTAGTGGGTCATGGTCATAGTGTTGCTGCACTAGTTTGTCTTGGTTGTGATGTTTTCATCCTTTTTACACTTCCACATGTTGCGTTATTTCATCTATTGTAACTATGTGTAATGACAGATAACTACAGATAGAACACACCAGGTTCTGGACATAGCCATCTGTCGACTGTCGATAGCTACCTACAAGAAAACCCTTCCCGAAACATCAGAGATCTGTCTAATGCAAATCTATCTCTAGCTGTCGACAGATGATCTAAGACCTGTCGACAGACGTAAACAGAATCTCAATACAAGATCTCCATTTGTTTCCTATGTGGGTGTTTCCTTGTTCCACAACTCTCTATACTTGAACACCCATATAAAAGGAACTCTTTGGAGTTAATTTTGTACACAAGCAGCCACCATCCAATACCCTAAGAAAAACTCAAGAGAAGAAGTCTCTCTGCTGCTCTGCTTCAACCTGCAGCCCAGAAATCCAGAAGATCCATCTTCCAAGCGTAGGTGAAGTCAGTTCGTCGGTGATTCAAGCTTCCACATCAATCTGAACTTGTCAAGATGAATTTTGAAGATCATCCAGACGACCTGTAGAAGAGTTCTACATAAGGATTTGATTCTCCAACTCAAAACCCTTCTAAGTCTCTATTTTCACTTCTCTGTGTGTGGTTGTGGATCAAGTGATTCCTGTACTTGATCTACGTGGTTTGTGTTGATCTGATCGTGCTTTCACATCAGACAACTCGTGTGTGTGAGTTGTAGTGTTGAACTAGCTCATAAGTAGTGCTTCTGCGTGTGTGTGTGGACGGTGGATGTAGGATACACAAGTTGTGTACTCCGAACCACCTTAAAACCTCGTGTCCTGTGGTTTGCACGTCTTTACGTTAGATGTTTGGTAGGCACGTTGTTTACACACACGCTAGAACAGTTGCTACTCTATCTATCTACAACACACACATCTCAGTTTAGTTTACACTCTGTTGCAAGTCCCAAAGTTGTGTTTTTTCGTCAAAAGAAGGTGGTAGTAACTTTTAAGTGGTAGTAATCTATTCAACCCCCCTTCTAGATTACCATATAGTATAGTTCCGCAACCTTTCATGAGGAGCTAGTAAGATCTGACTTTGAACGCGAAGAGTAGTGCTACTTTATAACTTAGAGATTAGATTTTTAGTATGTGGAGAATAATTATAGTTTGAAACATTTGATGTTATGTATTTAGAACTAGTTATTGTATGTTATTTTACTTCTATATGGAGTATGAAAGTCGATGAATAAAGTTGAAGGACAATTATTATTTAATTTCACTTCAATTTGATTATCTATCTATGTAAATCTCAATCTAATTATTCATTATTGGGTATTTTCCACTATGATGTCTCCTTCCTATCTGACGTGGGTCTATATGGCTGTACTGGCCAGGCTAGAGTGGGGCATTACAACTCTCCCCCTTCTTCTTCTAGAGGCCTTTGGTGGGCCAAGTCCAACGATCCATCATTAACATTATAAAATCAATTTTAAAATACAAAATATTAAGTTGGAATTGATACTCTAGTGAGTTTGCTTTTCTGTTTTTATTCACCTTTTGCCCTCGTTTCCCTCCCATGATTTATACAAGTAATACTAAGGGTGTCAATGGATCGGGCCAGCCTATAAATCCACCGGGTTGACCCGTTAAAAACCTATCTTAAGCCCAAAGTATTCAGCCCATGCCCATGAAATAGCCTAGACATTAGGTCCATTTCCAACCGAGCTTAGAGTGGTTGGCCCGTCGTGCCTGCATACTAGGGTGGTATTGATGAGACTTTTGATAGCATATAGGCGATGTCGTTGTAGTTGTCTAAGTTTCCCTTCTTTTTTTTTTTCCTTCTCCCTTTTGCAGTTAGCATTTTCTTGACTATTTAACTTTGAATAAAAAATTGATTTTTTTGTTCTTCTCAAATATTTTTTTTGATAACTTTTAAATATAACGTTTAGGAGATTCTTTTAAGAAAAATCTAACTTCTTTAGATTTAAGATTAAATAGTCGAGTTAGAAATATTAAAAACTAATATAAAAGTCACAACGTGAAAATTTAAAACCAATTTTATTGATTTAATGTAATAGACATGTACATGACGAGGACCTCAATGGGCTATGCTTGTCTTCTTAGGTCTGTTAGAACAATAGCACCATCAATTAATTTGTTGAATTTACTTAGAGGCTTAATTTTGTATTTGAACCATGTCCAATTTAGATGTAATTTTAAACACAAGTTAATTGGAAGGTGATGTATTTTATGGTAATTTTAGTTTTTTAAAATAAATTTCTGTACAGTAAAAATTATTCTAAAAATCAAGAATTCGACTTAATCTTGATATTCGTACATCAATAATTCTATATATGTATATCTTTGAAATCATCATATTTTTTTTGATAATTATGGTGATTTCAGATTTAATTTTATTATAGAAGTTTGGTAATGTTTCATCGAAATGCGCACATTTGAAAATAGTACCGGATCAAATTGAGTCGGTCAATTCAATTCGGTTTGAACAAAAGTTCGGTACAATTTGATTTTACAAATTTTAAAATTGAATCGAACCGCATAAATCAAATAAATTGATTTTTAATATAATTATAATACCATTGTATTAAAAAGGTAATTATATGAGTCAATTTACATATAAATATACACTTATTTAATTTTATTCTTATTTTCTTGTATAAATATTAATAAATTGATCATATTTAATTAAATATAATATATGATTTCAATTATTTTCATGTATTCTTACTTTTTATTTAGAAATATTTTTAAACTATTTAACATAACTCCGATAATATTTTCATATGTATGCACCCCGACAGGACATCACCAAACTTTGATAATAAAATTAAATCTGAATCCAACATAATTATCAGAAAAATTTGTTGATTTCAAAGATATAAATATTGAGTATAGGTGTATCACCACAAGAAAATGCGGCATTACCGACGGATGTTTCTGATGGATTATTTTCTGTTGGTAATTCCGATGGATATTCCGACTACATTGCATCCGTTGAAAATCCAATAGAATTTTTGACGGAAAATAATCCGTCGGTAATCCGACAGAATTTTTGACGGAAAATAATCTGTCGGAATATCCGTCGGTAATACCGACGGATATTCTGACGGAGATATTTCTGTCAGAAATTCCGTCGGTAAAATGCCTATACCCCCTTTCGCGAAACCCCGCCACTCTCTCTCTCTCTCTCTCTCTCTCTCTCTCTCTCTCTCTCTCTCTCTCTCTCTCTCTCTCTCTCTCTCTCTCTCTCTCTCTCTCTCACTCACGCTCGCCGCTACGCCATCGCCGCCGCTCGCCTGCTCCCTCACCGCCGCTCGGCGCTGCGCCGCTTGCCGCCGCTGCTCGCCGCTTTCGCTGCGCCGCTTGCCGCCGCCGTGCCCCTCGCCGCCGGCCGCCCCGACCCGGTACGTGTATCCCCCCTCCCCCTCTCTCCCCACCCCCCCACCTTCCTCCGGCCCCCATCCCCCTGCACGCGGCCCCCCCCCTTCCCAACCCCCCATCCGGCCCCCCTCCCCCTGCACGCGGCCCCCCTCCCCCATCCCAACCCCCCCCCCCCCCTCCCCCTGCACGCGGCCCCCCTCCCCCTGCTAAACCCCCCCGCGGCCCCCCTCCCCTGCTAAACCCCCCACCCAGCCCCCCTCCCCCTGCTAAACCCCCTACCCGGCCCCCCTCCCCCTGCTAAACCCCCCACCCGGCCCCCCTCCCCCTGCTAAAGCCCCCACCCGGCCCCCCTCCCCCTGCACCGCCCCCCTCCCCTCCTAGCCCCCACCCGGCCCCCCTCCCCCTGCACCCGGCCCCCCCCCCCTGCCAAAAAAAATATTATTTTTGAGGAATATCTTTTCAATGTTTTAGGTGGATGTGAATGTAGAGTTTTTTTTTGTGTTTTCTAAGTTGTATTTCTTTAAGTGGTAATTGTGTTTTGATGTTGATTTTTAGTGGTTATTTGGTTCAACAGAAAATATCATAAATAACATATTTTATTTTTAAATATGATGTTTTTTGGCATGATGTATCAAACATGATACAGTTATTATGGCAAGATATTTTGGAATTGATAGTCTTTTTTTATGAAAACAAGCAACATCTAAGTTGCCTCTAAAACTACTGATCCTCACCACTATCTTATGATTTTATTAGTGATAACTTAAGCTAATTTTACATAGACTTGATGGCAAGTTAGTATAACTTGTGACAATATCTTATGATTTTGCCACTGCAAAACCTTGTAAAATTCTTTGTCATTATCCATGGGTTGGCAAGCTTTTATTGAGCTCATACCAAACCCTCCCCATGACATTTTACCATATTCTAACTATAATCAAGTAAAAACCACATGGAAGTTGTCGCTTATCTCTCTACATCTCTCACTTCATTTATCAAAATATGTGGAGAAAATATTTGTGCATGTATTGAGCGGACGGGTACTATTTGCCTTACATGTATTTAGACAAATAATACTATTCCATCTATAATATGCACAAAATATTACTCATTAATCCCCTTTGTGTAAAAATAAAGCCTTGAACAGTTCCTCTTTGTCACATCCATGAACACCATAACATTAAGTCCCCCATTCTTCTCTGCCAGAGGGTGGGAGAGGGGAGGAAGATAAGTTTAGGAGTAAACAAGAAAATTGGAAAATAAGACAGCACATAGATCTAATAAACAAAATTAGAACCAATTCTGTGGCAAATTTCAAATAGCAACAAGATTTAAATGCATAAGAGAAAAAAAATTTAAAAAGATTCAGGCCATCAACTTTATTGAAAGAAAAAAATGGAAGAAATAAACTAGTAAAAACAGACAAGTCGGGAAATCCAAATGATTTTTCTAGGGTTTTTAAGATTTCAGATGACAATATATCGGGCGAAAAAATGTAGAAATTTCTGAGTTCAGTTTCCACATAGTTTATGGCATTAACATGGTATTGATAAAGCATCGACGAAAGTGTAAAAACGTATCATGCATTTAGATTTAGGTAATTAATCAAGATATCTTTGAAGTTCCAGAAAGAAGATAAAAATTGGAAAATAAGACAGCACATCTCAATTTATGAATAAAAAAATGAATACAAAATCTTTCTTGTAGCTATTAGATCCTTAATTCAAACTTATTTCAATGTAACACTATTATGTAGATTGTTTTTAATTGCTTACTTTCAGTTTAGTGATTAGTATTGTATTTCTTACTTTAATGCAATTCATGTACATGTATGTGTGAATTTGGTTTATTATTGCACTTGTTCATATGTATGATTTTGTTTTCATAGATTAGTTTCATATTTATGTGGATTTTAAATTTGATCTATGCATGTACAGCAATTTTTCACTGCACACATATCATGAGAGCGTGTTAAGCCCATGTCAATGAACCTTCCCGTTCAAGACTTTGGGATTGATGTGCACGAGTCTTATTTTCAATGATGAGAATGTGTATATCTAACTCAAAGTCTTGAATTGTCCCGTTTTGGATAGTCTATGAATGTTTGATCGTAGTTAGGTGGTCATTTACTATCTGTTTGCATTATTTGTTGAAAATTTAGGGTGCTTCTACTCACTCCTCTCTGATATACCTTTATTGATTTAGAATATTTTCTTAACCGCTTATTAGTAAGTGTTTAAGAAAATATCTTAATCAATAAATACTTTTGGTATATCGAAGAGGTGTGGGGAGATGCTACCAAAATTTTTAGCAAATAATACAAACACATAGTAAATGGTCATCTGAGTGCGATCAAATATTCACAGATGGGTAAAAAGTGATAATCTAAATAATATATCCTACCTATTCATTTTGACTTACTCGAACAATGTAAAGGTGTGTTGGATTTTAACTCGTGACATGTCATTTAATCTGTGTAGGAAAAATGTCTTATGAGAATCGGTCATGGATGTACCGTGGAATAGTGAATGGAGTTGTGACTGAGGAGTTTAAAGATGTAGTTGACAGTTTTATTCAGTTTGCATTGAGTAATTCATCAGTAGTAGTTGATCCGATGGGTAACATCCAATGTCCGTGTTCGGCTTGTAAGAACAGAAAGTGGATATCAACATGGGATGTGCAGCATCATTTGTATACGAGAGGATTTGTTGCCCATTATGAGTTATGGTCGTCTCATGGTGAGTTGAATATTCAGTCGTCTGCACCAGCTAATTACTTTGCCTCCATAAGTACGTACGTAGACATGGTTGTCGATGCTGCTGGTCCGGAGTTCAATATTCATGAAGATCAAACAAATGAAGAAGTGCCGAATGATACAGCTCAGAGATTTTATCACTTACTTCGAGATGCTGATGAGCCATTATGGGATGGTTGTGAGAAGCATACACGGTTGTCTGCAGTATCGCAGCTACTGAATTTGAAATCTAAATTTCATATGAGCGAGAGTTGTTTTGATCGGCTTCTCTTACTCGTCAAGAGTATGCTTCCTCAATTAGAGTGGTTACCTGCTGATTTTTACCATGCGAAGAAGATGGTGAATGATCTGGGGCTTGGTTTTATGAAAATTGATGCATGTCCGAATCACTGTATGTTGTACTACAAAGATGATGCAAATAAGACATCATGTTGTATTTGTAAGCATGATAGATTCAAGCCTAAGAGAGGCGACAAGTCAAAGAAGAAGGATGTTTTGTATAAGTCATTGCGGTACTTTCCGATCACACCTAGATTGCAGCAGTTGTTCATGTCCCCGAAGACAGTTGGACACATGACTTGGCATGCGGAAAGAGTACGTCATGATGATCTTCAAATGAGTCATCCTACCGATGGTGAAGCTTAGGCTCATTTTACCCGTACTCATCCTTACTTCTCAAGGGATCCACGCAACGTGCGGCTGGGTTTATGCACAGACAGTTTCAATCCATTCGGAGGCTCGGTGGCATCTTACTCATGTTGGCCAGTATTTCTAACACCATATAACCTTCCGCCAGGCATGTGCATAAAGCGTGAGAATCTGTTCCTTTCATTGCTGATTTCGGGTCCAAAAAGTCCAGGAAAAAATATAGACATATATCTCAGACCGTTGATTGATGAACTAAAATTGTTATGTTCAGATGGGGTTCTCTCTTATGATGCGTCCAGAAAACAGAATTTCAATTTGAAGGCTGCATTAATGTGGACAATAAGTGACTTCCCAGCGTACGACATGTTATCTGGCTAGAGCACACATGGGAGGTTAGTATGTCCTTATTGCATGGAGGATTCTAAATCATTCGTATTGAAATCTTGGGGAAAATCATGTTGGTTCGATTGTCACCGTCGGTTTCTACTGAGTGACCATCCTTTCCTAAAGCAAAAGGATTCTTTTATGAAAAATACAATTGTGATGGAGGAGGTAGATATGGAACGGGTGTCTGGTGGAAACATGAAAAGGCGGGTCCAGAACTTACCGACTGTATAACAACTGGCTGGTAGTACCCGACAAATCCCCGGCTTTGGGAAGGATCACAATTGGGTGAAGCAAAGCATATTTTGGGAATTGCCGTATTGGTCAACACTTTTGATACGACATAACCTAGATGTCATGCATATAGAGAAGAATGTTTTTGATAATGTGTTCAACAGTTATGGACGTCAAAGGCAAAACAAAAGATAACGTCAAGGCACGAATGGATTTGAAAGTACTTTACAGACGTCCAGAACTAGAGTTGCAACATGTTAGTGGAAAAGTGGTGCAACCTAAAGCTTCATATGTGCTTGGGACTAGACAGATTAATGAAGTGTTGCAATGGTTGAAGCAATTGAGATTTCCAGATGGATATGTCTCCAATATTGCCCGTTGTGTAAATGTCAACGAGGGGAAAATATACGGAATGAAGAGTCATGACTGCCATGTTTTCATGCAAAGACTGATGCCACTTGCTTTTCTTGAGTTGTTGCCGAAACAAATATGGGGAGCAATGACTGAGCTGAGTCAATTTTTCTGAATTTTATCTGCATCAGAACTCAGACTTCATGACTTGCAAAATATGTAGCAAAATATAATACAGACAGTCTGTAAATTAGAGAAGATATTTCCTCCAGCATTCTTTGATTCAATGGAGCACCTGATCATCCATTTACCATATGAGGCTAGGGTCGGAGGACCAGTACAATTTCGATGGATGTATCCGTTTGAGAGGTATATTCCTATGTCTCAATTTATTCACATTACGATGATCTTTTATATTTCATATGTATTCATTTGAATTATTGTCGTAGGTGCATGCACGATCTTAAGATGAAAGTCCGCAACAAAGCACAAGTTGAGGGCTCCATTACCCAGGCGTACCTTATTGAAGAGATATCGAACTTTTGTTCGATGTACTTTGACACGGAGATCCGAACCCGACGCACTCAACCTCCACGTAATGATGATGGTGGAGATTCTAATGTGCCTGACCGACTTTCTCTGTTCAAGTGTCCCGGGCGAGCATTTGGATATTCTTCTACTCGCGCACTCGAAGACAGAGAGTTAATAGCTGTGGAGATCTACGTATTTATGAATTGCGCAGAACTAGACCCTTACATTGAGTAAGCTCTCAACACTAATGAAATACATCATTTGCGAGTAATACTGCAGTACTTAAAGGTTGTGTGACATTTACATTGCAGAGAGCTTGCCTCGGTCATACTACAACGGAATCCACATCTAACTGACGTGCAGGTTGAAAAGGAACGAGAGAAGTCTTTTCCTACTTGGTTAAGATCTCGAGTAAGTGTCTAAATATTTTGAAGCAAAAGTGTTATGCTCTTATGCATACTTAGTTGGCATAATTTCTCATTGTCTGTCCCTTTTCTTAATAATAGGTTGAACAAGGTTTGGTTACTGATTCAAGAGTACAAGAGATCAGTTATGGGCCCTCAAAGATTGTACGCGTCTATCCAGGCTACATTGTGAATGGATACCGATTTCACACGAGAGATTATGGACGGAATAAATCTACGATGAACAGCGGCGTATGTGTGAAGGGAAGTTCCTACAATGAAAATGAAATAGACTATTATGGCATTCTCAAAGAAGTCATTGAACTGTAATTTTTGGGACAAGACAACAATGTAATTCTCTTCAAGTGTCATTGGTTTGATCCGACATCCATTCGTAATGACACAACATATGGGATTGTCGATGTCAAGCATAAGTCCAAGTTGAGTACGTATGAGCCATTCATTCTGGCGACACAAGCCCAACAAGTTTATTATTCAAATTATTCATCCCTCAAATTGAGAGATTGGTGGGCTGCATGTCGAGTGAAATCAAGGCTATTCCCTGAGTATGAGCTTCTCCAGGCTGATAATGACCTCGAAGGTGTTAATGACAATTTTTTTCCAATCAGATCGGAGTGACGTACGAGAGTTGGCAGCTTCTACGTAGTTCAACGTTGATGATATAAATGAAACAATTTGCTTATATAAGGATAACGAACAGGAAGAAGTTGACCCAAATGCCCTTGAGCGGGAGGTGGAGTCTGATGTGGAGGAAGAGTCCCAGCATGATGAGGACGAATTCAAGGAGGATGACGAAGATGATGTTGAATTAAACATATCTTCAGCATCTCATGATGAATATAGATAATATACCCTACATTTTGTAAGAACTTCGTGTTGTTGTAAATTATATGTTATTCAATAGCTACTTTAAAAATCAGACTTCATGACATGTTATATCTTTATTTATCTCAATAGAGATATGGTACGTGGAGGATGGAGTCGGACGGTTTTCACATCCGTAGGCTGAGGGTCCGCGTCCCCGTCCACGATAGGTATATGCATATGTACACACAAAACTCTACATATTATTGTTCATTTTAAATTCACGAGATCTAACATACATACAATTTTGCAGGGATTGCCTCCCCGTCCACATCGGTCGTCCCGGTGACAGGTATATGCATATGTACATAAAAAACTCTACATATTATTATTCAATTTAAATTCACGAGATCTAACATACATACAATTTTGCAGGGACTGCCTCCCCGTCCACGCCGGTCGTCCCGGTGACAGGTATATGTATATGTAAACACAAAACACTATATATTATTGTTCAATTTAAATTCATATTTTCTAATGTGTATATAATTTTGCAGGGACCACCTCCCCGTCGACCACGCGAGTAGCGCCACCTTTCCCTTCTTCCTCACCACTAGGTACATGTATGTTTCCATAGATTAGTATGTTTCTTTTCTTCCAATTTATACAACAATAGTGTACTTAATTATTTTCAACAGAGGTGGAGAGCCAGCATCTAGCAGCGGATGAGGAGGGGCCTCAGCTACCACGACGGTAGCCATGTTGGATCTCAGGGTAAACTTGATCACTTGAAACTTACTATATTTATTATTTATGTTATACATTTCATGTAAAAATTAATGTGCAATTGCAGGGGGAAGATAGATCCCGGTTCTGCTTCCCGCTATATTACGACGTTGGTCCATGCACATATTCCATGACTAGTGGATGCATGGAGAGAGATCCTTGTGCACGTCCGAGATTTATTATTTGACATGTTCACGGTATTATTAATTTTTACTGATTTGAAGTCATTTATTTAATTACTATCTCTGTTAGTGCAGACAGTTGAGTAATTTTATTTCTTTACAGCGGAGGTACGCGTTCACGAGACCTGAGGATCTCCCTCGAGCTCGAGCCGTCTGGGAGTCTACTGCCCAGACTAATTTAAGAAAGTCGATGTGGGAGGCCCGAGACAAAGCAATGAAAACCACAGGCAACCGGGATCCTATGGCTTGGCTAGATTACGGCCCTGTTTGGCTGAGGAGGACTATTGGGAGTCCCTTTGTGAGCGTTGGGCTACTGGACCATGGCAGGAGTGGTCACAGGCGGCAAAACGCAAACGATCAACTCATCCGGAGAAGAATGTGCATACTAGTGGGTCCATATCTTATGCGACCCACAACCAAAAATTGGTAAGCATATTATTATTCAATTGCTTAATACATTGATTATTATTGTGAAACTAACTAATTTTGTTGAATTGTAAGCATCACGAGCTCGAGCATGCCCCTACTTTTCGCGAGTTATTTGATCGGACTCATAAGCGGAAGGGGACGGATGACTATGTCAGCGAGAGTGCTCGCACGATTGCTGTGAGTCAAGCTATAAATTTTGAATTTAATAAAGATATTAAAATAATTTATTTTCAATAATTTAGTTTTAATTTGTTCTGCAGGAGACCTATGACATGACGATGGCGGATCGCTATGCAGAGGGCACTCTAGACTTGGATCCGGAGGCTTGGGTCGACGCAGTAGGAGGGCCGAGGAATGGTCGAGTGTACGGCTTTGGGGACAGCCTGGATACTACTCCAGTGTTGTCCTCATATGCGAATTCGGTCGCTCCTTCGGCATATGTTAGTTCATCTGCTGCGCCGCCCATCAGTGGTGTAGAGGAGATGAGAACCCTCATTCGGGAAGAGCTACGGACGCACTTCGACGATATAGTTCAGCAATTGATCTCAGCCATGCAGGAAGTACGCCCCTCACAGCCAGCCCCTCAGGTCAGTATTACTATTAATTTCATATACTTTGAATGAAATGAAACCACTAAATAATGTCAAAACACAAGTTGAAACGACGGATCTAAAAAAAACATGTCTAAAAGATTAAAACACACAATCCAGGGGTCGAAATCCCAAATAGAGATCTGATCGGCATGTCGTTCGCTCCTACATGACCGTGTGGGTTCAATTGACGTGTGCAAACTGACGGAATCCAATTTGGATTCCCAGATTAGGTTGGGCGTTGAAATGACGGATCTAAAAAAAACCCAAGTCTAAAGGGTAAAAACCTACAACCCGGGGGTCCAAAATCCCAAATAGGGATCCGATAGGTGTGTCGTTTGGTCTGACACGACCGGGTGGGTTAAAGTGACGTGTACAAACTGACGGAATCTGATTTGGATTCCCGGATTGGGTTGGGCGTTGAAATGACAGATCTACAAAAACTCAAGTCTAAAAGATTAAAACACTAAACCCGGAGGTCGAAAATCCCAAATAGGGATCTGATCAGCGTGACGTTCACTCCGACACGACCGGGTTGGTTCAATTGACGTGTGCGAACTGACGGAATCCAATTTGGATTTCCGGATTGGGTTCGGCGTTGAAATGACGGATCTAAAAAAAACCTGAGTCTAAAGGGTCAAAAACACAACCCGGGGGTCCAAAATCCCAAATAGGGATCTGATCAGCGTGTCGTTCACTCAGGCACGACCGGGTGGGTGAAAGTGACGTGTGCGAACTGACGGAATCCGATTTGGATTCCCGGATTAGGTTGGGCGTTGAAACGACGGATCTAAAAAAATCCTGAGTCTAAAAGGTCAAAATACATAACCGGGGTCCAAAAACCCAATAGAGATCCGATCGGCGTGCCGTTCGCTCCGACACGACTGGGTGGGTTAAAGTGATGTGTGCGAACTAACGAAATCCAATTTGGATTCCCAGATTGGGTGGGCATTAAAATGACGGATCTAAAAAAAGTATGAGTCTAAAGGGTCAAAATACACAACTCGGGGGTCGAAATCCCAAATAGGTATTTGATCAGTGTGTCGTTCACTCTGACACGACCGGGTGGGTTCAATTGACGTGTGCGAACTGACGGAATCCAATTTAGATTCTCGGATTGGGTTGGACGTTGAAATGACGGATCTAAAAAAAAAGCTGAGTCTAAAGGGTCAAAACACACAACCCAGGGGTCCACAATCCCAAATACGGATCTGATCGGCGTGTCGTTCACTCCGACACGACCGGGTGGGTTTATTGACATGTGCGAACTGACAGAATCCAATTTGAGTTCCCGGATTGGGTTGGGCGTTGAAATGACACATCTAAAAAAAACCTGAGTCTAAAGGGTCAAAACACACAAACCGGGGGTCCAAAATACCAAATAGGGATATGATCGGCATGCCGTTCGCTCCGACACGACCGGGTGGGTGAAAGTGACGTGTGCGAACTGACCGAATCCGATTTGGATTCCCGGATTGGGTTGGGCGTTGAAACGACAGATCTAAAAAAAACCTGAGTCTAAAGGGTCAAAATACACAACTCGGGGGTCGAAAATCCCAAATAGGTATTTGATCGGTGTGCCGTTCACTCTAACACGACCGGGTGGGTTCAATTGACGTGTGCGAACTGTCGGAATCCAATTTGGATTCCCGGATTGGGTTGGGCGTTGAAATGACGGATCTAAAAAAAGCCTGAGTCTAAAGGGTCAAAACACACAACCCGGGGGGTCCAAAATCCCAAATAGGGATTTGATCGGCGTGTCGTTCGCTCCGACACAACCGGGTGGGTGAAATTGAGGTGTGCGAACTGACGGAATCTGATTTGGATTCCCAGATTTGGTTGGGCATTGAAACGACGGATCTAAAAAAAGCCTGAGTCTAAAAGGTCAAAATACATAACCCGGGGGTCCAAAAATCGAAATAGGGATCTGATCGGTGTTTAGTTCGCTCTGACACGACTGGGTGAGTTAAAGTGACGTGCGCGAACTAACAGAATCCAATTTGGATTTCCGGATTGGGTTGGGCGTTGAAATGACGGATCTAAAAAAAACCTGAGTCTAAAGGGTCAAAATACACAACCCGGGGGTCGAAAATCCCAAATAGGGATCTGATCGGCGTGCTGTTCACTCCGACACGACCAGATGGGTTCAATTGACATGTGCGAACTTACGGAATCCAATTTGGATTCCCGGATTGGGTTGGGCGTTGAAATGATGGATCTAAAAAAACCTGAGTCTAAAGGATCAAAAACAGACAACCGGGGGTCCAAAATCCCAAATAGGGATCTGATCGGCGTGTCGTTATCTTCGACACGACCGAGTGGGTGAACTGACGGAATCCAATTTGGATTCCCAGATTGGGTTGGGCGTTGAAATGATGGATCTAAAAAAAACCTGAGTCTAAATTGTCAAAACACACAACCCCGGGGGTCCAAAATCCCAATAGGGATCTGATCGGCGTGCCGTTCACTCTGACACGATCGGGTGGGTTCAATTGACGTGTGCGAACTGACGGAATCCAATTTCGATTCCCGGATTGGGTTGAGCATTGAAATGACGGATCTAAAAAAAACCTGAGTCTAAAGGGTCAAAACACACAACCCGGGGGTCCAAAATCCCAAATAGGGATATGATCGGCGTGCCGTTCACTCCGACACGACCAGGTGGGTGAAAGTGACGTGTGCGAACTAACCGAATCCGATTTGGATTCCCAGATTGGGTTGGGCATTGAAACGACGGATCTAAAAAAAAATCCTGACTCTAAAGGGTCAAAATACACAACCCGGGGGCCAAAAATCCCAAATAGGGATCTGATCAATGTGTCGTTCGCTCTGACACGATCGGGTGGGAGAGGAAAAAGAATGTCATTTAAGTTGGGGGGAGAGACAAATTGTATTTCAAATTTTTGTCCCTAACATTGTGCTTCATGCTTCATATTTCATGCAAGAATTTTTTTTTTTCTAGCTTGACTCATAGTGTGTACTTGTGAAGGTGGTGAGTTGAAGTGGTGAGTTAACTAGTTATGTTTATAGCATCTTCCTCAAAATACCTTTGAAATTTCATCAACACAGTAAAGTATTATTTTGAGCTATTCAAATGGATGATGAGAGTTTTACCGAACATTCAGGTTGATTGATTGATATTCTACATTCCTATTGATGACCAATCGTGGGGAAAAAGCTACCTGCCTACAAATAAATGTGAAAATGTGTGGAGTAATGAAAAAAAAAAAAAAAAACATGGAAAATGCCCCTGATCTTAGTAACCGGGCCTGTGGCTCCTAAGGTAAGAGTTGAGGCTCGCGTCAAACGGTGAAGGGAAGTGCAGCACCATGTAAATGAAAAGAAAAAAAAAAGCATGAAAAAAAAGAATTAGGTGGAGTGAAAGCTACCTGTGATTCGAGGATCGAATTTAAGGAGTGTAGAGTTGATACCATCCTTGAGTGATAAGTAAAAAGTTCATGCACTCTCTTATTAATGCTCAAACATTATACAAAAAGTCATGAAATTTTATGTGTATCTTGAGGAACTGTCTAATGACATGAACTGACATATTTGCCTTTGACACTCTCGATTGGAACTTGAAATACTTATGACCAAGCATTCTCATTCTTATTTTCTTGTCATGAAGTATGACGTTTTGAACTCTTGTTTGTCCCAATTATTCACTTGTGTGCATTGCTAAGGGACTAGCAATGAGTAAGTTGGGGGGTGTGATAAATGGATAATTATTTATGATAATCATGATGATTTATTATCTATTGATCCTTAATTTTATATTAATCCATTATTATTTTGTTACAAAAAGGATAATTTGATTAAATCTTTGTATGTGCTTTGTTTGCAGGATAATGGGCCACTCAACAAGAATTTGCTAATGGACCATGATGGATAAGAGATAATGAGGAGAGATTCTAATTTTAAAATATATTTTCTCTTTCTCTCTCTTTCTTTCTAATTTTCAAAACTCTCTCATTTTAATCTCTCTATATTTTTAAAACTCTTCCTCTCTTTTCTCTAACACTTTATAAAACTCTCTCTCCCTCTCTCTCATTCCATTATGACTTCTTCTTTCCTCTCTTCTTCTCTTCCCTTCCCTCTCTCCTCGCACAGAAGCAACAAGCAGCAGCAGCAGCACAGCCCCGCTAGCCGCCCGCCCGGCCGCCTCTGCGCCCGCTCTGCCGAAGCCCCGCGCCCAAGCCACCCTCGTGCCCAGGCCGCCCTCCATGCGCGCCTACCTTGCTGCCTAGGACTCTCTCTCCCGTGCTCTCTCTCTCTCGGCGCTCTCTCTCCTCTCGGCGCCTCTCTCTCGCCTCTCTCCTCTCGCGCCTCTCTCTCTCTCTCGCCTCTCTCGTTTCTCTCTCTTCTATCCTCTCTTTCTCTCTCTCAGCGCTCTCTCTCGCCTCTCTTGTTCCTCTCTCTCTTCTATCCTCTCTCTCTCATCTCCCGTTCTCTCTAGTCTCTCTCCTCTCTCGTTTCTCTCTCCTTTCCCCTCTCTCTCTCCCGTTCTCTTCTCTCTTCTCCCAGCGCTCTCTCTCCTCTCTCTTTTCTCTCTCGTCCCTCTCTTCTCTCTTACTCATCACTCTTTTTTATTTCTCTTGTTGATGTATTTTATTTAGGGTAGAACACTTTGTTGTTAATTTATTTTATACTTAGTGGATTGTTATTTTGGAATTGGTTAATGTTTATCTCTCGCTATCTATTCACTTAGTTTAGATTATTTCGTGCAATATAATATCACCACGTTATTTTCTTAATAAAAACACAAGGTTTTTCAACTCTAAAAATCTAGTTCTCTGTGGATTCGACTCGGTCTCACCACTTAACTACTGTTAAAATATTTAGTGTAGGCCAATAATTTTGAGATTGTTAGTCACGTATTTAACGATATTCGTGGGCTATCCAAAAATTGATAGCCTACGAATGCATCGTTAAACACGTGACTAACAATCTCAAAATTATCGGCCCACACTAAATATTTTGACAATAGTTAAGTGGTGAGAACCGAGTCGAATCCACAGGGAAAAAAATTTTAGAGTTGAAAACCTTGAGTTTTTAGTTAGGAAAGTAACATGGTGATATTAAAACTAAGTTGCGTTAATTAAATCTAAACTATACTAAATAAATAAAGAGAGAGAGAGAGAGAGATAAATAGTAACAAGTTCCAAAAATCACAATCCACTAAATACTAAAAGAAGATTAACAACAAAATATTTTATCCTAAAAAAAATACATCAACAACTATGCTAATAAAATATCAGAAATAAAAAAAAAGAGAGATGAGTAAGAGAGAAGAGAGAGACGAGATACAAGAGAGAGAGGAGAGAGAGCGCGGGAGATAGAGGAGAGAGGAGAGAGAAGAAAGAGATGAAAGGGAGAGAGGGGATAGAGGAGAGAGAAGAGAAGAGAGAAGCGTGAGAGAGAGGAGAGAGGCGAGAGGGATAGGAGAGAGAAGAGAGAAAATAGAGAGAAGAGAGAGAGCGCGAGCGGGATAGGAGAGAGGAGAGAAAAGAGAGAGGATAGAGAGAGGCGCTGCAGCGGCTCCTCTCTACGTGCATGCATGCACGTAGAGAAAGGAGACGGGGCGGCGTGGCAGGCGGGCGCGGGGTGCGGGCCGCGCAGGCAGGGGCGTGTGGAGGCGCGCAGGCGGGGGCGCGTGGAGGCACGCAGGCGGGGCATGCGTGGGGGCCCGCGCGGGGCGGCGCTGGCAGGCGCGCGCGGGCGGCCGGGCGGCCGGGCCAGGCCAGCGGTGCGGCTGGGCGAGGCAGGCGCGTGGCGGGCAGGCATGCTCGGGCGTGCGCGGGGGCGGCCATGCGGCAGGGCCAGGCGGGCGGTGCTTGCTGCTGCTTCTGTCTGGGGCCGGGAGAGAGAGACCGGGAAGAAGAAAGAGAAGAGTAAGAAGAAGAAGAGAAAGAAAAAGAGGAGGAAGGGGAAATCGCAGGAGAGAGAGAAGTGGGAAAGTGAGAGGGGGAATAATAGTTGTGTGCGGGTGAGAGAGGGGGGTTTTTAAATAGATGAGATGAGAGAGATTTTAAAATAGGGAGAGAATCTTTGAGAAAAATAGAAGGAAGAGAGAGAAAGAAAAAGCAGGCGGCTAGGGTTTTTGCAACAATATGAAAATGCCAAATTTGCCCCTGTTGGACTACTTGGTCTATTGGCCCAATACGAACTTCATTCAATGGCCCATTAACCTGCAAATACAACATGTAATTAAATTTAATCAATTATCGTCCGTGACAATAGAAATCTTATGGATTAATCACATATCAATCAATAAAATGGCATGATTTTATTTGTGATAAATGTCATATTATTACATCCCCCAACTTACTCATTGCTAGTCCCTTAGCAATGTACCCAGGTGAATAATTAGGACTAACCGGAACTTCAAACATCATTTTTCATGTCAAGAAAGCAGAGATAAGATAGATCAACAATAGTATTTCCAGTTCTAGTAGCATGTGTCAAAGACAATCATGCAGTTTGTTATTAGACAGTTCCTCAAGATACAGTTAAAATTATCATTTCCTTCATGAATGCACTTATGATCAATAAGCATTACTTAAGACAATGTATGAGTTTTTGACCCATTACTTAGAGATGATATCAACTCTACACTCCTACAATAAAATCCTCGAATTACAGGTAGCTTTCACTTTGCCTTTTTATTTTCATCCTTCAGCATCATTTTTCAGCAGAATTTAAAGATTTGAAAGACTTGCCCTCCCCCAACTTGAATGACATTGTCCTCAATGGCATAAAAGTAATGAACATAGAATACAGCCAAAGTAAGGTAAGAAAGGAGAGATGCAACCTGATGATCACATGAGAGTGGTGGCAAACTGGCTTCATTAAAGGTGATGAGTTGCCCACTAGCCTTCCAAATACCTAGAACAAAATAGAAATTAAAAATAAGTTAAATTCCTAAAAAATATGGGTTGCCTCCAATAAGTGCTAAGTTATGTCTTCAGCCAGACACACGGAAGTAACACCTTATGTAACACCCCCAATCAATTGACGCCAAATTCTTACTTTGTAAGGCATCATTAGCCATGGTGGGTGAAGTGGTCCACACGTACCTTGTAGATCAGTAAGTGATAGATAAACTGAGGCACTCAAGATCATATCTTCAATTAAGAAATTTTCATTTGTACACTTAAGATCTTTGTATGTGTTGAACACATCAATGCGGACTTGATTAGTTTCACCATTTTCACCCACAACTTCCATTTACAGATCCTCTTTCATGATGTGGTCAGATTGAGTTGAATGCTCAGAGGATTGCTTGAACTCCATAAGTTGACTTGTGTCAAAGATAGTAGCATGATCTGGAATGAAATGACTTTCAGCATAAGGATGCTTAAAAGGTTCAAGTGTAGTTGACCAATCAGCTAGTGGTAGCATGTCCATGAACATATTGGATTTGTCAAGGTCAGGGAGAGGTAGGAGTTCCATGTTTTTATCGAAATCAGAGAGACCCAATCAATGTGGACTTCAGGAAAAATTTCTAGTTCTTCTCTTACCAAGAAGAATGATTGATGATTACACCCAACTCTTTCTCCACACTCACATCTTCTCTATCATCCACTTAAAACAATGTCACATCAAACTTGGACCTAACATCTAGATGACATTCTTTTTCTCTCCCAACTTGAGTTCAACTAACTCATTAGAGCTTTCCTCAAATATGACATTATGGATGGAGTCTTCTTGATGGTCAGTTTCAAGTTGGGCCAAGACAATGGATTGATTTTCAGTGGCACCCATCTCCTCTTGATTTGACTCATAATATTATCTCTCATTTTCCATGTGGGTGTGTCCATAATCATGTTGGACTGAGAAGTTGTGGATGGAATTTGAGAGTCAAATTGTTGGTCACAATCAAGATAATGATGTGCATGATTGTCAATGGGTTGCATGGTGACTGACTATCTTGCCTCCTTCTGATTTCCATCAGTTGAGTAATCAGGAGGTCAGTTTTGACAAAGGATTGCTCCAATTCTTGTTGTTGTTGGTTCATGTTTGCTCAAAGATTTGTTGGTTATCATGGAATTTTTGCATAAATTGCCCAAATTGATCATCAAATAGGCCTGATTGTGGGGGAGAAGTATAAGTGGACTGTGGATATACATGTCCCTCAAGATGGCTTTTGTCATGAATATCAATTTGGCATTGGGCCCAATGTTGAAAGTTGTGGATAGGTGGGCTTTGGGCTTGGGCCATAATAGGTTGATCTCTAAGTGTTAAGTGTGGCATTACTTCTCTGAGTGGTTGGAGGGGTCTTCAGGAGAATTTGTTAAGCACACGGCAGATCAATGCCAAAAATCTTTCATTGACCATGAGATGATTTCAGCACCAAGAGGGTCCTTGAATTTCCCCTTGTGGATCTTGGTAAAGCCAACTCAATTCTGTAGAGGGACATATTGTTCATCTTTTGGGTAAGGAGTGGAGGTGTAGGCCCTTGAAATATGTGTTTCTGCTGGGTGAAAGATGCCATTATGGACAAATTAGTATGGTGGGCCTGATCTTGGGTAAAATTTGATAGTTGGGCCACTCCAGAGAATGTACTTTCATAGTGGGCTGACAAGAAATATGTATTCAAAGTAGCTGGGCCCGTTGAATGAAAATGAAAATTGGTTTGGGCCATGGCCTATATGATGTGCTGGGTTGGCCCACATATGATTGTGAATGAGAAAGATGAGACTTTTCTCTCTCTTTTTTTATTGCAATTTTAGATTTCTTTTTTTTAGGTAGAGACAATAATTGCAAACATTAACCTAAATGACCTAGGGATCTGGGATCTAAAAGTAAGCTTTCTCACAAAGTGACTTAACCCAACCTAAGTCACTAACATGTATGTCCACTGGCCAGGTAAGAGGTGGGTAGTGGGAGGCTCCCCCTACTTCTGTAGGACCTAATTGAGAACCACTTTCCGCTTAGGCATTTGTCACTTAACCTCTAGCCTTAGACCCATTTTCCAAACTTGATAGTGGGACTAGGTGGACCAAAATCTCATTGTGAACCCTAGGTTCAATGTCTACTGCCTTTTATTGGGCTTGGGAATGCAAAAGATGCAGGAAGTTGTGTTTGTGGCTAGGAAGGTGATCAATCTCCACCTTATCTTGTTAAGGAAATTGCCCTTAAATTACATTAGAATGATGTGCACACCACAAATCAGCAAGGGTTCTATGGAAGCATGACAATGCATGATCATGATTTTAAAAAGTTGAGATTCTCATCTTGCCTCCGCAATCTTCGACAAGAAAGGAAACTTTTTAAAAAGAACTTACATAAATGAAAGTCTAAATGATGCATGTCCTAAAGATGAAAGTTTCTAATCTTGACATGACATCTTTTATTGGATTCAAGTGATTGATTTTCTTGAATTTTTTTTTATTAATTGTCAAACATGGCAACTAAGAAAATGAAACTCGACCAAGAGGTTTAATGGTACTTACTTTCAACGCAATCCCTCGTTCTTTTGGAAATGAAAACAATGGAAGAGTGAGAGAAGGAACTCACCTCACTTACCTTTTTTTTTCATGCAATTTTCGGATTTTTTTTTCACTTGTTATTTGATACCTACAAAAAAAGCAATGTTAGCCTGAATATATACAAAAACACAAAATTATCAAAACTAAAATCTAATTCCCCGGCAACGACGCCAAAAATTGATAGCCAACGAATGCGTCGTTAAACACTGACTAACATCTCAAAATTATCGCCCACACTAAATATTTTGACAATAGTTAAGTGATGAAACCGAGTCGAATCCACAGGGAAAAAGATTTTAGAGTTGAAACCTTGAGTTTTTAGTTAGGAAGTAACATGGTGATATTAAAGCTAAGTTGCGTTAATTAAATCTAAACTATGCTAATAAATAAAGAGAGAGAGAGAGAGAATAAAAAGTAACAAGTTCCAAATCACAATCCACTAAATACTAAAAGAAGATTAACAACAAAATATTTATCCTAACAAAATACATCAACAACTATGCTATAAATATCAGAAATAAAAAAAAGAGATGAAAGAAGAAGAGAGAGACGAGATACAGAGAGAGAGGAGAGAGAGCACGGGAGATAGAGGAGAGAGGAGAGAAGAAAGATGAAAGGGAGAGAGGGGAGGAGAGAGAAGAGAGAGAGAAGCGTGAGAGAGAGGAGAGAGGCGAGAGGGATAGAGAGAGAAGAGAGAAAATAGAGAGAAAGAGAGAGCGCGATAGGGATAGGAGAGAGGAGAGAAAAGAGAGGAGAGAGAGGAAGAGAAAGAGAGAGGAGAGAGAGAGGCGCTGCGGCGGCTCCTCTCTACGTGCATGCATGCACGTAAAGAAGGGAGAGGGGGCGGCGTGGCAGCGGCGCGGGGTGCGGCCGCGCAGGCGGGGCGCGTGAGGCGCGCAGGCGGGGCGTGCGAGGGCGCGTGGGCGGGCTGGCAGGCGCGCGCGGGCGGCGGGCCAGGCGGCGGTGCGGCTTGGCGAGGCAGGCGCGTGGTGGGCAGGCACGCTCGGCGTGCGCGGGGGCGGCTACGCGGCAGGGCCAGCAGGCTGTGCTTGCTGCTGCTTCTGTCCGGCCGGGAGAGAGAGACCGGGAAGAAAAAGAGAAGTAAGAAGAAGAGGAGAAGAAGAAGAGAAAGAAAAGAGGAGGAGGGAAATCGCAGGAGAGAGAGAAGTGGAAAGTGAGGGGGGAATAATAGTTGTGTGGTGGGAGGGGGTTTTTAAATAGATGAGAGGAGAGAGATTTTAATAGGGAGGAATCTTGAGGAAAATGGAAGGAAGAGAGAGAAGAAAAAGCAGGCGGCTAGGGTTTTTGCAACAATATGAAAATGCCAAATTTGCCCATGTTGGACGCTTGGTCCATTGGCCCAATACGAACTTCATTCAATGGCCCTTAATCTGCAATGTGATATTATCAACAGATCTAAAAAAAAACTGAGTCTAAAGGGTCAAAATACACAACCCGGGGGCCGAAAATCTCAAATAGGGATCTGATCGATGTGTCGTTCGCTCTGACACGATCGGGTGGGTTCAATTGACGTGTGCGAACTAATAGAATCCAATTTGGATTTCCGGATTGGGTTGGGCGTTGAAATGATGGATCTAAAAAAAAACCTGAGTCAAAAGGGTCAAAACACACAACCCGGGGGTCCAAAATCCAAAATAGGGATCCGATCGGCGTGTCGTTCACTCCGACACGACTGGGTGGGTGAAAGTGACGTGTGTGAATAGACGGAATCCGATTTGGATTCCCGGATTGGGTTGGGCGTTGAAACAACGGATCTAAAAAAAACCTGAGTCTAAATGGTCAAAATACATAACCCGGGTGTCTAAAAACCAAAATAGGGATCTGATTGGTGTGTCGTTCGCTCCGACACAACTAGGTGGGTTAAAGTGACCTGTGCGAACTGACGGAATCTAATTTGGATTCCCGGATTGGGTTGGACGTTGAAATGACGGATCTAAAACAAAACCTGTGTCTAAAGGGTCAAAATACACAACCGGGAGTCCAAAATCCCAAATACGGATCTGATCAGCGTGGTGTCGTTGCTCCGACATGACCGGGTGGGTTCAATGACGTGTGCGAACTGACGGAATCTAATTGGATTCCCGGATTGGGTTGGACGTTGAAACGACGGATCTAAAAAAAACCTGAGTCTAAAGGGTCAAAACACAAACCGGGGGTCCAAAATCCCAAATAGGGATTGATCGGCGTGTCGATCGCTCCGACACGACCCGGGGTGGTGAAAGTGACGTGTGCGAACTGATGGAATTCGATTTGGATTCCCGAATTGGGTGTGGGGCATTGAAACGACGGATCTAAAAAAAACCTGAGTCTAAAGGGTCAAAATAATAACCCGGGGGTCCAAAAAACCCAAATAGGGGACCGATCGGTGGGTCGTTCGTCCGACCGACTGGATGGGTTAAAGTGACGTGTGTGGAACTGACGGAATCCAATTTGGATTCCAGATTGGATTGGGCGTTGAAATGAGGATCTAAAAAAAAAACTTAGTCTAAAGGGTCAAAACCACAACCGGGGTCGAAAATCTCAAATAGGGATCTGATCGGCGTGCTGTTCGCCTCGACACGATCAGGTGGGTGAAAGTGACGTGTGCGAACTGACGGAATCCAATTTGTATTCCCCGGATTGGGTTGGGTGTTGAAATGACGGATCTAAAAAAAACCTGAGTCTAAAGGGTCAAAATACACAACCCGGGGGTCCAAAATCCCAAATAGAGATCTGATCGACGTGTCGTTCGCTCCGACACGACCGGGTGGGTGAAAGTGACATGTGCGAACTGACGGAATTCGATTTGGATTCCCAGATTGGGTTGAGCGTTGAAATGACGGATCTAAAAAAACCCAAGAACGACGGATCTAAAATAGTTTCTAATTCAACTTGAGAAATAATCACATATTTTAAATTTAATTTTGGAAAATAATGTATGTATATTAATTTTTATTAATGTTTCTCATATTAATTTTTCTTAATATAGGATCGACCTCCGCACCTGACGATCATGAGGCGGGGACAACAGACGGCATGCAGATCTGTCCTGATTTTTTGTATTTATTATTATGTATGATTTTACATTTTTTATATTTTATAATTTTATGTTGATTGTGAGTATTTGTGAAATTTATGAATATTGTAGCAGGTTTGAAATCATTGTTATTCTTTATTTTTAAAAAAAAATTAGAGACTTTCCGACGGAATTTTTGACGGATAGTTTTCCGTCGAAAAATAGATTATTACTGACGGAAAACCCGTCGGGCATTTCTGTCTAAAGTTCTGACGGATTATTTTCCGACGGATTAGTTAGTCGGAATTTACCGACGGAAATGCCTACGGAATGGTCCGTCGGTCATTCCTGACCAAATTTCCCTACACATCTTTCCGACGGTTGCCGTCGGAAACTTCTGACCCATGTCCGAGGGATATTTTTCTGTCGGTATTCCGACACATTTCCGACGGAATGTTTTCCGTCGGTAATTTCTGACCAGTTTTTCCGACGGATCAGTTCCGACGACCGTTCGACGGAAAGCTGTCGGAAGTCTCTATTTTCGACGGATTACCATCGGATTTCGACGGATTCTGTCCGTCGGAAATACCGCAATTTCTTGTAGTGTATGAATATCGAGATTAAGTCGCATTGTTGATTTTTGGAGTAATTTTTACTCTACAAAATTTTATTTTAATTAAACTAAAATTACTATAAAATACATCATCTTCCAATTAAGTTGTGTTTAAAATTACATCTTAATTAGACATCGTTTAGATATAAAATTAAGACTCTAAAAATTCTAAACAAATTATTTGATTTTTTAAAAACAATATAGATGGCAAGGGCCAGCAAACGCACAGGTAAATGTAACTTTGATCTTGATGGAGGCACATCAATCTTACTGCAAAATGGGCTCTAATGGGCCCCAATAGATTACTGTGAGTTTCTTTAATTTTGATCGAATAGAATTGAATTTGAATTTGAGTTGAGTCATTCTAATTTTGAGTTGAGTTGGATTTAAATTGAGACAATTCAAGTCCACCTTTTGACACCCCTGAGTAATAATACCAGGACACCGCAACGCTGTATGAGTGGTCACCAAGGCAAGTTAAATGTTCGGGTTATGTTCTCGACTGCTTCCCGTCGTAAGTTTGAAGTGAAATAATTAATTACCAACATTTAGACTTTCTGTGAAATTAGGAGTATCTTTCTTCCAACTTGGAAGCGAATAATTTAAATGAAATTGCAATCAAACTAATGTATGGCAAAGATTAAGCTATCGAAAGACACGTTGACAAATTAACTGGTTGGGCCGGTCTTAGGAACAGCCAATTCACATAAGCGTGGAATGAGTTCCTTTGCCGACGTAATTATACTCTCAATACCTTTTATGTGAGTCGGATTAAATGCATCGAAGTGAACACTGCTGCCTGGACTGGACTAAGCAACATTGAAGCATATATATTAACGAGTTGCAGCTGCTTCCAACACAAACCACGCAGGATGATACTAGAAATGTTCAAACTGCAACTATGATCTTTCGGCCCTGAAGTGTTGAAATTTGAGGATCAATATGTTTTCTGCCCGCCCCCATACAAGTTCCATGTTATGCTCAAAGAATGAGTTACTTAAGGACAAGATTGATTCTAGAGAAAATTTTAAATATTCATGGTACTGAGCTAGGTGTTAGAAGATTAATCATCAGATGCCATGCATTGAGAATGCAGTTGTAAATTAATTTGAGAACGATGAATAAAGAACCTAAGAAGTTAACTAGTCAACACTGATTTGTTATGTCCTTGGACCTGTATAGTTGTTAGCTAATAATGTATGACATGTAATAGGGAAGGCATAGCCATCATGGTGATTAGCCTATGCAACAAAATTGTGGACGCTATGGCTCTTCTAGAAAAGGTGACTGTGGGTTGTCTTGAATCCTATAGCATCTGGCAGGGGCTCTTAGTTGAGCACTCTTATCTAGCTATGACAAGCCTTTTTCCATATTTTTCTTGCACCATACCTGGTTGTTTCCTACGTCTCTTAGGGTCTATGACAAACTTGACATTCGTTAGAGAGTATACATTATTGTATCCTAGTGAGATCGACAGATTCCATATGCCACACAATATGAGAGCCATGGGATATACAAAAGGATTTAAGTTCAGTTAAACTCTTCAATATGATAACCAACACTGGTCGGATCATCTCATCTTTATAATAGCGTGTACGCTAGAATCTCTTGTATTATATATATATATATATATATATATATATATATTATGCCAAGAATGGTTTGCCACACTATTATTGTTATTGCGAAGTTTGAAAAATTTCCTGCCATGCAGCGCCACTTTTTGTCTACGTAATCCCCAAATGTAGTAATGTAGGATAAGATTACTGGAGGATAGAGTTGGATGCGGGGTTCACTTTCTTTCACGTCAATTCCTCTGCAAAGAACAAGCGTGCTTCCAAGATGAACACCAACCCAGTTCATTGGTGGAACGGGTGACCTTTGAGTGGAGAACCCACTGAGGAAGGGAAGGGGAGGGGGTCGCCAGAAAGGTTGAGGACAATAAGCCCAAGAACAGGGAATTTAGATAAAGTACGCATGTGCCTCCCTATGGTTGTTCTTGTCATGGGAGACAACCCT
The DNA here is from genome assembly GCA_014218235.1 of Colocasia esculenta. Lineage (NCBI taxonomy): Eukaryota > Viridiplantae > Streptophyta > Magnoliopsida > Alismatales > Araceae > Colocasia > Colocasia esculenta. The sequence goes on along the minus strand of CM024753.1, from coordinate 125,580,551 downwards.
ACTGCTAGAAAGGTTGCATTTGTTCTCGGGAACACCATTGCTTGTTGTTTATTTCTTCTTCTCCACTTGTGCCTATACTCATATATATATATATATATATAGATATAGAGAGAGAGAGAGAGAGAGAGAGAGAGAGAGATAGAGAGAGAGAGAGAGAGAGAGAGAGAGAGAGAGAGAGAGAGAGAGAGAGTGGGGGACAGTGTAGGGGTAGGAAACAAGAAATTGGACAAGGGCAGACTTATTATTAGCACCTCTTCTAACCCCACACTGGACGTCGAATCCCTCCCGTATGCATGTCATATCAGGACTAAACCCGACAGAATAGATAAACTTATCTTTTCTCGACCTCAGTCCAACAAAGTACAAGTCACCCGTGCATGAATACTCCCCTCACTAAAGTCCAGCAAGCACTAAGTAATAATACTATATTAAAAAATTAGAAGAAAATACATGCTTTTATAAATATCATATTTTGCGTTATACTTCTAAAAATCAGTATTGTATATTACAGAATATAGTCCCACAATGCAAAAAAATCATCAATTATTTCCTTATAATTAATGATAAAACCCTTGTTATCCGCCATAGGATTCTCGTCCTGTGCCCGCCCTTGATACAGGAGTGAGCCGCCACCAACACTGATATTTAGCACAAAAAGATTAATCCCGGAGCTATTAATATATAGTCGAACTTACTTTAATTGTGTCTGAGACGAATATCTCGCAACGGATAAAAAGTCAGACTCATGATTAATTGACCGTTACAACAACATGGATATTTCATTATTATGCCAATAGAATCGTTAATAAAAAAATAAAAGTACTAAACTTTCTATGGAAGAAAAGGGGAGAGAGAGCTACTAAGAAAAAGATAATGAAGAAAATTAGAGACCAGGGAGGGGAAGTGGGGGTAGCCAAGGGGATGTAAAGACAGAGGGCAAGTGGGGTAGGGGCATCGCCGCTGATAGTGAGGGTGCGACATATAGAAAGATAAATTTAAAAAAAATAAATTTTGGGAGACAAGTTAGCATTTTAAACTCAAGTACTATTGTTCAGTTAAATCAATAGAATCAAACGGTAGGAATATAATTGATGATTTTTTTAGATTCTAGGGATATAAAATATAACTCATAAATTTTAGAAATATAATCTCGAGTAGGATGCATTCCAAAACTGTGCATGTATTAATGTTTGATGAGAAACAACTGTGATAAATCGAATTTTGATTGAACTTTAATTCGATATGACATAAACACATAAACTTAACAAAACAAGGGTGTTGCTAGCCTCAAAAGTAGATTCACAGCAAGCTCTAAGAGCATCAGGAGATCGGCTGCTCCGTATCGATTGATGGATTGATCTATTGTAATCACCAGCTGATTCAAATAGTGTACACACACACCATTTAGTTACAATGATGACGTAATTTTTTTTTATAAGAAATGTCATCTGGAGATTTAAAAGGTAACGTTATCTTGTTCAGCTTATCTAGTGACTCTCATTTTATAGTTAAAAGCCGACAAGTGCACCCCACAATGCATGGAATCTCTGTCCTAGCCCACGAAGCTCTACAATTGTACTCCATATAAAGTTGCAAGACATCTATCCATGGAATCCACATTCCCACTAAACTTGTCCCCACCCACGGTCTTCCACACATTTCCTCTCTCTCTCTCTCTCTCTCTCTCTCTCTCTCTCTCTCTCTCTCTCTTCTCTCTCTCTCTCTCTCTCTCTCTCTCTCTCTCTCTCTCAACATCAATATGTTCTGCTATCTCAGCTGCCCACTTATTTAAACGTGACAGTATTAGGACGAGGCTGACAACTTGACTTGCCAGAGCCGACCACTCAAAAGAAACAACTGGATCCCAGTTGCCGAACTGTGCAATTATGCAAGAACGTAACTGATTGGTCCAAGAACGCAGCAGTAACCCCTGAATAATTCACATCGACGTCATCATCTGTCATGCCAAACGCTTGCTTTGACTCGTTAACATTAAAAAAAGGGGGATTTTTTTTTAATTAATCAACTTTTCGAATGTTCGGATTCACTGAGATCGAAAACAGTGACAATAACAAATCAGATGATCAAATTAATTAAGAGCAATCCTGCTCGTTGTGGACGACTCAACGTCTTATACCATGCAGTTTGGGTTGGATACTATTTTTCATCCACTGACCATATGTAATAAGCTAGCTGCCATTTAATTTTGTTCCCCATATGAGGACACGCTATTTCGTTAGAACCTCTTTCGTTCGCTTTGGTATATATACTTTTGCATTCGAGACGCAAGCATCTCGAAAGTATCAAGTTCTCAAACCAAATTGGACGTCACAGCATCACTCGTCACTAGAAATATGCTTGCGGGGTTGGGGAGGGGGTCGCAGCCATCGCATCCCGACGTCAAATGGAATCTTCAATTCGCTTCTTTTTTAGTAGACTGGACAATATTAGTTGATGTTTATTAGTAATCAAATGACTTAACAGAGTAGATGTAAAATTTAATATCAAATTATATATGTGGTCTTAAAGGAAATACGACCTTTGGCGTCAATGCGTACATGTGTATATATGAGAAATGATTTTTTTTTTTTTGGTAGTTGGGTGGAGCCTCACGGCTCGAAAAAGAAAAGAAAACTAATTAACTAAACTTAAACAGCAAAACTTAAACAAAACTACCTACTCAGAAAGTAAACAAAACTAATCAGCTTAAAAACCTCTCTAGGGAGGTTTCCAAGGACCTAATATTTCCTTTGAGACATCCTCCCTGCAGATGATATCAAGATCTGCTGGAATCGCATAGGTCCAGTTGATGTTGAATTTCGCGATCCTAGCTTGTTTTGCAAGCCAATCCGCCGCATTATTTGCAAGTCTGCCAACCAGGTTAATTCTGTGAAGCGGCCATCTGATGAGCATGGTGTTTATCTCTTTCGCTATTTCTCTAATTTCCAACGGGGCCTTATCTGGATCTTTTATAGCGGTTATAACATCTGCATTGTCCCCCTCAACTATGAAGCCTTCATAGTTTTGGTCCCTGTATGTATCTGCACTTGTTATGCAAAATCTAGCTGCTAGGATTTCAGCTTTGATGACTGAGCTGTGGGCAAGGTAAGCAGCTCCTGCAGCAAGAGGGAGGCCTTCATCGTTTCTAAGAATAAATCCTGCTCCTGAGTGCACACAATTTTTACCTTCCTTTCTAGCCCCATCAAAGTTTCCTTTGATCCATCCCTTTTCTGGCTTTTTCCACCCATTCTTGTTGCAAGATTGTAAAGGTATATGATCCTGACAGCTCCACCTCACATTTTTGTTCTTTCTGTCACCACCTTCAGTGACAGGAGAAATCTTGTTCTTGGTGCCACTAATTGCAATGATATAGCTTTTGATTACTTCTAAAATGGTGTTGAACTTTATATGAAAAGGTCGGCCCTCTGCCTCAAAGACATGTTTGTTTCTTCTCCTCCATATTGCTTCTAGAACAAAAGCTATGACAGTTTTGGAATAAGACTGTTTGGACCTGCTGATTCTGTCATTAGAACATCTCTCCCACAAATCATGCAGCCCTTTTGGTGTATCTTTCCAATTCAGATGCTTGGAGACTTCCAACCATACTTGTGATACCCCTAAACAGTTTAAGAATGCATGATCTTGGTCTTCCCGTTCCTGCAGACATATTTGACACCTTGGGTCCACTCCTATGTTGCATTTGTTTAAGTATTCCCCAGTAGGAATTCTTCCCCACGCCATTTTCCAGAGCTGGATTTTTATTCTTGGAGTAGTAGGCCAGTTCCAAATTTCAGCCCATGTTGTATTGGAATCTCCCCACCTCTCCATCTTACCTTTTCTAATATGATCATATGCATTTTTTGTAGTAAATCTTCCATGCTTGCCTGGTAACCATATTCTCCTGTCCTCACTACTGCCGGCTGCTACTGGCAAACTCAGGATTTGTAGCACTATTGACATTGGGAACACCTCTCTCAGCTTATTCAGATTCCACCCTTCTTTATCCAGAAACATATCTAATTTGTTGTCCTCCTTTACTAAGTTTGTGTTGAATTCCAGCGGCCAACCATTTAGACCTTTGCCCCTAAACCAACTATCTTGGTTAATTCTGATTTCCCTACCATTGCCTGGGATCCAACCAAAGTCCTCCTGGTGATTGCTGTATTCTTACTGATTCTTTTCCATATATCTGACATGGGTTTAGAACTGAATCTCTTGTCCAAATTTCCCATCCTCATATATTATCTCTAACCAATTCTGTCCAGCAGCTTCTTTGTCCTGAGTTTAATTTGTCCACTAGTTTTGAGATAAGAGCAGTATTCAAATCCACCATGTCGTATGCCTAATCCACCATATTCAAATGGCATCTTTAATTTTTCCCAGCCCACAAGGTACATGCCCTTCGTTTCTTGGTTTCCTTTTCAAATAAAGTTTCTGCAGATTCTCTCTATACTTTCAAGCTGTCCTTTCCTGAAGTTTGTGACTGCTGCCCAATATATGAGAAATGATTAGTGCTCAGCATCTCGGATACTAATTCTTGGCTGGAATGTCTGGGCATACAATGTGAGCACCATCGTGGCTATAGGACGGCAGTGGCCGGTGGGGGGGACCAGCGGATGGTGGCGACAGTCATTACGGTGGCAGCCGTCGACGGCCGGCGGCGAGTGGCGGCAGTCGTCGCGGTGGCTGCCGTCGATCACCGGTTACTGGTGGTCACTAATGACTAACGACCAACAGTGACAAATAATTATTTATCCGTGACAATATTTATCTAATGGTGACAAATAGCTATCTATTGATAACAAATAGCTACCCTGTTACTGACAAGAGCTATCTATATGAGACAAATAGATATCTATCAATGACAAATAACTATCAAACAGTGACAATAGCTATCTATCGATGACAAATAATTATCTATCGGTGATAAATAATTATCAAATAGTAACAAAATAACTATCTATTGGTGAAAAAATTTTATCTACCGTGACAAATACCTACATAAGAATAACAAATAGCTATCTAATAGTGACAAATAGATATTCAATGATCAGTCTGCCGGCTAGCGCTCACCGCCCCATGACGACGGTGGCACCCACGTGACATGTCCGAGTAGCATGTCCAAACGTTCCAACAATGCATTAGTTACTCGTGTATATATACATACTAGTTGGACACCCTTGCGATGCACGGTATTTGGTTATAAAATATTTTAATAAATATATATTATTTTAATATGATAAAATAACATTTCAATTAGTAAACTACTGCTAACTAACCCTGGCCAGAGCTGCATTTGATGTGAATCTTAATATTAGTTATTTGGATAGATTTTAGGTTGAGCAATAGTCAAGTGCTTCAATGAATGAATGGAACATTAGAGCTATGCATAAATCTAAATACCCTCTTATAAATCTAATTGTCCCATACTAATACCTCATCTGATTTCATTCAAATATCTGATCCGATTACCCTTCAAATTCCTCATCTAATTACCACTACCAGTATAAAATAAATTATCTCTGTACCTAACACCAACTCATTTGGTTGCCCAACGTCGAAGTACATAATAAAAAAAATTCAATTAAAGTCAAAACTCAAAATAGCTCTTTCAACTCAAGAATCCAACTATAACTACGGTTGCCATCATGCACGTTTCATGGATAACTAAGAACGGAGAAACATACATATCTGGATGTGGTAGCTAGCTATAGATTAATTCATGATAGATGTAGAAGAGAGAATATTAACTGGCCATAGATTAATTCTATGATAGCGTGATGATCACACATCTCTATCAAGTTAAAGACATTATAATCAAATTATCAGAAAAAGATCACTTAAGAGTAAAATATAACTATCATTGAACAAATGTAAGTTAGAAAAAAGGTTTTATAAAAAGTTTTTATGCTAATCTATACATAAAATCTTAACTACATAAGAAAGTGAATAAAAAAGAATTGTAGCCAAATACTGTACTCCCTCCATTAGTTTTTAAATCTGTTATACCTATTATTATTTTTTATTTATTATGAGATTATTCAGCAGAAAAAAAAAATTGTAGCCAAACAATGTACTCCCTCCATTTTAAAAAAAAAAATAATTATTCATCTTTGTTGCCCAGAACATGATAAATGTGTTTATTAATTCCAAAGATGCTATATTCAGGTGTTAAGATAATAACCTAGGTGAAAAAATATATAAAAATACATAAATATATAAACAAAGCATTTCATCTACCTAAATTTTCGGAATATGCAAAAACATAGTCAGATATATATGAATCTATAATAATTTCTAAAATAAAGTAAAATTATATTATATTTATATTTAAAAAATTATAAATGAAAAGAACTAACATTACACAATGTGATATTTTATAAAAATTTAAAACTAAGAAAGTAAAAAGATAAATTTTCAAGTACAGTAGTACTGTAGCGCTACAATAACTGATATTAAATAATAATAATTTTTATGTTATTTTTTAATATTAAAAAAAAAAACTATAAATCAAAACAACTAAGATAGCCCAATCAGATTTAAAAAATATATATAAATTTTTTGAATGAATAGTGAACAATTGTAGCGCTACAGTAACTACTGTAGCGCTATAGTACTACTACTGTAGCGCTATATTAAGTGCGATTTCTGTGTGTGCATGTGCATGTGCGTGTGTGTGTGTGTGTGGGGAGAGGGGGAACGGCACACGCATTGCTGTCGAGGAATCCGGTCCTGAGGACGTCGAGAAAGCCTGGAGCTTGGGGCGGGAGGGGGTTGGCATCGGTGCTTCCTAGCGCAAGGTCTCCATGGTGTTGGTGGAGTTGCACCTAGGGTAGTTCAGGGCCTGCTCCGGCGGAGACCTCGGCTTCCGCTCCTGCTGTTACAGCAGCTGCTGCTGCTGGTGTGGCTGCGGACTAGGGTAGCAGAGAGAGAGGGCGCTGGATGGTTTCTTCCATCCCTCATCAGAAGAAGCTTCCTCTCTGGCCGCTAGCACCGTAGGCTTCGTCATCCTACTCCTGGGGATGTGCCACTACCAGAGACCCAGGCCGGGGGAGAGCCCCTTCATCGGCCTGATCCAAGTGGTGGTCGCCGCCGCGAGGAAGTTGAAGGTGACAGGGGATTAGTAGGCCGACTACTACCATGGGCAGTCGAGCGTGACCGCGGCTGAGGCGCGGGGGATGGGAGCAGGTGACGCGTGGGAGTCGCAGGTTCCGGTGGCAGGTGACGTGCGGGAGGCCGCACGTGGGCGTGGTTGGTGTGTGGGGCGGAGGGAATGCGAACTGGCGAACAGGGGCGCCGGAGGTGGTTCGCGGGCAGGCGAGGGGGCCGCGTAGGTGTCTCATTGTAGGGCGATGGGTTCGACTGGGGAGGTTGACGTGGAGAAGTGGAGAGAGAGAAAGAATCGGAATGAGACTGAGAGAGAGGCTTCAGAGAGAGAAAGAATAGTGCGACATAGGGAAAAAAAGAGAAACATACCGGTTTTTGACTGAGGAAGACGCATATCAGCGGAACTGTTGACAGGCACTGGGCTTGCCTAGTGGAGCCGCCGCAGGCGTGGGCAGTCACGGCGAAGCTATTTTCCCTCTAGCAGGACGTCGTGCTCACCATGATCCGAGACGGGTCCTACGACTCCAAGTTCGCTGAGTTCCAGAGGGCGGCGTGTGAGGCCAGATCAAAAGAGGCCGCTGCGGGGCCGCCGCCGGCGAGACGCCACGTCACCGACCACAACGTCGTCTTCTTCCATTCCACGAGATCTTTCAGAAGGACCTGACGCCGAGTGACGTGGGCAAGCTCAACCGGCTGGTCATCCCCAAGAAGTACGCGGTGAAGCACTTCCCGCAGATACCCATGATCGACAGGGACTGAGGCGGTGGCTGTAGGGATGGCGAGGAGGGGGCGACAGAGGGCATCATGGTGCAGTTCAGGGACCTGCAGGGGCGGGTGTGGGAGTTCGAGTACTGCTACTAGAAGAGCAACCAGAGCTTCGTGTTCACCAAGGGGTGGAATAGCTTCGTGAAGACGAAGAAGCTCCATGCCAAGGACATCGTCACCTTCTACCGGTGCGAGACCGGAGCCTGCACCGTCGTTGCAGTGCCGAGCCTACACCGCCGTTGCTGTGCCGAGCCTGCACCACCTAGAGGAGAGGGAGGCGCGCCATCATCGCCTGGGGGTCATGGAGGTGCAGCTGCCGCCGCCGCCTCCTTTCTTCCCTGCTCCAGGTTACACCGTGGAGAGAGGGAGTTGCTGGCCTGCCGCCCTCGTGTCGTGAGCCGTCATCTCACCGCCGCCGGGGTCCGCTAGAGTCGCCGCCTCCGCCTGTTGCTGCCGCCGCCTCCGTTGCAGGCCACCGTCGGGGAGCAAACGCTGTAGTTTCCGCCGCTTGTGCTCATGGAGGAGGAGCTTCCTCTTGTCACCGTCGCCTCCGGGGGGAGCTGCAGTAGGTAGTAGTGTCGTTGCCTCCACTGGAGGAGCTGCACTGTTGTTGGCGACGTAGGATTTGCCGTAGTAAGAAACTCACCTCCTTCTACGGCATCAATCTCGCATGTAGGAGAAGTCGATGCAGGGGCTACCATGAAACGCCGACTGGGATGCTGGAGATGGTCCGTTTCATGGCGTCCTTGGCGGCGGCCGAGACGGCCTCCCCAATCATGGAAGCGTCGAGAAGCTTGATGCGGCAGAGGGCATTGGCCAGGGCTAAGTACTTCCGGTGCTGCTGCGGCTGGTAGAGATTTGATCAGGAGAGAGATCGGAGCAGCTCAGACGGCTCAGACAACGTCCTTTATCGTCGTTTATTTCCAATGCACCTTATTCCGCCGTCTCCGAGAGAAGGAATGACGCTGGCATTTTGACTTCCTATTTCGGTAGCTTAAACGGCGCAAAGCGAACAGCGGAGCTACAGTAATTACTGTAGCGTAACTGTAGCGGAGCTACAGTAATTACTGTAGTGCCCTACGCAAGCTTGAAAAAAAAAAAGAAATGCGGCGCAGAGGCATTGAAAGGTAGTAAAAAAAAATTGAATTCAAATTTAAATTCAGATAAAGGTGGAGGAAAATTAATCTGGTGCTGACACGTGTCTGTAGAGAGGTTTTGGCGGGAAATAGAGAACTTTGTTTTAGTATTATAGTATAGATACACACTATACTCTCGACAAGTAATATCCCATTTTTCATTGCGTTATTCATTTTGCATTTTCTCAACAGAAATTGCCTTATGAAAACAACGTGAGGTGTCAGTGTGTTGTGTAAAATCTAACAATTTCATAATCCATAGTGTGAAGGGGCATGCGGCCTTGGTTCAATAGAACGCAATTACCCTATAATGGTCAAAGTCTACTATGAACGTGATTTAAAGAAAAAATGGAAAAAAAATATTTAATTGATTAAAGAGAGGAAAAGATCATGGAAAAGAAATTTGTGAACGTGCTTAAAATGCCACAAAGAAAAAAAAAGAAAATATTTTTAATTGATTAAAGAGAAGAAAGGAACATGGAAAAGAAGAGGGATAGAAGAAGAAGAAGTGGGAGTGCATATGTGCACAAGATATGGAGTGTGATCGCCAAATATACGTAGATACTGATGAAGAGAGAAAAGGATGAGTTACTTACCTTCACTCGAAGATTGAGAGTTGAGTGGTGAGTTGACTCTTACTTCTCCAACCGGTCGACCGGCGAAGAAGACTTTAGCTCTTGATTACCTTGCAAAGACAGACACTGTCACGCCCCGACGCGGAATATCGGAGCGCGAAGGCAGTTGCAAGAAAAAGGTATAGAGCAAATACTAGACATCAAACCATTGCACATTGAATAATACTAAAGCAAATCTTTCTCATTAATATCTTCTCAAATGTCTAGTTACAACCACTAATACCAGAGCCATTCTATAGGGCCTAATTACATTGCAATAAAATAACTAACTACAACTCTAAGATAACATAATGACTCGAGAGTACTCCTGGCTTCACTCTTGGTCATCCCCTTCCTCGTGAGTGTATGTGTCATCCTCGGTCTCACCTGAGAACACAACATTAAATAACGTAGGGTGAGCGATAACGCCCAGTAGGACTTAAATCTCAGGCTCAAGTAGGCTTGAAATAGTTAACGCATTTAATGGCAGAGTATCTAAAGATAGCAAGTGCAAGAGAGTCAAAATATAGCAAGAGATAGCTCAATAGATAACAAGATAGCACAATAGCACGAGATCGAGTATAGTTTCCAAAAATAGCAGAAGTATCGAGTATAGCACGAATAGCAGGATGGCCATAGCACAACTAGCACAAATATAATAATAGCACGACGAGTATAGCACTTGTTTTGTCATTCTAAACATCGAGAGAGTATAGCACGTTTTGTGTTTTGATTGTCATATAGATAGTCGAGATAGATAGCACTTGAGTGTAATTCCAAACACTCTGATCATTTAACTCGCATGGGCACTAGCACTTTCGGGCGCACATCCCAGGACCAGATCGGGCCCTTTATATATTGCCAGGCATTGGTTATATGTTTATCTTTAGGCAATCAGTCAATGGCCAATATAGAGTACCAAGAAGTAGATGAGAGAACTAGATGAATAGACGAGATAGTAGGGTGAATGTGAATATACGAGCGAGTAGAGTACAGATGAGAGCTAGTGGACATTGCACGTAATGCGACGGGTAAACCGGCGATAGTAACAGTTACACAACACGCGCACTTGGTGTTGGCAGTCAGGTGGAATTCACAATCTTCCCGTTGGCCATGTTATGCACAAGTCCAGAGGTCCTACGTGATTCAAGGTAAGAGCGAACTTCTAATAGCCGTTTGGACCATATCGATCCCTAAAGGTGTAATGGGTGTTAGGGTACAACCGGCTCGTCGACCATGTGGGAATCCATAATCAAAGGAGACTTACGGAGGCCTTGTGTAAGAGTTCACTAGTCCGGAGAAAGGAATATCCGACGGAGAGTTCACCACAAGCCAAGTAAAGTGTGTATATAAAACAGGTGCTCGACGTTCTAGAGGAATTCTAGAACAGTGGAGCGTCGATATCGGTATATAAACAATGCAAGAAACGAATACAAGTCATTTAAAATAGGGCCATTAATATACTTTATTGCAATAAATTCCCAGATACAATATGAGATATTTTATGCCAGATTTCAGTCATATATGGGTGGTTCATGTGTGTGCATGTGTAAGAGAAATCATAGATAGAAATAAGTCGTGAATATATATTTTAAATCATTCAATGTAGCTCCATTTTTAAAACAAGTTTTTACTGGGGATATAACTGTAAAAAGGTGTAAGAATTATTTAGAAAGCGACAAAAATAATTTTTATGGGTTTCATCATAAACCTGTGAACGCGACATAGGCCAATGAGGGTCGCGATAGGTACTAGGCAGATCGCGACAGGAGCATGTAAGGATCGCGACAGGGCTTGCGAATCAGGTACTGGAAACGCGACGGCTTACCTGTCGCCTTCTTGGTCGCGACGGGTAGGTTGTCGCAATCGGACCCCAGAAGGCGACATATCGGGCAGTCGCGATCTGGTGATCTACGCCTGACTCTGACAGGAGTCAGATCAGACATTGGATTGCGGACCAGAACATTCAAATTTTGATACAGGGTCGTTTAGAAAATCATAACTAATTATATACATCATGAAAAATCATGAAATAAGTGGCAAATGGAACTAGACATAGGAGAGTACTTCCAGTAAATAGGAATTAAAGAAAAAGCATGGTTTGAAGATGGTTTGGGCGTGAACAATAATGAGTAACACAAAACATGATATAGAGAGCAAGATCGATTTAATTCGAGCAACATACTCAATGAAATTTAGGGCTTTTAGGGGCAAAAGATCCCTAACAACATGAAGTATCTACAGTAAAAATTTCGTAGCATGGGATCAAGTATAAATAGAGATTTGAATTAAACATGATGTCTCGGGGTTATCAAGTTTGCAGATCTTCAAAAATCAAGAACAAAAGATTGGCTCGATGGAAAATTGTAAAACTAGAGGGCTTATGTTTCTGGTGATTGGAACTACCTACATACGAGTTTAATTTAATTTGGTTCGTGAGAATGCCTACCTTTGACTCGATTTGTCTTCTAGGGCTTAGAACTCCAAGAATGAAGGAAGAAGCTTGATGGATCTTCCTCTCCTCGATTTCTCCTCCTCCTTGGCCTCTTCTCCACATCCAAGAACCCATTTGCACGAGCTAGGGTCGGCCATGAGGATTTAAGAGGTGTATTTATATAAACACAAGTTCCTACTCCTACTACTACTCAAATTCCTCTTAATTCCGAGATTTCCTAACTCCACCTTTCCTCTCTTGCTTTCCAATCTCTAATTGGGTTAGAATAGTATCTAAATTCGTGCTAGACTATATGGGGTAGGTTTAGGAATCTAATTCCAACTCTAATTGCCACTTTTATTGCTTTAATAACCCCTTTCCAATTCTGAGATAATTAAACTCCGAATTTAGGGTATTTTCTTATTATTCTCCCTTTGTAAATTCATATTTTGACCCAATAAATTCTAGATGGTCCATTAAGCAAAGCCCGTTACTCTTTTCCATTTAATGGGTTTTATTTAAAGCTCTTTTCATTTAAATCTACATTTAGCTAGGTTTTAATTCTTTATTTATTTTTTTTTCTTAAAAATTTAGGTTGCTACAGACACAAACAAATAAATGAAAGTAACAATTAAACCAAGTTGTGTAGCATCAAATCTGAAAGAAACAAGAATAGAGCTTACATAGGCTTGAACACACCTTGTGGTTGTGGTTTAAAACCCCTAAGAACTTAGGTGTGAATCAAATGATGTGTGTGACGATAAAATCAAAGGGATATAAATTATGTGATGAGATGCATGCACTAAATAAGAGAATTAAAAAAAAAAAAGGGAACAAGAAGCAAAGAACGAGAGAGAAGAAAAATTTTAGATGGCATGGGCACAACAAAAATTGAGAGGAAGAAGACCCTTCTCTGTTGGATCGAGATGGCACAAATGATGTCCTAGAGGGGGGTGAATAGGATTTCTTGACCTTTTTTAAAAAAAATTATTTAAAATTAGACAACACTAAAATAGACTTGTTAGAGTTAAGTGTTGTGTGTGATTCAAGTGTAAATTGGCTGAAATAATCACACAATTACACAATAAATTTTATCTTGGTTTGGACCTTCCCACATGGAAGTCCTACGTCTAGTCCTCAAGTCAATCACTTGAAATTCACTAACTGTCAAGAATACTTGGACTTCTCTCATCCTTGAGGGGTATTACAAACTCACTTGCTCCCAAGCAAGTCTTCCCTCAACAGGAGTACAAAGACTACCTTTAACAAGGTCTTCCCTTCATAAAAGGGGCACTGCAGGAACAAACCTCCTGTGAATTACACAGACAAAATAGAAAAACACTTGTGTGTTTTCCCTAAAGAGTGAGCAGACAGGAAATTCAGAAAGGAATACAAATAGAAAATATAACACTAATTCTTTCTGAATCAAGGAGGGTGGACTAGAAGAATATCTAGTTACAAACCTTCCACCCAACACAAACAAGACTTCCGTGAAGAGGAGAGCTTGGACATTTTTAGACTGTAGAGGCCCTCTATCTTGCAACTCAGTAGAAGGCTTGTGAAGGCTCTTGCTAGAAGAAGGCAGGAGTGAATTGAAATGGGTTGCTAGCTGGTTTCACACACATGGTGACTTCTCTTGTTCAAACGTCGGCTTCTATATATGCTTCAGAAGATGTTTCCGTTTGAAACTATCCGTTGGAGATCTAGCCGTTTGAGGAGTGACCTTTGATCCTTTGGATGCAGATGAAATTTTTATTATCCATTAGTTCTTCATCTTTTTAGCTTTCCAACGGCTTCAGACCATGCTTGTAGCTTCACAGCTTAGGAGTCAATCTTCAATTAATGTTCTATGAAAACTCCATGCTGAAAACGTGCCTAATAAATGTTTTGAAACAAGGATAAGAGAAAAAAAAGGATACCTCCATACTTTCTGAGGTAGGTGAGTCAAAGATATATGAAAAGTATGGAAACCTCGGACTGACATAAGTTCAGTGCAAAATAAATACAGACAGACAGTTGCATTAGAAGGTAAGGTGAGGTTCTGACAGTGGTAGGTGAGCCTCTGTCAGATACCCCATACATCTGATGGTATTAACTGCCAGACATCTACTGAACGAAAATAAAACTTGAACTTTTGACATAAAGCAAGAGACCAATTTGAATAAATGTTTCTGACATTTTTACAGATAAATTTTTTTGTGGTTGTTTTGAGTATAATATATCCTATATGTTAGGATACATTAAATAATGATAACATGATAGGATAGTATTCTGAAAGATATACAAGTACTATGTGTTCTACAGAAGATCTCATTAAGCAAATGTAATACTAAACAATCAAGATTTCATGAAACTATAAAATAATATTTGCATGGAAAAAGTGAAGTACAGAATTTGTCAGGGAAGTCAGAGAAAAAAAGAGATGTACTTCGACTCTCTGGAGTCGGAGTCTAATACATGAGAAACAGACTGAAATTCGACTCTACAGAAGTACCAGTGAGAATAAAATTCGACTTCATGAAGTTGGAGTGAATTCTTCGACTTCCTGGGAGTTGGAGATCAATGCAGAGATTTCGACTTTCTGGAGTCGGAAAGTAGACTTCGACTTTTAGAAGTCGGAGTGAGGACTTCGACTTCTCAAAGTCAGAGTCTAGGATTCGACTTCTCAGGAGATGGAGTCCATACTTCGATTTCCAAGAGTTAGTCCAGAACAAAGAAGGTTACAACACTTCGACTTTTCGGAGTCGGAGTCCACAATCGAAGACAGTATGATACATAGTGTATTCTGTGGACTTAGAAAATTTTCAAGATAGTGTTGATACAGTATTATACAAAATATGTTCTCTATGATATATTCCAGTAGATTTGATTTCTAGAAAGTCTTTAAAAAGTTTTGTCATAGCAAAATCACCATGTTAAAATAATTTAAAGTCTTAAATAGTTTTCTGAGGGGATAGTTGCTCAACAATTCTCCCCATTTTTGTTAATGACAAAAACTTTTAAATAGACAGTGAAAAAAAAAACAATTTTTAACTTTGCAAAAGTATGACCTTCTGAATGAGTTGTTTGTTTCATACTTTCTTTCTCCCCCTTTGTGGCATTAACAGAAAAGGTAAGATACAAGGAGAGAGAGAGAGAGAGAGAGAGAGAGAGAGATCCATAGAAATGAGGAACATAATTTTCATTCATAGATATATATGAAAATTTCAAGCATAGATTACATCTAGGAGGCTGATAAGGAATGCTGGAGAAGAGCCCAAAGCTTCTTCTCATTCTCAGGAAAGAAGTTTTCAAACTTAGCATATTCTATCTTATAGGAGGGACCTATGGAGGGGATTTTCCTATAAGACTTGACATGTCTTCTATGGAACCAGCTAAGCCTCTTATGATAATTGCTAGGGCGCAGGAGAGACCTAAGAGGTACAAACTTCTTAGAGGCTGCTAAGTGGAGAAACTCATGAACAGTGATGTTCTAGAGCAGGCCCTGATGCATTGCAGCTTCTTTGGCTTGATAATAGACTAAGTACCTCTGCTTCCACTTATGGGCAATAGACTTCCACAGAGTCTCGTATCATTTGCAGAGGTACTCAACAATAGAGATCTTCAATTTCTGACAATTTGAATGGTCTTCGGGGTATGCAGCTGCCCATTGATCTTCTGAAAACCTCTCAGGCTCAGCAAAACAAATTTGAAAATCTAACATGTGCAGTGAGTCCTTAGGAGCTTGCATAAGAGCAAACCTATGGAATGATAAGCACACGTTGTACTTAATCTTGAATCTTGTAGGTATTCTGATGTGTCTATTGAAAACTAGTTGAGCAAAATTCTATCTGGCATAAATGGCACCAACCAGACTTGGGTGCAGACCAGAAGAGAGACCAATAGACATAGAGGGAGAGATGTGCCTTTGACCACTGATGATATGTTCCCATTAACCTTTGTTCACATCAGGCAACCTCATTCTGAACCTGGCAATATTAAATTCTTTCATTCTTGTGTACTTGGCCTGCGACTCTCTAAAGAGGGTACCAAACAAGTCATAAGATCTAAGGTCCAGGTGAAGAATGATATCCATAAATTTGTTCTTAGACTGAGTTTGTTAGAATCTGGTGGCTTCACCAAGATAGAGTTGAAGAAAGGCTTTGGGAGACAGACTGTGGCTTTTCTGAGTAATCAGATTGACATCAACCAATAGTACTTGCGATGTATGGAGGAGAGAGGGAAGCTAGTCCTCAAAGGTGAAACCTGGCATTTCATGAACTTTAAGAAATGCTTTGATGGATAGGAATTCCCTGAACAAATTCATATGGTGTTCACAGGGGTAGATGAATACATACCAAAATGGAGGAAGTGATTTGGCAGGATTTTCCTTTAATTGGCGACCACCCTTGGATGAAAGTACCACACTAGGTACAATCTCTACAAGGGAGAGAGTGGATCTGCCAGAAATGGGTGTAGAGGATGTAGAGAGAGAAGAAAAGAAATGAGGAGCTGAGGTGTGGAGAATGGGTATGCTTGCCTTAGAGGGTTTTGGATTGCACTTCAAAGGGTAAATTGAAAATTTTATATTATCAAAAGCAAGGGGCTGATCCTCTGGTAAAGAGGTAGAGGGAGGAGGATCAGATGAGGTAGAAGGAGGAGGTGGAGATTGTTGTTCATCAGTAGTGGGAGCTGGAGGTGTAGGAGCAGTGGGTGCAATAAGATGAGAGGGAGATGGAGGAGATTGTTGAGACACAGATGGTGTAAGAGCAGTGGCAGAAGTAAGAGCAGGAGGAGTTGGACCAGGGGGAGGAGAGAAAATGGTCAAAGGTGGAGGGGGGAAAACAGGCTGATCATTCTTATGCAGTTTCCTTCTAACCTTCCTCCTAAAAGTTTTGACTTTAGACCTGATATCTACCTCCAAATCCTGAGACTCTAAAGGTCACTTAGACCCAAACTCCTGAGGGGGCTACTGCTGCTGCTCAGTCTCAACTTCTGCTGATTGCTTCTCTAGCTCTGGTGGCTGCTGCTCTAGGTGTTGTTGCTGTACTTGTTGCTGTTGTTGCTCTTGATCATTTTACTGCTACTGTTCTGGTTGCTGCTGCTCTTCTTGATGAGTAGGGGTTGCAACAGAAGGCTGAGTAGTGCCCTATTGGCACACTAACTGAAGCAGAAGGTCCTTCATCTACGGGACCTCCTGAGCTAAGAAATCAAATTTAATATCTACTTGCTGTACTTGCATCTGAAGAATTGACAAGCCCTCTTGTGCTTCATCAACATATCTAGTAACAGGCTCGAACTACTGCTACTCTCCCCCTGAGTCCTTGGCCGGGTCTCAAAGTGAGGAGGAGAGGCATGATGCTCTACTTCTTCAAATCTTTGCTCAAGTGGAGTAGTACTTGGAATATTTTCTTCTTGTGCTACTCCCCTCAAATCTCTGAGCACTTGATTGATGGTCTCCTCTAGTGCTTCATGCTCAAGAGATGGGGCAGAAACTTGCTATTGCTAAAGTGGTTCTTGCTCTTGTTCATAGCCTTGATGCTCTTCTTCTTGCTGTTGCTCTTGCTGATCTTGTGCAGGGGCTTCTGCTCTTTCTTCTCTTATTTTTCCATGCTAAATTACAGGAGTGGATGAGGAACCCTGTGCCTCATTAGGAAAAATCTCATGAGTGCACTGAGGCACAGAGTCCTTGGTCTAGAGATTTTGAGCTTACCTTTCAAAATATAGTGGCTTCTTCTAAGAGTAGACAAGCCAATCTTTTCCTTAACTCCTACTGAAATCTCATCACAAAGATCTATTGAAAATCTTCTAAAAATTAGGGTCACCAGGGGTCCATATGGAAGAGACTACTGCAAATTTCTAGATCCTGCCATTCTTTCCAAAATGACTGAGGGTAGGTTCACCCTATGTCTCTGAATAGCCCAAAATAACAGGCTACCATCTCTAGCAGTTATGGAGGAGTGGGTGCCAGCCCTAGGTGTGATGATGTTGGTGATGATGGAGTGGATGATTCTCTTCTCCGCATATAGTTCGTTCACTAGCAAACCTTTCTTGCTAACTGTTCCTAGGCTTCCAATCGCACCCATCTTTTGCTTGTCCATGGGTACAATCTCACTGATTCTATGGCCGGAGTTGAGACATTCCAATATTTAAACCAAAAGATCTTCTGAAACTGTGACTTTGGTGCCTTTCACAAACCCTGTGACTGAACCTTCTGGGTAACTTGAAGGGACACATAAAAAGCTTTAAGGGCATTTTCGAAAGACGGTTTTGCAATATGACACAGTCTAGACCAGCCCATTGCTGCTAGGGTTTCTTCTACCCAAACTAGACTACCATGCAACTGGTCGAAGTCTACAACTTTTTCGGGGCAGATGGAGACCTTGGCAGAGGAGAGACATTGGAACTATTCAAAGGTGAACATAATTCCTTCCGGAGCCTTAAAAGAGGCCATCTAGACAGAAAACGATGGAGAAGACTGAGAGGAATGTCAAAGGAGACAAAGAAATGATGTTCAGAGATCAAGAAACCTACCTTTCTTTGGAGAAGATGAGGGATCTGCAGTTGCTCTGAAAACGGTTTCGGAGGAGATAAACAGTGCGCGCGGCAAGAGGAAGAAGATGATAGGGGAGTTGGAGAGAGAGTTTAAACGAGTGCTTTGGGAAATTGAAGAATATAGAAGTGGAAAAGTAACAAACTAAAGATGAGGAGATGAACGACTGTGATTAAATGAATGAACCGTTATTGTAATAAATTCCTCAATTAAATTTAAATTTATTATCATTTATTCATAATAATTTTTTTGTTAATATGAAATCCAACTTCATAGACTTCGACTTCTCGAAGTCGAAGTGCCTTCTCCGACTTCCAAGAGTCGCAGTGCATACTGTTGAACCACTCTAATATTTTATCCTTATATTTTGGTGATAACAAAACTCATGATTAATTAAATATTATAAATATATTCAATATCATGTTTTCCTAATAAATATAAATTTATGGCACTATCTCTTTGTGATCTGCACTAAAAAGGCTAATCGATGGCTATTCAATACACATCGATTACAGACTAAGTGCCACAACGATTTCCATACAAATACATCGATTATGGTTCATCTTTTGTAAACATCGATTTTGTTCAACATTGATTTCACTTAAACATCAACTCTTTTGAACAATGATTTCATTAAAACATCGATTTCATTTAAACATCGAATCCATGTAAACATCGATTTCATGAACATCGATTTCATTTAAATATGGACCACATGTAAACATCGATTTCATGAACATCGATTTCATTTAAACATCGACTCCATGTAAACATCGATTTCATTTAAACTTCGACTTTAGTGAAACATTGATTCACTCTCAACATGGATTATCTTTCACGTCGACTCTCTTTATACATCGATTTTGTTTAAACATAGACTTCAAACATCAATTTTGATCAAACAACGACTTCATTTAAACATCGACTTCGAAACATGAATTACATTGAAACAACAGTTACAGTGGAACATCGATTATCTTTCACATCGACTCTATTTCACTTAAACTTCAATTTCCTATGTATTTCAAACATTTGAAATTGACTTTGGAGCCCAATGAAAACTCAAATGCATTTCATATGCATAACCTACTATCTCTCTGATAGAAAATCTTTTACTTATCTCATAGGATATCTTCCTTCCTGTCAGACAAAAAGAGCTTACCTACCACTTCTGGGTGACAGCAGGAAACATAGAGGTATGAGCCTTCTGACAGAAACACTCTATGGTCTAAACACTTTCTTTTATGCTTGCAGACCTTGAAGACCACTAAGTGGCTGACAAACAGAAGAAGAAGAATATAAAGATCAGCAATGACTAGAAGAGTTCTAACGGATCTCTTCAATAGATCTGTTCAAAGATGCCCCATATAAAAGATGAAGCATGGCTGAAGAACAAGTAGTGCTTTCCTGAAGATCTTCGTATGAATGTACATCCAGTGAGAAGCCTCAACTCCATACGCATCCAAAGCAAGAGAGAAAGAGCTCGAGACTTAGAAGAAGCGTGCACGCAACCGTCTGAAGCCTTCAAGCTCTTAAGCTTCTTTCTTCTCTTCACTCTCTCTTTGCATCATTGTAAATATGTGGGAGAGTCTGTGGCTGAGAGCTAGACTTCCTAGTGTTCATCTTGTAATAGCTCTCGGTCTGTTTTTTCCTTTCTAAGAAAGATTTTTGTCCAGCTGTAGGACTGTATATAGTGTCCCTCTTCCTGTGTGAAGAGAAGGCCAGTGAGCTAGCTAGCGGTTTCTGTCCAGCTGAGGGACTGTACTCGGTGTAGAACCTAGCTAGGGGTTTAAGTCTAGCAGAACTGCATTGGGGTTTGTTCCAGGAGGTTAGCTTCTTAACCTGTAATAGAAGTGAGTCTCCTTCCTACTAGGAAAGGAAGAGGACCTGTGGGGAGTTGGGGGTTGTATATTCTAAGGGGGGGTTGTACCTGTGTGAAGTAGGTCTTCCTTGTGTGAAGTACCGAACCAGGATAAAATTCCTTGTATTCCTTGTGTGATTATGTATATTTGTTTCCGCACTACTACTCTCTATCACACTCAACTACACTAACTAACAAAACTTTTAATTGATAATTTTCTCAGATTTTAGAAAACCTATTCACCCCCCCCCTCTAGGTTAGCTTGCTGCCGTATCAAGTGGGCCAACAAGTGGTATCAGAGCGGGTCTCTGATTATTCAAGAAGATCCAACGATCTTAGAGCAAGATCTATGGCGGCTCAGGGGATTGCTGAAGGCCAATCAGTCACCAAACCTCCATTCTTCGATAGAGAGGATTACCAATACTGGAAGATGTGAATGGAATGCTTCATTTGAGGCACAGACTTTGATTTATGGCAGGTAATAGAGGTAGGTTATTTTGTTATTGTTCCTGCTGAAGGTACTACTGCTATTATAGCAGCAGATAAAAGTAAATTATCTTTAAACTTTAAAGCAAGAACTATCTATGTTGCACTTTATCCAAAAGAGAATTCAGTAGAGTATCTGCATGTAGATCAACTAAAGAAATATGGGATAAACTGCAAGTAACTTATGAAGGAACAAATAAAGTAAAACAAACTAGGAACAAATAAAGTAAAACAAACTAGGATAGATATTCTTGTTTCGCAATGTGAGTAGTTTAAAATGCTTCCTAACGAAAAATATTACTCAAATGTATAATAGATTTTCAAGCATAGTAGTAGGTCTAAGTTCTCTTGGTAAAAATCTTTCTGATGAAGAAACTATCAAAAAAATACTTAGGTCTTTAACTCATTCATAGACCCCTAAGGTCACTGCTATTGAAGAAGCCCATGATCTAACCAAATTTTCTATTGATAAATTAATTGGTTCTCCTATGGCACATGAAGTCAATATGGAGCGACTATCTAAAGGGTCATCTAAGAAGAAATTTACTAACGCTCTTAAAGTTGTAGCTGCTTCTACCATCTCTTTTTCTTCTAGCTCAAAAAATGCAGGATCTGAAGACAGTGATGTAGATGACGTACTATCCAAGCTCCAGAAGATTCTAAAGAAGAAGAAGAATGGATCAAGAAGGATCCAAAAGAAAGAGAAAAAGGAGAAAGAACCAGTCTGCTATGAATGCAGAATTCAAAAGAAAAGTCATGGCTGCTGCTTGGGACAATGAAGAAGCCACCACTTCAAGTTCATCTAGCTCAGAATCAGAGAAAGAGCAAATTAATCTAGCCCTCATGGTAGGACTAGATGAGGTACATTCTGACCCATCTTTTGATTCATGCACTAATTCAGGGTCAAAGTCTGAAGACTTAGAAGAAGTCTTTAATGAACATTATGAAAAACATAAAAGTGTCGTAAAAGAATTAAAGAATTTGAAAAATAATCTTACTTGCTTAGAAAACACTAACTCTGATCTTAAATCAGAAATGAAACATTTGGAAACTTAATTGAAAGAAAGTAAAGATAATAATTCTCTTTTGAATGAAAACTTAAAAAGCAAGAACAATGAAAAATTCTAGTTAGAAGAAAAATTAAAAAGTCTAACTGAGGAAAATCTTTATTTAAAAGAATAAGTTAGGAAGTTAACTAAAGGGAAAACATCTCTAGCTCTATGCTTAAAGTGATCAAAATCTAGAAATAATAAACAAGGGCTTGGATACATACCTCTGGAAAAAGGAAAACATGCCATAATTCTTAAAAAATATCATTTGCCAAAATTTGTAAAAGAAACCAAAATGCCTCAGAAAAGGGCTCCTGAAATAAACAAGTTCTATCAAAAGAACAAGGTTTATAAAAACTATGTTCTAAACAGGCATCACAAAGACAATAAGAACTGCAGAACAAACTATTTCCATTGTTGTTCTCATTGCAATAAGTAAACACCTGCACAACCAGACACCTAGTATAGATTCCGAAAAAGATATTTTTATGTATCTAACCAATGAGGACCCAAAACGATATGGGTACCTACTTTTGAATAAGTTATTTGCAGGACGACCTTGAAGCATTAGGAACAAAGGATGCTCAAGGCATTGGTGGCTGCCAGCTCTTCATCCAACTCATATCTGAAGAGGGAGTAGTCACAAATTTGTTTTTTTTTATTTATTTATAGTACTACTAACATCTGTTTGCAAGTATCATTTAGGTGGAGCCTCTCATTCAGAGGTAGCACAGGCTAAGGGGGAGCTACTCATTAATGTCAATAATTGTTGAACCCCTCTCACACAACATTCTAATAAGAAGTTTTCACAAAAGGAGAAAGAATGAAATGGTAAGGTCTTTCCTTTTTGGTTAGTGACAAAAAGGGGGAGAGTATGCATAATCTGTGAATTTTCTGTATTTTAAGTATTTTTGTCAGAAAATTCTCATAAGTTTTGTCATCACCAAAAAGGGAAAGATTGTTGAACCACTCTAATATTTTATCCTTATATTTTGGTGATAACAAGACTCATGATTAATTAAATATTATAAATATATTTAATATCATGTTTATGGCACTATCGCTTTGTGATCTGCACTGAAAAGGCTAATCGACGGCTGTTCAATACACATCGATTATAGACTAAGTGCGACAATGATTCCCATACAAATACATCGATTATGGTTCATCTCTTGTAAACATCGATTTTGTTCAACATCGATTTCACTTAAACATCGACACTGTTGAACAATGATTTCATTAAAACATCGATTTTATTTAAACATCGACTCCATATAAACATCGATTTCATTAACATCGATTTCATTTAAACATCGACCCTATGTAAACATCGATTTTATGAACATTGATTTCATTTAAACATCGACTTCATGTAAACATCGATTTCATTTAAACATTGACTCCATGTAAACATTGATTTCATGAACATCGATTTCATTTAAACATCGATTCACCCTCAACATGGATTATCTTTCACATCAACTCTCATTATACATCGATTTTGTTTAAATATAGACTTCAAACATCGATTTCGATCAAACAACGACTTCATTTAAACATCGACTTCGAAACATGGATTACATTGAAACAACGATTACAGTGGAACATCTATTATCTTTCACATCGACTCTATTTCACTTAAACATCGATTTCCTCTGTATTTCAAACATTTCAAATTGACTTTGGCGCCCAATGAAAACTCAAATACATTTCATATACGTAACCTACTATCTCTCTAACAGAAAATCTTTTTGCTTATCTCATAGGATATCTTCCTTCCTGTCAGACAAAAAGAGCTTACCTACCACTTCTGGGTGACAGCAGGAAACATAGAGGTATGAGCCTTCTAACAGAAACACTCTTTGGTCTAAACACTTTCTTCTATGCTTATAGACCTCGAAGACCACCAAGTGGCTGATAGTCAGAAGAAGAAGAATATAAAGATCAGCAATGACGAGAAGAGTTCCAACGGATCTATTCAAAGCTGCTCCATATAAAAGATGAAGCATGGCTGAAGAACAAGTAGAGTTTTCCTAAAGATCTTCATATGAATGTACATCCAGTGAGAAGCCTCAACTCCATACACACTCAAAGCAAGAGAGAAAGAGCTCGAGCCCAAGAAGAAGTGTGCATGCAACCATCTGAAGCCTTCAAGCTCTCAAGCTTCTCTCCTCTCTTCACTCTCTCTGTGCATCATTGTAAATCTGGGGGACAGTCTGTGGCTGAGAGCTAGAGTTCCTAGTGTTCATCTTGTAATAGCTCTCATTCTATTCTTTCTTTTCTAAGAAAGATTTTTGTCGAGCTGTAGGACTGTATATAGTGTCCCTCTTCCTATGTGAAGAGAAGGCCAGTGAGGTAGCTGGCAGTTTCTATCCAGCTGAGGGACTGTACTTGGTGTAGAACCTAGCTAGTGGTTTATTCCTGGCAGTTAGCCTCTTAACCTATAATAGAAGTGATTCTCCTTCCTACTTGGAAAGTAAGAGGACCAGCGGGGAGCTGGGGGTTGTATATCCTAAGGGGGGATTGTACCCTGGTTAGTGAAATCCCAAGATTTACTTGGGGACTGGACGTAGGTCTTCCTTTTGTGAAGTACCGAACTAGGATAAAATTCCTTGTGTTCCTTGTGTGATTGTCTATATTTGCTTCTGCACTACTACTCTTTATCACACTCAACTACACTAACTAACCAAACTTTTAAGTGATAATTTTCTATGTTTAAGTTTCTGTTTTAGATTTCAGAAGACCTATTCACCCCCCCTCTAGGTTAGCTTGCTACCGTATCAAGTGGGCCAACACATACTACCTGCTTCATGAGTCATGGTAGACTCTGACTTTTAGAAGTTGCAGTCTGAACTCTGACTTCCAACAGTCGCAGTACCGGGACTTAGAGAAATTTGCAATGAGTTTTCAACATACACTTGCAGAAATTTAAGCATAGATCTATCACAACACTTCAATCAGGGTTACACATACCTATTTCTCTTCTAATTGATGTAAATCTATCTTCAGGAAATGGTTTAGTAAAAATATCAGCTAATTGATTTTTTGTAGAGACAAAATCAAGTAAAATGTCTCCATTACTTACATGGTCCCTGATGAAATGATGTCTCACCTCAATATACTTTGTTCTTGAATGTTGAATGGGATTTTTGGTCAAGTTGATTGCGCTTGTGTTGTCACACAACATTGGAATTTTCTTGATGTATTTGACCATAGTCTTCCAATTGATGTTTGATCCACACTAGTTGAGTGCAGCAACTTCCAGCTGCAATGTACTCTACCTCTGTTGTGGACAATGCTACTGAATTCTGCTTTCTAGAAGACCAAGAAATCAAGCATCCTGCAAGAATTTGACAAGTACCACTGGTGCTTTTTCTATCTATTTTGCATCCAGCATAGTTAGCATCACCATATCCAATTAATTTTAAATCAGAACATCTGGGATATCTTAAACCCAATTTAATTGTATTTAAAAGATATCTACAAATTCTATTAACAGCATTAACATGTGATTATTTAGGATCAGCTTGAAATCTTGCACACAAACATACACTGAACATTATATCTGGTCTACTGGTAGTAAGATAGAGTAATGATCCAATCATACCTCTATAGATCTTTTGATCTACTTTCTTGCCAAGTGGATCACTATCTAACTTAATTCCTGAGCTCATAGGTGTTCCTAAGGGCTTACACTTGTCAAAACCATATTTTAAAAGTAAATCTGAAATGTATTTGGTTTGACAAATGTGAGTACCTTCCTTGGTCTGCTTGATTTGCAACCCAAGAAAGTAATTAAGCTCACCCATCATACTCATCTCAAACTCACTTTGCATAAGATTTTCAAAGAATTTACAAAGTGATTCATTAGTAGAACTAAAAATAATATCATCAACATATATTTGCACTATCAAGATTCCTTTTGAAAATTTCTTAATAAATAATGTGATATCTACTTTACCTCTTATGAAATCATGTGATATAAGATAAACACTTAGCCTTTCATACCAAGCTCTTGGAGCTTGTTTCAGACCATACAATACTTTCTTTACACGGAAAACATGATTTGGATATTTAGTATCTTCAAAACCAGGTGGTTGCTCAACATAAACTTCTTCTTTTATGAAACCATTCAGAAAAGCACTTTTAACATCCATTTAAAATAAATTGATGTTGAGGGAGCATGCATATGCTAAAAGAATTCTAATTGTCTCTAATCTAGCCACTGGGGCATAAGTTTCATAAAAAATAATGTCTTCCTCTTGGGAATACCCTATGCTACCAGTCTGGCCTTGTTCTTGGCGATCACTTCGAATTTATCCATTTTGTTTCTGAAGACCCATCTGGTCCCAATAACTAGATGGTCAGAAGGTCTAGGAACAAGAGTTCAAACCTGGCTGCGTTAGAACTGGTTAAGTTCCTCTTATATAGAAAGGATCCAAGATTCATCAGCCAGTGCATCATTGATTGTCCTAGGCTCATTTTGAGAGACAAGTGCAGAAAAATCACAAGGAATTTTCATACCTCATGTTCTTATCCTATCTTGAGGATCACCTATAATGTTATCTCTTAGATTATCTTTGTGATACCTCGATTCTCTAGGCAGTCCTTCTTGTGCTTCTTGTTGTTGAAGTTCCTCTAGTGGTGGATCTTCCTTTTCTTGTTCTTTGTCTCCTTCTTCAAGAGATGTCTGTTCTAGATCCCTGCACAGATCTTCAACACAATCTTATTCTTCTTATTCTATTCTCTTAATAGAAGGGTTAGTCTCATCAAATAAAATATGCACTGTTTGCTGTATATTTAAGGTTCTCCTATTAAACACTTTGTATCCTCTAGCTTTTGAAATATAACCTAACAGAAAACCTTCATCACTTTTAGCATCTAACTTTCCTAAGTTATCTTTACCATTATTCAAAATAAAACGCTTACAACCAAATGGTCGAAGATGACTGATGTTGGGCTTTTTCTCCTTGTATAGCTCATAAGGTGTCTTCTTTAGGATTGGTCTGATCATGCACCTGTTGATGATGTACCAGGCTATGTTGACTGCTTCTGCCCAAAAGTATCTTAGTAAATTGTACTCTGTAAGCATAGTTCTGGCCATGTCTAGCAGTGTTTTGTTCTTCCTTTCTACTACTCCATTTTTTTGAGGTGTTCTTGATACAGAGAAATTGTGTTCTATTCCATTTTCTTCACATAACTTCACAAAATCTTCCTTCTTGAAATCTCCAGTAGGATCAAATTTGATACTGATTATCTGAAACTTTTGGTTCTTCTGTACTAATTTGTTGAACTTCAGAAAAGTTGAAAATGTTTCTGATTTGGCTTCCAAAAAGGATACCCAAGTGTACCTTGAGTAGTCATCTACAATTACATAGCCATACACTTTTCCTCCAAGACTGACTATTCTTATAGGTCCAAATAAGTCCATGTGAATGAGCTCTAAAGGATTGGACATTGTAACCACTGTTTTAGACTGAAATGATGTCTTGGTTTGCTTTCCCTTTGCACAGGTTGTACAGATTCCAGACTTCTTCAATTTCATCTTCGGAAGGCCTTCAACCAGATCATGCTTGATTAATTTTTTGATTACTGATGTACTTGCATGTCCTAGTCTTCTATGCCACAAATCAGTTTCTTCACTCTTGGTGGTTACAAGACACAAATTTACTTCTTTTAATTCTGCTAACTGTAAGGTGTACAGATTCTTGACTCTTTAAGCTTCAAATACTATTTTTCCATCCTTTTGAATAATACACTTACCATTCTAAAATTTTACTAGGTGACCCTTGTCACACAGTTGACTGATGCTAATAAGGTTGTGCTTCAATCCTTCTACATACATGACATCTTCTATCAGATTCTTTTCTTTTGTTCCTACTATTCCACATCCTAAGACCTTCCCTTTTCCATTGTCTCCATAGATGACCTGACCAATCTCATCTCTTAAGCTTGTAAATAACTTTCTGTCACATGTTATATGCCTTGAGCACCCACTATCCAAATACCATTTAGATGCTCTCAGATGACCCTGCAAGTAAACTTAAGTTGTAACTTTTGGTACCCAAATTTTCTTGGGTCCTTGATGGTTAGTCATAGGGATCCAGCGCAAATGTCTAGTTGTGCATTTGCTGACAGTGTGTCCTACCTAGTTACAGTGACTACAACATAAATCAAAAGCATTCTTCATGTGTGTAGTGTTGTTAAATTTCTATTTTTGTTTATAAGCATATTGGTTAACCTTTCTACGATTTTTAATTCCTTTTTCTTTTACAAATTATGGCGTTGGATAATTTTCAGGATACACAATATCTTCTTCATTATGTGGTGGTGTATATCCTACTTCATATTGCTTCTTACTTGTCCTAGAACCTTTTAGTCTAACAAACAAAGATGTTTTACAATTTGATATTTTCTCTATGGTAGCTCTTAGATAGTTGTTTTCTTCTTTTAATTTTTCTTCATCCTTTATTTTTTTTAGATTTGACTGTATTTCCATGATTTTACTATTTTTATTTTTTAAGTCTTCACACAGTAATTCATTTGCTCTTTTAGTTTCATTTAGGTTTTGTCCTAATCTTTCTACTTCATTTTTCAGGAACGTATTAGATTTTTATTGTGTAAGCAAATTTAATTTAACTATTTTCATTTGTTTGACTACTATTTTATATTTTTCATATAATTCTTTGAAGGCATCTTCAAGACTATCAGAATCAGATTTAGAACATGATGTGAAAGAAGTTTTGGAATTTATCTGATCTAGTCTTGCCATGAGAGCTAGATTTACCTTTTCTTCTTCTTCAGATTCTGAACTTGAAGAGTCCGAACTGGTGGCTTCTTCATTATCCCATGTTGTTGCCATTGCCTTTTTCTTGTACCTTCTAAATTTCTTTTCTTTGCCTTTCTTCTTCTCAAATCTTTCTGCTTGATCCTTCTTCTTCAGCTTAGGACATTCAGATTTGTAATGTCTTGGTTGATTGCACTCGTAGCATGTTGGTTCCTTCTTCTTGTCCTTCTTGAAGAATCTCTTTGAACCAAACTTCTTTTTCTTGGCAAGGATCCTTTGCAGTTTCCTTGACAGCATAGCTTCATCATCACTGCCATCTGATTTCTCCTTTGAATCTTCAGAGGAGGAAGAATCTTCAACATTCAAAGCATTTGCCATTTCAATTTTTGATGAACTTTCAGAAAATCTTTTCATGTTAATTTCATGAGCCATTAGGGATCCAATTAATTTATCAAAGGAAAGTTGAGTTAGATCATGTGCTTCCTCAATAGCAGTAACCTTAAGGGTCCAAACATTTATTAATTATCTTACGATTTTTTTTTACAGTTTCTTCATTTGTAATAACCTTTCCTAGTGAACTCAATCCTACTATTATGTTTGAAAAGCGATTGTACATCTGAGTTATGTTTTCATTAGGAAGCATTTTAAATTGTTCATATTGAGAAACAAGAATATCTATCCTAGTTTGTTTTACTCTATCAGTTCCTTCATATGTGACTTGTAGTTTATCCCATATTTCTTTAGCAGTTGTACAAGTAGATAGCCTATTGAATTCTCTTTTAGATAGAGCACAACATAGATAATTTTTAGCCTTATAATTTAAAGACATCTTCCATTATCTACTATGGAGAGAGCAGAGGTAGTTTCACCAAGAATAGTAAAATCACCTTGTTCTATTACCTGCCACAGATCAAAAGTTGTGCCTCTAATGAAGCATTCCATACGCATCGTCCAATACTGATAATCTTCACCATCAAAGAATGGTGACCTTGTAACAAACTAGCCTTCATAGTTGTGACTTTCAGTTGCCATCTCTTCTCAAATCTTTTAATTCTTCTAAGAAGACCTTCATCTCTGATACCACTTGCTGGATCGAGATGGCACAAATGATGTCCTAGAGGGGGGTGAATAGGACTTCTTAACCTTTTATATAAAATTTTATCTAAAATTAGACAACACTAAAATAGACTTGTTAGAGTTAAGTGTAGTGTGTGATTCAAGTGTAAATTGACGGAAACAATCACACAATTGTACAATAAATTTTATCTTGGTTCGGCCCTTCCCACATGGAAGTCCTACGTCCAGTCCTCAAGCCAACCACTTGAGATTTCACTAACTGCCAAGAATACTTGGCCTTCTGTCACCCTTGAGAGGTATTACAAACCCACTTGCTCCCAAGCAAGTCTTCCCTCAACAGGGGTACAAAGACTACCTTTAACAAGGTCTTCCTTTCACAAGAGGGGCACTACAGGAACAAACCTCCTGTGGATTACATAGACAGAGTAGAAAAACACTTATGTGTTTGCTCTGAAGAGTGAGTAGACACAGGAAATTCAGAAAGGAATACAAATATAAATTACAGCACTAATCCTTTTTGAATCAAGGAGGGTGGACTAGAAGAATATCTAGTTACACAATGTCCACCAAATACAAATAAGACTTCTGTGAAGAGGAGACCTTGGAAATTTTCAGACTGTAGAGGCTCTCTATCTTGCAGCTTAGTAGAGGGCTTGTGAACGCTCTTGCTAGTAGAAGGCAGGAGTGAGATGAAATGGGTTGCTAGCTGGTCTCACACACTTGGTGACTTCTCTTATTCAAACTTCGGCTTCTATATATGCTTCAGAGGATGTTTCCATTTGAAACTATCCGTTGGAAATCTAGTCGTTTGAGGAGTGACCTTTGATCCTTTGGATGCAGATGAGATTTTGATTATCCATTAGTTCTTCAGCTTTTTAGCTTTCCAACGGCTTAAGACCATGCTTGTAGCTTCACAGCTTAGGAGTCAATCTTCAATTAATGTTCTGTGAAAGCTCCATGCTGAAAACGTGCCTAATAAATGTTTTGCAACAAGGATAAGACAAAAGAAAGGATACCTCCGTACTTTCTGAGGTAGGTGAGTCAGAGATATATGTAAAGTATGGAAACCTTGGACATACACTAGTTTAGTGCAAAATAAATACAAACAAACAGTTGCATCAGAAGGTAAGTGAGGTTCTGACAGTGGTAGGTGAGCCTCTGTCATATACCCCATGCGTCTGATGGCATTAACTGCAAGACATCTGTTGAACGAAAGGAAAACCTGAACTTTTGACATAAAGTAAGAGACCAATTTGAATAAATGTTTTAGACATTTTTACAAATAATTTTTTTTTTTGGTTGTTTTGAGTATAATATATCCTATCTGTCAGAATACATTAAATAACGATAACATGACAGGATAGTATTCTGAAAGATATACAGGTACTATGTGTTATGCAGAAGATCTCATTAAGCAAATGTAATACCAAACAATCAAGATTTCATGAAAGTATAAAATAATACTTGCATGGAAAAAGTGAAGTACAGAAGTTGTCAGGAAGGTCAGAGACAAAAAGAGATGTACTTTGACTCTCTTGAGTCGGAGTCTAAAACATGAGAAATAGACTGAAATTTGACTCTACAGAAGTCCCAGTGAGAATAAAATTTGACTTCATGAAGATGGAGTGAATTCTTCGACTTCCTAGGAGTTGAAGATCAATGCAGAGATTTCCAATTTTTGGAGTCGGAGAGTAGAGTTCAACTTTTAGAAGTCAAAGTGAGGACTTCGACTTCTCATTTAACGACCCTCCTTATACTGGTGCGGTTATACCAACCCACGACGATATAGAGAGCGTCGCTACAGTGGGACATTGACCCAACAAATACATTAAGCTGACATGTACACAAATATAAACTCAGAACAACGGAATAAAAGAAATAATATCATTTGTATTCCATCATTCACATTAAATATCCACAGTCCATATAGTGAGTAAAGAAAACTAAAATTTACATAATTGAAATTCTAAATTAAAATTTACATTGTCCACATGAATTACAACTATTTATTGATTACATACTATGAAAATGGAAATACAATAGCTAATCCTCCACAAAAGATGCTACTCCTCTCGCTCGGAGTCGCTTCTAACAGTCTCCTCCAAAGAAGTAGAAACACCTTCACCTGTACGCCGAAGCAAGAGTGAGTCTAAAAGACTCAGCAAGTAATCCATGTACATTATACACACACACATCATATACACATGCTGATTTTTAAATACAAAAGACTTACATGTTGCATGCTTCTAACATAAATTAACATACTTACATTCCTACACATGGTTTCTATTTACAACAAGCGCATGATTTAACTACTCAATACTACCCATTTCATAGCATAATTTTACAAAACTAGAGCATGAATTTAAGTACAATGTGATTAGCAACCTAACATGGAATCTAATCCATTTTACATGCTCATTCCACATTCACGTACACTTTTAACTTGCTGTTTAAATAAAATAAATTCACAATCATACAAGTTGCCACATTTCACCAAGCATGAATAGAATATCGAAACAATATTTACTTGGTTGGTAACTATACACAATTCTAGCATGAAACTAGGTACTAGTTGAGTAACATACTAACATGGAATCTAAGCAATCCTTCATGCATTTTTCACAATTGTAATCACATTTAGCTTGCTGTTTTAAACATGCATTACACATCATTTACATGGTTTACATATGTTCACTTGCTTGCACATTCACTTTACATTATTCACTTACACAATTACACATTCCATTATTCACAAGTTCACATGCATGTACATATATTCACATTACTCATTTAGTTGCCGTGACACATAGTCCAAACCACCACTATAAGGACACACATACACATTCACATACCTATCACCTAGGCAATACAGTGATAGATCTTGGTTAACTGCGCAGAACCAGGAGAAGCACTCTCCACCCTAACCAGTGGAACTTGTCCACCTCTAGGATTTCATCCTATTTGCCCTTAGGATTTCACACACTATGAACCTTCCCATATGGACTTTACTACGGTAGGGTTCCACAGCCCTCTATGGTAGCAGTGTCACATAAGGCACAGTCTATACACTTTTGTAATATTCACAATATTTATATGTTTACATACACTAGTTTACATTGCTTCACTCACTTGAATACAAGCACATAACTATCAGTTCACCTAATAACATGGTACTATTCATGGTGTTTAACAGGTCATAAACTTAATTCCAAGCATACTGTTAATGACTGAAATGTATGCAATTTACAATGGCATGATAACATGTATATTTTTCCATCACATAATTCATAACAGAGTTTACTGTTATCAGAATGTCATGAAATTTTAATCACAAATCCCTGACAGTAAATCTATGACATGTTGAATCTTTCACATTTTTCAAGCCTGTATAACAATTATAAGAATTTAAACATGATTCAGCCACAATTACCGTTAAATCCATCTACACATGGCACACAATAGTATAGTGAGGTATCACAGTTTCAGATCTTACTAACAGTCATCCTGAATGCATAAAAATATTATAAGACCCTAATATGCCAGGAACATAATTATGCAAGAATTTCCAGTATTATTTCATGATCACCAACCACATACAAAATTTTAAATAAATCAATAAGTATACATAAATCCGCCTTAACCTTAGGATATGGTCTACTGCATGTACTGAATCATATATAAAACCGACAACATGTATACACCATCAGAAGTTTGAAAAATAATTCACAAAGGTCAAGCATGCTTTCTGCAGAAAACTGAAGAACTCGGCGGCACATAGGTGGCCGCCAATCAGGTCAACGGCAGCAAAGGTTGCCACCAACGTCTAATCGTAACGGCAATAAATAGTGCTGTTAAGTTCCTGTCTGCACAAAAGCAGATAGAACTCACAAAAACAAGGAAGAACGGGGGTTCCAAGACACGAATAAAATCCGTAAAAATACCTGGGACCTACTAGACGCATGTATGGATGATGTAGGATGGTTACTTGCCTTTGGAAAAATCTACAGATGGATCTATTTGTCAATGAAGCTCTCCTTGGCCATTGCCAAGAAGCCTCCAATCTCCCCTCGCTCGGCCTTCTGTGTTGATCTTTACTGCACACTGGAGTCTGGGAAGTTCTCCTTGATGTTCAGAGGATCTCCTGGTTGTTGTAGAACGCAAGAAGAAGCACCATGTCGCCGGATCAAAGCCTAAAAAAATTGGGGTTCCCACAGGGTTTCTAGGTTTTTTTTTACCCAAGAGTCAAAAGGGACTCTTTCGGCCAGAGAAGGGGGTTTTATAAGCCCATGGGTTTTGGGTATGCGTAGGCAGGGTGGATGACCGTTGGGGGGATGGTTTCCTAATCAGAGGCCAATAAAATCATGGGCGTTTCCAGATCTGAAGCGTAACAAGATCTGGGTTTTAGACGGCAACATCACTGGCCGCCTAACTGAGGTTGGCGTCCATCGATGTGGTGGCCGACCTCCACTTAACGTCAACTCATGTTGACGCCAAGTGACTTTTCGGCCAGAACACAGAATTTCATTTATTCTACCTACACTAGATACATACATGCTATGTACATCACTTAATAATTAAATAATGCACTATGTATGTAATATATACATATATACATGTACAAAATAACTACTTATACATATATACACATATGCACTCAATTTATACATATGGTTCATACAAATCATATGATAAAATTTAACTAAAATTGGCCAAAATTGTAGGGCCTTACACCCTCTCCCCCTTAAAGAAACTTCGTCCTCGAAGTTAGACCGACACTACTCAAACACATGGGGATACTTCTTCTTCATCGCAACCTCAAGCTCCCAGGTAGCCTCCTCTCGCGAGAAGTTGTGTCATAATACTTTCACCGACGCAATGCTCTTGTTCTAGAGATGCTGTACCTTCCGGTCAAGAATAACATTCAGACATATCTCCTGAGCATAGAAACATGGAAAACATGATGAACACTAGCTAAGGCTGGAGGTAAAGCTAGCTCATATGCCACGTTGCCCAAACATTTGAGAATCTCATACAGGCGAATGAATCTAGGACTTAGCTTACTATGCCTGCCAAATCTAACAACACCTCGAGTAGGCGAAATCTTTAGAAAAACATATTCTGTGATGACCCTCATTATACCGGTACGGTTATACCAACCCACGTCGGTATAGTGAACGTTATCACAGTGGGGCATTTACCCAAACGCTATCACATGATTGAGATACACACAAATATAGATACAGAGTAGCGGAAGAAAAGAACCACTATCTTCATTTCATTCATCATCCACATTTAACATACATGATTCAACCAACAATTTAAAAGAACTAAAGTCCACATAATCCACATAAAAGAGGTGCTAGAATAAAATACATAGTTTGTCCATGATTACATGATAATTCTAATACACTGCCTTACAATATATACCATGAAATTACAAAATGTCACAAGTGAACTCCAAAGAGCTAGTCTCCACGCTCGGAGTCGCTCTCCACTACCTCCTCTAACGGTGTAGCGTCACCAACTAAAACTGTACGCCGAAGCAAGTAATGAGTCTAAAAGACTCAGCAAATAACACCACACATATCATATATGTATGTATCATAGCAGGTTTTCATCCCAAGTCACAAGACAAAACATGTAGCATGCTTGATTTCAATAAGAGACAACCTATCATGGTAATTCTACCAAATTAAACACATGGTTCGTGATTTCAGATTTTCCAAAATGAAACGTCCTATCACATGCTTTCTACTTATTCCATCACATAAAGGTTTCACCTTCAATTAAGCAAAACATGAGAGCAACCAAACATGGTGTGCTTACATACATGAAATAAGACCTTCCTATCATGATTTCTACACGTTCTTGCACATGCACATTGTCATTTTATACACTTTTAGCTTGCTGTTTTGACATGAATTAGAAACTCACAACCAATCACATGAAAGCTACAATCTCAATTAACTATATCATGGTGGCACTTAATCATGGAAACGTTAACACATAAGCAAGAAATGCTATTAGCATGGATTCTACACAATTGTACACATGTAAAACATTTTCATAACTACAATTAGGTTGCTGTTATGACACGAGTTTAACGTTAACATATCATGGGTCACCATTTCATCATCTAACACATTAGTTTCACATGTTTGCACAATTTCCTCATTCACATAGTTCACTTTTTACACATTGCACATTTACACATGTTCACATTACACGACTTACACATGTACACATTCACATTTTTCACACTTTAGTGCCGTGACACATAGTCCAAACCACCATAAGAAGGACACATACACATACACATAGACGCCACCTAGGCAATACGGTGACGACTCTTGGACTGCGAAGACCGGGAGAACAAGTCTCCACTCTAACCAGTGGTACTTGTCCACCTCCAGGATTTCATCCTAATGCCTGTTGGGGATCGGATGGGTGGATGGATCAGATCTAGAAGGGGGGGTTGAATAGATCTAACACCAATTAATGCGGAAGCTTAAGCAATTAAAAATTACTTCGAATCAGAGATCAATTCACGCAAACAATTTACTGATCTGAAGTGTGATTAGTGTGTGTGAGCAGATCAATTAGTAGTATGAGCGAAATCCCTATGCCTGCATTTAGCGATATACAAAGGCAAACCACAATTCAAACCACTACACAGAGGATTTTTAGGTGGTTCGGAAATCACCTCCAGTGACTCCTACGTCCACCCCTCACACAGTGACGCCACACTACTCAAAACCTTGAGTACAACTCACACAGGAGCACGACGACTCCAAACACCCTTGAGCACGACGACTCAAGAAACACCTGGAGCACGATGAGTCCAAACTGAGCACGACGGCTCAAACAACAATCGGAGTATGACGACTCCAAATTGAGCACAACGGCTCAAACCACACAGTGAGTGCGACGACTCACAAACCAAAGGTCGACTGCTCACAATACAAATGCTAGATCAAACACAAAAGAGATCAGATCCTCTAGCAATGATCTGATTCAAGACAGATTCGTACATAGAAATTTGTGCAGAACTTCATGCACAAATCTCACAGACGAAATAAGGAAGAACAAACTCAGAAGTAAGGCAAATAGATGTAGAAAG
The DNA here is from genome assembly GCA_014218235.1 of Colocasia esculenta. Taxonomy (NCBI): domain Eukaryota; kingdom Viridiplantae; phylum Streptophyta; class Magnoliopsida; order Alismatales; family Araceae; genus Colocasia; species Colocasia esculenta. The sequence goes on along the minus strand of CM024753.1, from coordinate 125,543,580 downwards.
AGTGTTCTTCGATGAAGAGGCCTTGCAGACGCTTCAATTGAAGAGCCTTGATGGAAATCGATGGAGATTCTCCTCAATTGGCGATGCTCCGCTTTGATGGCATCTGAAATGCCAGGAATCCTTCTTCTCCTACGCCTCTTCAGTTGGAGCTGCTCCCTTGCCTTGCACAGCAAGCTTCTCTCCAGGGATTCCCCTTGATTCCCTTGTCCTTCCTCTTGAAAGGATGGCTTGTAGCTTCTGAAGATGGAGACAGATCTGGAAAGCCCCTTTCAGCCGCCAAAAAGGCTTCTTCTGGAAGTGAATGGGCTCTCTTGCCTTTGGGGTTCAAGGAGAATGGGTATTTATAGCCCCATATGTCCATAAAGTGTCTTGGGGTGCATGGGCACGGAACCCTAGGTCAAATCCCCTAAATCCCAAGCAGCCACGTGTACAGAGAAATTCACGATTTTGACTTTCAGCCGGAGTGTGTCGACCTGCCCTGATCTAGTGTCGACCTGCTGTCCCATTTCTACAAAAATGTTCTGCTAGAAACTGGACCGTGTGTCGACCTGCCCTGATCTAGTGTCGACCTTCCCTTCTGGAATCTGGGACTAGTGTCGACCTGCTTTGATCTAGTGTCGACCTGCCCTTCTAGAATCTGGGACTAGTGTCGACCTGCTTTGATCTAGTGTCGACCTATTGTCCCAGTCTGGCAACTGGGTCTTCTGGAATCTGGGACTAGTGTCGACCTACTTTGATCTAGTGTCGACACTACCAAGACAAAAATTTGTGAACCTGAAAATTTAACACATAAACTATTAGTACAAGATATTATCATTAGAATATAAGATATTAAACATCAAAAACATGTTGTTTAAGCTTTATTGTTATATGTATAAAATGTATAACATGTTCAACATATCATCATCAAAATCACAACATGTCACAATATCTCATCATTAAAATCACAATATGTCATCATCAATATCACAGTATGTCATCATCAAAATCAAGGTATGAGTGATGTTCATTGGATATCATTAAATTACAACTTTAGGAAGTTCCAAAACACACTCAACCCAACAATCTCCCCCTTTTTGATGATGACAAAACATATGCACAATCTCCCAATATCTTGACTCCCTTGACTGCAATAATTCCCCCTTTTACCATATACACACTTTGACATTTCTCCTTTAAAGAACTTTCTCTCCCTTTAAAGGCCTTTTCTCCCCCTTTTTGGAAGGCCCTTTTCTCCCCCTTTTTGATGTGCCCTTTTCTCCCCCTTTTTGACAGCATCAAAAGGATAGATAAGAGAGAGAAACAAAGATTGTAGGAGATCAAGAAATAAAATGTGGGGAATAAATGATCAGAGGCATTCAAAATAAGTGAGGCAATGTGATATTATCAGTTGAGAGAAATTATTGTGTTTTTGTTATTGTGCAACAAAGTTTAATCACAAAGACACATTCAACACAAAGAATAGCAAATTATAATGATCTGAATGTGGTTAAAATAATGATGCACATGTGAAATAAAGTGACCTATATGAGTGAGCAGAAGTATTTAACAAGGACATTAGGAGCTTTAAGTTTAACACAATGTAAAATAATAGGTCTAAACACAGTAAACATGAACTTAATTAAGGTCTTAAGCTTTTCTATCCTTTCTTTTTTATTTTCCTTCAATTTTCACTAGGAAAGAATACAAGAATAAATTAGTTAAATCTCACTTTTCAGTGCAAGAAATCACATTGATCAGATGCAAGACCTCCTGATTACTCAGTGGTTTAACTTTCATTATCTTATACAGAGTTGAAAATTTTGATTTCCACTTTTTGACGCGAAACAAATCACTTGTTAGGTGAAATGGCCGGGTTACTCAGTGGTTCAAGCATTTGCATTGCTCTGTTTGTATCATTCCAGATTGATCATTTTTCTTTTGACATTTTACAGGAATATTTTTGCTTTGACCAGAAAAGTCATGACTATGAATTTAGAAAAATTATTCTTAGCATGTGGTAAAAATAAAGCTTAAACATACACATGTGAAATATTAAAGCCACTCATGTGCCTATAATAGTGTTTTGCAAATCATTTTAAAAACATTCAGTATTATGATTGCTTAACCTTGAAATGATATTGAATCTTTGAAATGAAACTAAATGCACAATGAGTTTAGTTTCAATGTCTTAATTCTCTCATAAGAAAATAGCACAAGGACTCAAAAATTCTGATGAATTTGGGGTTCAAGATAAACAAGTAAGGTCATGAGATATGACAATGACTCCCCCTCAACAATTGCATACAAGACTCTTGATACTTGGCGGAGAAATATACTCACGCATAGTGAAAGTGTCCAGACATGCCTGACTTGTCTTTCTTCAAATCACCATTTGATATACCAAGAATGTCAATGCAATGTGAGAGTGAGGAATTTATGAGCAAGAATATTTGTCAACAAACTGAATGGGAGTTGATGATGAATCAGATATGACAGAATATTTCTCCAGCAAATTTCTCCAGCATTTCACTCAAAGATTCTTTCAAATTCACTCCCCCATAAGATATGCATGATATGAAATGATCATTTAAGCAATTCAGATATGTTCATTCCAAGCAATTTTCACAGAAAGAGTATGAACATGATCAAGCATATATCAACAGGCAATTTACTGAAGGAGAAGAATTTTGCAAAGACTCAAAATAAAGTTTTTGAGATTTTCATTTTTCTTGATCACCTTTATGCAGAAAAGACTATTGATACTTGGCGGAGAATTTTTCTCACGCATGATGATAGTTTCCAGACAAGCCTAACTTGTCCTTTCACATTTCACCATTTGATATACCACATAGTCACTGCAAACAGGGTCAATTACACTTTATTTTTAGCATGAAATTCATTGCATTTATTGAAAAACATTTTTGCACTTTTTCAAATTTACTCCCCCTTAATATGTGCATGGAATGAAAAAGTTAGCAAGCAATTCACACATGATTATGAGCACAATTAGATTTAAGCATAACATGACTTTTGGTACTTGGCGGAGTATTTTACTCACGCATAATGATAGTTTCCAAATGAGCATAACTTATTTTTCCACATGTCATCATTTGATATACCAAGAAGTCAAAGCAGTTAGTATGCACACAGACTCATGGGAACAGTTAAGCATGCATGATAACACAAACATGATTCCAATTGTTATGACACAAAGTTCATTGTTGGGAGTAGCATTGAAACACATTTCTCATTTTTCAGATAGAAATTAAACATTCATTTTAATTCAGGCAATTCAAAATTGAAATAATAAAGAAGTTTTACCTGAATGGTCTTCATTTCTTTTTCAAAGATTTTACCTGTGTTCTCCAATCATTTCTAGCCTTGCACAGCCAATATCTTGAATCCATTTACAGTGTATGGCTGCAAGACTTCTCAGCTTGCTGATCAAGCTGGTTTTGGGACCCACACTTGCTTAGGTCCTGCAATGAAATCAATGTTAGAGTGCAATAAAGATTTTTTGAATCCAAAATGATTTTATTTTTGGTATAGATGCATGTCTTTCATTGACAGAACTATGAGCAGAATTAGTTCCAAATTTTCTTTTTGCTTTGCTCAATGCATCTATGTTTTCATGAAGTGTTCAATTTATATTCACATGGAGTTTCTGAACATTTTCAACAAAATCATGATTCTTAGTTACATGTGAATGTTGTGAAAATTTTGCAAGTAATTCACGCTAAAATCATCATGGAAGAAATGAAATAAATAAGCACTCATTTTTCAATGACAACCATTTAAAAAAAACAATTAATGACTCTTACACAAGGAAGATCATTGGTACTTGACGTAGGTAATTCCTCACACATAATGATAGTTTTCAGACAAACATGACTTGTCCTTCCACAGTTCACCATTTGATATACCAATTGATCTTTGCATAAGAGTCCCAATTGATTTCAGTTTTTATTTAGCAAGGAATCTCTCAGAAGTATTTACCTGGTGAGATTTTCATTTTCTTTCATTCTCTTCACTTACTTTCCTTGTAACCTTAGTCATGAAGCATTCATCTTGAAATTGACTACAAGGATCCCTGCATGCAGCATTCAAGCAACACATTTTAGAACCCAAACTTGTTTGGGTCCTAAGGATCTTCCATGAATTTGCAACAATGATTTTTGAATCCAAAAGGATTTGATATTGGGTGCATTTTTCTGAAGTCTAGAAACACTGGAATCTTGGTTTCTAATCTTAGAGCTATTGGTATAGAATGCACCACTGACATACTGAACATTTTGTTTTCTATTTTTTAGATTTTTATCATTGAGATTTTTAACATGGAATTCAGAAGAGATCTTTTGTGCAACAGTTCCTTTTTCATGTACGTAGAATTTCTGAGTGTTTTCAGCATGAACATGATCTTTATTCTTATGTACATTAACATGAAACGTGGGAGCATGCACAAAATTATCAATTCTATGCCAACATTCCCTAGAAGTATGCCCAAATTTATGACATGTGAACCACTGGATTGATTTGGCATATTTATTGAAATGTTGATCTCTATTCCAGCAATGTTTGGCAAGATGACCAGGTTTATTGCAGTTGAAGCAAAAGAGAGCATTTCTTACCTGATTCTTACCTTGGCATGTGTGCATTTGCTGGAATCTTCTTTTCATGTGAGGAGGCTTACCATGAGGAGAAGGAGGTACCTTTTGGTGGCTCTTGGCATGATGTGAATTTTGAACTTGCCTTGGAGCCCTTTGGACTGATGGAGGAAGTAGATGATTCTTCTTGACATCAGCATTTTTCTTTTTCTCTGTCTGTTTATGAACAAGAACTTTCACAAGTTTTTTATTAGAGATATAAAGGTTCTTATTCACAGCAGATTTCACAAATGTTAATTTTGTTTTATTTCCATTTTTCTTACCTCTCACAGAAGCAAGACTTGTGTTTTTAGTATTTTTCAATTCATGTCCAAGCTTTTGTTTTTCAGCTTTTAAGGCAACAACTTCTTTTTCTAAAATTTGAAGTTTGTTTAGCATGACATCCAACCCATTTTTCATCTTGTTCTTTTCATTTTCAAATTGAGCAATTTGTTTTTCCAAATCAGAAATTTTATTATTGAAATTGCTACATTCATTATCCAATGGTTTGTCATGGAACAAGCATTCAATCTTCCTTTTTAGATGATGATTTTCCTCAACAAGTTGTTTGCATCTCTCATTTATTTGATGATCATGAGCCATGTTAGAAATCTGTTTGTTTAATTGATCATTATCAAATTTGAAGGTTTCAATGAGATCAATCAATTTTCCATTTTCATTTTCCAGATCAATAACTTTTGATTTCAATAGCTCATGGTTTTCTTTCAATCCATTGAGTTTATTTTCACGGATTTGGACTTCATCTTCCAAATTCTTTCTCAGAATTTAATTTTTCAACTTTAATTTTCAAATTCTCATTTTCTTCTGAAAAATCTTTATCATTGTTCTGGAGCAATTCAAGTGTATTTGTCAAATTTTCAATTTTTTTATGGCAATATTTTAAAGTCATTTTCAAATCTTTATTCTTAGTGTTCAACTTTGCATTAAATTTTGTATCTTCTCACAGAACTCAACCAATTCAGCATAAGACATGCTTTCATCTTCATCAGAATCAGAATTAGAATACACAAATGGATCTAGAGTTGATTTACCTCACCTTTTAGACCCATTTGAACTCTTGTGTTCTGAAGAGGATGAAGAGAGTTCTGAACTCTTAGAGTGTGCAGTGAGAGCCACAACCTTCTGAATTGTTGATGTTCTGGATTCATTGATGTTCTTCTTTGCCATAAAGTACTTGTGAATTTCTTTTGCTCCTTTTCTTTGTGCTTCCTTTGAAAAACTTGATGAAGGTGAGACTGGTGATTTCTCTGAAATTATAACAGGAAATTTATGTAGATTAAAGAGATTTGCCATTATACCAAGACTCACAAAAGACTATTAGATCTAATCACAGTGAATCAATGTAACAAGGAATTAGATCTAACAATTAGAGTGATTAATTTGCTCTAATGCCAAATGGAGGAATTAGAGCGATTAAACACACAATTCAAGAAATTAACACAGAGATCAAACAGAAGCAATCAAATTCAGATCAGAAATAGATATTAACCCGCTCGGATATCAATCGTTAGGAATCAGAGCGATTAATCACACAGAGACAGATCATCCAAAAACACAACTGATGAACAGTAAACCCCGCTCTGATACCAATTGTTGGGGATCTGATGGGTGGATGGATCAGATCTATAAGGGGGGGGGGGTTGAATAGATCTAACACCAATTAATGGGGAAGCTTAAGCAATTAAAAATTACTTCGAATCAGAGATCAATTCACCCAAATAATTTACTGATCTGAAGTGTGATTAGTGTGTGTGAGCAGATCAATTAGTAGTGTGAGCAAAATCCCTATGCATGCATCTAGAGATATACAAAGGCAAACCACAATTCAAACCACTGCACAGAGGATTTTTAGGTGGTTCGGAAATCACCTCCAGTGACTCCTACGTCCACCCCTCACACAGTGAGGCCACACTACTCAAAACCTTGAGTACAACTCACATAGGAGCACGACGACTCCAAACACCCTTGAGCACGACGACTCAAGAAACACTTGGAGCACGATGACTCCAAACTGAGCACGACGGCTCAAACAACAACCGTTGTACGACGACTCCAAATTGAGCACGACGGCTCAAACCACACAGTGAGTGCGACGACTCACAAACTAGAGCTCGACGGCTCATAATACAAAAGCTAGATCAAACACAAAAGAGATCAGATCCTCTAGCAATGATCTGATTCAAGAAAGATTCGTACACAGAAATTTGTGTAGAACTTCATGCACAAATCTCACAGACGAAATAAGGAAGAACAAACTCAGAAGTAAGGTAAATAGATGTAGAAAGAGTGTTCTTCGATGAAGAGGCCTTGCAGACGCTTCAATTGAAGAGCCTTGGTGGAAATCGATGGAGATTCTCCTCAATTGGCGATGCTCTGCTTTGATGGCATCTGAAATGCCAGAAATCCTTCTTCTCCTATGCCTCTTCAGTTGGATCTGCTCTCTTGCCTTGCACAGCAAGCTTCTCTCCAGGGATTCCCCTTGATTCCCTTGTCCTTCCTCTTGAAAGGATGGCTTGTAGCTTCTGGAGATGGAGATAGATCTGGAAAGCCCCTTTTAGTCGCCAAAAAGGCTTCTTCTGGAAGTGTATGGGCTCTCTTGCCTTTGGGGTTCAAGGAGCATGGGTATTTATAGCCCCATATGTCCATAAAGTGCCTTGGGGTCCATGGGCACGGAACCCTAGGTCAAATCCCCTAAATCCCAAACAACCACGTGTACAGAGAAATTCATGATTTTGACTTTCAGCCGGAGTGTGTCGACCTGCCCTGATCTAGTGTTAACCTGCTGTCCCATTTCTGCAAAATTGTTCTGCTGGAAACTGGATCGTGTGTCGACCTGCCCTGATCTAGTGTCGACCCGCCCTTCTGGAATCTGGGACTAGTGTCGACCTACTTTGATCTAGTGTCGACCTGCCCTTTTGGAATCTGGGACTAGTGTCGACCTGCTTTGATCTAGTGTCGACCTGCTGTCCCAGTCTGGCAACTGGGTCTTCTGGAATCTGGGACTAGTGTCGACCTACTTTGATCTAGTGTCGACACTACCAAGACAAAAATGTGTGAACCTGAAAATTTAACACATAAACCATTAGTACAAGATATTATCATTAAAATATGAAATATTAAACATCAAAAATATATTGTTTAAGCATTATTGTGATATGTATAAAATGTATAACATGTTCAACATATCATCATCAAAATCACAACATGTCACAATATCGCATCATTAAAATCACAATATGTCATCATTAATATCACAGTATGTCATCATCAAAATCAAAGTATGAGTGATGTTCATTGGATATCATTAAATTACAACTTTAGGAAGTTCCAAAACACACTAAACCCAACCATGCCCATAGGATTTAACACATTGAACCTTCTCATGGAGACTTTTCCATGATATAGTTTCACGGCCCTCCATGGAAGCAGTGTCACTCTTGGCACAGTCTTACACATTACATACACCGATTTTAGTACACATTTACACAAGATATCCTCATACCCTTTTCATTCTCTCTCACACACACATGGCTCTGTTTTTCCTAGCATGATGCTACTGATAACACGGATTAACATTCACTAACTTGCATTAATCAGGTTGGAAAAACACATCATTAAGTCATATTCATGATAACATGCATTTATCACATAAAATTTTCATAACATACTTTGCAATCATTAGAATAGCATGAAAATTTAACCACATACTCATTTCTGGTCTATAATCTTACATGAAATTTTCCAGAATTTTCAGAGTTAACATATATTTTCAGAAATTAAAACATTCAACCTCATATTATCCATAATTCGATTCCACACCGAACACAGCATGAATAGCAGATTCAACAGACCTCAACCCTGAACCCAACATATACCTTATCATAGGAATTTCCCCCAGATTTATTACACAACATACAATTTACTGGAAATTTCACAAACCCTACGCATGTTTTCTATTTTCAGAACAGAAATTTACAGTAAATGATACTAGCATGAAGAAATTTCAGAAATTGCAGGGCATAGACTGACCCCTACGCACATGGTTCATAAAATTTAGGGCACCCAAATTCCTCACGAGTTGCACAAACATAAACTAACATGATCTAGGATTTTTATCATACATGCATTTTTCATAAATGACACCCTTCATACCAATTTCAGAAATTGTAAGGACCTCACCACACATACCACCATTCATAATACATATCATAGTACGGTTACCATATATCCTCATGCGAGAACCTCGAAAAATTATCATATAGAAGGAGAGAACAACTCACTGTTCTGTCCTGACGATCTTAACCGCATAGTCTGGCCGCTAATGGATCTTAACGGCAACATCGTTGGCCGTTAATGAAGATCTTGCCGGCAAGGGATCTTGCCGTCAAGTTCAGGTCTGTGCAGAAATACAGACCCGAGCTCCAAATACAAGAGGAATGGGGGATCCAGGACTCGATTTAAAAATCTGTAAAAATAAAAAAACCCTACTAGACATCTACATGGACGAAATGTGAGGGTTACTTGCCTCTAAACAAGTCTCCAAAAGGATTTAGATGGTGGTGAAGCTCTCCTTGGGCAGTCCCAAGAAGCCTCCACAAATGCTCTCCTCTAGGTTCTAGGTTGGTGTAGAAGTTGAACCGCGGTTGGGGAAGTCTTCCCCGATGTTCCAGCTACCCTCCTGAAGCAGTAGGTCGCCGGATGAAGCCTTGAACCGCCAGATTGAAGGCTCAAAAGTTCAATCTTTGTGCAGCTCCGAGCTAGGGTTTTCTCTATCTCTTGAAAGAGGTCAAGAGAGGTTTTCTAGTGTAAAAGGGGTGTGGTTTATAGCAAAGGGGTTTGGGGAACCCCGGAGAGGTGATGGGAAAGCCTTCTAGCCATTGGGGACATCTCCCCAATGGCTGGACTTGCTTGCCCCCGGAGTTTCGGGTTCTACAACGCATGCAGGTCAGAGATCTTAACGTCCACATCCATGGACGTTGGCTTAAGCATTGGCGTCCATCGAGGTGGACGCTGACTCAGAATGGGCGTCCATCCATGTGGACGCCAATTGGGTCCTTCGGCCAGAACTCAAAACATGCAGAAACCATGCTTAACTTACCTATGTACATGCCATACATATGTATTATCATGTACACACTACCACCATGCAACTCATACATTATTTACAACTAATTATACACATGCACCCATACGTATAACTAGTTAATACATACGTAGATATGTACATCTATGCTTACACAAACATTAATTATTTCTACGAAATAAAATAATGCAATGAAATTCGAGGGCCTTACACCCTCTCCCCCTTAAAGAAACTTCATCCTCGAAGTTTAAACAAAACTACTCAAACAAACGAGGATACTTCTTCTTCATCGCATCCTCAAGCTCCCAAGTAGCCTCTTCTCGCGAGAAGTTCCACCATAGAACTTTCACCGACGTAATACCCTTGTTCCGGAGATGCTGAACCTTCCGGTCAAGAATAGCTACTGGTTGCTCCACATACGACAAATATGGCTGAATCTCTACTGGCTCATGGCTAATCACATGAGATGGATCTCGGACATACTTCCTAAGCATAGAAACGTGGAAAACAGGATGAACACTAGCTAAAGCTGGGGGTAACGCTAGCTCATATGCCACGCTGCCCAATCGTCTGAGAATCTCATACGGGCCAATGAATCTAGGGCTCAACTTACTATGCCTGCCAAATCTGACGACACCATGAGTAGGTGATATCTTCAAGAAGACATGACCACCCACCTCAAATTCCATATCCTTCCTCCTGTTGTCGGCATAGCTCTTCTGCCTATCCTGCGCCGCAACAAGCCTCTTCCTGATAAGCTGGACCTTATCCGAAGTCTCCTAAACTAACTCCGGACCGATCAGTTGCCTATCACCGATCTCCTCCCAACATAAAGGAGATCTGCAAGGCCTACCATATAACGCCTCAAATGGAGCCATACCAATACTCGTATGAAAGCTGTTGTTGTATGCGAACTCCACTAGAGGTAGATGACGCTCCCAATCTTCCTTCCAATCCAGTACACATGCTCTCAACATATCCTCGGGCATCTGGATAGTCCTCTCGGACTGTCCATCTGTCTGGGGATGAAACGCCGAACTGAGCTTCAGCTCCGAACCTAACGCATGCTGAAGACCCTTCCACAACCTCGAAGTAAATCTCGGATCTCGATCCAAAATGATCGACTTCGGCACACCATGCAATCTAACCACATTACTAACATACAATCTAGCTAAGCTCTCAACTGACTGCTTCTTCTTCATAGGTAAGAAAAGCGCAGTCTTCGAGAATCTATCTACAACTACCCAAATCGAGTCATTGCCCCTTCTAGATCGAGGCAAACCCGAAACAAAGTCCATAGTGACAGCTTCCCACTTCCACACTGGGATCTCCATCCTTTGCATAAGGCCAGATGGTCGCTGTCGCTCGGCCTTCACTTGCTGACACACTAAACACCGGGATACATAATCTGCCACATCCTTCTTCATGCCGAACCACCAAAAGGACCTCTTCAAATCCTGGTACATCTTTTTGTTACCCGGATGAATAGAGAATCTCGACCTATGAGCTTTTGCTAACACATGCTCATGGACATCTACCAAATCAGGGACACAAACACGGTGATGGAATCTAATCACACCGTCCTCATCACGAGCAATGCCTGCCTTGCCAACTAAATCTAAGAGTCTAGGGTCAGCTTTCTGTTGCTCGATCATCTCATCCAAAACCGAGGACCTAAGAGATAATTGAGCTACAAAAGCCTGGCATAACGATGGCTCTAACTCAGTCAACGTGCAAGCCGCCTCCTCCAACATCTTCCAGTCCTGCTGGAGAGATGGCCTCTTCCTACTCAGAGCATCCGCTACGACATTCGCCTTCCCAGGGTGATACTGAAGGTCGAAGTCATAGTCCTTCAAGAACTCAATGCATCTTCTCTGCCTCAGGTTTAATTCCTTTTGGGAGAAAAGATACTTCAAGCTCTTGTGGTCGGTAAACACCTCAAATCTGACACCATAAAGATAGTGCCTCCAGATCTTTAGTGCATGAACCACTGTTGCGAGCTCCAAATCATGAGTCGGATAGTTCTTCTCATGCTCCTTCAGCTGACGAGAAGCATAAGCCACTACCCTTCCTTGTTGCATTAGCACACAGCCTAAGCCAATCTGAGACGCATCCGTGTAGATAGCAAAACCCTCTACACCGCTCGGTAAGACTAACACCGGAGCTGACGTGAGCTTAGTCATCAACAATTGAAAACTACTCTCACACTTCTCGGACCAGACAAACTTCACTCCCTTTCTGGTGAGCTGAGTCAATGGGGCGGCGATGGATGAAAATCCCTCAATGAATCACCGATAGTAACCAGCCAAACCCAAAAAACTACGAATCTCCGAAGGGGTCTTGGGAGTCTCGCAATCCACAACTGCCTGGACCTTTTATGGATCAACTGCAACACCAGCACCGGAGATAACATGCCCGAGGAAATGAACCTCGCGTAACCAGAAATCGCAATTGCTGAACTTAGCATACAACTTGTTCTCATGGAGAACCTCTAATACCACCCTCAAATGCTGACAGTGTGCGACCTCGTCCGAAGAGTAGACCAGCACATCATCAATAAACACTACAACAAAGCTATCTAGATACGGCCTAAACACCCTGTTCATGAGAACCATGAACGCTGCAGGGGCGTTGGTCAATCCGAAAGGAAGGACCAAAAACTCATAATGTCCATAACGGGATCTGAATGCCGTCTTGGACACATCCTCACTCCGAATCCTCAACTGATGATAACCAGATCACAAATCAATCGTAGAAAAGACTGATGCATCTTGCAACTGGTCAAACAAATCATCAATACGAGGTAAGGGATACCTGTTCATCACAGTCACTTGGTTCAGCTTTCTGCAGTCAATGCATAACCTAAGTGACCCGTCTTTCTTCTTGACGAATAATACAGGTGCGCCCTAAGGGGAAACACTAGGGCGAATAAATCCCTTATCTAGCAACTCTTGCAACTGCCTCCTTAACTCGGCTAACTCCGTAGGTGCCATCCGATATGGAGCCTTCGAGATAGGAGAGGTGCCCCGGAAGCAACTCTATGGTGAACTCTATCTCTTTATCCGGTGGCAATCCAGACAAATCATCAGGAAAGACGTCTGGAAAATCCTGCACTACCTCGATCTCTGCAAGAGTAGGTGACTCATCAGCCTCTGGTACTAACACCACGCTGGCACGAAAAGCGTCACAACCCTTGTTTACCATGCGCATCGCCTTCATGGCAGAGATGACCAACTTTCCCGCTAGGTTCCTTGGCAAGAGATGAGAGAACTCGTCCTCACCAGGAATGTGGAAAACAATCCTCTTCCCACGACAATCTACTAACGCATAGTGCTCCTCTAGCCAATCCAGACCAAGAATAGCATCAAAGTCCTTCATCTTTAGCAAGAAAAAACACCCTTCTAGGATTCTATCCTCAATGCACACAGGTAACGGCGGAATGCACTTCCTAGTCGATACCATACCCGCAGGGGTGTGCACAGACAAAGGGACTTCTAAATCCTCAGACTCTATGCCTGACTCTAGGGCTAACTGCCTAGCGAACCGCTCGGAAATGAACGAGTGAGTAGCACCCGTATCAAACAAAACCCGAGCGTGCACACCTAGAAGTAAAACTGTACCTTCGGTGACATGCTCCGCCTGCTCGGCGTCCTCGCACGCTAAAGCAAACACTCGAGCTGGGGCTCGAGGCCTTCCTGGTCTTCCTGTAGCTAGCGCTATCGCCGCTACTGCTGCTGGGGCTAGTGCTCCGCACTGGACTCCCTGCTGAAGTCTCGGACAATCCTTGATCTTGTGGTCTCTACTTCCGCACTTCAAGCACTTTCCCATAACCATCCAACATTCGGAACCACTATGTGTCTTCCCACACTGGGGACACTCTTTCTTCATACCAGGGGAACGTACAGAGGGTACCTGAGCATTGCCGACTGCTACTGATTGCTGCTGTGTCTGGTACACCGCTTTCTTCTTGTCCTGCCGCTGAAACGTAGCTGCAGGCCTCTTCTGCGAAGCCTTCTTCTCTTCAAGGTATTGCTCCATCTCACCCTCCTGTCTACAAGCAGCACTAAGTGCCTCGTCCAAGGTGCGATGGTCGAACGCCACTAGCCTCGTCCTCAATGATGGTTTGAGTCCCATCACAAACTTCTTCGCCTTTCTGTGCTCATCAACCACAATGTGAGGTGCATACTTAGATAGTTCTGCAAACCTTGCCTCATACTCTAGTACGGTCATGGAGCCTTGAGCTAAAGAGAGGAACTCCTGCTCCATCCGATCTTGAATATGCTTGGGGACGAACTTGGCCCGAAAGAGCCTCACGAACTTGTCCCAAGCAACATCAACCGCGCCGTCCTCAAACCGTGTACGCAGCAATGAAGCCCACCATACATCAGCTCTTTCCTACAATACATCATTCATAAGCGCCATCTAAACAAATCTAACTTAACAGAACATACAAGCATATAAACTAAAGCATACCTATAGCATGTAGGTGGCTAATGTGACCTTATCCTCATCTGCACACCTGATGGCTCGGAAGATCTTTTCTATCCCCCTCATCCATCTTTCTGCCAACAATGGATCACTCTCCCCCTTGAAAGAGGGTGGTAGCATCCTCTTGAATCTCTCCATGATGGAAGGTCCACCATGGTCCTGAGTTGGAACTTGAGCCTGCTACATCAAACAACAAGCAATTTCATATTCAACACAATATCATGAAATTTAAATAACACTGACTACTAGTTGTTTTATTAGTCTAACCTGAGCCTCCAACTGTGCCTGGAGTGCTGCCTGAGTATGAGCCTGCGTCTGCATGGCTTGCATCGGACCTTGCATGAATACTCCATAATCCACAGGCGGCGGTGGGGGAAGTACAGGACCCTGAGGTGCCGGGGCCTGCTGCTCCGCCCGCTCCTCACGTCTCGGCTCGTCCTCACGGGCCGGCGCTTCGCCACGCCTACCTCTCGAAGCCATGGCTGCAATAAATTTCAGCCACTATTAGAGCTACATTAGTTTATTTCCTAACCATTTTCTTATCTATTTTCCATTCATTATTAATCAATTCTACACATGTGGACATTCCTATATAGACTTAGCATGTATTGCAGATGATGATGCATGTATATTTATGTATAATCTCAATCAGTCGCTCTGATACCAATCCTTGTGACGACCCTCATTATACCGGTACGGTTATACCAACCCACGTTGGTATAGTGAACGTTATCACAGTGGGGCATTTACCCAAACGCTATCACATGATTGAGATACACACAAATATAGATACAGAGTAGCGGAAGAAAAGAACCACTGTCTTCATTTCATTCATCATCCACATTTAACATACATGATTCAACCAACAATTTAAAAGAACTAAAGTCCACATAATCGACACAAAAGAGGTGCTAGAATAAAATACATAGTTTGTCCATGATTACATGATAATTCTAATACACTGCCTTACAATACATACTATGAAATTACAAAATGTCACAAGTGACTCCAAAGAGCTAGTCTCCACGCTCGGAGTCGCTCTCCACTGCCTCCTCTAACGGTGTAGCGTCACCAACTAAACCTGTACACCGAAGCAAGTAATGAGTCTAAAAGACTCAGCAAATAACACCACACATATCATATATGTATGTATCATAGCAGGTTTTCATCCCAAGTCACAAGACAAAACATGTAGCATGCTTGATTTCAATAAGAGACAACCTATCATGGTAATTCTACCAAATTAAACACATGGTTCGTGATTTCAGATTTTCCAAAATGAAACGTCCTATCACATGATTTCTACTTATTCCATCACATAAATAAGACCTTCCTATCATGATTTCTACACGTTCTTGCACATGCACATTGTCTTTTTATACACTTTTAGCTTGCTGTTTTGACATGAATTAGAAACTCACAACCAATCACATGAAAGCTACAATCTCAATTAACTATATCATGGTGGCGCTTAAACATGGAAACGTTAACACATAAGCAAGAAATGCTATTAACATGGATTCTACACAATTGTACACATGTAAAACATTTTCATAACTACAATTAGGTTGCTGTTATGACACGAGTTTAACGTTAACATATCATGCGTCACCATTTCATCATCTAACACATTAGTTTCACATGTTTGCACAATTTCCTCATTCACATAGTTCACTTTTTACACATTGCACATTTACACATGTTCACATTACACGACTTACACATGTACACATTCACATTTTTCACACTTTAGTGCCATGACACATAGTCCAAACCACCATAAGAAGGACACATACACATCACATACACATACACATAGATGCCACCTAGGCAATACGGTGACGATTCTTGGACTGCGCAGACCGGGAGAACAAGTCTCCACCCTAACCAGTGGTACTTGTCCACCTCCAGGATTTCATCCTAATGCCCATAGGATTTAACACATTGAACCTTCTCATGGGGACTTTTCCATGATACGGTTCCACGGCCCTCTATGGAAGCAGTGTCACTCTTGGCATAGTCTTACACATTACATACACCGATTTTAGTACACATTTACACAAGACATCCTCATACCCTTTTCATTCTCTCTCACACACACATGGCTCTGTTTTTCCTAGCATGATGCTACTGATAACAGGGATTAACATTCACTAACTTGCATTAATCAGGTTGGAAAAACACATCATCAAGTCATATTCATGATAACATGCATTTATCACATTGTTCACATGAAATTTTCATAACATACTTTTCAGTCCTCCGAATAGCATGAAAATTTAACCACATACTCATTTCAGGTCTATAATCTTACATGAAATTTTCCAGATTTTTCAGAGTTAACATATATTTTCAGAAATTAAAACATTCAACCTCATATTATCCATAATTCGATTCCACACCGAACACAACATGAATAGCAGATTCAACAGACCTCAACCCTGAACCCAACATATACCTTATCACAATAATTTCCCCCAGATTTATTACACATCATAAAATTTACTGGAAATTTCACAAACCCTACGCATGTTTTCTATTTTCAGAACAGAAATTTACAGGAAATTATACTAGCATGGAGAAATTTCAGAAATTGCAGGGCACAGACTGACCCCTATGCACATGGTTCATAAAATTTAGGGCACCCAAATTCCTCACGAGTTGCACAAACATAAACTAACATGATCTAGGATTTTTATCATACATGCATTTTTCGTAAATGACACCCTTCATACCAATTTCAGAAATTGTAAGGACCTCACCTGTGACGGCCCTCATTATACCGGTACGGTTATACTAACCCACGTCGGTATAGCGAGAGTCCTCACAGTGGGACATTTACCCAAACGATACAAACAGCTGAGATACACGCGAATATACAACAGAGTAGCGGAAGTAAAAGACAAATGTCTTCATTTATTCATCATCCACATTAAACATACATGAAATTCGCAATTAACATTAAGAGCTAAAAGTTCACATAATTTAAATTCCTGAAATTTAAATACATAATGTCCACACTTATACATTCTTTTCGTGATAACTCTAATACAACGTTCAAATTACATACTATGAAATGCACAAGTCACAAAGAACTCCAAAGACTAATCTCCGCGCTCGGAGTCCGTCTCCACCGTCTCCTCCAACGGTGCCACGTACACCACGCCAGCAAGAAGTCTAAAGACTCAGCAAGCAACACTACTCATAACATACACGGTCATAGCGGTCTACATGCACATTCACAATTTTCAACACATGGCATGCTAGTCATTTGAAAGTTTCAACCTATCATGGAAGTTTTACAAATTAATACATGGATCATGCTTTCAGATTTCTAAGAATAAAACTTTACCTATCACATGCTCTCTATTCAATTTACTCATGAAATTTTGCCTTTAAGGAACCAAAACATGAGAGCTACCAACATGAACACTGTGCATATATGAAAGGAAAACACAACTAGCATGGGTTTTACATGTTCTTAAGTACATACATAAACATTTTCACATGCTTTAAGTTGCTGGTTTCACAAGGTTTAATGGCTGTAAACCTACACATGAGAGCTACAATCTTGTTTAAAACATACCATGTGAACAACCAATCATGCTATTTTGTACACGTGATCATCAATTATCCCTAACATGGATTCTAGACATTTTTGCACATATAAACATGATGATAACAACATGAAATTTCTGATTTCACATGGTTTCAGATTTGTCTCACATGGATTTCAATGTCATATTCTCACATTTAGAATTTCACATTTTCTTTACACAAGTTTCCTCTTTCACATGGTTGCACTTTGCACATACACATTCACATTGTTCACTTACACATTTACACATGAACACATACACATTACACATCACACATTTTAGGTGCCGTGACACATAGTCCAAACCACCAAAGAAGGACATATACATATCACATTACACATAGACGCCATCTAGGCATTCCAATGGCGACTCTTGGACTGCGCAGACCGGGAGAACAAGTCTCCACCCTAACCAGTGGTACTTGTCCACCTCCAGGATTTCCCCCTAATGCCCTTAAGGTGACTTACACATTGAACCTTCTCAGGGGGACTTTTCCCTGATACGGTTCCACTGCCCTCTGTGGAAGCAATGTCACACTTGGCACATTTACACATTTTACCAATTTTACACATGGTTTTACACATCACTTTTCATCTCATTCACTTTCTCCCTCACATACACATCTCTATTTTTCCTGACATGGCACTACATATTTCAGGAGTTTAACACACAGTAAATTCACTAATCAGGTTGGGTTTAAACAATATCTAACCACCTTACGATAACATACATAGATTTTTACATTTCACATGGAAAAATACATAACTCCTTATATACTCGTCCAAATGACCTGAAATTTTAACCACATGCTATTTTCGGGCTCAAGGTCCTATCTTCAATTTTTCAGATTTTGCTGAGCTAAATAGAATTTACAGAAAATCAAATACCTATTTCGCATGCCATTCACAATTTAAGTTGACATGGAGTTTAACACATCATGCATTTTTGCCACTTACTGTTTGAACAGAGACTACTGTTACATGCATGACCTGAGAATATAGAATTATCCTATATCATACAACCATAGTTCGATCACCACAAATCTTTCTTTCATGGCTTTTTATTTACCGAACCGAATTTATTAGAAATTTAGGCAAGCATGGAAAATTTATCAGAAATTGAGTATACGCATACTGATCCACTAATCTTCATGATCTGACAAAACTGAGGCATTCAGACTAGTCCTAATCATAAAACATAGATTGGCAAGATTATCAACAAATCATGCTTACAAATTCATGGGATACAATTTTCTAACATTCACCACCACACATCACACTCATCCACACACCACATTTAACAGTATACATAGTGTATTGGGTTACCATATATCCTCATCACAGAAACCATACTGAAAATAGTTGTATAGGAAGGGTAGAACAGGTAACTGTTCTGTCCAGAGGAACTTGGCGGCGGTCTCTGGCCACTGACTCAGTGTCAGCGGCATGGTCGATGGACGCCAAGCATAATCTCAGCGTCCAGTGACCTTGCCGTCAATGTAGGTCTGTGCAGAAACACAGACCCGAGCTCTCAAGTTGGGGTGAATGTGAGGGTCTAGGACTCAAGGGAAAATTCATAAAAATTGTAGAATCGACATAGACACATACGGGGACGTTATGGTTAGGTCACTTGCCTTTTAGAAATTGCTCTAATGGATCTAGGGTGCTGGTGAAGCCCTCCTTGGGCAGTCCCAAGAAGGTGCAGAACGTCCTCCAAGATCTCCTCCCTCCGGGCTCCTGGATGATCTCCACAGCAAGGGAATGTCGGGGAGGTCTTCTCCTTTAGTCCAGCTAGCTTCTTGTCGAGGAAGATGGCTAGATACAGCTTCAGGGGGTCAGATCCTTGGGAGCAAAGTGGGGGTTTTTCTCACAGCTCCCTCTAGGGTTTTTCTCCTCTTGTTTCTCTCTTGCAAAGGTGAAGAGAGGGGTGGGAGAAGGCAGATCCGGGTTCAGACATATGGGGAGGCCTCTCTCCCACTCACAGGGTGACAAGATAGCTCTCAGAGCCGTTGGGGACAGCTCCCCAATGGCTGAGCTTTCTTGTTTCTGGAATTTCTGGCTCTGCAACGCATGCAGGTCAGAGAGATAGGAGTCCATATCGTTAGACGCCAGGTTTAGTGTTGGCGTCCATGTCTGGACGCTGACACCACCTCAACGGCAAGGGGTTGACTCCAATCTGGCCTTCGGCCAGAACTCTAAAACATGCAGAAAACTATGCATGCCATGCATGTATACATGCAATATGTATATGGTAATGTATCCATACCATCACCATTCAATACATGCATTATTTACATCTAGTATAAACATATGCACACGTAATTATACTAATTAATACGTACGTAAATATGTATATACATACACAAGCACCAACATACATACACAAATACAAATAAATGCAACGGAAATTCGAGGGCCTTACATCACCACACATACCACCATTCATAATACATATCATAGTACGGTCACCATGTATCCTCATGCGAGAACCTCGAAAAATTATCATATAGAAGGAGAGAACAGCTCACTGTTCTGTCCTGACGATCTTAACGGCATAGTCTGGCCACTAATGGATCTTAACGGCAACATCGTTCGCCGTTAATGAACATCTTGCCAGCAAGGGATCTTGCCTTCAAGTTCAGGTCTGTGCAGAAATACAGACCCGAGCTCCAAATACAAGAGGAATGGGGGATCCAGGACTCGATTTAAAAATCTATAAAAATAACAAAACCCTACTAAACATCTACATGGATGAAATGTGAGGGTTACTTACCTTTAAACAAGTCTCCAAAGTGATTTAGATGGTGGTGAAGCTCTCCTTGGGCAGTCCCAAGAAGCCTCCACAAATGCTCTCCTCCAGGTTCTAGGTTGGTGTAGAAGTTGAACCGCAGTTGGGGAAGTCTTCCCCGATGTTCCAGCTACCCTCCTAAAGCAGTAGGTCGCCGGATGAAGCCTTGAACCACCAGATTGAAGCCTCCAAAGTTCAGTCTTTGTGCAGCTCCGAGCTAGGGTTTTCTCTATCTCTTGAAAGAGGTCAAGAGAGGTTTTCTGGTGTAAAAGGGGTGTGGTTTATAGCAAGGGGTTTGGGGAACCCCGGAGAGGTGATGGGAAAGCCTGCAAGCCGTTGGGGACATCTCCCCAATGGCTGGGCTTGCTTGCCCCCGGAGTTTCGGGGTCTGCAACGTATGGTCAGAGATCTTAACGTCCACATCCATGGACGTTGGCTTAAGCATTGACATCTATCGAGGTGGACGCTGACTCAGAATGGGCGTCCATCCATGTGGACGCCAATTGGGTCCTTCGGCCAGAACTCAAAACATGCAGAAACCATGCTTAACTTACCTATGTACATGCCATACATATGTATTATCATGTACACACTACCACTATGCAACTCATACATTATTTACAACTAATGATACACATACACCCATACGTATAACTAGTTAATACATACGTAGATATGTACATCTATGCATACACAAACATTAATTTTTTCTATGAAATAAAATAATGCAACGAAATTCGAGGGCCTTACATATTCGCCCACTTCGAACTCTAAATCCTTCCTTCTGTTGTCGGCATAACTCTTCTACCTATCTTGTGCCGCAACAAGCCTCTTCCTGATAAGCTAGATCTTATCCGAAGTCTCCTGAACTAACTCCGGACCGACCAATTGCCTATCGCCAATCTCCTCCCAACATAAAGGAGATCTACAAGGCCTTCCATACAACAACTCAATTGGAGCCATACCAATACTAGCATGAAAGCTGTTGTTGTATGCAAACTCCATAAGAGGTAAATGACGCTCCCAATCATCATTCCAATCCAGTACACATGCTCTCAACATATCCTCGAGCGTCTGGATAGTCCTTTCGGACTGTCCATCTGTCTGGGGATAGAACGCTGAACTAAGCTTCAACTCAGAACCTAATGCATCCTGAAGACCTCTCCACAGCCTCGAAGTAAACCTCGGATCTCGATCCGAAATGATCGACTTTGGCACACCATGTAACCTAACTATGCTACTAACATACAATCTAGCTAAGCTCTCGACTGACTGCTTCTTCTTCATAGGCAAGAAATGCGCAGTCTTTGAGAATCTATCTACCACTACCATATCGAGTCATTGCCTCTCCTAGATCTGGGCAAACCCGTTACAAAATCCATAGTGACAGCTTCCCACTTCCATACTGGGATCTTCATCCTCTGTATAAGACCAGATGGTCGCTATCGCTCGGCCTTCACTTGTTGGGATACTAAACACCTAGAAACATAATCCGGCACATCCTTCTTCATGCCAGACCACCAGAATGATCTCTTTAAATCCTGGTACATCTTAGTGTTACCCAGATGAATAGAGAATCTAGACCTATGAGCCTCTGCTAAAACATGCTCACGGACATCTACAATATCTGAAACACAGACTCGATGATGAAATCTAATCACTCCATCCTCATCACGAGCAATGCCCGCCCTTCCCACTAACTCCTGGGGTGTAGGCTCAGCCTTCTGCTACTCGATCACCTCATCCAATACCGAAGACCTAATGGATAACTGAGCCACGAAAGCCTGACACAATGGCTCTAACTCAGTCATCACACTAGCAGCATCCTCCAACATCTTCCAATCCTGCTGGAGTGATGATCTCTTCTGACTAAGAGCATCCGCTACGACATTCGCCTTCCCAGGATGATACTAAAGGTCGAAATCATAGTCCTTGAGGAACTCAATCCATCTTCTCTGCCTCAGGTTTAATTCCTTTTGAGAAAAGAGATACCTCAAGCTCTTGTGGTCAGTGAACACTTCAAATCTGACACCATAAAGATAGTGCCTCCAGATCATCAATGCATGGACCACAGCTACAAGTTCCAAATCATAAGTCGGATAGTTATGCTCATGCTCCTTCAATTGACGAGAAGCATACGCTACTACCCTTCCCTGCTGCATCAACACACAGCCTAAACCAATCCGAGATGCATCCGTGTAGGTGGAAAAACCCTCTACACCACTCGACAAAACCGAAACTGGAGCTGAAGTGAGCTTAGCCTTCAATAATTGAAAGCTACTCTCACACTCCTCGGACCATACAAACTTCTCACCCTTCCTGGTTAGCTTTGTTAAAGGTGTGGCGATGGACGAAAATCCCTCAATAATTTGCCGATAATAACCTGCTTAACAAAGGAAACAACGAATCTACGATGGGGTCCTGGGGATTTTCCAATCTAATACAGCCTGGACCATTACTGGATCAACTGCTACACCAGCACCGGAGATGACATGCCCAAGGAAATGAACCTTGCGCATCTAGAAATCGCACTTGCTGAATTTTGCATACAGCTTGTGCTCTCTAAGAACTTCTAATACTATCCTCAAATGCTGACGGTGTGTGGCTTCATCTGGAGAATAGACCAACACATCATCTATAAATACTACGACAAAGCTATCCAAACAAGGTCTAAACACCCTGTTCATGAGATACATGAATGCTGCAGGGGCATTCGCTAGACCAAACGGAAGAACCAAAAACTCACAATGTCCATAACGGGTCCTAAAGGCCGTCTTGGACACATCCTCACTCCTAAGTCTCAACTGATGATAGCCAGACCGCAGATCAATCTTAGAAAAGACTGATGCATTCTACAGCTAGTCAATTAGATCATCAATACGGGGTAAGGGATACCTGTTCTTAACAGTCACTTGGTTTAGCTTTCTATAATCAATGCATAACCTAAGTGACCCATCCTTCTTCTTTACGAATAAGACAGGTATGCCCCAAGGAGAAACACTAGGGCGAATGAATCCCTTATCCAACAACTCTTGCAACTGCTTCCTTACCTCGGCTGACTCCGCAGGTGCCATCCGATAAGGAGCCTTTGAGATAGGAGAGGTGCCTGGAAGCAACTCTAAGGTAAACTCTATCTCTCTAACCAGAGGAAATCCAGACAAATCATCGGGAAATACATATGGAAACTCTCGCACTACATCTATCTCCTTAAGAGTAGGTGACTCATCAGCCTTTGGTACTAATACCACGCTGGCAAGAAAAGCGTCACAACCCTTGCCTACCATTCTCATCGCCTTCATGGCAGAGATGACAAACTTTCCTGCAAGGTTCCTTGGCAATGGATGAGAAAACTCATCCTTACTAGGAATATGGAAAACAATCTTCTTCCCACGACAATCTACCAACGCATAGTGCTCCTCTAGCCAATCCAGACCAAGACTAGCATCATAGTCCATCTTTAGCAAGAAGAAACACCCCTCTAAAACTCTATGCTCAATGCACACCGGTAAAGACATAATACACTTCCTATTCGATACCGTTCCCGGAGGTGTGTATACAGACAAAGGAACCTCTAACTCATCAGACTCTAATTCTTACTCTAAAGCTAACTGCCTAGCAAACCGCTTGGAAATGAACGAGTGAGTGGCACCCGTATCAAATAACACCCGAGCGTGCACACCTGAGAAAAGAACCATACCTTCGGTGACATGCTCCGCCTGCTCGGCGTCCTCTCGAGCTAACACAAACACTCGAGCTTGGCTCCGCCTGCTCGGCGTCCTCTCGAGCTAACACAAACACTCGAGCTTGGGCTTGGGCTCGAGGTCTTCCTGGTCGTCCTGTAGCTGGTGCTGCTGCCGCTGCCACTGCTGGAGGTGGTGCTGGTCGCTGGACTCCCTGTTGGAGTCTAGGGTAGTCTCTGATCTGATGCTCACTACTCCCGCACTTGAGGCACTTTCCTGCCATCTTCCAACACTCCGTACCACCACGTGCCCTTCCACAATGAGGACACTCCTTCTTGCCACTAGGAGAATTCTGAGATGGTACCTGATGACTGCTGGTTACCACTGGGCGCTGCGGTGACTAGTACGCCACTTTCTTCCTATCCTGCCTCTGGAATGGAGCTGCAGGCCTCTTCTGTGAAGCCTTCTTCTCTTCAAGGTACTGCTCCATCTCACCTTCCTACCGACATGCTGCGCTGAGAGCCTCCTCGAGGGTACGATGGTCAAACACCACCAACCTCATCCTCAGTGATGGCTTCAAGCCCATCATGAACTTCTTTGCCTTCTTGCGCTCAGCAGCAACGATATGAGGCACATACTTTGATAACTCAGCAAACCTAGCCTCATACTCTAGTACGGTCATGGAGCCCTGAGTCAAAGAAAAGAACTCCTGCTCCATCTTGTCTTGGATGTGCTCGAGAACGAACTTGGCCCAAAAGAGCCTCACGAACTCGTCCCAAGAAACCTCGACAGCACCGTGCTCAAATCTGGTACGCAGTAATGAGGACCAGTACACATCGGCTCTCTCCTGCGTTAAACCATCCATAAGAACTAATCCAGATAATCTAACTTAAAGGAAAATAAATGCATAAGCAAGCAACACATACCTGTAGCATATAGGTGGCTAAAGTGACCCTGTCATCCTCAGTACACCTAATAGCTCGGAAGATCTTCTCGATCTCCCTCAACCAGCTCTCAGCTAACAATGGGTCGCTCTCCCCCTTAAAAGAGGGTGAAGCCATCCTCTTGAACCTTTCCATGATGGAAGGTCCACCATGGTCATGTGCCTGGGGAATTGGCGCCTGAGCCTGCTACAACAAACATTATAAGCAACACATATACAATATAACAATATAACAAACATGCAATTAAGCAAAACATACTACTCTATTTATTATTCTAACCTGAGATAGCTGAGCCTGGAGTGCTGCCTGAGTATGGGCCTGCGCCTGCATAGCTTGTAGCAGACCCTACATAAACACTCCATAGTCCACTGGTGGCGGTGGAGGAAGCACAAGACCCTGAGGTGCTGGGGCCTACTGCTCATCCCTCTTCTCTCTCCTCTGCTCACCATCACGTGTAGGAACACCACACCTACCACGTGAAGCCATAGCCTGCAAGATAGTTTAACCACGTTTAGGAACTAAGTTATCTAATTCCTAACCATTTTCTTAACTATGTGGAAAATCTATAGAGACTTAGCATATAATGAAGATGATGGTATAGATATATTTATGCACAATCTTGACCCTTGCTCTGATACCAATCTCTGTAACAACCCTCCTTATAACGGTGGGGTTATACCAACCCACGAAGATATAGAGGGCGTCGCTACAGTAGGACATTGACCCAAAAAATACATTAAGCTGAGATGTACACAAATATAAACTCAGAATAGTGGAATAAAAGAAATAATATCATTTGTATTCTATCATCCACATTAAATATCCACAGTCCATATAGTGAGTAAAGAAAACTAAAAATTTACATAATTGAAATTCTAAATTAAAATTTACATTGTCCACATGAATTACAACTATTTATTCATTACATACTATGAAAATGGAAATACAATAGCTAATCCTCCACAAAAGATGGTACTCCTCTCGCTCGGAGTCGCTCCTAACAGTCTCCTCTAAAGAAGTAGGAACACCTTCACTTGTATTCCGAAGCAAGAGTGAGTCTAAAAGACTCAGCAAGTAATCCATGTACATTATACAAACACACATCATATACACATGCTGATTTTTAAATACAAAAGACTTACATGTTGCATGCTTCTAACATAAATTAACATACTTACATTCCTACACATGGTTTCTATTTACAACAAGCGCATGATTTAACTACTCAATACTACCCATTTCATAGCATAATTTTACAAAACTAGAGCATGAATTTAAGTACAATGTGATTAGCAACCTAACATGGAATCTAATCCATTTTACATGCTCATTCTACATTCACGTACACTTTTGACTTGCTGTTTAAATAAAATAAATTCACAATCATACAAGTTGCCACATTTCACCAAGCATGAATAGAATATCGAAACAATATTTACTTGGTTGGTAACTATACACAATTCTAGCATGAAACTAGTTAATAGTTGAGTAACATACTAACATGGAATCTAAGCAATCCTTCATATATTTTTCACTATTGTAATCACATTTAGCTTGCTATTTTAAACATGCATTACACATCATTTACATGGTTTACATATGTTCACATGCTTGCACATTCACTTTACATTAGTCACTTACACAATTACACATTCCATTATTCACAAGTTCACATGCATGTACATATATTCACATTACTCATTTAGTTGTCGTGACACATAGTCCAAACCACCACTAGAAGGACACACATACACATTCACATACCTATCACCTAGGTAATACAGTGATAGATCTTGGTTAACTGTGCAGAACCGGGAGAAGCACTATCCACCCTAATCAGTGGAACCTGTCCACCTCCAGGATTTCATCCTATTTGCCCTTAGGATTTCATACACTATGAACCTTCCCGTAGGGACTTTACTACGGTAGGGTTCCACAGCCCTCTATGGTAGCAGTGTCACATAAGGCACAGTCTATACACTTTTGTAATATTCACAATGTTTATAAGTTTACATACACTAGTTTACATTGCTTCACTCACTTAAATACAATCACATAACTATCAGTTCACCTAATAACATGCTACTATTCATGGTCTTTAACAGGTCATAAACTTAATTCCAAGCATACTGTTAATGACTGAAATGTATGCAATTTACAATGGCATGATAACATGTATACTTTCCATCACATAATTCATAACAGAGTTTACTGTTATCAGAATGTCATGAAATTTTAATCACAAATCCCTGACAGTAATCTATAACATGTTGATTTTTTTCACGTTTTTCAAGCATGTATAACAATTATAATAATTTAAAAATCATTCAGCCACAATTACCGTTAATTCCATCTACACATGGCACACAATAGTACAGTGAGGTATCACAGTTTTAGATCTTACTAACAGTCATCCTGAATGCATAAAAATATTATAAAACCCTAATATGCTAGGAACATAATTATGCAAGAATTTCCAGCATTATTTCATGATCACCAACCATATACAAAAATTTAAATAAATCAATATGTATACATAAATCCGCCTTAACCTTAGGATATGGTCTACTGCATGTACTGAGTCATATATAAAACCCACAACATGTATACACCATCAGAAGTTTGAAAAATAATTCACAAAGGTCAAGCATGCTTTCTACAGAAAATTGAAGAACTCGGCGACACATAGGTGGCCGCCAATCAGGTCAAGGGCAGCAAAGGTCGCCACCAACCTCTAATCTTAACGGCAACAAATAGTGCCATTAAGTTCCTGTTTGCACAAAAGCAGACAAAACTCACAAAAACAAGGAAGAACCAGGGTTCCAGGACACAAATAAAATCTGTAAAAATACTTGGGACCTACTAGACGCATGTATGGATGATGTAGGATGGTTACTTGCCTTTGGAAAATCTATGGATGGATCTATTTGCCGATGAAGCCCTCCTCGGCCAGTGCCAAGAAGCCTCCAATCTCCCCTCGCTCCGCCTTCTATGTTGATCTTTACTGCACGCCGGAGTCGGGGAAGTTCTCCTTGATGTTCAGAGGATCTCCTGGTCGTTGTCGAACGCCAGAAGAAGCACCATGTCATCGGATCAAAGCCTCAAAAAATCGGGGTTCGCACATGGTTTCTAGGTTTTTTTTGACCCAAGAGTCAAAAGGATCTCTTTCGACCAGAGAAGGGGGTTTTATAAGCCTATGGGTTTTGGGTATGCATAGGTAGGGTGGATGACCATTTGGGGGACTGTTTCCTAATCAGAGGCCGATAAAATCATGGGCATTTCCGGATCTGAAGCACAACAAGATCTGGGTTTTAGACGGAAACATCATTGGCCGCCTAACTGAGGTTGGCGTCCATCGATGTGGCTACCGACCTCCACTCAACGTCAACTCATGTTGACGCCAAGTGACTTTTCGGCCAGAACACAGAATTTCATTTATTCTACCTACACTAGATACATACATGCTATGTACATCACTTAAAAATTAAATAATGCACTATGTATGTAATATATACACATATACATGTACAAAATAACTACTTATACATATATACACATATGCACTCAATTTATACATAATGTTTAGAAACATCACATGATAAAATTTAACTAAAATTGGCCAAAATTCTAGGGCCTTACATCTCAGGAGTTGTTCATAAATCAATACCCTACTTCGACTTTTGAAAGTCGGAGTCTAGGATTCAACTTCTCAGGAGATGGAGTCCATACTTCGATTTCCAAGAGTTAGTTCAGAACAAAGAGGGTTACAACACTTCGACTTTTCGAAGTCAAAGTCCACAATTGGAGACAATATGATACATAGTGTATTCTGTGGACTTAGAAAATTTTCAAGATAGTGTTGATACAGTGTTATATAAAATATGTTCTCTGTGATATATTCCAGTAGATTTGATTTGTAGAAAGTCTTTAAAATGTTTTGTCATAGCAAAATCACCATGTGAAAATAATTTAAAGTCTTAAATAATTTTCTTAGGGGATAGTTGCTCAACACTCTCCACGCTCCAATGTGGCTTTCAAGTCCAACAACATCACCTCTTCAATGTAAGAACACTTCAAGTAAGCTTGAAAGACTCTTCTCTTCAAACTTCGGAGTTTGAGTGCTCTAGAACGCAACATGTCTTAGCCAATACTCTTGAATGCTCTCTTTAAAAAAAGTGGCCACAACGGGTCTTTTTATAGGGGTAAAAATCTGAATCGCGATGGACACAATGGTCGCCTTTAAAGATGAAACGTGTCTAGTCAAGTCATCATGTTTAAGAGACTTCCATACTTTGATTGGCTCTTACCATACTTCGACTCAGTAGGAATCATAGCAATTAGGAAATGCGAACACAACAGTCATCGCACTTATCAACACTTGCAATATTGATTGGATTCTTGCCAAATTTTATAAATAGAAAGTTTGAATCGTAACGACATTACCTGTCATGCTTTTAGAAGGAATCGATCTTTTACTGGGAATCGATCTTATGAATAAGGAAGGTCACAATTGCGACGACCTGAGTAGACGCGTATCTATTTAGCAATAAGAACTTTCTAAAACCATTTTAGGAAATTGCCAAAATTCGAATATGAAAATTCTTAATCGCGACGACTAGAACAAAAGCATTTCTCATCAAAACCAGACTAAGAATCAGAACCAAAACCACGTCGTGTTGACAAGTCGCAAATCATTATTCAGCAATCAATGTTTTATTGATTCAGTCTTCATCACCAATTGATTGTAAGGAATGTGACGTGTTGTCCGAACGTGTATTTGGCCATCGATGTATAAGTCTAATCAATTGACCTCAACAATTGATGTAGCCTTCACCAATTGATCATATGAAACGCGACGGTTTGACCCGACACGTATTTGGCAATCAATGTACAACTCCAATTGATTGACCTCAGCAATCGATGCAGCCTTCACCAATTGATTGTATGAAATGCGACGATTTTACCTAACGCGTATTTGGCAATCGACGTACAAGTCCAATAGATTGACCTCAGCAATCGATTCACCCTTCACCAATCGATTGTATGAAACTTGACGGTTTTACCCATCGCGTATTTGGCAATCGATGTATAAGTCCAATCGATTGTCCTCAGCAATCAATTGTATGGAACATGACGGTTTTACCTGATGCGTATTTGGCAATCGATTGACCTCAGCAATCAATGTAGGCTTCACCAATCGATTGTATAACACGTGACAGTTTTTCCCGATGCATATTTGGAAATTGATGTATAAGTTCAATCAATTATCCTCAGCAATCGATGTATCCTTTACCAAACGATATATGAAATGCGACGAATTGAACTGATGCGCATATCAACAATCGATGTAGGCTTCAACAATCAGTAGGCTCTGCATTAATTGATGTAGACTTCACCAATCGGTTCACTAAAATGTGACCACTTGACCCATCGCGTATCAACCATTATATAATACCCCAATAGTGCTCTAGAAAAATCCCTAAAAATCCGTAATAATAGGAAAATTACTCAAATAATTAATTGGAGATAGACACTTTGAGGCATTGTAGTATAACATGAAACTTACTCAATATGCTGTGAAATTTAGTGTGTCTATAGCTTCATCGCTTTGGCGTCTGCTTTGCAAGGAATGTTGAACCACTCCTATATTTTATCATTTTATCTTGGTGATAACAAAACCTCATGATTATCATAAGTAACATGAATATATTTATTACCATTTTTTCAGGATTATCTATCCATGAAAAACAACACGTTTTATCCGAAACTTCACTTCGTCATGCATGTTTTTTATCATGTTCACTCGACTAGCTTCACATATCTGAAGTCATGATATCCGAAAGCTAACACTTCATCATGCATACTTTTTGTCCTGATCAGTCAAAGTCCTACTTAATCATATACGAAGCTAACTTCGTCATATCCGAAGTTATATAACACTTTTCAGTGGGTTTCAGCGATTGACTTTTGTTTTTCATTCTATACAAAGTCCACTTCTTCATATACGAAGTTCACTTTGTCATACCTGAAGTTTACTTCATCATATCCAAAGCTTCACTTCGACCGATTGTGTTATATGTTGGCCATCCGAAGCTTCACTTCGACTGTTTACGTTATGTTCTTTTCCGATCAATTGTTGCTCTATTTCATATCAATTACTGATATAAATCAAACATCGATTATACTTAAACATCGATTGCATAAACATAGATTGTCTCAAACATCGATTACTATTAAATTCAAACATCGATTATCTTTTATATTGATTACGTTCAAGCATCGATTACACTTGTTTCTCACTCTGACTTCCATATGTTGACCAGGTTGCAAGCCCAAAGGAGGGGTGAATGGGTTGCTTCAAGAATGTCTAAAAATTTTCCTACTTAAAATAACTTCAGACAGAAACACACTAAGCACAGGTGTTAGAGTTAGTGAGCAACGGAAGTAAGATAAAAACAATCACACAAAATGCATAAGGATTTTATCCTAGTTCGAACCTCCTATCACTAGGAGTCCTACGTCCAGTGCCCAAGAAACTACATGGGATTTTACTAACCAAGGGTACATTCCCCCTTAAGGACACTCACACATCCAGCATTTGCTGGCCTTCTCTTCAACCCACGAAAAGGCAATACAACTACCTGTAGCAACATGTCTTCCCTTCAGAAAGGGGAACAAAAACCACCTACTCACAATAGGTCTTCTCTTCTCGCAGGAAGAGGAACAAAACCACCTACTTGCAATAGGTCTTCTCTTCTCACAGAAAGAGGAACACTCTTAAAGAAGAGTTGAAGGGATGGCCCCTAGATCAAGCTCATACAACAAGATTTGTTTCATCTATGGCACGACTTGAGAGAAGAAGAAAGTAGACAGTGATGCTATCCTCTCAGAACAACTAGCTCTCAAAGAAAAGAAGTGAGGGCTTCAGGAGAGCTTGGAGCAGAAGGACTTGGAGTGAAGGTGCACTGCTCTCAATGGTGGTTGTAAAAGCTTCTATGAATCCGCATGTATGTCTTGTGCATCCTTCCATGTGTTCTTTTCTTCACAGCATCGTCTTCTTATATGCACTTGAACTTTCTTTAGATGTATCTGTTGAAGTATCCATTGAAGTGCCTATTGTCTCTTATCTCTTGGTGCTTGTTTACATGCAGTCACATCAGGTCTTACGTTGTAGAAGCATGTGACTACCAGAAACCTATAGGCATTAAATGCTAAGAGAGAGATCTTCAGTCAACGGAAAAAGGTGTTATACATAAATAGAAATGTCCATTCTGTCACCATATAAATCATAAGGAGACTTGTTATAAGAATGGCAAACCGTAAACTGCTTTCTCCAAAAGAACTGTAACCCGTGACTAAGTAAGCCACAGACAGACTTCTGTTCACACGCAAAGTGTTAGAAGACTTAACATGAAAATAGTAATCAGTCAAAAAATCATTATGTAAGAAGATATCCTTGAAAGCTTTAAGAAGAATATGCCGCAGCTAGCGGGAAATTTGAAATGTGTATATTTAAAGATGATTTAAACATATTGTATGGTAGGTTATGTTCATACCAAAGATTTATCATAACGGAAATCATTATAATTTCAACCACAATCAGTAAGGTTATTGCTCAGATAATTATCAAGGTATTTGAAACTAATATATCTGAAATAGCAATGGATAATTTAATGCCAATCAATGTTAAGACATAGTCGATGTTCAAAATGTAATCGATGTTGAGACACAATCGATGTTCAAAAAGGTAATCGATGTTCGAGAGCAATCGATGTTCAAAAACAATCCATGAAGACAATCGATGTTTGAGTGTAACTGTAATTAATGTTTAAGCAGGACAATCGATGTTTGTGACAGTCGATGTCTAAGGGTAATCGATGTCCAAAGACTAATCGATGTTTAAGCAAGGTAATCAATGTCCAAACAAAGTAATCGATGTTTTAAGGGTAATCAATGTCTAAGGTAATCGATGTTTTAAGGGTAATCGATGTCCAAAAACTGGTTAGCAATCGATGTGAAATAAAGCAACAATCGATATTGGTCAATAATATAACATAAACAGTCGAAGTGATGCTTCAGATGGCCAAAATATAACACAATCGGTCGAAGTGAAGCTTCGGATATGACGAAGTGTAACATCAGATATGACGAAGTTAACCTCGGATATGACAAAGCGGACTTCGTATATTACGAAGTGGAGCTTCGACTGATCAAGACCAAAAACATGCATGATGAAGTGCCAGCTTTGGATATGATGAATTGGACTTCGGATATGATGAAGTGGAGCTTCAACTGATCAAGACCAAAAACAAGCATAACTTTAGATGAAGAAGTTTATCAGTGAAACTTGACTTCGATTGAAACATTTAAAAGATTATCAGTGATGAAACACATGAACTTATGAATGACAACAAGGACTTAAAAGCAATTGAACACCATCTAGAGAACTTGGAAATAATTGGAATACTTAAAATGGTGATCCTTGAAGTATAATTTATTTTCTTTGAGTCTCCTATTGAAAAACATAAAAAAATATTATTAAGGAAAATACACATGGTTTATAATGATATTCTGATAAGTATTCTTATTACCAAAATATATAATCATGGAGATAAAGAAGTCAACACCATACAGTCGAAGTCTGTAGTTGATGTTACATACCGATTACCTTCATGAAACATTGATTTCCTTTGTAACATCGATTGCCTTTACATTTCAAATGTTTCAAAATGTAATTGGCACCCAAAGATAATTCAAATGACTTTCTAACTCTTATCTTGTCATTTCTTTGACAGATAAAAAGTTCTTATAGCAGGCTGTCAGTAGGAAAAAATGGATAGAAGACAAAAAGAGAATTCCTCCTTCCTGCAACAACAAAAAAGCATCTAACCTTCCATTTCTAGACATCTGCGGGAAATACAGACAGAAGGCAAAAATAGGTATAAGCCATTTGACAAAATACTTCACAAGTCTAATCATCTGTCTTGCATTTAATGCCTGTAGGCCCTTTTCTGATCATAGTCAACAAATTGGGACCTGCTATCTGTGCCCCTAGAAATACGCACCAGCCAGAAAAATCCTTTATTCAAAGGAGACAGTAGACTCAAGAAGACATCTGTTAGACTCAACAGAAGGAGAGCAGAAGAAGAAAAGTGCCAAGAAACTCAACGGATCCAAAAATGTCCAATGGCTATTCTTCACCAGATCATTTTCATCTGCTCCATATAAAAATGAAGCAATGACTGAAGAAAGAAGATAGAAAAACCTGAAGATCATTCAAGGAGTGTACATCCAGTGAGCATCCAACTCCATACACACTCAAGTAGAAAAGAAGAGAGCTCGAGCCCATTCAAGCTGAAGCTTTGAAGCCGTCTTCCTTCTTCATCATTCTCTCTCTATGTGTCTTTGTGTACATGAGAGAGAGAGAGCTGGGGGTTTATCCTAAGAAGAGTCCTTTATTATAAACTCTTTTTTTCTTAGGCTTAGTCATAGATCAAGCATTCCATTGTGTATCTTGAGCTTGATCTAGGGGCTTGAGGTCCTTGCTTCTGTGTTCGAAGTGTTCCTCTTCTGTTGGAAGAGAAGGCTTGCTGTGCAAGCATTCCCCTTGATTAGAAGAGGAGACCAATTTGTGCCTGGTGGTGACCATTTATGGTCCGTACTAGTGTTCTGCTTGTTTGAAGGGAAGACTTGCTGGGGTGTGTACCAGTGAGTTGCTTCTGAGCTCATGAAAGAAGCACCTGGCTAAGGTGAAATAGTGGGTTGC
The DNA here is from genome assembly GCA_014218235.1 of Colocasia esculenta. Lineage (NCBI taxonomy): Eukaryota > Viridiplantae > Streptophyta > Magnoliopsida > Alismatales > Araceae > Colocasia > Colocasia esculenta. The sequence continues at coordinate 125,508,587 of CM024753.1, read as the reverse complement.
CTTTTTGCCCAGAAAGAGAAGAAGACCAGCTTGTGTCTAGTGGTGTAACCATGCTGGGGTTTGTTCCAGTAGGTTTGCTTCTAAGATTGTAAAATAAGTGGGTTGCCTTCTTGCTCGAGAAAGAGAAGAAGACTAGCTGGGGTGCTGGGTGTTGTATACCCCTTGTTTAAGCAAAGAACAAGGTTACGTGGTCGTTAGTGAAATCCCAAGAGTTGGCTTGGGGACTGGATGTAGGACTTTCATTTGGAAGGGCCGAACCAGGATAAATTTTTGTGTTCCTTGTGTGCTTGCTTCTGCACTTTTTACTTCCTTTGCACACATTTATTTATACTAACCAAAAATTTTCAAGTGGTGATTTTTGTTTCAATTTTGAGATTTCCTATTCACCCCCCCTCCCCCCCAACAAGTGGCATTAGAGCTCTGGTCCCTGAACATCTAGAAGATCCAACGATCTTTGAGCAAAGATCCATGGCAGCTCAAGGTTTTGCAGAAGGTCAATCCATCTTCCGGCCTCCACTATTTGATGGAGTAGAATACCATTTCTGGAAGACAAGGATGAAATTCTTCTACAAGGCTACAACTTCCAACTTTGGAGCATCATAGAAGATGACGATCTCCAAATATCTAAGCCCAAGGAAGAATGGACAGTTGAAGATAAAAAGAACATTTCCCTGAACAGCAAGGCCAAAAGTTTCATATGTTGCGCACTGACAAAACAAGAATTTAATAGAATATCTGCTTGCAAGACAACAAAAGAGATGTAGGAGCTGAAGATCACCTATGAAGGAACAAACAAGGTTAAAGAAACCATGATTGATATCTTGGTGACAATATATGAGAAGTTCAAAATGCAACAAGGTGAGTCCATATCTCAAATGTACAACAAGTTTACTGAAATCATCAATGCAGTTGCAAGTTTGGGTAAGAAGTACAGCCACAGAAACATAGTCAGAAAGATCTTAAGATCTATCTAAAATGAGTGAACTCCAAAGGTGTAGCAACCTGAATTTTTCAAAAAATAAAAAATTAATAATATTAAAAAATTAGTCAATTGGAAAATCAAAGAAAAGAGAATTAATTCAAACCCACTAAATGAAAAGAAGTCATGGGCATTATGGATCACATAAAAGTTATTGGGCCAAAATATGGATTTTTAAAAGAGAAATAAATGGAAAATACCCTAAATTCGTATCTTAAAATATTGCCTAAATAGAAAAGGGCTAATAAATCATTAAAATAGATAGTTTGGGTGGGGATTTGATTCCTAACACTACCCAAATTGGTTAGGCATGAAATTGCATCCTAACCTAACCCAATTAGGAGTTGGCAAGCTTGGAAGGGTGAGAGGAATTAGGAAATCTCGTAATTAAAGGGTAATTAGAGTCATGTTAGGAAAGGGAAACCAAGGGAGCTTAAATACTCCCCAATCTCTCCATGGCCGGCCCTAACTCGTTGCTGGTGCTTGCTGGTCGAGGAGAGAAGGCCAAGAAGAGGAGAAACTCATGGAGAAGAGGATTGCTCAAGTTTCAACCGTCATTCTTCAAGTTGTAGAATCCTAGGATATCAAACGAGTCAAAGGTAGGCATTCTCACGAGCAAAAGCTAATTAATTTCGACTGTAGATTGTTCCATCCACCAGGAAAAAAACCCCCTCTTGATCCATAATTTTTCATCGAGCCAATCTTTTGTTCTATATTTTTGAAGTTTTGAAATCACCATGACCCCGACCCATCATGTTTAAATTATATCTCCATGTATACTTGATACCATACTACGAAACCATTACTGGAGGTACTGGTAGTTGTCATGAATCTTTTGCCTCTGAAAGCCATAATTTTCATCCATCCTACTTCGTGAATTAATTCTTTTATCTCTACTGTATACTGTACCATGTTCCTCGTGAATAAACATGGTTGAAGCATGCCAAGATCATGTCCACTTTCAAATTCCTATTTACTGGAAGTACTATTGTATGTCTAGATCCGTTTAGAACTAGTTTCATGAATTTTCATCGCCTATGCCATTAGTTATGAATTTTTTAACAACCATGTGTGCAAACATAGAAGGTTCGGACCACAATCCAAGGCCTGTCCTTTTCCCACTCGGACTCACGGGTAGGACCTGAGAACGCAACGGCCTGATAGGTCGTGTTCTTAAAGCTAATCGCGACAGAGTCACCCATCACGTTCTGAACGTGACAGGTGTTACCGTCACATTCTGGCAGCCTGCTCTGATAGACCCATCGCGTTCCTTGCATCACCTTGTCGCGTTCTGATCAGACCCTGTCGCGACCCTTATAGGGGTATGTCGCGATCTAGAGTTTTTGCATGAAAACCCATGCTTTTTTATGCTCTAACTCTCTACAGTGTTTATATTCCTTGTTAACAGTCATACACATAGCAAATACACCTGTTATAAAATGAATGTATATTGAATGATTAAAAATATATGCACATGACCTCTTTCTATCTATGATTTCTTTTACGCATGCACACACTTGAACCATCCAATATGGCGTAACTTGGCATGAAAACCCTCTCATAATACATCTGGTAAATTATTTCAATTATATAATTAAATTTCCCTATTTTAAATGGACTTGTCTTCGTTTCTCATGATGTTTTGGAAATACCGTTATCGACACTCCACTGTTCTAGAATTTCACTAGAACGTCAAACACTTGTTTCTTTGTACACATTTTCTCTTGACTTGGACGAACTTTCCATCGGATATTCCTTCTGTCGGACTAGTGAATCTTTGTTCAAGGCGTTCGTAAGTCTCCTCTGTCCATGGATTCCCACATGGTCAATGAGCTGGTTTTACCCTAACACCTATGATACCCTTTAGGGATCAGTAAGATCCAAACGGCCTTAGATGCCCTCGCTCTTATCTTGAATCACGCCGGACCTCTGAACCTGTGCATAACAGGGCTAGTGGAAGGTAGTGAATTCCACTTGACTGCCAACACCAATCGCGCGTGTTGTTCAACTGTTACTATTGTTGTTACTCGATGTTTCATGTGTATTGACCCTCAGTTCTCATCTATTACTCTACTCGCTCATCTATTCACACTCTCTCTACTATCTCATCTATTCATCTAGTACTCTCATCTATTTCTTGGTACTCTCTATTGGCCATTGTCTGATTGTCTAATGATAAACAATATAACCAATGCCTGGAAAGATATAAAGGGCCCGGTCTGATCCTGGGAGTTAAATGACTAGAGTGTTTGGCATTACACTCGAGTGCTATCTATCTCGACTATCTAAATGACAATCAAAAGTGCTATATTCTCTCGTTGTCTATTGACAACAAAGTGCTATACTATACACGTTGTGCTATTGCTATACTTTGTGCTATTTGTGCTGTGGCCATCCTGCTATTTGTGCTATACTCGACGCTTGTACTATATTTGGAAACATGTGCTATTTCAATCACATGCTATCTCTTACATTATTTGACTCTCTCGCTCTATCATTAGTTACTCTACCTTTTCAATACATTAATCATTTAAAGCATGCTTGATCCTGATATTTACGTCCTATTGGGCGTTATCACTCACCTTGTGTTATTGGTTATGTGTTCTCAGGAGAGACCGAGGAAGATGCTTACACTCAAGAGGACAAGAATGACCAAGAGTGAAGTCAAGAGTACCTAGCATCTTTGTATTATGTTAGAGTTGAGGTTTATTCTTTTGCTTTATTCAATGTAATTGGGCCCTATAGAATGGCTTTGATATTAGTGGTTGTAACTAGGCATTTGAAGAATTATTAATGAAATGAATTTGGATTTTGCATTATTCTTTGTTCAATGGTTTGGTGCCTTGTACTCGCTCTGCACTCGTTTACTTGCAACTATCTCGCATTCCGATATTTCACGTCGGGGCTTGACAGTTTTGTGGTATCAGAGCCTAGGTTGTTCTTACGTATAGGATGATCTAGGTTGACCAACCTCGACTAGAGTCAGTTGTCCTACCTATGTGAGTTGTGGTTAGAACCATGGGTAACTAGATAAAATAAACTCACACACGCACAAATTAAACTCCACATTAATATCCTAACAACAAATTATTTTTTAGGAACTTAAGCAACTAAAATAATTGCTGAGTGTGCTCAGATGAGGGTCATACAACAAACCATCCAAGAACTTACTCGTGCGCTTCTTCAAGCGGCACAAGGTGGATGAAACCGCGGCGGTGCAAGCGTGCTACATTGTAACTTTAGGAGCTTGAACCTGCCTACGTTCAGTGGTTCCAAAGATCCAGATGAGGCCGAGCACTGGCTGAAGGAGACAGAAAGAATTTTCCATGTCATGCAATGTGCAGCAGGAGATAAGCTGCTATTGGCTACGTTTCAATTAGAGAAGGACGCCCGCACTTGGTGGGAGTCGGTAGAAGCGACCAGAGCTAATGGTCAATTCACTTGGGCTGAATTCAAGGAAGCCTTTAACTCCAAGTATTTCTCAGAGCGTGTCCAAGAGAAGAAGGCTGCAGAATTTGCTGCTCTTAAACAGAGGAGCTTGACTGTGGCTGAGTATGAAGCTCAATTTTCAAGACTGGAATGTTATGCTGAACATCTGGTGAACACTGAAAGGATGAAGGCTAAGCGCTTTCTCAACGGCCTTAGGCCACAATACATCACTCAACTGGCCCCTCTCGACATCTAGACCTATGCCGAGATGGTAAAGAAAGCTCAATTACTAGAAGATGCTACGGACTGCACTGACCGTATCAAAGGGAAGTTCGTGAAGAAGGAAATGTCATTTGGTCCATCATCTGTTAAGCAGACCAACGACAAGAAGCGTCCCTTCAACATCACCGAGGGACCTAGCCAAGAAAGGAAACCCAAAGCTATTGTCCCCAACACTCTAGCGAAAAGCAACTACAAGCACTGTGACAAGCCAGGTCACACAGAAGATGAATACTGGAGGAAAGTCGGCGCATGTCTATGCTGTGGAAGCTGCGAGCACCGCATCCACGAGTGTCCGCTATTGAAGGAAAATGAAAGGCACCCTAATGTGCCTAAGAAATAGGGCAGACTGCAAGCCCTACATGATGAAAAGCCCACTGAGGAATGTGGCGTTGTAGAAGGTACCCTACAAGTTTTCTCCTTATCAGCATTTATTTTATTCGATACTGAAGCAACTCATTCATTCATATCTCAAAACATTGTTGATACTCTAAATGCTAAACCTATATCCAAGGGATGTGAACTTTCTATTAGGTTCACATGTGTGATGTTTGTGATTACATGTTTTTGATGATGAATAATATAAATTGATGTTATGTGAATGGTTGAAACATGATGACATTGACAAAGGCAAGCAAGGTGATGAACAATATAAATTGATGTTATGTGAATGGTTGAAACATGACGACATTGACAAAGTCAAGCAAGATACAATCATATCAAAACATGCTTCAATTGATCATCTACATATTTATTATATCCCACTAACAATGTTCTTTAATGTAGGTGTGAGTGTATGCAAGACAAGTATCAAATTCAAGAGCAAAAGCTCAAGAAAAAGACATCAAGCATGCACTTGTCGATAGCTCTACAGGTACCTGTCGATAGCCACACACAGGAAAGTTCTTCCTGGAAGACCAGTGTTCTAGAAATTGAAAACCTGTCAGTACCTGTCGACAGATGAATAGTTACTTGTTGACAGATGAATAGTTCGTGGAAGACCAGTGTTCTGGAAATTGAAAACCTGTCAGTACCTGTCGACAAACGAAGAGAAACTTCAATTCTGAGATTTGGATATGTTTCGTATTTGGGTGTTTCCTTTTACCATGTCTCTCCTTACTTGGACACCCTTATATATAGAACATAAGGAGGTATTTTCGCAGAAAGAAGCCACCATACCAAAACCCTAAAGAAAACCCAAGAGATAAGTTTCTTCCTACTGCTCTGCTTCAACCCTCCATCAAGAGCGAAGAAGATCCATCTTTCGAGCGGAGTTGAAGCCGGTTCGTCCATGGTTCAAGCTTCTCCATCAACTGATCTTCATCCAAATGAAGCTTGGAGCTCCTCTGGACGACCAGTGAGAAGAGCTCAACATCTGAATTTGATTCTTCATCTCATAACTCTTCTCCTTTCATACTTTTCATATATATGTGTGTGTGCTTTGTGATCTGTACAAGGGTTGTGTATAGATCATAGTGTGTGGTGGGTTGCTCAGATCAAGGCTAGAGGATCTGATCTTTTGTGGACTTGATCTAGCATGTGTGTGTGTGGTTGAGCCATTGTACTCGTGTGTGTGTTGTACTCTGTTCTTGAGTAGTGTGTCCTCAGTGTGTGAGGGGTGGACGTAGGAGTCACGTGGTGTGATTTCCGAACCACCTAAAAATCCCTTGTGCACTGTGGTTTGATTTGTGGTTTGCATAGGGTTGCGCTAGATGCATGCCTAGGGATTTCGTCTACACACTACTTGTTAATTCGTTTACACACATTACATCAGATCAAAGGGGTTTTAATTGAGTAGATCTTTTAATTCGAAGTAATTCTTAAATTGCTTAAGTTTTTACTGTAAATCTATTCAACCCCCCCCCCCCCCATTTTAGCTTTGCCTTTACCGAATATCTGATCCTAACAATTGGTATCAGAGCAGGTTCTCTATTCATCGGTTGTGTTTTGGGAGATCTATCTTTGTGTGCTTAATCGCTCTGATTCCTAATATCATTTGATCTGGTTGAACTGATTGATTGCATTTTTTATCTGACTTAATATTCTGTTGATTGGTCTAATCATTTGAAACACACTAAAAGATATGGCTAAGTTCTCAAGCATTTTAAATAGACCTATGATTATTGGGTTTGATGACAAAGTTGATAAAATGCAGGACTCTTTTGTGAAGACAAGCAAGATTGCAAATAAAGCCAAGGATAAATGCTTCATGGCTCATGGCAGCTCAAAAGGCTTTCCCAGCTCAGACGAATATGAAGGATCACATTCATTAGAAAAGTCAAGAAAGTCTCAAAAATTAGGTAAATCTGATTCTGACCCATTTGATAGATCAATATCTGATATTGATTCAGAAAATGATATATCTTATGATGAACTGATAGAATGTTATGAACACATGTGCCAACAATTTAAGAAGGTAAAATCTCAAAACAAGAAGTTAAAAGAAAGATTGGATAAGAATGAAATGAGAATTGAGAATGCTCAAGCATTCTATGAAGAAAATGAAAAAATGAAAATGGAGAATGAAAAATTGGAGAATGAAGTCAGAAATTGTGGAAACAAGCTTTCTAAATTCAAAGAAGATCATGAGAAGGTTGAATATGAAATTTTGGATTTGAAAAATTAAAATGAAAAATTGAATGATCATAATGAAAATCTCAAATTTGATAATGATCAATTGAACAAACAAAACTCCAACATGTCTCATGATCATCAAATAAAAGAAAAATGCAACCAATTGGTTGAGAAAAACAATCATCTGAAAAAGAAAATTGAATGTTTATATCATGACAAACCATTAAATGATGAATGCAACAATTATAAGAAGAAAATTGTTGACTTGGAAAATTAAGTTGTTCAAAGTGAAATTGAAAAGAACAAAATAAAAAATGGTCTGATCTCATGACAAACCAACTTCAAACTTCTGAAAAAGAAATTGATGCATTGAAAGCTGAAAAAGAAAAATTGACAAATGAATTTGAAGTGGTTAGTAAACAAAATCAAAATTCTGAAAAGAAGGTTTCTAAATTGAAAAAAAAATGCTGCAAATAGGAAGAATCATGTTTCAACTGAAAACCAGAAAATGAAAAAGGAAACAGGATTCTACAAGGTTTCAACCTCTCCTCCATCAGCTCAAAAATCTCCATGGCAATCTCCATCTCTACATCATGTCAAGAGCTACTAAAGGGTACCACCTCCATCCTTTCAACCCAAGGGTGATCAAAGGTATTCTAGAGGATCTAAAAAATTTCAGCAAATGCATTCAAACAATGGTAAGGTCTAGGTAATTTCTCAACCGATTTGTTTTAAATGCAATAGATCTAGTCATCTTGCTAAATACTGCCGGAAGAAAAATCTACACTCTCACAAATATGCTCAAACAGTTCAATGCTATACATGTCATCAACATGGACATTTGTCTAAGAACTGTTGGCATAAGAATCTTGATTTTGTGCATGTTCCCAAGCCCCATGCTCATACACAATCCCATGTACACAAGAACATGATTACTAGACAAAAGAAGTTTTCTGTTCTTCATGCAAAAAATCCTAAAACTAGAAAATCTCAAGAAAACATAGGTGTATTGAACCAGTCCAAAGAAAAAAGTGGAACTAATGCTGCTCGTTATTCCATTAATGAAGGAAATACATCTATTCCAAAAATGAAATCACTTTGATTTTGAAATCATTGTTGTATCCTAACATTGATGTCAATACAAGACCCAAGCAAGTGTGGGTTCCAAAGCCAGCTTGATCAACAAGCTGAAATATCTTACAGCCATACAGTGTAAATGGATTCATGACATTGGTTGTGCAAGGCAAGAAATGATTGGAGAACAAAGGTAAAAATTTTGAAACTGTGATTGAAGACTGTTCAGGTAAAATCACTCTCTCACTTCAGTTTTGAACTGAAAGAATTGAAATAGATTTTTGACCTTATTTGAGCAATGAAAAATGTGCCTTAATGCTATCCCCACATGACAATGCCTCTTAGCAATTGGAATCATGCCATGTCATCTTGCTTGCATAACTGTGCTCATGACCTCTTAAGCACGACATTTGCTTTGACCTCTTGGTATATCAAATAATGACATGTGGAAAAACAAGTTATGCTTGTTTGGAAACTATCATTATGTATGAGTAAAAATACTCCCCCAAGTACCAAAAGTCATGTTATGCATAAGGCTAATTGTGTGCATGATAACTTGTGAATTGCTTGCTATTATTTTTATTCTATTCATGTGTTATGGGGGAGTAAATTTGAAAGTGTACAAAAATGTTTGCAAAATTCATTGAATATCATGTTTGTACTAATTCTGTGCAAATTGATTGATATACAAATGCTTGAATTGCTTGAATGTTGAATCATCACATGCACATACAATGGGTGTGCGACGACCCTCCTTATACCGGTACGATTATACCAATCCACGTCGGTATAGTGAGTCTCGTCACAGTGGGACATTTACCCAAGCGCTAACACATATGATTGAGATGTACACAAATATGAATACAGAGTAGCGGAAGTAAAAGAACCACTGTCTTTTCATTTCATCATCCACATTAAACATACATGATCCATATAGCAATTTAAGGAACTAAGTCCACATAATGAAATACAAAATTCAAATTACTGTGTTCGCCCACAATTACGTAAGTTTCAATTACATAAGTCTCAATTACATACTATGAAAGTAAGATACAATGATGGTGACTCCACAACACTCTATTCTCCTCGCTCGGAGTCGCTCTCAATGGTCTCCTCCAAGGAAGTAGGGTCACCTGCTAAACCTGTACGCCGAAGCAAGAGTGAGTCTAAAGACTCAGCAAGTAATTCCATACACATCATACATGCATACATCACAAGTAAGTCCTACATTCAATTTCATTAAGTCAAAACATATAGCATGGTTGAAACAATGATAAGAAACAACCTGTCATGATATTTCTACATAATTCACAACACATGATACATGGTTTATGTCATTCCAAATTAAAATACCTACCACATGCTTTCTACTTATCTATCCACATGAGAGCTACATTCACCATTTAAACTACAACATGATAGCACTTTAGCATGGGATTTTCACACACATAAAAGGAAAATACTCCCAACATGGATTCTACATATTTTGCACATGTAAAACATTGTTATAAACACATTAAGGTTGCTGTTTTGACATGAATCCCACATTTTCATAACATGAATCACAATTTCACATTCTAACACATTTGTTTCACATGTTTACCCATTTGTACATTCACATTGTTTACTTTTACACATTACACATATACACATGTTCACATTACACAATTTGTACATATACACATTCACATTTTCACATTTAGATGCCGTGACACATAGTCCAAACCACCACTAGAAGGACACATTCACATCACGTAACACATAACACAGATGCCACCTAGGCACACAGTGACGGCTCTTGGTACTCCGCAGATCTGGAGAAGAACTCTCCACCCTAACCAGTGGTACTTGTCCACCTCCAGGATTTCATCCTAATGCCCATAGGATTTTAACACATTGAACCTTCCCGTGGGGACTTTTTCACGGTACGGTTCCATAGCCCTCTATGGAAGCAGTGTCACACACGGCACAATTTACACATTTCGATTTTTAACACACATACATTTCACCCAATTTACGCATCACTTACGTTGTCGCTATTAAGCATATGGTTCAGTTTTTTTCTTAAATCATGGTGCTACTGTTTGACAGAGTTTAAACACTCAGTAATTTACACTAATCAGGTTGAAAACACATAATCAACCCATAATTAAGATAGCATGCTTTAATAACTCATTTTCACATGAAATTTTCACAATATAACCTACTATTACCCAAATCTCATGAAAATTTAACCACACACTGTTTGCAGGGTTTAGACCACTCATGGAAATTTTCACATTTTTCTGAATTACAAAGAATTTACAGAAAATGAAACACTCATTCACATGCCATTAATAATTCAGTTATCATGGAAGCACAACATAAATGTTAGATTTGATAGTTATCAGACCTGTACCTAACATGCACATTATCACCGAAATTTTTCCCGAGTTTATCTCACATCATACTATTTACTGTGATTTTTACATGACCTTACACATGCTTTCTAATTTCATTACCGAAATTGTAATAAATCACATGATCATGGGAAAATTTCCAATTTTGCAGAGCATGGACTGACATACATACACATGGTCTAGAAAAATTATGGCATTCAAATTCCTCCCGAATCACATGAACAGTAGACTACCACAACCAAGGTCTTATTTAACATGAATTTTTCATAAATGTAACCAATCACACTATTTATAGAAATTCAAAAAATCTCACAACGCATTCCACCATTCATAATACATAGCATATAACGTTTACAATATATCCTCATGCGAAAAAACTTCTGAAATTAATCATATATAAGGAAGAACAACTCACTGTTCTGTCCTGAAGAACTAAACGACAAAGGCTAGCCTTTCAAAGGGGTTAACGGCAACATCGTCTGCAAAAACACAGACCGAGCTCCAAAGAAAGGGTGAATGTGGGGGATCCAAGACACAAGTAAAATCCCATAAAATTTCTAAGACCTACTGGACATATACATGCATCACAGAGATGGGTTACTTGCCTTTAGAAAAATCTCCAAGGGGATCTAAATGACTGTTGAAGATCTCCTTGGGCAGTGCCAAGAAGCCTCCAAAACACCCCCACTCCGGCTTCTGTGATGATCCTCGCAGCACACCAGAGCCGGGGATGTGTAGCCTGATGTCAAGGGTTCCTCCTTGTCGAAGTAGATCGCCGGAAGAAGCCACCAGTCTTCAGATCTCAAGGCTCAAAGTTCTGCTTTCTTCTAGGGTTTTCTTTGCCAAGAGACAAAGGGGTCTCTTCCAGCTGCTAAGGGGTGTTTCTACATAAGTCTAGGCTTGGGGCATGCGTGGGCAGGGTCTGATGGGAGTTGAGAGCCGTTGGGAGACCTTTCCCCAATCAGTGAGCAAGCCCAACCCGGAATTTCGGGGTCTGTTGTGCATAGAAAATCAGAGAAGTAGACGTCCACATCCATGGCCGTTTACTTCATAGTTGGCATCCATCGACATGGATGTTTACTTAACATGGAAGTCCATCCATGTTGACGCCAATTTGCTCTTCGACCAGAGCATCAAACCATGCAGAAAACCATATATACGCTTATATATATATACATGCAATATATAGTATAGTGTACACACTACTACACCATGCAACAACCAATAATTACATCTAAACATACACATGCATACATAAGTACACCTAGCTAATATGCACGTAGATATCTACATATGCATACATAATATTTACACACAAGCACGAATCCACACACACAACAAAATAAAAGGACAAAATTTGAGGGCCTTACAGGGGGAGTGAGTTAAGGCTTGGTGAGTGAAATTCATAAGGGAAAATCTCTATTCTTGATATGTCCAAATTCCCCAAGCATGTAGCTCAAATTTCCCTCCATTCTCAGCCTTAAAACTGATTTGTCAAGCACCTGTCGACAGATCTAAACCCATATGTCGACAGACAATCTCAGTTTGTGTCCTCCCGAACTCCATTATTTCAGTCTGTGTGCATCTATCGACAGGAAGAATTCCATCTGTCGACAGACATGTTCTCCCTGAAGCAAGCTTTTCAACAACTGTTTGCATCTGTCGATAGGCCCACTCTTGCTGTCGACAAATACACATTTTCTGTGAATTCTTCATCATTCTTCATCCTTTCTTCATGAGTATGTTTCCATTATTGATGCAAGGGAAGAATTGGGTATAAATATTCATTATAACCTTTCATACTCACATAGTATCAAAGACATTTAGTTAATCACAATGATTCTGAAATAATATTTATGCTTGAGTCTAGGTTGTATCATCTGGAAAACATTGAACAAATCTAATGATTTTAACCTAACTCACTTGAATAACTCCCTTGTGGATGATCATGTTCCTATATGGATTGACAAGTAAGAAGGTTTTTGAACTTAATATCTTTACATTGACCTTTGACCATAATTAACCTTTTGAACTTGATTTTCTAGCTTAAAAAAAAAGGAGAACAGCTACCTATTTCTACCACTCAAAAGCTTATAAACAATATATCGTAACGGGACAAAGGCATAGCAATGATGAGTATTACTGAGTAACCGGGGACATGGGCATCACAAATGTCCATCTTCGCGTCAAAAAGTCCTTTCATTATCTCTGCACAATGGTATGATGGTCACTCACACTGAGTAACTGGGGGTACGGGCATCACAAATGTCTACCTTCACGTCAAAAGGTGGAAGTGATCCTAATTACCACTTCTCCAACTTTCACTTGATAAAAGAAACTGTTCAATACTTGAAATAGAGTGAAGCCTCCATGTTTTTAAATCAATGGTAATAGGTTGTCTATTGTCAATTGTTCATATAGACATTGCCTTCATTTACCAACTGAACATCACCCACTAAGGTATATGATTTTCTTCAAGGGTTTTATTCAAACGGGTTATCTTAGTTTCATATGTTTTTGAACGGTGTCTTCTAAATGCCATAACTTGAGATTCCCAGAGTATTATCTCTTAACCATTGTAGACCTTTTATGTGTTTTAATACTAGTGTTTATGACACTTTGTAGTGGATATCAACCAATTCTCAACCTTGCAATCCTATTTGAACACTCATTCCCCACTCAAATCTTTCACAATGTTCTGGGGTCAAGTAGTTCTTTGCTTCATTCTTATCGCGGCGTGCCTAATTTATCTTTTTGAATGTTGCCAAAAGGGGGAGAAACATCAATTATGCATAAATTGAAATTTTGTCATCATCAAAAAGGGGGAGAATGTTGGGTTCACATGTGTGATGTTTGTGATTACATGTTTTTGATGATGAACAATATAAATTGATGTTATGTGAATGGTTGAAACATGATGACATTGACAAAGTCAAGCAAGATGATGAACAATATAAATTGATGTTATGTGAATGGTTGAAACATGATGACATTGACAAAGTCAAGCAAGATACAATCATATCAAAAAATGCTTCAATTGATCATCTACATATTTATTATATCTCACTAACAATGTTCTTTAATGTAGGTGTGAGTGTATGCAAGAAAAGTATCAAATTCAAGAGCAAAAGCTCAAGAAAAAGACATCAAGCAAGCACCTGTCGACAGCTCTATAGGTACCTGTCAAAAGCCACACACAGGAAAGTCCTTCCCGGAAGTCTTTTCCCTTCTTGAAGTATCTTCTTCTGGACTAATACTTCTTTTTCTAAGCCAAGATGCGTTGTAGCCTTCTGGATAGCATTGCTTCTTCATCTTCACTGTTGTTCATGCTTTCTTGGCTATATGAGCCTTCTTCTGCCTTGAGTGCGTTGGAATGCTTCTTTCTGCTAGATTATTCTCCCAACCTTTCCATGTTAATCTCATAGGCCATAAGGGACCCAATGAGTTTTTCTAACGACATTATCTTCAAGTCGTTAGCCTCTTCTATTGCTGTTACTTTTGGAGTCCACGAGGCACGTAAGGATCTGAGAATTTTCCTAACCATGTCTCCCATCTGATAGGTCTTACCAAGACCAGCCAATCCATTCATGATGTCGGTGAACCTACTATACATTTGTGTAATTGTTTCACCGGGTTGCATCTGAAATCTTTCCTATTGAGTTACCAGAATGTCTATTCTGGTTTCTTTTACTTTGTCTGTGCTTTCGTAGGTGATCCTCAGCTTCTCCCACATCTCCATTGCGGATTTGTAGGTGGATATTCTATTGAATTCCTTCTTCCTGAGAGCACAACACAATATGCTCTTGGCCTTGTAGTTGAGAGAAATTTTCTTCTTGTCATCTTCTGTCCATTTGTCTTTGTCGTTGGTGACCAGAAGATCTCCTTCTTCTACAATCGACCAAATTTGATAGTTGAGCCCTTGAAGGAAGAATTCCATTCTTGTTTTCCAATATGTGTAGTCTTCACCATCGAACAGCGGTGGCATGTTTACTGACTGACCTTCGAAGTGACGTTGGGCTACCATTTGATCTTTTCTCTTCAGATCGTTGGATCTTCTTCTTTGTCGAAGAGACTTGCTCTGATACCACTTGTTGCCTAGCTAGGAAGCTCAGAGGGGGGGGGGGGGGGTGAATGGGATTCTTTAAATTTTGAATACTTAAACCTGTCCACAAAAATGTTCACACAACAAGCACTTCATTGATTGTTAGCGTTAGTGAAAAGTAAACAAAAAACACAATGCAAGCATTCACACTACACCAAATTTTATCCTGGTTCAGACCTCCTCTCAACAGGAGTCCTACGTCCAGTCCCTGAGCAACAACTCAGGATACACTACACAAGGGTACAGTTCCCCTCAAGGACACTTACACACCTAGCCATAGCTGGTCTTCTCTTCACAACCCGAAGAGAAATACAACACCTTGGAACGCTCCAGGTCTTCCTTCAACACGATGGGAACAACACCCTAGAACCCCCAGGTCTTCCTTCAACACGAAGGGAATAACACAAAGATGTGTTCAAGGGATGATATGCCCCTGGACCAAGCTAGTAGCACAGTGCTTGATCCGAAGTGAAGACTGAGAGGAAAAAATCTATAACGAAGAACATTCTCAGTTCACAAAAGCTCTATTAAGGTTCTACACTAGACACAGAGAGCAAAGAGCTACAACAAGGCGATGGAGTGAGACTTGAGCTCTTCTATGGTGCTTGCAGATTTTGAATTCTCAAGATTAGTTCTTCTTTACATAGGCACCAGTCTTCTATTTGTATCTTCTTTTGAAAATGTAGCTGTTGAAGTATCTGTTGCCTCTATGTTCTGAGAACGTTAGACTGCATGGCTTTTTTTTGTAGTCAACGGTTTTTTGCGTTCCATGAACGTAAGAAGAAAATCCTTCTTGATATCCTCCAGCTTCTACTTTATCCAACGTTGTATAGAGTCGTGCTATCAGAGACCTACACACATTAAATGCTAAAACGTAGACAGCTAAGCTGTCTCTAGTTGTCAGTCAACGTTAGAGTGAGAATACATCAAGATAGAAATTTCCATTCTGTCTTTCCAAAAATATATTACATGCAGGAGCATAAGAATAGAAGATATCTGGACATGCATCATGCAGAGAAATGTACGGTTATATTTAATGCATGGATAACAGAGAAATATGCGGGATGACTTTGACTTGTCAAGATGTTCAAATATCAAGTCGTTATAGCTCATGAAGTCGATATGAACATGACTTATAGAATCGTTGTGAATGAGTCATTGTTCATGTGAATCGTTGCTCATTCGTAAATAAATCGTTGTACGTATAAATCATTATGCATTCATAACCAAATCATTATGAGCAAATCATTATAAGCAAATAGTTATGACCAAATCGTTATAACACTATAAGCAAATCGTTATGAGCAAATCGTTATAACCAAATCATTATGAGCAAATCGTTATATAGAAATCATTATAACACTATAAGCAAATCGTTATGAGCAAATCGTTATAACCAAATCGTTATGAGACTATAAGCAAATTGTTATGCTTAATTACGAAATCGTTGTGAGATTGAAATCGTTATACTCACTTGTCGAATCGTTAAGAGAGGAAATCGTTATGCTCACTTACGAAATCGTTGTGAGATTGAAATCGTTATACTCACTTGTCGAATCGTTATGAGAGTAAATCGTTATGCTTACTTACGAAATCGTTCTGAGATCGAAATCGATATAAACCAAAAACGATATGAAACTTATGAAAGAGTTATTCTTTGCGATGACTTATGAAATCGTTATGCTTCAAAGCAAGTCGATGTGTACTTAGAGAAATTTCATGCTCTGAAAAATTAAGAACAACAAAGTAAGGATTTACTTACAAGTCTTTGCTTGATTTTGCCTAGTTTATTTCCTATGACTAAGCTTCAATGAAACTTGTTAGATACTAATTGTTAGGATTTTGTTAATCACCAAAATAGATATATAATTCATTAAATTATATGGGGATGATCTGATCATCAATATCTATTTACCAATAAGAACTTCTTAAACCATTTTAGAAAATTGCCAAAATTTGAATATGGAAACTCTTAATCGCGACAACTAGAACAAACATGTTTCTCTTCAGAATGAGACTAGGAATTGGAACCAAAACTACGTCGTGTTGACATGTCGTGAATCATTATTTAGCAATCGATGTTTTATCAATTCAGTCTTCTTCACCAATCATTTTTATGAAACGTGACGTGTTGACCTGACGCGTATTTGGCAATCGATGTATAAGTACAATCGATTAACTTCAACAATCAATGTAGCCTTCACCAATCGATTGTATGAAATGCGACGGTTTGACCCGACACGTATTTGGAAATCATTGAATAAGTCCAATCAATTGACCTCAGCAACTGATGCAGTCTTCATAAATCGATTGTATGAAACACAACGATTTTACCCACCATGTATTTGCCATTGAATCTATAAGTCCAATAAATTGACCTCAGCAATCGATGCAGCCTTCACCACTCTATTGTGAAAAACACGATGGTTTTACCCAATGCGTATTTGGCAATCGATGTATAAGTCCAATCGATTGTCCTCAGCAATCAATGCAGCCTTCACCAATCGATATATGCAATTTGACGGACAAACCAACGCGTATATCACTAATCGATGTAGGCTTCAGCAATCTGTAGGCTCTGTATTAATCATTGTAGTCTTCACCAATCGATTCACTTAAATACGACCCTTGACCCATCGAGAATCAACCATTATATAAGACCCCTAATAGCGCTCTAGAAAAATCCCTTAAAATCCTATAAAAATTTCTAATAATAAGAAAATTACTCAAATAATTAATTGGAGAGAGTCACATTGAGGCATTACAGTATAACATAAAATTTACTCAATATACTGTCAAATTTGGTGTGTCTACAACTGCCTCGCCTTGGCATCTACTTTGCAAGGAAGTGGAATGTAAAGACATGAAATGAAGTTAAATGAAAATAGTGGAATGAAGTGAAATGACTGAAAAGTAGATGCCAAGGTGTGATGAGACACGCCCTCAACGACATATGATTGGAGTTGTTCTTCAGCAAGGTGAAGCGGCTTAGAGAAAGCTCCAAGAGATAACCGATTGTTCAGAAGAAAGGAAAGGGTGTGCACGAGGGAACGAAGAAGAAGAGCTCAACTTGCAGCATAGGGGAAGTACCTACGGCCATGGGTGGGGTTTTTTTATAGGGGTAAAAATCTAAATTGCGATGGACACAATGGTCGCCTTAAAAGATGAAAGGCCTCCAGTCATGTCGTCTCTTTTAAAAGACATCCATACTTTGACTAGCTCTTTCCATACTTCGACTTAGTTGGAATCATAGCAATTAAGGAACACGACCACATTGGTCGTCGCACTTATGAACACTTGCAATATTGATCGGATTCTTGACAAATTTTGTAAATGGAAAGTTTGAATCATGATGACATTACCTGTCGTGCTTTAGGAAGGAATTGATCTTTTATTGGGAATCGATCTTATGAATAAGGAAAGGTCATAATCGCGATGACCTGAGTGGGCGCATATCTATTTACCAATAAGAACTTTCTAAAACCATTTTAAGAAATTGCCAAAATTCGAATATGAAAACTCTTAATCGTGATGACTAGAATAGAAGTGTTTCTCATCAGAACCATACTGGGAATCGGAACCAAAACCACATCATGTTGACATGTCGCGACTAATTATTTAGCAATCGATGTTTTATCGATTCAGTCTTCTTCACCAATTGATTGTATGAAATGCGACATGTTGACATGACACGTATTTGGCAATTGATGTATAAGTCCAATTGATTGACCTCATCAATTGATGCGGCCTTCACCAATCGATTGTATGAAACGCGAAGGTTTAACCCACCGCGTATTTGGCAATCGATGTATAAGTCCAATTAATTGACCTCAGCAATCGATGCAGCCTTCACCAACCAATTGTATGAAATGCGATGATTTTACCCAACACATATTTGGCAATCGGCGTACAAGTCCAATCTATTAATCTCAGCAATCGATGCAGCCTTTACCAATTGATTGTATGAAACGTGATGGTTTTACCAGACGCATATTTGGCAATCGATGCATCAATCCAATCGATTGTCCTCAGTAATCGTTGCAGCCTTCACCAATCGATATATGAAACGCGATGGACTGAACGGATGTGTATATCAGAAATCAATGTAGGTTTCAACAATCAGTAGTCTCTACATTAATCGATGTAGGCTTCACCAATCGGTTCACTAAAATGCGACCACTTGACCCATCGTGAATCAACCATTATATAAGACCCCAATAGCACTCTAGAAAAATCATTAAAAATCTGTAATAATAGGAAAATTACTCAAATAATTAATTGGAGAGAGACACTTTGAGGTATTGCAGTATAACATGACATTTACTCAATATGCTGTCAAATTTGACGTATCTACGACTGCCTTGTCTTGGCATCTACTTTGTAAGGAACTGGAGTGTAAAGACACGAAAAGGAGTGGAATGAAGTGAAATGACTGAAAAGTACATGCGAAGGTGTGATGAGAGATGCCTTCAATGACATATGATAGGAGTTGTTCTTCTGTTCAAGATGAATTGGCTTAGAGAAAGCCCCAAGAGATAACCCATTGTTCAGACGGAAGGAAAGAGTATGCATGTAAGACCCGGCCCCCTTGGGCCCTTTGGCCCCATCGGCAGGGTCGCGACAGGCACCCTGGCGTTGACTTGGTCGCGCCAGAGTGGCCTGCCACGACAGGTTTGGGTCGCGCCGTACCCGACTGTCGCGTTCTTGTGGCGACGGTAGTAGCCATCGCGTCCTTGTCGTGGCTTCTGACGGCATCGCGACTGCTTTTCTGACAGACATGATCGCTGTCCTTTCTGTTAGAATGACTTTGTCCGGTGTCAGGCACGCGTAGCGTTGACACGACTTGGTCAGCCGTCGTAATTGCTTTTCTAGTCTTCGAGATTTGACCACCTTTTTGGGGTCACGCCAGGGGCGGCAGTCGTGACATGGTCACGATGCCTAGAGGCGTCGCGACATGTTCGTTGTCACCCTGGGTCAGCCCGTCGTATTCTTGGGGCCGTCGGTTTTAAACTGAATGCTGTGCCCCATTCTCCCCCTCTCCCCTTTCTCTCCTTCTTCTTCCCCTCTCCTTCCCTTTGAACTCTCTTGCTGTTCTCTCGTCGGTTCTTTGTGCTCAGGGTGTTCGTGCTAAGGTGGTGTCGCCTTGGTCATGCAGAGGCTGTGTTCGTGTTGCGTGGAGTGAGGAGGAGGTGGTCATTCCTATGTGAAGGCCCCAATGGGTCGGCTCTACACATGGAGGTAGGGACCCTTGATCCTCTCGCTCTAAGCATGCTCCCTTCCCCCTTTAGATCATGTTTTCCCTGTGGTTTGGGTCTTGGGAGTGTGAGGAATCCATGCTCGAGGTTGAGTGAGGTTTTCCTTCGAGTGTAGATTCATGTGAATCCATGTTTGTGAGGCTCTAAGGGTGGTTTGGAGGGATTTACAGCTTTCATACATGTTGCACATGCTCCCCTACCACTGTGGAATGTTTATTTCATGTTTTTAGGGTGGTTCCCGGAGAGATTGCTCCGGAACCCCCCTCTGCTAAAGACACGACCACTGTAGTGGTCGCGATCTTGTCGCGACCAGATGTTATCCTGACAGCCTGGCTGGTTGCGACATGATCGTGACGCTCTTGGGTGTCGCTACCTAGTCGCGACGGAAAGGGCCATTGCAACAGTGTCGCGATAGGGAAGGGCATCGCGACAAGGTCGCGACGGCCCGATGCATCGCGACTACAGCCGAGAGACAGGTTTTGGTCTTCACCATTTCCACTTATTTTACTGTACCCATGGCACCTGTGCTAGTTCCCTAGTACGGTCCTACACTAGTCTTCGCCCGGTGCTCGACACTTGAGGGCTTGTCCCGTGAGAGAGGTTGTTACCGTTTCTTGGGATCCCCATCCTCGTGCGCCTTAGAGGGAGCTTTGGGGGCGACGAGTGTACTCGAGTCACAGACTCTGGAGTGAGGGGAAAACAGTGGTTTGGACAGCTACATCGAGTCGTTTGTAGAGCTCTCTTGGTTAGGCCTAGGACACCGAGGACGGCCGGAGTTCTACTTGGTGCAGGCTAGCCAGTCCATTTCTCACTGCCTCACTCTTTGTGGCCCCGGAATTGCTTAGAGAAATCAGGAGTGGGACCGTAGTCCTGCCAGACTACGGCAGTTAATGTTGTGTACTTTGTGTCCTACCTCGCTCTGACGAGACGTGAGGGTCAGGACTTGGGTCGAGGGTAAGACGTCGGTCGACGCACCTGACCTTTGACTAGTTGTAGTGTCTTCCGTAGCTAGTGTACCTTGTCCAGGCAGAGTTCACCCAGTCAGTGTTTTACTAGCTGTGTGGTGGTCACGACGAGCAGTCGTACGGAGTTTTCGTACCGTGCTAATTGTAGCTTCGCTTCCGCATTTCCAGTTGTAGGTAGAAGATATAAACTGTTGTTATTTTAATTGTTATATATTCTTCTTCCTGTTAGAGCTAGTAGGAGATTCGTAGTCCCTACTGAGCTTCTGTTGTGAAGCTCATCGCTCCTTTTTCCCAGGTGAGACTTCTCAGCAGCGCCAGGGCGCGTGCCGGGTGGATGAGATGGGGTGGTAGTGGAGGTCCCCGTAGCTAGCAGTGGTTCCCCTTTTTCAGTGTACGTCACCCTTGGGGTATGCCTTTAAAGGATTTGTTCTTCCCCTGCCTTTTACATGTACTAGCGTGCGTGCGTTAGGACTATACTTAGAGCGGTACACAGTGATCTCGCTCTCTTTCTTGTTTCCACTTGTACGCTTCTAGTTTAGCAGTTGACGTTTACTTCTATTACATATCCTGTTAGATATATATTATAGCCCTTTCGGGTCTCCGGATCCATGGGCGGCTACTCCGAAAATTGGGTCCTCGGCGTGGGCATAAGGTCAGGTTCTCGGGGTCGTTACAGTGGTATTAGAGCTAGAGTCTGACAGGACTTGTAGTGGAATTAAACTGTGACAGAATGTCCCAACAGTAGTACAAGTACACTGCTAGCCATTCAAGTGGTATCGTTAACCTTTGTTGGTTGTGTGTCGTGCAGGACATGGCTCCGCGTAGGTACATGCAGGCCATGGAGCTGATCAAGCAGCAGGATGAGTCCGATATGCCCGCGTAGGGGCAGGTCCAGGAGGAGGTGTCAGTGGCACAGTCTCAGGGTGCAGCGGCAGCGGCAGGCAAGCTGCAGCAGCAGGAGTACTAGCCTCAGCCGCAGCAGCACGTAGACTAGTTTCCCTTGGCAGAGCAATTCTTCAGGAACTTGTACCACGGAGCGTGGCAGCCCGGGCAGGCAGCAGTAGGTGGTCAGCCTCCGGTACCTCCCCCGGTGGTGCCGGAGCAGCAGGCAGAGCCAGAGGTGGAGCAGCCAGAGCGTCAGCAGCGGTCGGGTACTGGGAGTACCCGGGCCGGGCGGCGGAGGACGACGGTTATGGAGGATAGGACCACTCTCCTTGAGAGGTTCTTGCGTCTCCGGCCACCAATGTTCTCCAGTGAGTATGATCCAGATATGGTAGAGAGCTGGACCCACGAGTTAGAGTGCAAGTTCGAGACCATGGAGTGCACTGAGGAGGACAAGGTTTGTTTGGTGGTATACCAGCTCAAGGGAGCAGCCCATGAGTGGTGGAGAGTTCAAAGGCAGACTCACTTTCAGGGGCAGCGGTTGGATCATATCACGTGGCAGCTGTTGTTGGAGGTCTTTCATGGCGAGTACTTCTCCGACTACGCTCGACGTGAGAGGCGAGACATGTTCCACGAGTTGGTGCAGGGCGATCTCACTATTTCTCAATATCATCAGAGGTTTGTCCGGTTGTTGAGACATGTTCCTCATGTCGCAGGTAGTGAGCAGGCGTGCGCAAAGAGATTCATAGCAGGGCTGAGACTAGACCTGAGGTGGGGTGTGACTGCTCACATGTGTACCACCTTAGTAGAGGTCGTGGCTAAGGCCACCGCCTTGGAGACGGAGAACTGGTAGACCCAGCAGCAGCAGTAGCAGCAGGGAGGAGCCTCTTCTAGGTCCTCACCGTACCAACATCCAGCAGGTAGTCACAGCAGTGCGACTTCTTCTTCTTCGGGCTCAGGCAGTTCAGGTAGTTGCAGATTGCGCTCAAGGTTCCAGTAGATGAGCACACGCGGTGGTGGTCAGGGGAAGCAGAAGAAGCGTCAGTCTAGGTTTGCAGAGCAATCGGTACAGTAGGGAGCTGAGCAAGGCATACAGGAGGCAGTTTGCTACACTTGTGGTTTGCCGGGCAACATTTGGAGGGATTGCCGCAGGGGGCAAGTTCTGCAGCAGCAGTAACCGGTATAGTATGCGCAGTGGCTACCTCAGTACCAGTACCCTCCCCAGCAGCAGTGAGGGCAGTACCAACAGCCAGCTCAGTAGTTTCCGTAGTTTCAGCAGCCGTAGCAATACTAGCCGTACCAGCAGCTGTAGTTCCCTCAGCACCAGCAGCCGCCGCAGCAGCAGCAGCCCCAACAGGTGTTGCGGCGTGGGCATGGTCATGGTCGCGTGATGGCACTCACCCGGGAGCAAGCAAAGGCATCAAACCTGGTTATAGGTACTCTACCTATCCTTGGCAGAGCTGCCCGTGTTCTGGTTGACCCCAGTGCTTATTTGTGTTTTGCTTCCGAGAAGTTTTTCGACTCTTTGGCTTGTCACAAACCTGAGAGGTAGTGTGACGTGATGGTTGATCTTCCGTCCGGTGACTATATGCATTATTTCGGCTTCTTGGAGGGCGTCACAGTTGAGGTAGAGGGACACACCAGTTTCTGGCCAGGTTGTACGCGTTGCAGCTTTGTGACTTTGACGGGCATGGACTGGTTGGAGGCTCACTCGGCTGTGGTTGATTGTCAGTGGAAGACAGTTCGCTTTGAGATGCCTATAGCGCCCGTTCTCTGCTTCTGAGGTATCCGGTCTACCTATCGGCCATTTATTTCCTTGTGTAGAGCTTGTCGTTTGATCCGTGATGGCTGTGTGGCCTACCATGCTTCTGTTTGTTCCTTGGAGTTTAGCGGATCATCGGTTTTTGATGTGCCAGTTGTTTCTGAGTTCCCTAATGTCTTCTCGGAGGATCTACCTGGTTTGCCGCCTGAGCGGGAGGTAGAGTTCTTGTAAGGCCCCGAATTTCTTTTTTCACTTATAATTTATGAATATGTTGTTTACTTGTTCTTGCATAAAGGGCGTGCATGAAAATGGTGCATATTATAGATATAAATTTTGCATGGGTATATGCGAGGATGTAAACTATTATCGTGAAGATGAGTAATTGGCTAATTTTGAGTATAAAATATCTATTTAAATACTATGCAGATGCTATCTAAATATTGAAGTATACCTTATATTGCCCTTTTCATGAATATTGTGTGTGAATATATGAAGTGCATATGTGTATGTACGTATGTAGATTATCATATGCATGTGATAATTGTGTACTTAATTTTACACATGTAACCCCTTGGTATACTTAGGTATGCATGAGTATACTTAGTTGTAAACGTTGTTCATTTGCATGGTGTAGTTAATGTGTACATTGTACTTTGTACATTGCATGTATATATATATCAAGTGCAAGTATGATAGGTGTATTTAGTAGTGTATATTGTAATTCTATAAACCTCATGTACGCATAGGTAGGCACCTACGTACATCTTATCTTAGTGTGCTTATGTATGCATGGGCATGCCTAGGTATAAATGTTATTGATTTCATAGGTGTAGTAAGATACATGTTATACCTTAGACGTTGTATGCATGTGTAGATATTTATGTGCGTATTATTATTATCTTGATGTACCTATGTATGTATGTATAGGATTAATAGTAAATATTGGATGGTTATCGGGTGTAATGGTGTATACACTATACCACATGGGTTTCATGTGCATATATGTGTGGATTAAGCATGGTTCTGCATGATTTTAAGTTCTGGCAGAAGAATGTCTTGGCGTCAACATGGATGGACGCCCATGATATGTCAGCGTCCATATCGACTGACGCCAACCCTAATGTAGCCGTCCATGTATGTGGACGTCAATATCCCTATGTTTCTGTGCGCTGCAGACCCAGAATTTTCGGGGAAAGCAAGCTCACTGGTTGGGGAGATGTCTCCCAACAGCTCTCAACTCACATCAGACCCTGCCCACGCATGCCCCAAGCCTAGATCTATATAGAAACACCCTTAGCAGCTGGAGGTGATTGCTTTGTCTCTTGGCCAGGAAAAACCCTAGCTGTGAGAAAACTAGAAGAAAACCTGATCTTCCCAAGCTTTAATCCGGCGATTGGGAGACCTTCTGAGAGATCCATGAAGATGGGAGCGTAGTACAACTACCCAAGAAGCATCCCCAGACCCTAAACCTATGAAATACCCAGCCTAGATCGAGGATGAAGCTTTGACATTTGGTGAACCCTTGGACCCGAGATGCATAAAAGCTGAACTTAAGGAGCTCTAATCCGTCGATTGGAGGAGGAAACCAAGGAGCTGCCACGTCTGGGAGACGGCCAATACATCCAAGAAGAGATCTCAGCTCCGAGGTGCCATCTACATCGACAGGAGAAGATGATCGAAGGAGTTTCTGAACACCTTTTTGGCAAGGCCGAGAAGGGCTTCATCAGCTTATTCTGATCTTGTAGATTTAATTGAGAGGCAAGTAACCTATAGATCTCAATCCTATACATGTGCCCTAGGTCCCAGCATTTTTCTGGATTTTTCCTCGGGTCTTGGATCCCCCTATTCTCCTTGTATTTGGAGCTCGAGTCTGTGTTTTGCACAGACCTGAACTTGACGGCATGATCCATGGCCGTCGAGATCCTATATTGGCGGCCAACGATATTTCCGTTAAATTCTTATTAGCGTCCAGACTATGCCGTTAATCTCTTCAGGGCAGAACAATGAGCTGTTCTCCCTTCTATATGATTAATTTCCGAAGTGTTTTCGAATGAGGATATAATGTAATCATATATGTATGTAAAATAGACCATGGGATGCATGTGATATTTTATGTGATTTTGGTGAATGGTATAAATTTTTAGATTATTGAAATACATGTTGGGAAAAATGGATTATGCATGTTCACCTACTGTCTACATGATTCCTGATGAATTAAATGCCCTAGATTTTTCTATACCATGTGTACATGTATCAGTCCATGCCCTGAGATTTTGAGAATTTTTCCATGACTGTGGGATTTACTGTAATTTCTGTTTTGGAAATAGAAAACATGCATAGGATTTGTATAAATTACAGTAAATTATGTGTTTTGCAAATAAATCTAGAGAAAACTTCTGTGATGATGAATATGTTAGGTTCAGGGCTGTGAACTGTCAAATTTGATATTCATGTTATGTTCCATGTTAAATCAAATTATGAACGGCATGAGATTGCATGTTTTAATTTCTGTAAATGTAATATGATTCAGAAAAATATGAAAATTTGCATGTGTGATCATAAACCTGAAATGTGTCTGTGGTTAAAATCTCATGTTATTTTGATGACAGTATGTATTGTTATGGAAATTTAAATGAGAAAAATTACTATGTGAGCATGTTAGTTGTGACTTGATGTGATTCAGTAAGTTTCAGTATGATTATATCTGTATTATAATTATTTGATAGTTGTAACAGTGAAGCTAAAACCAATAAATGGGGACTTATGTGTGTATGAATTATGTATGAGTGTGTGTATGGAATGTGAGAGAACAAGTGGTATTGTGTGTAAACGGTTAATGTGACAAGATAAACAAGTATGCCCATAAGACACTGCCACCCTAGATGCTTGGAGCTGTACCGTAGTAATGCCCCTACGGGAAAGCTCAATGTGTTATGTGATACCCTAGGCAAAAGGTCTTGATAAAGTGTATACCCTGGCAAAGGGTCTTGTAAAATCCTGGAGGTGGACAAGTTCCACTGGTAATGGTGGGAAGGGCTTTCCCCGGTTTCTGTAGGAACTAAGACTTATCACTGTGCCGGTGATTAAGTAAGTGAATGTGAATGTGTATGTGTCATGTGATCGTCTATGTGGTGGTTTGGGCTGTGTCTTGGCATTAAGTGAAATTAAGTATAAGTGTGATGTGAAAAGTGATATGAGTTCATAGCACAAGGTATGTGCAAGATATGTGTAAATGTGGCACAGGTTATGTGCAAAAGTGAAATGATAAGAAGTGTGTGAATGTGAAAGAGGAAATAATGAGAAATGCGTGTAAGTGTTGTGTGATAAAACCAAAAGTGAGTGTATGTGAAAGCCAAGGTTTATCATATGGTCGTGTGTAATGAGAAAATAGTATAAGTATAAATGACAATAGTGTTAATTGATAAATTGTTTATTGATGTGTACAAATGTGTGTTTGTATGTGTTTATGTATAAATTGTCAATGGCTAAAAGTGATGTTACCATTAGTACCAAAATGTAAGTATATGCTTTCATATTCATGAAATTTGAATGATTGGATGCACATGTGTTTAATATTATGTTGTATAGTTAAAAATGATCCCTATGCAAAGGTAGTATGAATGTGATAAAATTTGTATAAAATCAGCAAGCTAAGTGTGAAGTAAATTGTTATGATTGCATGCTAAGTGAGTTAGGAATCATGCTAGGAGTGCTACCTATCTTGTATATGTTTCCATGGTTTAGTTGTGCAACTTTACAATGACTTAGATAAAGCATGAAAACGTGTGAATGTGTATTTTACTCATGCTAATGACACCATGATATTAGTGACCTTGTTTAGATTTTAGTTGTACATTTGTTTAGATAATTGTTTAATGGAATTTGTTTAGGTTATAGCATGATCATGTATGATTTAACTGCTGAAATCTTAGTATGTTAATTGTTAAAAAGCATGTATATATTGAATCTTAAGTTACTTGCTTAGTCTATTGCATAGACTCACTCTTGCTAATCATTTCAGGAAATTAGCAGCGGAGGAGCTAGCAAGAATTGAAGTGGAGTTGGACTAAGGGATTGAAGAATTGTAACTTATATTTCATAAGTATGTAATGCTACAATTGGAATTTGGATTTTGTTCAAATGTACTTGGAGTCGGCTATGTATTTGGAATATTTTGTACTTATGTTATCTCCTGTTGAACTATACAGACTGTGGTATGTGAATTTAAAAGTTGATGGAATAAGATTTATTTAAATTCCGTTGCATTTATTCGACTCTATTTATGTATATCTCAGCTCATTTGTTACTTGTTGGGGTATTCTCCCCTGTAGCGGCTTGCTCTCATCCGACGTGGGTTGGTATAACCGTACCGGGTGGAAGTGGGTCGTTGCAGTTCTCCATTGAGCTTTTGCCCGATTTGATGCCTTTATCCAAGGCACCTTACCAGATGGCTCCGGCAGAGTTGCGCGAGTTGAAGCGCCAACTACAGGAGTTGCTTGAGGTGGGCTTCATTCGCCTGAGTCGTTCGTCGTGGGGAGCACCTATTTTGTTTGTGAGAAAGAAGGATGGCAGTCTTTGTTTGTGCATCGATTATCGGCAGTTGAACCAGGTCACTATGAAGAACAAGTACGCGTTGTCGAGGATCGATGATTTGTTTGACCACTTGCAGTCGGCCAGAGTTTTCTAGAAGATTGACTTGAGGTTTGATTACTATCATATGAGGATCAGAGAGTCAGATGTTGGCCTGACAGCTTTCCGTTCCAGATATGGTCACTTCGAGTTCGTCGTGATGCCGTTTGGGCTGACGAACGCACCTGCAGCATTCATGGATTTGATGCATAGGGTGTTCAGTGAGTACCTAGATTGTTTTGTGGTCATCATTGTTGATGATATTTTGGTCTACTCGGCTTCTAAGGAGGAGCACGAGGAGCATCTGAGGATCGTGCTAGAGACCCTGTGAAATCACCGCCTTTACGCCATGTTTGACAAGTACGAATTTTGGTTGAGAAAGGTGCACTTCCTCGGGCACGTGATGTTGGGTGCTGGTGTGGCAATGGATCCTGCCAAGGTGGAGGTTCGCAGTTTTCTGGGCTTGGCAGGTTACTACCGGAGGTTCATTCAGGATTTTGCCAAGATTGCAGCGCCGTTGACCAGGTTGACGAGGTAGGATGTTAGGTTTGTTTGGTCAGAGGACTGTGAGCAGAGCTTCTGAGAGCTGAAAATGAGGTTGACTTCAGTGCCAGTGTTGGTCTTGCCGTTGGGTAGTGGAGGTTTTGTAGTCTACACTGATGCATCGAGATCTGGTTTGGGTGCCATGCTGATGCAGCATGGTGGGGTCGTTGCATATGCTTCTCGGCAGCTCAAGAAGCATGAGGAGAACTACCCCACCCATGAATTGGAGTTGGCAGCAATGGTGTTCGCACTCAAGTTGGAGGCTCTATTTTTAAGGAGAAGCGTTCGAGATCTTCACCGATCATCAGAGTTTGCAGTATATATTCACCCAGAAGGATCTGAACTTGAGACAACACAGATGGATGGAGTATTTGAAGGACTTCGACCTTACCATCTCCTATCATCTAGGAAGGGCTAATGTCGTAGCCGATGCTTTGAGTAGGCACGTTCACTTGAGTTCACTGATGGTCAGAGAGTGGAGACTATTTGAGGAGCTATCCCAGAGGGTGTTCTACCTGTCGAGGCGCAGAGACCGTGCTGTAGCGTCCAGTTTGTCAGTTCGGCCGTCAGTGTTTAGGCAGGTGTTGCAGGCACAGCAAGTAGACTCACAGTTGGCAGACATTTTACAGATGCCCGATGTTGAGCTTGGCGAGGACAGCAAGGTCAGATTTAGAGACCGCTTATACGTTCTTGAGGAGGCACGTCAGGCGCTACTGTCAGAGGCTCACAGGTCGGGATATGTTGTTCATCCTGGCTCCACCAAGATGGACCATTGCTTGCGAAGGTTCTTCTAGTGGCCAGGGATGAAGAGGGGCGTGGCGGAGTTTGTCGCTTGGTGCCTTACCTGTCAGCAGGTGAAGGCCGAGCATCAGTGTTCTGGTGGTGAGCTGCAGCCATTACCCATTCCCATGTGGAAGTGGGACGACATCACCATGGACTTTGTGGTTGGTTTGCCTCGTACTCCGCAGAGGCACGATGGTATCTAGGTTATCATGGATCGTTTGACCAAGTCAGCGCACTTTTTGCTAGTCAAGATGTCTTGGTCAGTGGACAGGTTAGCCAGGTTGTACGTGGACAAAGTCATTCCGTTGTATGGTACTCTAGTTTCGATCGTCTCCAACAGAGATCTGAGGTTCACGTCAGGGTTTTGGCTCAGTCTGTATAGAGCACTTGGCACAGAGTTGAGGTTGAGCACAGTGTATCATCCGCAGTCAGAGAGGACCATTCAGACTTTGGATGATATGCTGAGAGCGTGCTGCTTGTACTGGAGTGGCACCTGGGAGTCGCACCTTCCGATGGCAGAGTTCGCCAACAACAGCAGCTATCACTCGAGCATCAGAATGGTGCCATACGAGGTTTTGTATGGTCGCCTGTGTAGGACACCTCTTCACTGGTTCGATCTTGGAGAGGGGCAGCTTTTGGGACCAGAGTTAGTACAAAAGTGTGCAGATATAGTCAGGCTGATCAAGCAGAGGCTTCAGATAACACAGAGCCGACAGAAGAGCTACGCCGATAACTACAGGAGACCGTTACAGTTTAGCATTGGTGACCTTGTTTTTTTGCGGGTCTCGCCGACCAAGGGTGTTATGAGGTTTGGCAAGAAGGGAAAGCTCAGTCCCAGGTACATTGAGCCTTTCCCTATCTCCGAGAGGGTCGGCGAGGTGGCATATAAGTTGAGTCTTTAGACAGAGTTGGCAGGCGTGCACAGTGTTTTCCACGTTTCACAGCTCAGGGAGTACATTACAGATCCCTTGCATGTGTTGGACTACTCACAGCTTGAGGTAGCACCAGATTTGTCAGTGCCAGAGTACCTGGTCAGGGTTGTCGACTGTAGGGTGCAGCAGTTGCGTCGGAGGCAGATTCTGCTGGTGACGGTTTTTGGCAAAACCGCATTGGTGGCAAGGCCACTAGGAGAGCAAGGATGAGATGCAGGAGTAGTTCCCTTATTTGATTGATTGATTGGTATGTCTTCTCCCTCTACTGCTTTCCAGTTTGAGACCGAGTTGTTTTTTATTTCGAGGATGAAATGTCTTAAGGAGGGTGGGATGTAAGACTTAGCCCCCTTTGGCCATTTGGCCCCGTCCTCAGGGTTGCAACAGGTGCCCTGGCTACAACTTGGTCACTCTAGAGTGGCCTACTGCGACAGGTTTGGGTCGCGCCGTACCCGACCATCGTGTTCTTTTCGTGACGGGGGTAGCCGTCGCGTCCTTGTCGCGGTGTCTAACGGCATCGCGATTACTTTTCTGACAGACATGACTGCTGTCCTTTCTGTCAGAACGGCTTTGTCGGGTGCCAGGCACGCGCAGTGTTGACGTGATCTGGTCAGCCGTTACGATTGCTTTTTCTGTCTTTGAGGTTTGACCGCCTTTTTGGGGTCGTGCTAGGGGCGGACGTCGTGACATGTTAGTTATCACTCCAGGTCAGCCCGTCGCATTCTAGGGGCCGTCGGTTTAAAACCGAATGCCGTGCCCCATTCTCCCCCTCTCCCCTTTCTCTCCTTCTTCTTCCCCTCTCCTTCCCTCCGAGCTCTCTTGCGGTTCTCTCGTCCGTTCTTCGTGCTCAAGGTGTTCGTGCTGAGGCGGTGTCACCTTGGTCATGCAGAGGCTGTGTTTGTGTTGCGTGGAGCGAGAAGGAGGTGGTCATTCCTGCATGAAGGCCCGAACAGGTTGGCTCTACACGTGGAGGTAGGGACCCTTGTTCCTCTCGCTCTAAGCATGCTCCCTTCCCCCTTTAGATCGTGTTTTCCTTGTGGTTTGGGGCTTGGGAGTGTGAGGAATCCATGCTCGAGGTTGAGTGAGGTTTTCCTTCGAGTGTAGATTCACGTGAATCCGTGTTTGTGGGGCTCTAAGGGTGGTTTGGAGGGATTTACAGCTTTCATACATGTTGCACATGCTCCCGTCCCCCTGTGGAATGTTTATTTTGTGTTTTTTGGGTGGTTTCCGAAGAGACTACTCTGGAACCCCCCTCTACTGCAGATGCAACCACTATAGAGGTCGCGATCTTGTCGCGACAGCCTGGCTGGTTGCGACATGATCACGACGCTCTTGGGTGTCGCGACCTGGTCGTGACAGCAAGGGTCGCCGCTACTGTAAGGCCCTCGAATTTTGTTGCATTATTTGTATTGCATGTGAATACTTCATGTTTGTGTATGTACGTATGTAAATATCTACGTAAGTACTAGTTAGTATACTTGTGTATGCATGTGTATAATTAGTTGTAAATAATGTATGAATGGCATGATGGTAGCATGTACGTGATAGTATACATAATGCATGTATATATTTATAGGTTATGCATGGTTTCCAGCATGTTTTGAGTTCTGGCCGAAGGCCAGCTTGGCGTCAATATCAATGGACGTTTGTGTTGTGTATGCATCAACCATATGGACGCCAACACTAATCCCAGCGTCCAGCGATGTGGACGCTAATTTCTCTGGCCTGCATGCGTTGTAGAGCCGGAAATCCCGGGAACAAGCTACCCCAACCATTGGTGAGCTGTCCCCAACGGTCTGAAGGGCTTCTTGTCAAGCCTGCGTGAAAGCAGAGCCCCCTCTCCTATTTACAAAGCCCTTTTTGCAACCCTCAACCCTCTCTTGGCTCTCTTTGCAAGAGGAGAAGAAGGAGAAGAAAACCCTAGAGAAAACTGTGAGAAAACCCCACCCTTTGCAAGCTTGGATCCGACCTTCTGAAGCAGTTCCTGGCCATCTACCACGACAAGGAGCTAGCTGAAGTGAAGGAGGAGGCTTCCCCAACCTCATCTTGGAGGCATCTTCGTCCTAGAACCCGGAGGAGAGCAATTGTGGAGCTTCTTGGGACTGCCCAAGGAGAGCTTCTTCGACCATTTAGATCCGTCTTGAGTATTTTCTAGAGGCAAGTAACCTACCCCTATCGTCCCTATAGATGTTAAGTAGAGTTTTATCATTTTTATATATTTTTTCTCATGTCCTAGATCCCCCATTCACCTTTTATTTGGAGTTCGGTCTGTGTTTCTGCAAAGACAGGAACTTGGCATCAATGCCCTTGATGCCGAGATCCCTAATGTGCATCCAGCGATCTTGTCGTCCACTCCTGGAACGGCCAGAGACCGCCGTTAAGTTCTCCAGGATAGAACAGTGAGTTGTTCTTCCTGGTATATGATTATTTTCGATGTGTTTTCGATGAGGATATATGGTAAACCTATTATGATATGTAATATGGATGTCTGAATGTGTAGTGAGATCTTTGTAATTTCTGTGATTTGGCATAAATGGTTTTATTATGGAGAATGTATGCATGATGAGACCTAGACCATGTTCTTTACCGTTTGTGCAATTCATATGAAGTTGGATGCCCTAAAATTTTCTAAACCGTGAGTGGATAAATCAGTCAATGCTCTGAATTTTTGGGAATTTTCTCCATGCTCCTCTGATTTATTGAATTTTCTGAAATGGAATTAGAAAAACATGTGTAGGATTGTTAAAATTCCAGTAAATCGTGTGTTGTGTAATAAATCCGGGGAAATTTCCTGTGATATTGTGTATATTGGGTTCAGGGTTATGATCTATTAAACTGAACTTTTATGTTATATACATGATAAATATAATTTTGAATAATACAGGAATTTATGTTAAATTTTCTGCAATTGCATTTTGGATCAGAAAAATGTGAAAATTTTCATGTGGGATCCTAAACCCGAAATCAGCATGTGGTTAAATTCTCAGGTCATTTGGACAACTATATCATGCAATATAAATTTTCCATGCAAAAATGGGTAATTAATGCATGCCATTGTGAAATGATTTAAATTCTATGTAACCCAACCTGATTGGTGAAATTTTCTGAATGATGAATTCTATCATCTGTAGTGGCATGATTAGGAAAATAGAGTCATGTTGCGAATGAGAGAATGAATGAGATGTGAGTGGCATGTGTAAAATGTGTGTAAAAACCGATATGTGTAATGTGTAAAACTGTGCCATGTGTGATACTGCTTCTATAGAGGGATATGGAACCATACCATGAAAAAGTCCCCATGGGAAGGTTGAATGTGTTGTGATCCTAAGGGCATTAGGATGAAATCCTGAAGGTGGACAAGTACCACTGGTTAGGGTGGAGACTTGTTCTACCGGTCTGTGCAGTCCAAGAGTTATCACTGTATTTCCTAGGTGACGTCTATGTGTATGTGATGTGATGTGTCCTTCTTATGGTGGTTTGGACTATGTGTCACGGCACAAGTGTAAAATGTGAATGTGATTGTGATCATGTTCAAATTGTGTAGTGTGAACAATGTGTAAATGTGAATGTGTAAATGTGCAATGTGTAAAAAGTGAAGTATGTGAATTAGAAATTGTGTAAAAATGTGAAACCAAAATGTGAGGATGTGAAATTGAAATCCATGATATGATGATCTGAAATCATGTTAGAACAGCAACATAAATGTGGTTATGATCATGTGTTATATGTGTACAATGCGTACAATCCATGCTAGGGACAATCCTTACTTATGTGTAACCCATTCCATGTGTGCTTACTCTCACGTTGTGGTTTGAATGTGAACATAGCTTTCATGTGTTAGATTGTAAAGTGTTTAATGATGTCAAAACAGCAAGCTTAAAGCATGTAAAATGGTTATGTGCATGCGCAAGAATGAGAAGTAACCATGTTAGCAATGTTTTCTTTCATGTATGTAAACTAGTCATGTTAAACTTGCTTTCATGTCTTAGTTTAATTGAAAGTAAACCTTTCATGTGTTGGAATGATTAAAGAGCATGTGATAGGAGATTTTGATTTAGAAAATCTGAAAGCATGAATCATGTGTTCATTAATAGAATTACCATGATAGGAGTTAATTTCAATGACAAGCATGCTACATGATGGTGTCTTGTAAATGTGTATGTAAAACCTGCTATGATATGTACATATATGATAGATGTATTGTTATTTGCTGAGTCTTTTAGACTCATTACTTGCTTCGGCGTACAGGCATAGTTGGTAACGACACCCTTGCGGAGGAGGCAGTGGAGACCGACTCCGAGCGTGGAGATTGGATCGTTGGTGTACCTTGCGATATTCTGATTTCATAGTATGTAATTGCAACATTGTACTAGCATTATCATGGAAAACAATGTTTAAGTGTGGACAATTATGTATTTGATTTTCAGCAATGTAATTATGTGAACTTTTAGTTCCTTAAATGTTATTGCAATCATGTATGTTAAATGTGGATGATGAATGAAATTCAGACAGTGGTTCTTTTACTTCTGCTACTCTGTTCTTATATTCACGTGTATCTCAGCTGAATGTTATTGTTGGGTAAATGTCCCACTGTGGCAACGTTCACTATACCGACGTGGGTTGGTACAACCGTACCGATATAATGAGGGTCGCTTCAGAGATTGGTATCAGAGCAACCGGTTGAGATTGCACATGAATATACATAAGTCCTCATCCCAATTACATGCTAAGTCTACATAGGAATGTGCACATGTGTAGAATTGATTAATAATGAATGAAAAGTAGATAAGAAAATGGTTAGAAAACTTAGTAACCTAGCTCTAATGGTGGCTGAAATTTATTATAGCCATGGCTTCGAGAGGTAGGCATGGCGGAGCGCCTGCCCGTGAGGACGAGTCGAGACGTGACGAGCGGGCGGAGCAGCAGGCCCCGGCACCGCAAGGTCATGTACTTCCCCCACCGCCGCCTGTGGATTATGGAGTATTCATGCAAGGTCTGGTGCAAGCCATGCAGACGCAGGCTCATACCCAGGCAGCACTCCAGGCACAGTTGGAGGCTCAGGTTAGACTAATAAAATGATTTATAATTTGTTTTATTTGCTTATGCGATATTATGTTGATTGTGAATTGCTCGCTGTGTACTATAGCAGGCTCAGGTACTAGCTCAGGACCATGGTGGACCTTCTACCATGGAAAGATTCAAGAGGATGCTGCCACCCTCTTTTAAGGGGGAGAGCGATCCATTGTTGGCTGAAAGCTGGATGAGGGAGATAGAAAAGATCTTCCGAGCCATCAGGTGTGCAGATGAGGATAAGGTCACATTAGCCACCAACATGCTACAGGTATGCTTTAGTTTATATGCTTGTATGTTTTGTTAAGTTAGATTTGTTTAGATGGTGCTTATGAGCGGTGTACTATAGGAAAGAGCTAATGTCTGGTGGGCTTCATTGCTGCGTACCCGATTTGAGGACGAAGCTATTGATGTTGCTTGGGACGAGTTCGTGAGACTCTTTCGGGCCAAGTTCGTCCCCGAGCATGTTCAAGATCGGATGGAGCATGAATTCCTCTCTTTGGCTCAAGGCTCCATGACCGTGCTAGAATATGAGGCAAGATTTTTTGAACTCTCTAAATATGCACCTCATATCGTGGCAGACGAGCGCAGAAAGACAATGAAGTTCGTGATGGGCCTGAAACCATCATTGAGGACGAGGCTCATGGCGTTCGACCACCGCACTTTGGACGAGGCCCTCAGCACTACTTCTAGGCAGGAGGGTGAGATGGAGCAATACCTTGAAGAGAAGAAGGCTTTGCAAAACAGACCTGCAGCTACGTTCCAGCGACAGGACAAGAAGAAAGCGGTGTACTCGACACAACAGCGATCAGTGGCAGTCGGCAGTTCTCAGGTACCTTCTGTACGTTCCCCTGGTGTGAAGAAAGAGTGTCCCCACTGTGGGAAGACACATGGTGGTACCGAATGTTGGATGATTACGGGAAAGTGCTTGAAGTGCGGAAGCAGCGACCACAAGATCAAGGATTGTCCGAGACTTCAGCAGGGAGCCCAGCGCGGAGCGCCAGCCCCAGCAGCAGTAGCGGCAGTAGCGCCAGTTACAGGAAGACCAGGAAGGCCTCGAGCCCCAGCTCGAGTGTTTGCTTTAGCACGCGAGGACGCCGAGCAGGTGGAGCATGTCATCGAAGGTACGATTTTGCTTTTAGGTGTGCACGCTCGGGTTTTGTTTGATACGGGTGCTACTCACTCGTTCATTTATGAGCGGTTCGCTAGGAAGTTAGCCCTAGAGTTAGGTGTAGAGTCTGAGGATTTAGAGGTCCCTTTGTCTGTGCACACCCCTGCGGGTACGGTATCGACTAGGAAGTGCATTCCGTCGCTACCTGTGTGCATTGAGGATAGAGTCCTAGATGGATATTTCTTCTTGTTAAAGATGAAGGACTATGATACTATTCTTGGTCTGGATTGGCTAGAGGAGCACTATGCGTTAGTGGATTGTCGTCGGAAGAGGATTGTTTTCCTCATTCCTGGTGAGGACGAGTTCTCTCATTCCTTGCCAAGGAACTTCGCGGGAAAGTTAGTCATCTCTGCCATGAAGGCGATGCGCATGGTAAACAAGGGTTGTGACGCTTTTCTTGCCAGCGTGGTGTTAGTGCCAGAGGCTGATGAGTCACCTACTCTTGCGGAGATTGAGGTAGTGCAGAATTTTCCAGATGTCTTTCCTGATGACTTGTCTGGATTGCCACCGGATAGAGCGATAGAGTTTACCATAGAGTTGCTTCCGGCACCTCTCCTATCTCGAAGGCTCCATATCGGATGGCACCTGCGGAGTTAGCCGAGTTGAGGAGGCAGTTGCAAGAGTTACTTGATAAGGGATTTATTCGCCCGAGTGTTTCCCCTTGGGGCGCACCTGTATTGTTCGTCAAGAAGAAAGACGGGTCACTTAGGTAATGCATTGACTACAGGAATCTGAACCAAGTGACTGTGAAGAATAGGTATCCCTTACCTTGTATTAATGATTTGTTTGACCAGTTGCGAGATGCATCAGTCTTTTCTAAGATTGATTTGCGATCTGTTTATCATCAGTTGAGGATTCGGAGTGAGGATGTGTCCAAGACGGCGTTTAGAACCCATTATGGACATTATCAGTTTTTAGTCCTTCCTTTCGGATTGACCAATGCCCCTGCAGCGTTCATGGATCTCATGAACAGGGTGTTTAGGCCTTATTTAGATAGCTTTGTTGTAGTGTTTATTGATGATGTGTTGGTCTACTCTCCGGACGAGGCCACACACCATCAACATTTGAGGGTAGTGTTAGAGGTTCTTCGTGAGCACAAGCTGTACGCTAAATTCAGCAAGTGCGATTTCTGGTTGCGTGAGGTTCATTTCCTCGGGCATGTTATCTCCGGTGCTGGTGTTGCAGTGGATCCAGCAAAGGTCCAGACAGTTATGGATTGGGAGATTCCCAAGACCCCTTCAGAGATTCGTAGTTTTATTGGTTTAGCTGGTTACTATCGGCGATTTAATGAGGGATTTTCATCCATCGCCGCCCCTTTGACTCAGCTTACCAGAAAGGGAGTGAAGTTTGTTTAGTCCGAGAAGTGTGAGAGTAGTTTTCAATTGTTGAAGACTAAGCTCACGACAGCCCCGGTGTTAGTCTTACCGAGTGGTGTAGAGGGTTTTTCTATCTACACGGATGCGTCTCGAATTGGTTTAGGTTGTGTGCTAATGCAGCAGGAAAGGGTAGTGGCTTATCTCGTCAGTTGAAGGAGCATGCGAGGAACTATCCGACTCATGACTTGGAGCTCGCAGCAGTGGTTCATGCGCTGAAGATCTGGAGGCACTATCTTTATGGTGTCAGATTTGAGGTGTTTACCGACCACAAGAGCTTGAAGTATCTTTTCTCCCAAAAGGAACTAAACCTGAGGCAGAGGAGATGGATTGAGTTCTTGAAGGACTATGACTTCGACCTTCAGTATCACCCTGGGAAGGCGAATGTCGTAGCGGATGCTCTGAGTAGAAAGAGGCAATCTCTCCAACAGGATTGGAAGATGTTGGAGGATGCGGCTTGCGCGTTGACTGAGTTAGAGCCATCGCTATGCTAGGCTTTTGTAGCTCAGTTATCTCTTAGGTCCTCGGTTTTGGATGAGGTGATCGAGTAACAGAAAGCCGACCCTAGACTCTTAGAGTTAGTGGGCAAGGTAGGCATTGCTCGTGATGAGGACAGTGTGATTAGATTTCATCACCGTGTTTGTGTCCCTGATTTGGTAGATGTCTGTGAGCATGTGTTAGCGGAGGCTCATAGATCGCGATTCTGTATTCATCCGGGTAACACTAAGATGTACCAGGATCTGAAGAGATCATCTTGGTGGTCCGGTATGAAGAAGGATGTAGCGGATTATGTATCCTAGTGTTTGGTGTGTCAGCAAGTGAAGGCCGAGCGACAGCGACCATCCGGCTTTATGCAAAGAATGGAGATCCCAGTGTGGAAGTGGGAAGCTGTCACTATGGGCTTTGTTTCGAGTTTGCCTCGATCTAGAAGGGGCAATGACTCGATTTGGGTAGTTGTAGATAGATTCTTGAAGACTGCTCATTTCTTGCCTATGAAGAAGAAGCAGTCAGTAGAGAGTTTAGCTAGATTGTATGTTAGTAATGTGGTTGGATTGCATGGTGTGTTGAAGTCGATCATTTCGGATCGAGATCCGAGATTCACTTCGAGGTTGTGGAAGGATCTTCAGGATGCTTTGGGTTCGGAGCTGAAGCTTAGTTCGGCGTTTCATCCCTAGACTGATGGACAGTCCGAGAGGACTATCCAGACGCTCGAGGATATGTTGAGAGCGTGTGTATTGGATTGGAAGGATGATTGGGAGCGTCATTTACCTCTAGTGGAGTTCGCATACAACAACAGCTTTCATGCGAGTATTGGTATGGCTCGATTTGAGGCGTTGTATGGTAGGCCCTGCAGATCTCCTTTATGTTGGGAGGAGACCGGTGATAGGCAGCTGATTGGTCCGGAGTTAGTTCAGGAGACTTCGGATAAGATCCAGCTTATTAGGAAGAGGCTTGTTGCGGCTCAGGATAGGCAGAAGAGCTATGCCGACAGCAGGAGGAAGGATCTCAAGTTCGAGGTGGGTGATCATGTCTTCTTGAAGATATCGCCTACTCGAGGTGTTGTTAGGTTTGGCAGGCATAGTAAGTTGAGCCCCAGATTCATTGGCCCGTATGAGATTCTCAGACGATTGGGCAGCGTGGCATATGAGCTAGCATTACCCCCATCTTTGGCTAGTGTTCATCCCGTCTTCCACGTTTCGATGCTCAGGAAGTATGTCCGAGATCCGTCTCATGTGATTAGTCATGAGCCAGTGGAGATTCAGCCAGATCTGTCGTATGTCGAGCAACCAGTAGCTATTCTTGACCGGAAGGTTCAACATCTCCGAAACAAGAGTATTGCATCGGTGAAAGTTCTATGGCGAAACTTCTCACGAGAGGAGGCTACTTGGGAGCTTGAGGATGCGATGAAGAAGAAGTATCTCCTTTTGTTTGAGTAGTGTCGTTCTAACTTCGAGGACGAAGTTTCTTTAAGGGGGAGAGGGTGTAAGGCCCTCGAATTTTGTTGCATTATTTGTATTGCATATGAATACTTCATGTTTGTGTATGTACGTATGTAAATATCTACGTAAGTACTAGTTAGTATACTTGTGTATGCATGTGTATAATTAGTTGTAAATAATGTATGAATGGCATGATGGTAGCATGTACGTGATAGTATACATAATGCATGTATATATGTATAGGTTATGCATGGTTTCCAGCATGTTTTGAGTTCTGGCCGAAGGCCAGCTTGGCGTCAATATCAATGGACGTTTGTGTTGTGTAGGCGTCAACCATATGGACGCCAACACTAATCCCAGCGTCCAGCGATGTGGACGCTAATTTCTCTGGCCTGCATGCGTTGCAGAGCCGGAAATCCCGGGAACAAGCTACCCCAACCATTGGGGAGCTGTCCCTAACGGTCTGAAAGGCTTCTTGTCAAGCCTGCGTGAAAGGAGAGCCCCCTCTCCTATTTACAAAGCCCTTTTTGCAGCCCTCAACCCTCTCTTGCCTCTCTTTGCAAGAGGAGAAGAAGGAGAAGAAAACCCTAGAGAAACCTGTGAGAAAACCCCACCCTTTGCAAGCTTGGATCCGACCTTCTGAAGCTGTTCCTGGCCATCTACCACGACAAGGAGCTAGCTGAAGTGAAGGAGGAGGCTTCCCCGACCTCATCTTGGAGGCATCTTCGTCCTAGAACCCAGAGGAGAGCAATTGTGGAGCTTCTTGGGACTGCCCAAGGAGAGCTTCTCCGACCATTTAGATCCGTCTGGAGTATTTTCTAGAAGCAAGTAACCTACCCCTATCGTCCCTGTAGATGTCAAGTATAGTTTTATCATTTTTATGTATTTTTCCTCGTGTCTTAGATCCCCCATTCACCTTTTATTTGGAGTTCGGTCTGTGTTTCTGCACAGACAGGAACTTGGCATCAATGCCCTTGACGCCGAGATCCCTAATGTGCGTCCAGTGATCTTGCCGTCCAGTCCTGGAACGGCCAGAGACCGCCGTTAAGTTCTCCAGGATAGAAGAGTGAGTTGTTCTTCCTGGTATATGATTATTTTCGATGTGTTTTCGATGAGGATATATGGTAAACCTATTATAATATGTAATATGGATGTCTGAATGTGTAGTGAGATCTTTGTAATTTCTGTGATTTGGCATAAATGGTTTTATTATGGAGAATGTATGCATGAGGAGACCTAGACCATGTTCTTTACCGTTTGTGCAATTCATGTGAAGTTGGATGCCCTAAAATTTTCTAAACTGTGAGTGGGTAAATTAGTCCATGCTCTGAATTTTTGGGAATTTTCTCCATGCTCCTCTGATTTATTGAATTTTTTGAAATGGAATTAGAAAAACATGTGTAGGATTGTTAAAATTCCAGTAAATCGTGTGTTGGGTAATAAATCCGGGGAAATTTCTTGTGGTATTATGTATATTGGGTTCAGGGTTATGATCTGTTAAACCGAAATTTTATGTTATATACCATGATAAATCGAATTTTGAATAATACGGGAATTTATGTTAAATTTTCTGCGATTGCATTTTGGATCAGAAAAATGTGAAAATTTTCACGTGGGATCCTAAACCCGAAATCAGCATGTGGTTAAATTCTCAGGTCATTTGGACAACTATATCATGCAATATAAATTTTCCATGTAAAAATGGGTAATTAATGCATGCCATTGTGAAATGATTTAAATTCTGTGTAACGCAACCTGATTGGTGAAATTTCCTGAATGATGAATTTTGTCATCTGTAGTGGCATTATTAGGAAAACAGAGTCATGTTGCGAATGAGAGAATGAATGAGATGTGAGTGTCATGTGTAAAATGTGTGTAAAAACCGATATGTGTAATGTGTAAAACTGTGCCATGTGTGATACTGCTTCCATAGAGAGCTGTGAAACCGTACCATGGAAAAGTCCCCATGGGAAGGTTGAATGTGTTGTGATCCTAAGGGCATTAGGATGAAATCCTGGAGGTGGACAAGTACCACTGGTTAGGTTGGAGACTTGTTCTCCCGGTCTGCGCAGTCCAAGAGTCGTCACTGTATTGCCTAGGTGACGTCTATGTGGATGTGATGTGATGTGTCCTTCTTATGGTGGTTTTGACTATGTGTCACGGCACTAAAGTGTAAAATATGAATGTGTTTGTGATCATGTGCAAATTGTGTAGTGTGAACAATGTGTAAATGTGCAATGTGTAAAAAGTGAAGTATGTGAATTAGAAATTGTG
Organism: Colocasia esculenta; assembly: GCA_014218235.1. Lineage (NCBI taxonomy): Eukaryota > Viridiplantae > Streptophyta > Magnoliopsida > Alismatales > Araceae > Colocasia > Colocasia esculenta. Next base: position 125,466,175 of record CM024753.1, on the reverse strand, counting down.
TAAAAATGTGAAACCAAAATGTGAGGATGTGTAATTGAAATCCATGATATGATGATCTGAAATCATGTTGGAACAGCAACATAAATGTGGTTATGATCATGTGTTATATGTGTACAATGCGTACAATCCATGCTAGGGACAATCCTTACTTATGTGTAACCCATTCCATGTGTGTTTACTCTCGCGTTGTGGTTTGAATGAGAATATAGCTTTCATGTGTTAGATTGTAAAGTGTTTAATGATGTTAAAATAGCAAGCTTAAAGCATGTAAAATGGTTATGTGCATGCGTAAGAATGAGAAGTAATCATATTAGCAATGTTTTCTTTCATGTATGTAAACTAGTCATGCTAAACTTGCTTTCATGTCTTAGTTTAATTGAAAGTAAACCTTTCATGTGTTGGAATGATTAGAGAGCATGTGATAGGAGATTTTGATTTAGAAAATCTGAAAGCATGAATCATGTGTTCATTAATAGAATTACCATGATAGGAGTTAATTTCAATGGCAAGCATGCTACATGATGGTGTCTTGTAAATGTGTATGTAAAACCTGCTATGATATGTACATGTATGATAGATGTATTGTTATTTGCTGAGTCTTTTAGACTCATTACTTGCTTCGGCGTACAGGCGTAGTTGGTGACGACACCCTTGCGGAGGAGGCAGTGGCGACCGACTCCGAGCGTGGAGATTAGATCGTTGGTGTACCTTGCGATATTCTGATTTCATTGTATGTAATTGCAACATTGTACTAGCATTATCATGGAAAACAATGTTTAAGTGTGGATAATTATGTATTTGATTTTCAGCAATGTAATTATGTGAACTTTTAGTTCCTTAATTGTTATTGCAATCATGTATGTTAAATGTGGATGATGAATGAAATTCAGACAGTGGTTCTTTTACTTCCGCTACTCTGTTCTTATATTCACATGTATCTTAGCTGAATGTTATTGTTGGGTAAATGTCCCACTGTGGCAACGTTCACTATACCGACGTGGGTTGGTACAACTGTACTGGTATAATGAGGGTCGCTTCAGCTACAGTGTCGCGACAGCAAAGGGCATCGTGACAAGGCCGCTACTAGTGTACCTTGTCCAGGTGGGGTTCCCCCTGTCTATGTTTTACTAGCCGTGTGGTGGTCACGACGAGCAGTCATACGGAGTTTCCAACCATGTTGTGTTTCCGTACCATGCTAGTTGTAGCTTTGCTTTCGCACTTCCAGTTGTAGGTAGAAGATATAAACTATTGTTATTTTAATTGTTATGTATTCTTTTGCCTGTTAGATCCAGTAGGAGATTGGTAGTCCCTACTGAGCTTCTGTTGTGAAGCTCATCCCTCCTTTTTCCCGGGTGAGACTTCACAGCAGCGGCAGGGCGTGCGCCAAGTGGACGAGACGGGGCAGTAGTGGAGGTCCACGTATCTAGCAGTGGTTCCCCTTTTTTAGTGTACGTCACCCTCGGGGTATGCCCCTAAGGGATTTGTTCTTCCTCTGCCTTTTACTTGTACTAGTGTGCGTGCGTTGGGACTATACTTAGAGCGGTACGCAGTGGTCTTGCTCTCTTTCCTGTTTCCACTTGTACGCTTCTAGTTTAGCAGTTGACGTTTACTTTCATTACATATCCTGTTAGATATATATTATAGCCCTTCCGGGTCTCTAGATCCGTGGGCGGCGACCGCGAAAATCGGGTCTTCGGCGTGGGCCGAGGGTCGGGTTCTCGGGGTCGTTACAATGCACGTGTGCACAAAGGAGGAGGGATCAACTTTCAGCATTGGGGAAGTACCTATGGCCATGGGGGTCTTGTTATAGGGGTAAAAATCTGAATCGCGATAGACATAGTGGTTGCCTTTAAAGATGAAAAGCATTCAGTAAAGTCGCCGCTTTTAAAGGACTTCCATACTTCGACTCAATTGGAAACATAGCAATTAAGAAACGCGACCACAATGGTCGTCGGGCTTATGTACACTTCCAATACTGATCGAATTCTTGCCAAATTTTTTAAATGGAATGCTTGAATCACGATGACATTATCTGTCGCACTTTTTGAAGTAATTGATATTTTACTGGGAATCGATCTTATGAATAAAAAAGGTCATAATCGTGATGACCTGAGTAGACTCATATCTATTTAGCAATAAGAACATTCTAAAACCATTTTAGGATATTGCCAAAATATGAATATGGAAACTCTGAATCACGTCGACTATAATAGATGCATTTCTCATCAAAACCAGACTGGGAATCGGAACTAAAACCATGTCGTGAATCATTATTCAACAATCGATGTTTTGTCGATTTCGTGTTCTTCACTAATCGATTATATGAAACCTGACGTGTTGACACAATGCGTATTTGGCAATCAATGTATAAGTCCAATCGGTTGACCTTAGGAATCGATGCAGCCTTCACCAATCGATTGTATGAAACACAACTGTTTGAGCCGACATGTATTTGACAATCTTTGTATAAGTCCAATCGATTGACCTCAGCAATCGATGCAGCCTTCACCAATCGATTGTATGAAACACGACGATTTTACTCGATGCATCTTTGGTAATTGATGTATAATTCCTATCGATTGACCTTAGCAATTGATGCAGCCTTCACCAATCAATTGTGTGAAATGCGACGATTATACCCGATGCGTATTTAGTAATCGATGTATAATTCTAATCAATTGTCCTCAGCAATCGATGCAGCCTTCACCAATGAATATATGAAACACGATAGACTGAAATGACGTGTATATCAACAATTGATGTTGGCTTCAATAATTTTTAGGCTTTGCATTAATCGATGTAGACTTCACCAATCGGTTCACTAAAATGCGACCACTTGACCTGTCGCGAATCAACCATTATATTAGACCCCCAATAGCACTCTAGAAAAATCCCTAAAAATCCTATAAAAATCTATAATATTAGAAAAATTACTCAAATAATTAATTGGAGAGAGACACTTTGAGGCATTGTAGTATAACATGAAATTTACTCAATATGTTGTCAAATTTTACATGTCTACAACTGCCTTGCCTTGGCGTCTGCTTTGCAAGGAAGGAGGAGAGATCAACTTCTAGCGTAGGGGAAGTACCTATGGACACAATCAGATAGGTTTCACCATTGGGGAGTGTTTACCAACTTGTTGACGTGTTGCAGGCAAGGTGGATCTATGGGAAAAATAGAAGAATTGATGTAGGAATCCAACACAAGGGGGTTTCTCAAAAGATAGTCAGAAAATAGCAGCAAGATGAACTGATTAGTTGACTTGGAATGGAATATTTCGTGTTAATTAGAATTAGGGATAAGTGACTCCCCTCCGTTAATTATGAGAGTAAATCTCCAACAATGCGCTCAAAGTCTTATATGATGCATGCTGGGCTAAAAGAAAAGGATTAAAATAAAAATAAAAATATAAAATAATCAAGGATAATATTGTTATGGTGCTGAGTTAAGTCAAGACACCAGGTTTTCCAAGCATGGGTTCGTCCTCCTCTTTATGCAAAGTACAATGGCCTATCCTCAAGTCTAAGAATTCTATGAAATTATCATTATTTTTTATGTAGGGAAACTCAAACTTTATATTCATCAGAGCCTTAAGGTCCTTGACATGCTCTAATAAAGTATATCATAGTAGAGATGTAAAATTGTGATACCACAAGTTGCCAAAGATGGGCATGAAATTCACGACAAAAGACGCGCATCCAGACCTGCACTCAAAGATTGATCAGCAATGACAAGCATAGATATAAAATACAAACATTGAAATAATGATGCTTATAAGTCACGACAGGTTGACTAGTCATGCATACTTACCTGAATCGCGAAGACTTATTTAGTCAAGTATTATCCATCATAGTCAGAACAATAATCGCAACCAGTCTCTTGAATATCGACGTCTGTGTTCGTCGCATATTTCATCAATGTTCCAAGTTCCACCCAAGGCCAAATTAAGTTGAATGTTTCATGATTCTAGTGGGCTTAGGACTTGGCCTCTGGGCTTTGCATGACCATAGGCTTATAAAAAGCCTCTCTTCTTGCTATCCCAAGCATTTGGCAGTCTTCAAAACTCAAGAATCAAGCCTTTGCCAAAGGAGAAGAAGAAGAGAGGAATATAGAAGTGAAGAAGCCATGGATCAATGTAATGCTCCTCCATCCAAGAGACAAACAATTTGTGATTTTTCAGAGATTGCACAAGGTGGGAGGACATATTTGCAGATTAATTCAAGCCAAACTGGTGAGTTGATGAATTGAATTAATGTTCATTATTTTATTAGTTATTGTTTGATGTTCTTAATGTTTTTCTCTCCTTTATTTTTCTCTCTTCTTCCAACTCTCTCATGGCCGGTTCATCTCATCTCCATACTCTTGTTCAACCTATTCAACCCATGCATGTGCCACCCTCATGGCCAATTTTCATTTTCATTTATCCAACTCCATAGGATTACCCACTTTTCTCAGGCACTAGAAGATACATGAAGCTACCTTGGCTCCAAAACTAACCTCTTTCATCAGCCTTGACATGAAAGCCATCCTCTCTAAGTGGGGTATCAATAATCTAGCTGTCCATGCCAAACGCTACCATGAAATCAACCTTGATTGGGCAGCTATGGGGGCTCTAGTTGAACTTTGGCATCCACAAACCCACACCTTCCTTTTCAAAACCTTTGAATCCACCATCCTATTAGAAGAAGTAGAGCTTTTGCTAGATTTGAAGCGGATGAAAAGGCGTGATGAAGATGACATGGCAATCATGCCGAGGGGAATTACAAACAAGGAGGTGATAGAGAGCTTCATGGGGAGCAGAAGGGCGGCCCAAGATGTCCAAGCTGTGAAAGGAATCAACTTGCAAAAATTGGCAACTTGGACACTCCGAGAATTGCCAAAGGCGGAGGATGATGAAGGACTAGAGAAGGTGATGAAGGCATTCGCCATATGCCTTGTAGGTGCACTCCTTCCATCCATAGATAACGTACTTGAAGAGGAGAACATGAGTGTGGTATGTGGCATACGGAAAGGCGAGAGATTGGGACTAGCAATGCTAGCCTATCTTTACAGTGGGCTCACGAAGATGAGCTTGGGTAAGACTCCTTACAGATCCATGTTGTTATTCACATGTTAGATTGACTTGCATTTCAAATTTGATGTGAAAAATGAGGCAACAAGCTCATCTCGGATCTTCTTCAAAAGTCCGCTTTGACATATGGATAGCTTGGTTGGCTTAGAAGGGCATGTTGCAAATCGTGTGCCTCAGCTCAAGACATGGGCGGATTGGTGTGATCATCTCTAAAGCATGCCACAAAACACCTTCACTTGTGTTCCAAAGCCACTTCTAGCCAAAGATTTGTGGACAAGACTAGCACCCACCGTGGAACTCTATCTTGTTGGGGTGACTTAGTTTGTGCTCTACAACGTACACCACTACCTTTCTCAGCTTGGACTCCCAAGGTGCATCTTCGAGAGACCGTCCCACCTTCCGCCAATCAAGCAAAGGGAGCTCAGAACCAATGGCGACGGAGAAGAAGCTAACACCATCAAAGCACAGTGGAAGATATGCACTTACATGTGACCAATCCCAAATGTGGAGGAAACTCAAGATGAATGGATAGCATATATGAGAGAGCATAAAAAACTATGGCAAAAGTTGTCATTTGTAAGCGTAACAATTTTTTCCTCAATAAAAATAAATGATTTCCTTACTTTGGCCCAAACAATGTGTATAGTGATTGCTTCCTTCAAAACAATGTGATTTTGCCTCAAATTGCAAAGCTCAAGTGGACCCTTATAAACCGTGACGGACACAGACGTCACTCTTCTTTTTATTATGCATGACCAACCAAAGCGTCGCCTTTAAAATGAATCACGACCACCATTCTTGTCATGATTTAAGTTGTACTTATAATTCAAAATTTTGCTCCTCAAACTCAGTGCTGGCACAATAATGACACTCTGAATTGCGACCATGTATTCCGTTGCGTATCAAGTACACCCTCTAAAAGCATGAAACCTGAACCCATCACGTTTTAGTCAAATTCAAAATCCGAACAAAACACCCAAGAGCCCTTCCTTCTGTTCTTTCCAACAAACGACTCTCAAACTGTACTTTTTTCACGTTCCAATTCTCTCAAGCACTCTTCCCCTTCTACTCTCTTAAGTTGTCTCAAGCTCCATGTGACAAAGATGTATGTTTCCAATCACCGACGTGGGGATGCCACATTAGTGGAGGAAGAGGGTCCGACGACGGAGATGGTGATGAAGGAGGAGGAAACACCTACCACGGCGGCAAGGGTGATGGTGGAGGAGATGATGGTGGTGGAAGAGGAAGTGTCAGCGGCGGTGGCGGAGAAGGAGCTCCAACGGGGGAAGAGGATGAAGCAACAGCAGAGGCCCCGGCAGGAAGGCTCTGGTGAGGGCACTGAGGCCAGCAAGCACCCCCACATTGTGACACAGTAAGCCATCTACCCCAAATTGTGGTTTGCAAGATGGGAGAAGGAAGTGGTGGCCGTCGGAGCTGGGGAAGAAGGCTGCGAGAATCGCGATGACTTTAGTAGTCGTGATCCAATTGGACGAATCACTACGGTTGAAATTGTCGCAATTCAAAGTGATGAAGCGCGAACTCTTAAACGGTTGTGATTCAGCTAGCCTACCCGAGGGTTGGAAATTGGCCCTATTTGACCTGTTTGGATTATTTTGATTGTGCTTCACTTATGCTGATCTGGCCTTTTGTATGCAGGGGATCATGGGGCCCCAGATCCATTGGCTGCTGGTGATTGCGGCATATAGAGGACTCCCCAAATCCCAAAGGGAGAGAGTGAGGGGGATGGGGTTCGGGCCGATATTGGATATCTAGCCCTTGTATGTAGATAGCCCTATCATTTAGGCTCTGAGGGAGTGATGGGATCAGGTCAGTAGGGCATTCCTAATGCCCTGGGGGCACATGGTGACATCTCTAGAAGATGTAGCTAGGATCAGCAACCTCCGAGTGGATCAGGTGCCGGTGAAGGGAGTTACTTACGCTGTAACAACTTGGATTTTAAAATCCAAAATAAATAATAATAAATTTGTGAAGAGGTTTGATTAAATGCACACCAAACAAAAAGGCAATGGATAAAATAGCTAATAATCGATATGGGTCGGTTAGCAATCGATATAGAACTATATGTATAACAACAATCGGTAAAGAAGCAATCGATATTAGATAACAATCGATTTTTAAAGAAGCAATCGATGTTAGTTAACATTCAATGTTTAAAGAAGCAATCAATGTTAGTTAACAGTCAATGTTTAAAGAAGCAATCGATATTAGTTAACAATCGATGTTAGTTAATAATCGATGTTTTGAAGAAGCAATCGATGTTAGTTAACAATCAATGTTTAAAGGGGCAATCAATGTTAAATAACAATCGATGTTGAACAACAATCGATGTTTAAGGACAATCGACATGCATAACAACAATCGATGTTTAAGGGCAATCAATGTATCAAATCCACTGGCCAAGAAGCAACGTTGTCAGTCGTAGTTGGACTTTGAATATGACGAAGTTAGCTTCGACTGACCACAACCAAAATGAAGTGGACATCGTATATGACGAAGTTGGACTTTGGATATGACAAAGTTAACTTCATATATGACGAAGTTAAGTTTCGACTGACTACAACCAAAATGAAGTGGAGTTCATATATGATGATGTTGGACTTCAGATATGACGAAGTTAACTTCATATATGCTGAAGTTAAGCTTCGAGTGACCTTGACCAAAACAATGTGGACTTCGTATATAACAAAGTTAGACTTCATATATGACGAAGTTAGCTTTAACTGTTCATGACCAAATCATATATGACTTCGAATATGAAAAAGTGGGACTTCATATATGATGAAGTTAGCTTCGACTGTCCATGACTAAATCATATATGACGAAGTTATCGGTCATTTTTAAACTATAAAATACATGTTAATTTTATACCCAATAATAAAAAAGGTGTAAGGACCTCGAATTTTGTCCTATTTTAGTTAGATTTTGTCATGTGATGTGTGTATACCTTATAATTGAGTGCATGTGTGTATATATGTATAAGTATTTATATTTGTACATGTATATATGTGTATATTACATACATGATGTTTTATTTAATAATTAAGTTATGAATATTGTACAGTGCATGTATATACCTAGTGTAAGCAGAGTTACTACAATTCTGTGTTCTGGCCGAAAACCCTTTTGGCGTCAACATGAGTTGACGTTAAGGAGAGATCAGCGTCCACATCGATGGACGCTAATCCCAGGCAGGCGGCCAAGGATCTGGACGTCTACTACCAGAGATCTGTTGTGCTTCAGATCCGGAAATGCCCACGATTTTCTCGGCCCTTGTTTTGGAAACTGACTCCCAACGTCTAGAAACCCTACCTAATCGTGTCCCCAAGCCCTTGACTCTATAAAATACCCAATTCTCGGCCGAAATAGCCCTTTTGGCATTTTGTCAAAAACCCTAGTTTTCTATTGCGAACTCTGAACTTGGAGGCCTTGGATCTTGCAACTTGGTGCGTCTTCCGGTGAACTACAATGACTGGAGGACTCTATGAACATCAAGGAAAACTTCCTCGGCCCCGGTGTGCAGCAAGGATCATCACAGAAGCCGGATCGAGGAGTTTAGGAGGGGTTCTTGGCACAGGCCGAGGAGAGCTTCTCCGACCAATAATTTCGTCTATAGTTTTTTACAAAGGCAAGTAACCCTTGACCATTGTTCATACATGCATCTAGTAGGTCCTAGGTATTTTTCCGGATTTTATTAGTGTCCTGGAACCCCCTTTTCACTAGTTTTTCTATGTTCAGTTTATGTTTGCACAGACAGGAACTAGACGACAACATTTACTGCCATTTAGATCCATGGTCAACGGCCACCGATGGTGCCGTTAACTTGGTGGGCGGCCACCTGTGTGCCGCTGAGTTCATGAGGCAGTGACAGTGTGCATGTCTGGTCTTTGTGGCCTATTTTCCAGATTTCCGAACATGTGGATATATTGTAAAATTACTATATTATTAAGTATCTCTAGTGGATCATGCCATGTGATTACGATGAATTTTCGTTCATTGTACTATTTATTAAAATTCTAAACTGATTTGTTGGGCATGTTTTAGTCCTATTAAATTACTGTTCATGTGGATCTGTGTTTAATTAGGATGCCAGGGAATTTCTGTGAGATGTACATATGTATCAGGTCATGCCATGAAATTTAGGCGAAGTTATGATTCCTGTGTGAATATTTAGAATTTCTGGAATATAAAATAGTGAACATGAGTTGTTTGTTTTAAATTTCAAATAAAAAGTATGATACTTGACAAAATACTAGAAATTTTAGGTGATATCATGACTACTAGATACAAGTTGTAGAACTGTCAAATGCCTCTGTAGCACTATGAATCATGCTTAATTGAGTATTTGATAATTATGCAGAATGATAGTCTAATTTTGATAAATTGTGTATGATTTCGAAAAATGTGAAAATTTGTGTGTATGATGAGTAACCTCTAGGCAGTCTGTAGTAACATTTTCATGTTGTGTGGATATCAGTAAGTTCTTATTCAGATTTCACATGGAAAAAAGACAATGAGGAGCATGTTTAATATAATTGTTAATAAATTAGTAAATCTCAGTATGATTAGGGTTAGTTTATGATCTATTTTACATTGTAAACAGTAGCATGTTATTGAGTAAGTTGAACCATGAAACCATGAACAAATGAATGCAATAGTGTAAACAAGTGTGTGTGAACAATGTGAACAATATGAAAAATTTATAAACTGTGCCATGGGTGACACTGCTACCTTACAGGGCTGTGGAACCGTACCATAGTAAAGTCCCTAGGGGAAGGTTCATAGTGTGTGAAATCCTATGGGCAAATAGGATGAAATCCTGGAGGTGGACAAGTACCACTGGTTAGGGTGGAGAGTGCTTCTCCCTGTTCTGCGCAGTTAACCAAGATCTATCGGTATTTTGCCTAGGTGATAGGTATGTGAATGTGATTGTGTGTCCTTCTAGAGGTGGTTCGAACTATGTGTCACGACATTTAAATGTGAATAATGTGATTGTGTATAAGTGAAATGTGAAATTGTGTAATGTGCAAATGAATATGTGAATGTGTGAAAACCATGTGATAGCATGCGGATTAGCGAAACATTAAATGAGTATATTAAATCCATCTCAACATAGCAACCTAAACATGTTTATAATTGTGTTAAGTATATGAGAATGTAAATAGAATCCATGCTAGGAGTAATGCTTACATCATGTGCTATTTCATGTTTATGTTGCGTATATATGTTGTAGCATAAATGGAATGAGTTTTAAGTTCATTAAGCATGTTAAAAAAATGTGTAGAGAGCATGTGATAGGTCATATACTTAATGTGAAATGAAACATAAAGCATGTATCATGTCCCTTAATGTTATAGAAATTTCATGCATAGGATTTTCGAGATTGTTCAAACCATGCTACATGAGTTGATTGTTTCCATTAGAAAGTTAAAGGTGCATATGATGTGTATATGTATAATGTGCATGGATTGCATGTTGAGTCTATTTAGACTCACTCTTGCTTCGGCATATAGGTGGAGGTGTCCCCACTACTTCCGAGGAGACAGTCAGAAGTGACTCGGAGCGAGAGTAGGAGATTGTTGTGGAGATATCAGTGTTGTACTTTTCTTTTTCATAGTATGTAATAATTGAAACCTTTGTAACACGTTGGGATTATGTAATTTATTTCTAAATGTCAATTGTGGACTTTAGTTTCTTTCTTGCACTATATAGACTGTGGATAGAATGTGGATGATGGAATAAGATTAATGCTTTTATTTCCGCTAATCTATGTTTATATTTGTGTACATCTCAACTTAGTGTATATATTGGGTCAATGTCGCACTGTAGCGATGCTTATTATATCGACGTGGGTTGGTGTAACCGTAGCATGAGGAGGGTCATTACAGAGATTGGTATCATAGAAAGAAGTTGAGATTATATGCTAAGTCTTAATAGATTGGTCCACATGTGTAGAAAATGATTAATAATGAATGAAAGATAGATAAGAAAATGGTTAGGAAATAAATAACTTAGTTTCTATATTGATTAAATTGTCTTGCAGGATATGGCTTCTCGTGGCAGGCGTGGTGCTCATGCCAGAGAGGATGAGCCTAGGCGTGAGGAGTGGGATGAGCAGCAGGCCCCAGCTCCACAGGGACCTACTGTACTTCCTCCACCACCACTAGTAGACTATGGGGAGTTTATGCAGGGTCTGGTGCAGGCCATGCAGACATAGGCCCATACTCAGGCTGCACTCTAGGCTCAGTTGGAGGCTCATGTTAGCAATGCTAGATAGAAGTAGTATATTTTCTTTTAAACATATGATTGTTATATTTCTATTGTGTTATGTATGTTGAATTGTATTGTTTGTTGTAGCAGGCTCAAGCCCCAGCTCCAGCTCACCAGGGGCATGACCATGGCGGACCTTCCATCATGGAGCAGTTCAAGAGGATGGCACCAGCCTGTTTTAAGGGGGAGAGTGATCCACTACTTGCGGAGAGTTGGATGAGAGAGATCGAAATGATCTTCCGGGTGATTAGGTGTGCTGAGGATGACAAGGTCAGCCTGGCCACCTATATGCTACAGGTATGTGTTTGTTGTTTAAGCATTTAATTAAATTAAGGTTGGATGGTTTAGATAAGTGCTTATGGAGAATGATTTGATGCAGGAGAGAGTCGACGTGTGGTGGTCCTCGTTACTGCGTACCAGATTTGAGGACGGTGCTGTCGAGGTTGCTTGGGACAAGTTTGTGAGGCTCTTTCGAGCCAAGTTTGTCCCCGAGCATATCCAGGACAAGATGGAGCAGTAGTTTCTCACCTTGACTCAGGGCTTCATGACCGTACTCGAGTACGAGGCTAGGTTTTATGAGCTATCGAAGTATGCACCTCATATCATTGCTGATGAGCACAGCAAGATGAAGAAGTTCGTGATGGGCCTAAAGCCATCACTATGATCGAGGCTTGTGGCGTTCGATCATCGTACCTTGGATGTGGCTCTTAGTGTGGCATGCCGTCAAGAGAGTGAGATGGAGCAATTCCTTGTGGAGAAGAAGGCTTCGCATAAGAGGTCGGCAGCTCCTTTCCAGCGGCAGGATAGAAAGAAGGCGGCATATCAGTCACCGCAATGTCCCATGGCATCGGGCAGTCAGCAGGTAGCTTCTCAGCGTTCCCCTGGTAGTAGGCCTAGTGGCAAGAAGGAGTGTCCTCATTGCGGGAGGGAACATGGTGGTACGTAGTGCTGGAAGTTGATGGGAAAGTGCCTTAAGTGTGGGAGCAGCGAGCACCAGATTAGGGACTGCCCTAGACTTCAGCAAGGAGTCCAGCGACCAACACCAGCTCTGGCAGTGGCAGCAGCGCCAGCTATAGAATGACCAGGAAGGCCTCGAGCCCAAGCTCGAGTGTTTGCCTTGGCGAGAGAGGACGTAGAGAAGGAAGAGCATGTCACCGAAGGTACAGTTCTTTTCATGGGTGTGCATGCTCAGGTTTTATTTGATACGGGTGCCACTCACTCATTCATTTCCGAGCGGTTTGCTAGGCAGTTAGCTTTAGAGTCAGGATTAGAGGTTGAAGAGTTAGAGGTTCCCTTATCTGTGCTTACACCTGTGGGAAGGGTATCGACTAGGAAGTGCATTTTGTCTTTACCTATGTACATTGAGGATAAAGTCCTAGAGGGGTGTTTATTCTTGCTAATGATGAAGGACTATGATGCAATTCTTGGTCTGGATTGGTTAGAGGAGCACTATGCATTAGTAGATTGTTGTGGGAAGGGGATAGTTTTCCGTATTCTTGGTGAGGATGAGTTTTCACATCCATTGCCAAGGAACCTTAGGGGAAAGTTTGTCATCTCCTTCATGAAGGTGATGAGGATGGTAGGCAAGGGTTGTGACGCTTTTCTTGCCAGTGTGGTATTAGTACCAAAGGCTGATGAGTCACCTACCCTTGAGGAGATTGATGTAGTGTAGAAGTTTCCTGACATATTTCCCGATGATTTGTCTGGATTGCCTCCGGTTAGAGAGATAGAGTTTACCCTAGAGTTGCTTCCAGGAACCTCTCCTATCTCAAAGGCTCCATATCAGATGGCACCTGCAGAATTAGCAGAGCTAAGGAAGCAATTGCAAGATTTGCTAGATAAGGGATTTATTCGCCCTAGTGTTCCTCCTTGGGGCGCACCTGTCTTATTCGTAAAGAAGAAAGATGGTTAACTTAGGTTATGCATTGATTATAGGAAGCTAAACCAAGTGACTGTGAAGAACAGGTATCCCTTACTATGAATCGATGATCTATTTGACCAGTTGTAGAATGCATCGGTCTTTTCCAAGATTGATTTGCGGTCTGGCTATCATCAATTGAGGATTAGGAGTGAGGATTTGTCTAAGACGGCCTTTCGGACTCGTTATGGACATTATGAGTTCTTAGTTCTTCCGTTTGGTCTAACCAACGCCCCTACAACATTCATGAATCTCATGAACCGGGTGTTTAGGCCTTTTTTAGATAGTCTTGTTGTAGTGTTTATCGATGACGTGTTGGTCTATTCTCCGGATGAGGCCACACACCATCAGCATTTGAGGTTAGTGTTAGAAGTTCTCCGAGAGCACAAGCTGTATGCAAAATTCAGCAAGTGCGATTTTTGGATGCGCGAGGTTCATTTCTTTGGGCATGTTATCTCCAGTGCTGGAGTAGCAGTTGATCCAGCAAAGGTTCAGGCTATGTTAGATTGGGAGATTCCCAGAACCCCATCGGAGATTCGTAGTTTCCTTGGTCTAGCGGGTTATTATCGACGATTTATTGAAGGATTCGCATCCATCGCCGCTCCATTGACTAAGCTAACCAGGAAGGGTGTGAAGTTTGTTTGGTCTGAGGAGTGTGAGAGTAGCTTTCAATTATTGAAGGCTAAACTCACATCTGCATCGGTATTGGTATTGCCTAGTGGTGATGAAGGCTTTGCCATTTATACGGATGCATCTCGGATTGGTTTGGGCTGTGTATTAATGCAGCAGGGAAGGGTAGTAGCGTATGCTTCTCGTCATTTGAAGGAGCATGAGTGTAACTATCCGACTCATGATTTAGAGCTTGCGGTAGTGGTTCATGCACTGAAGATCTGGAGGTTCTATCTTTATGGTGTTAGATTTGAGGTGTTTACTGACTACAAGAGCTTGAAGTATCTTTTCTCCCAAAAGGAATTAAACCTGAGGCAGAGAAGATGGATTGAGTTCCTAAGGGACTATGACTTTGACCTTCAGTATCATCCATGAAAGGCGAATGTCGTAGCAGATGCCCTTAGTAAGAAGAGGTCATCATTCCAGCAGGATTGGAAGATGTTGGAGGATGCTTCTTGTGCGTTGACTAAGTTAGAGCCATTATGTCAAGCATTTGTGGCTCAGTTGTCCATCCAGTCTACTATCTTGGATGAGGTGATCGAGTAGCAAATGGCCGACCCTAGACTCCAGGAGTTAGTGAGCAAGGAAGGTATTGCTCGTGATGAGGATGTAGTGATTAGGTTTCATCATCGAGTCTGTGTTCCCGATATAGTGAATGTTCATGAGCATGTATTAGCGGAGGCTCATAGGTCTAGATTCTCTATTCATCTGGGTAACACTAAGATGTAGCAGGATTTGAAGAGATCATTTTGGTGGTCTGGCATGAAGAAGGATGTGGCAGAGTATGTGTCTAGATGTTTAGTGTGCCAGCAAGTGAAGGCCGAGCGACAGCGACCATCTGGTCTTGTGCAAATTATGGAAATCCCAGTATGGAAGTGGGACGTTGTCACTATGGATTTTGTAATGGGTTTGCCCAGATCAAGGAGGGGCATTGACTCGATTTGGGTAGTGGTAGATAGATTCTCTAAGACTGTGCATTTCTTACCTATGAAGAAGAAGCAGTCAGTTGAGAGCTTACCTAGATTGTATGTCAGTAGTATAATTAGATTGCATGGTGTGCTGAAGATGATTATTTCGGATCGAGATCTGAGATTTACTTCGAGGTTGTGGAAGGGTCTTCAGGATGCTTTAGGTTCTAAGCTGAAGCTTAGTTCAATGTTCCAACCCCAGACAGATGGACAGTCCGAGTGGACTATCCAGACGCTCGAGGATATGTTGAGAGCATGTGTACTGGATTGGAAGTATGATTGGGAGTGTCATCTACCCTTGTGGAGTTCGCATATAACAACAGCTTTCATACGAGTATCGGTATGGCTCCATTTGAGGCATTGTATGGAAGGCCTTGTAGATCTCGTTTATGTTGGGAGGAGACTGGAAGTAGATAGCTAATTGGTTCGGAGTTAGTTCAGGAGACTTCAGATTGTTGCCCAGTTAGGTAGCCCAGAGGGGGGGGGGGTGAATGGGTCTTTTAAAATTTATCAATTAATACCTGTTCACTAAAAACGTTCACAAAGAGATACACTTTGAAGATTGTTAGTGTTAGTAAAGAAAAACAACAAACACAAGAGGACAATCACACAACACCAGATGTATCCTGGTTCGGACCTCCTTTCCACAGGAGTCCTACGTCCAGTCCCAGAGCAACAACTCATGATTTCACTAATTAGGGTACAGTCCCCCTATGGACACTACAACACCCAGCTCAGCTGATCTTCTCTTCTTAGTCCGAAGGGGAACAACACCCTGGATACCCCACCAGGTCTTCCTTCACATCAGAAGGGCATACACACACCCTGGATACCACCAGGTCTTCCTTCACACCCGAAGGGTACAAGCACAGAAACAAGTAAACAGGAGATTAAGCCCCTAGATCAAGCTTCGACAAGCCAAGATTTGAAGCTAAGGACTGAGAGCAATGAGATCTACAAACAAAAGCTTACTCTCAGAACTGAACAAGCTCTCACGAAAATCTACAAACAAGGCAGAGAGCAAAGAGCTGATCTAATGGAATGAGGCTTGGCTCTTTCTTGAGAACTCGCAGAAGACTTGATGATCAGAGAGATTTTTGTATCACTATCATTCTCTTTCTATATCTCTATCTGTTTTCTTCTGAAGTTCCTTTCTTCAATATATAGCTTCAATTTGAAATCTTATCGTTGAAGTATCCATTGCCTCTAGCTTTTGGTGGATGTTAGACTGAGTGGCACTTGGAAGCTTCCAGTCAACAGTCCTTTATCCATTTGTGCACGCAAAGAGATAGGATCTTCTGAAGTATCCTTTGCCTTCTACAAGGTCCAACGTTGTATGACGAATGTTGTCAGAGACCTGCACACATTAAATGCTAGAACAGTGGACAGCTAGGCTGTCTCTTGTTGTCAGTCACTGTTGGTGTGAATATTCACCAAAATAGTAATGCCATTTTGCTATTCTAAAAGATGCATATAGAATAGACACGATAATAGATGATATCATCTGTATGCATGCAGAGATACGTTCAGTCTTTATTAAATGCACAGCTGTCAAAAGAATATGTGGGAAGACTTTGACTATTCAACCCGATGAAAGGATAAGTCATATGTCAAGTTGATTGATATGAAATCGATGCATTTATGACTTATGAAATCGTTATGCAGCTAAACAACAAATCGTTCTCAGATATGAAGGATTGTTGTGATCATTTAGGAAATCATTATGATTACTTAAGAAGTCGATGCGTAAAGCAAATCGTTATGAGAACTAAAGGAATCGTTATGATAGCAAATCGTTATGATCAGTAAAGGAATTGTTACAATACCAAATCGTTATGATAAAAAATCATTATGATTACTAAAGGAATCGTTACGAGAGCAAGTCATTTCGATGACCAAAGAAATCGTTACGAGAGCAAGTCGTTACGATGACTAAAGAAATCGTTACGAAAGCAAGTCGTTACGATGACTAAAGGAATTGTTACGAAAGCAAGTCGTTACGATGACTAAAGGAATCGTTACGAAAGCAAGTCGTTACGATGACTAAAGCAATCATTACGAAAGCAAGTCGTTACGATGACTAAAGGAATCGTTACGAAAGCAAGTCGTTACGATGACTAAAGGAATCGTTACGATTTCTTTTGAATTCAAATGATGTTTCATCCTATGAAGAAATCGATAAAGCACTTATGAACCCGTTAGGAGGAAATCGTTACAGTTCTACTATAATCGTTATGATCTATAAAGGAAATCGATGTGTACTTAGACAAATATGATGTTGTAGAGACTATGTAGAGATGCTTACCTGTTTTGGCTTATTTTCCTTTGGTATTAATTCTTGTGCCTAAGACTTGTAGAAAATAGGTTAGTGACCTTTAATCAAGGGTTTGATAATTATTACAATAATATGGTTTGTTAATCACCAAATAGACATGTAATTACTTTTAAATTATATGGGGATAGACTGTTCATCAATCTCCCCCTTTTTGGTGATGACAAAACTTTAACAAATTAACAAACTTTAGAAAATAGCACAGATAAATAGATCTCCATATGTATTTAGAGCTGCAATAGTTCTCCCCTTTTTGTCATTAGCAAAAAAAAATGCAACGAAAAGACAAAGAAGAAGGAAGAAAACAACTGAATGAGACATGAAATACTAGTTTTATTCATTCATGCTGGGAAGGTACAGGGAGATAAAAGGCAGGAGAGAGGAGGGAGGCAAAATGAGAAATGATTTCCCATGCCTGTTCTTCCTGTTTTTCAAAAATATGACGAAATACACCAGGGGTAAGAGTGTACTTGGGTCCCATGGAGGGAGCCATTCTCTTTAAATGGAGAGCCAACTACTCATCAAGGAAATTGGCATAGGCATCTCTGTCAAGGGAGATTCTTTTGAAGGAAATGGAGCAAAAACTAGCTCGAGCAGGAAACTGATCAACTGAAATGGGATAGAAGTTTTGCTTGGCCTTCAGCTCTTGACAGAGGGCTACATAGACCTTATAACGCTCAACCCAAATTTGGAAGGGATTATGGACTAGGTGAATCGAATTCATGTCTAGAAATGTAGCTTCTGATACTGGAGGGTGACCTTCCCTGGCTTGACATGCATTGAGCACTGACAGCTGCTGAGCAAAGAGAGGGTAAACTCTGGCCCAGTCTGAAGGTGTCAAGCTCTCACATTATGACGGGATAGGAGCTAGAACCTCAGCACTAACATGGCCTTGGTGGTATTCTCTGAAGAGAAATTGATGAAATGCCACTTGGAAGCCCTTATGTACCTTGATTCTGCCCATTACTCCGGAAAAACGCTCAAAGATGATAGACCCAACAGAAGAATCCATGACCAGAGAGTGAATAGGTGGAAGCAGGATTTCCTCTGGCACCTAAAGGGTGGCAAAGTCCACTCGGATAGCTTCAGAGTGGGCGTCTGCTAAACCAAGTACATCTATGGCCTAATTAAACTGGCTGAATTGAACCTCAGGGAGTCGATGGACATATCTATAGTTGTTGAAGAGTTAGAAATGCCTGGCCATCTTGATCTCCTTCTGAATAAATGGGGCCCAACAATGCTTGTGATGAATTTGGAACCATTCTGAGAGAGTCAGGGAATGGTCCCTTAGAGGGAATCTAGCAGACTTAGCCAAAATAATTTTTTTGTATAGCTCTCTATGCCCCCTATCCCATTGCTCTTCAGTCTTGGAATGAGCAATAGAAAAGATTTTCGATTTTTCAGATTTGGTGAGAGGGGTATAAGGTAGAATGACATTTAAATGGTCTGAGAGATTAACAAAAGGAAAGTTGACAAGGGTGGCAAAGACAACCTTCTGAAGATATTCTCTATACAGTGGTTTATTCTTGTGTCCACTGTGAGAGAAAACCATAGAGGTGGATGAAGAGGTTTAGAGGAAAGAGAGGAGGTGGATGAAATTTTCCTCTTTTTAGGAGCAGAACTAGAGGAGTCTGCCGTATGGATATGATCCCCAACCTTCAGTACAGACCGGAGGATGACGTCTTCAAACTCATCCTTGATTTTCCCAAGAGAGGGAGATTCAAGTTGAGCACCCTCAAGAATTACAGTAATGAAAGAGGGTGGAGGAGAGGGATGTAAAAGGGAATGTGAGGCAATAGAAGGGATATCTGATGGTCCAGAGGATGATGGACCAGAAGAAGAGGAGGCTCCAGCTGATGATGCCACTGGAGGAACCTCAACAATAGGTGGAGGTGGAAACATGGGTGTTGAAGATGCAGGAGATGAAGTTGATTGTGAAGGAAAAAGTGTAGGTGATGAGATGGTTATGGGTTGTGGTTTCTTGAAGGTTTGAGGTGCAGGTGGAGTTGTGGATGATGAAGGTGGTGATGAGGGTACATGGGTTTGAGTGGAGGAAGGAGCTGGGGGCTCAGGAGCTACAACTTCTGCTTCTTCAACTATGAGCTACACAGATTCTGACTCCAAAGGCCCTGATGGCCCTAACACCTTCTCAGCTGGCTCTCGGGGGGATTTTCATTTCCCTCCCCCTGAGCCTCACTGCCCTTCTCAACTTCAGCTTCTTTTTTAGCATGCACACTTTCCATAGGAACTTCAGTTTGTGCTGCTGCTGCTTCTTCTTCTTGAACTGGAAGGACTTCTGAATAAATTTCAGTGTGGCCTGATGCCACAGCACTGACTCTCTGGAACTCCTCTGTTACTGACTGCTCCCCCTCAGTGGGAGCATCTTCAATTACAACATCCTATTGAACTTGGACTTGCTCTTGCTGGTTTGGAGCTTCTTCCATAACTACATCTGCTGTGGGGACCTCTGCCACAGATTTTTCTATACTAGGCTCATGTGCATCTGGCTCACCTTGAGAGATGGAGTCCAGTGCATCCCTTAGTAGACTGCCTACTTGGGAAGATGGACGAGGATCCTTTGAGAATTGCCCAATGGGCTCAATGTTTTCAGAAGGAATGTCCTCAATCCTTCTACTAGATTCATCAACAACTGCTGCTTCTGGTGCTGGTGCTGCTGGTACCGATTGAACTACCTCTACTGCTGTTGATTCTGCCACTGCTGCTACTGCTACAGGTTCATGGTCTTCTTGGGTTTCACCAAGGATGGCTTCACCCTCAACCCCGGTTTTAGACCATACACCATTGACTTCAGAAAAATCACTTTTTTCTCAATTTTTGGACCTAATAGCTTGGCCCATCTTTCGGATACATCACCCTACACTTTCCCAAAATGATGAAAGATTCTAGTCAGGAGATGGGCATAAGGTAGGGAGATATTCAATTTACTCTTAATGTCCCACACTTGGGATCTTGCAAACCTCATTCTCTCCATTATCAACTTTGCAGTGTTATCTCCTGATTCTGGATAGCCCAGAACATCAGGTCTGAATCAGCCTTGTGCATGAAGAAAAGGTTGCACTCCTTGTTCGATGATTTGATAGATAATAAAGTGCAAAAGCTGTTAAAGGCACTGAGCTGGTTAATGTCCAGCTTTCCATCTTTCAACCTATACTCCAGGCCTATTATTCCCAACCCTTGACATGAGTATCCACAGTTGACTCCACTGCGACCGGAAGTAAAACTTCAAACAGCGATGCTAACAATTCCCTGGTAATCCTGACTTGGGTTCCCTTGACCATAGAAGTCAGGGTCCTCCTCCTCTGTCTTCAGATAGACATAGAAAGCCTTGACAAGATCTGGATAACTTACATCGAAAGGGTTGCAATCTTCCACCATTTCAGCCTTTGCAGAGCTTCAACCAACTGCCCATTCCGTTCTTCTCCAAGTCTGCTAATCCACTGCTTTGTGCCTGCAAAGCTTTGCCTTGACTGAAGCAAACCTAGTTTGTTCTTCTGCGGTGGAATGCACCTCCAACCCCCAACACTGCCGGAAACAGTTGAAGAGGCCATGGAATCAATTAAGAAGAGATTCTGGAGGTCTGAAAGGGTGGTTGAAGGAGAAACCCTCAAGAATTTCTGGTGGGAGGGGTTGAAGGCTTCAAATCTGATAGAAGTCGATGCCGGGGCCAAAGGGTTATCGCCTCAGGCAAGAGAACGAAAGAGATAAAGAGGGGAGATGAATCAATCTTATACCGATTACGGGATTTATGAAATAGAGAATAAATGTCCCCTTTTTGAAGAGGTGAGCCTGTATGGCGGAAAACGATAAACTCCAATTTAAAAGAAATAAAGAATTTCACAAGACAAACCGATAGGAGAATTTATGCAAGAAGGATAAATGAGAAGTAATTTAGATAAATTTTCTCACTTCAAGGACATAATTAATTGTGCTCCGAAATTTAATATTTCAGTATTAACAGATGATCTATCACAATTTACACATGCCTATTCCTTCTGAGAGAAGTGAACCTTCTTCAGGTAAGGCTTTTGTGAAGATACTGCCAACTGATTATTTGTATAAATGAAAGATATTTCAATATTACCATTAGCTACATGATCATGAATAAAATGATATCTAACCTCAATGTGTTTGGTTCTTGAGTGCTGTACTAGATTCTTGGTTAAGTTTATGGCAATTATGTTGTCACATAACAGAGGAATTGACTTGATGTGCATTCCGTAGTCCTCAAGTTGTTGTTTTATCCATAGGAGTTGTGTACAACAACATCCAGCAGCCACGTACTCAGCTTCAGTTGTTGAGAGTGCTACTGAATTTTGCTTCTTGGAAGACCAGGATATCAAGCATCCTGCAAGAAATTGGCAACAACCATTGCTGCTTTTTCTATCTAGTTTGCATCCAGCATAGTCAGCATCAGAGTACCCTACTAAATTTACTTCACAAGATTTTGGATACCAGATACCTAGATCATGAGTTCTAGATAAATATCTGTAAATTCTTTTAACATTAATTAAATAAGATTCTCTAGGGTCTGCTTGATATCTAGCACACATGCATACACTAAATAGTATATCAGTCTGCTGGTAGTTAAGTAAAGTAAGACCTATCATACCTCTAGATCTTTTGATATACTTTCTTACATCTTTATCACTATCCATTCTTGTTGAAGTGCTCATTGGTGTTGACAGTGCTTGGAATTTTCAATCCAACTTCTTTAAGAGCTCCTTGGTGTATTTGGTTTGACAGATGTGGGTGCATCTCCTCCTTGCTTGATTTGTATCCAAGAAGTAGTTCAGCTCCCCCATCATGCTCATCTCAAATTCTCCCTGCATAAGCTTCTCAAAGTACTTGCAAAGAGATTCATCAGTATATCCAAAAATATGTCATCTACATAAATTTGTACAAGTAGTATGTTCTTGACCTTTGACTTTATAAATAAAGTGTTATCTACTGTCCTCTTGAACCATGATCTAGTAAAAAGAACTAAGCCTTTCATACCATGCTCTAGGTGCTTGCTTTAGCCATATAATGCCTTATGAAGTTTAAAAACATGATTTGGAAATTCTGAATCATCAAAACCCGGGGGTTGTCTACATAAACTCTTCTTTAATAAACCATTTAAAAATAATTTACATCTATTTGAAATATTTCAAATCTAGAGCAGATGCATATGCAAGTAAAATCCTAATAGCCTCAAGTCTAGCTACAGGGGCATAGTTTCATCGAAATCTATGCCTTCCTCTTGGATAGCCTTGAGCTACCAATCTGGCCTTGTTTCTTAAGATCACACCAGCTTCATCCAATTTATTTCTGAACACCCATTTGGTGCCAATAATTGGATGACTATACATGGTTTCTCTTGAACTGATTCAGTTCATCTTGCATGGCTAGAATCCAAGACTCATTAGTAAGAGCTTCATTGACTGTCCTAGGCTATATTTGAGACAAATGCTAGGTAATCACAAGTGATTACATACCTCTTGTTCTTACCCCTATAGATGGATCACCAATAATATTTTCAGGTGGGTGATCTTTCTTGTATCTCCACTCCTTTGAAGATTTTCATGTTCAATGTCGTTTGCTGCAAGTCTTCCAGAGGTGGATCTTCCTTGACCTCAATTGTGTTCTTTAATTTCTTAGATAAGTCATCTACATCATCAATGTCACTCTCTACTTCCTTTCTAAGGAAGGGTAGTTTCATCAAAATGAATATGTACAGATTGTTCAATCAATAAGGTGCGTTTATTAAACACTCTATACCCTTTGGTTTAGAAGCATACCTATGAAGATGCCTTCATCTGATTGGCATCCAACTTACCAATGTCTCTTTGCCATTGTTGTGATGAAGCATGGACATTCAAGGGTTCTGAAGTGACTGATCTTTGGCTTCTTCCCTTGAACAACTCATATGCAGTCTTCTTAAGATGGTCTGATCATTACTCTATTATGATATAGCTTGCTGTATTCACTGCTTCAGCCCAGAAGCTTGGTAAATCATATTCTGATAGCATGTTCTTGCCATCCAATAAGGTTCTATTCTTCCTCTCAGCAACTCCATTTTGATGTGGTGTCCTTAGTGCTGAGATGTTATGCTCAATCCCTTGGTCATCACAGAATTTTGCAAATTTTTCATTTTGAAACTCTCTTCCATGATCTGACCGGATTCCAACAATGCAAAACTTCTTGTCTTTCTGTACTCTTCTACTGAAGCTCACAAAACTATCAAAGGTATCATATTTATACTCCAAGAAGGAAACCCATATGAATATGGAATAATCATCCACATTAACAAATCCAAAATTCTTTCCTCCAAGACTAGAGGTCCTCATTAGCCCGAATAAATCCATGTGAAGGAGTTCTAAAGGTTTAGAGGTGGTTACCATAGTCTTTGATTTGAAGGAACTCTTAGTGTGCTTCCCTTTTGCACACGGTCTGCAGATACCATCCAATTTATTGCTGACCTTTGGCAGACCTTCCACAAGACTTCTCTTCCTGAGCTTATTCATGCCATCCAAACTACAGTGGCCCAATCTTCTATGCCACAGCTCAGCTGACTGCTCTTTGCTGGCCGCTAAACAAATGTCTTGATCCTTGAGTTCTTCAAGATAGAGCACATACAGTTCTTTTCTCTGTTAGCTTCGAAGTTACTGCTCCATCTTTCAGGATACTGCACTTGGACTCTTGGACGTGATCTGATGACCTTTGTCACAAAGTTGGATGATGCTTATGAGGTTGTGCTTTCGCCCTTGAACACAATACCTTCATAATTGTTTTCCCTTTGTGCTCCAGAACCACTGCCTATCACTATTCCTTTTCATTATCTCCATAGGTGACTGTTCCTTCTTCAGCTTGGAGATGAGTGAACACTTCCTGTTCCCTGACATATCCTTGAGCACCGCTGTCCAGGTACCATTTTGATGCTCGAAGGCTTCCTGAAAAGGAGACATTAAGTTTTAGGTACCCAAGTTCTTTGGGTCCTGTTGGTTAGTGTCAACAGTTTGCTTTTTAATTATCCTTTCTTATGTTAGTTGGACATGTTGATTTTATATGTCCTAACTTATTGCAATGGCTACAACAAGACTTTTTGTTACTCTTTCAATTTTTAAATTGGCTTTGTATGTTGTATCTTGTTCAGGTGTAAATTCGGAGTTGGATATATCTTAGGGTGAATTATTGTTTCTTCATTTTCTGGTGGTGTATATCTAAATCATTTTCTTCTTTCCTGAACGTCTAGCAGCTTTTAATATTAGGAGTTTTACCATTTGAAATTTCTCCAATGTGCTTGACAGTTTGCTTTTCTTCATTTAAGTTTAATTTCTTTCTCAGTTCATCTGAACTTTCCTTTTTTCTAATCTGATTATTTGTTGTTTTATCTTTTAGATCTCACATAACAGTTTTTCTTCTTGTAAGTTCAGTTATTGTTTTTCTAATTCTTCGTTTTCTGTTTTTAGATCTGATTAGTGTTTTCTAACATGCAGTGTTTTTCTTGCTAACTTTTAACAGTTTTGTTACTTCCTTATTTACAGTATAATTCGTTGAAAGCTTCTTCTAGATTTCAGAATCAGAATTATGCAAGAATCAAAAGATGATCAGAATTACCTCTCATCAGTGTTTGCCATAAAGCCAATTGGCTTCTTCTCTTCACTGTTTGAGCTTAACTCACTGTCTGAGTCGCTGCTGTTCTCCATGCTACTGCCATAGCCTTTTTCATGCCGCCTAAACTTCTTGGAGCTTTCTCTCTTTCTGAATTCAGGCTTCTTGAGCTTTGGACATTCTGCTTTGATATGTCCTGGCTTTTTGCACTCGTAGCATAAGGGCTCGCCCTTTTTCTGATCCTTTCCATCTGGTTTTTTGAAGTCCTTATTTTTCTTAAAGTGTCTTCTACCAGATTGGAACGTCTTCTTCTTGGCTAGAATGCGCTGCAGTCTTCTTGATAGCATGGCTTCTTCATCTTCACAATCATTTGAGCTTTCATCTTCGGCTGATGACTCATCTGATCTGTCTTCTTCTGCTTTAAGAGCATTTGAATGTTCTTTCTGCTTAGGACTCTCCTAGTCTCTCATATTTATCTCGGAGCCAGAAGGGACCCAATGAGCTTTTCCAAAGACATCCTCTTTAGATCATTAGCTTCCTCAATGGCTGTTACCTTGGGAGTCCATGTAGATGGAAGAGACTAAGGATTTTTGACCATATCTCCAATTTCATAGGTTTTCCCAAGTCCTGCTAATTCGTTTGTAATGTCTATGAATCTACTGAACATTTGAGTTATGGACTCTCCTGGCTGCATCTGGAACCTCTCATATTGAGTTACCAGAATATCTATTCTCGTTTCCTTAACCTTGTTTGTGCCTTCATAAGTGATTCTCAATTTATCCCACATTTCCATTGCGGATTTACAGGCTGATACTCTATTGAATTCTTTCTTGCTGAGAGCGCAGCACAAAATGCTTTTAGCCTTAAAGTTTGAAAAAATTTTCTTCCTGTCAACATCTGTCCACTGAGCCTTTTCGTTGGTGACTAGGAGATCGCCTTCTTCAACATGGACCATATTTGATAATCATGACCGTGTAGAAAATAATCCATTCTTTTTTTTTCAGTAAGCGTAGTCTTCTCCATCGAACAATGGTGGTCGATTGACAGACTGACCTTCATTGTGACCTTGGGCTGCCATGGATCTTTACTCTTTAGATCGTAGATCTTCTTCTTTATCGAGAGACTTGCTCTGATACCACTTGTTGCAAGTTAGGTAGCCAGAGGGGGGGGTGAATGGTTTTAAAAATTATCAATTAATACATGTTCACTAAAACGTTCACAAAGAGATACACTTTGAAGATTGTTAGTGTTAGTAAAGAAAACAACACACAAGAGGACAATCACACAACACCAGATGTATCCTGGTTCGACCTCCTTTCCACAGGAGTCCTACATCCAGTCCCTGAGCAACAACTCAGATTTCACTAATTAGGGTCAGTCCCCCTATGGACACTACAACACCCAGCAGCTGATCTTCTCTTCTTAGCCCGAAGAGGAACAACACCCTAGATACCCACCAGGTCTTCCTTCACATCAGAAGGATACACACACCCCTGGATACCACCAGGTCTTCCTTCACACCCCGAAGGGTACAAGCACAGAAACAAGTAAACAGGAGCTTCAATTTGAAATCTGATCGTTGAAGTATCCGTTGCCTCTAGCTTTTGGTGGACGTTAGACTGAGTGGCACTTGGAAGCTTCCAGTCACAGTCCTTTATCCATTTGTGCACGCAAAAGATAGGATCTTCTAAGTATCCTTTGCCTTCTACAAGGTCCCTGTTGTATGACTAATGTTGTCATAGACTGCATACATTAAATTCTAGAACAGTGGACAGCTAGGCTGTCTCTTATTGTCAGTCACTGTTGGTGTGAATATTCACCAAAATAGTAATGCCTTTTTGCTGTTCTAAAAGATGCATATAGAATAGACACAATAATAGATGATATCGTCTGTATGCATGCAGAGATACGTTCAGTCTTCATTAAATGCACAACTATCAAAAGAATATGTGCGAAGACTTTGACTATTCAACCCGATGAAAGGATAAGTCATATGTCAAGTTGATTGATATGAAATCGATGCTTTATGACTTATGAAATCGTTATGCAGCTAAACCAAATCGTTAGGAGATATGAAGGATCGTTGTGATCATTTAGGAAATTATTATGACTTAAGAAGTCGATGCGCAAAGCAATCGTTATGAGATTAAAGGAATCGTTATGATAGAAAATCATTATGATAGCAAATCGTTATGATAGCAAATCTTTATGATCACTAAAGGAATGTTATGATACCAAATCATTCTGATTACTAAAGGAATCGTTACGAGAGCAAGTCATTACGACGACCAAAAATTGTACGAGAGCCAGTCATTACGATGACTAAAGAAATCGTTACGAAAGCAAGTCGTTACGATGACTAAAGGAATCGTTACGAAAGCAAGTCGTTACGATGAATAAAGGAATCGTTACGAAAGCAAGTCGTTGCGATGACTAAAGGAATCGTTACGAAAGCAAGTCGTTATGATGACTAAAGGAATCGTTACGAAAGCAAGTCGTTACGATGACTAAAGGAATCGTTACGATTTCTTTTGAATTCAAACGATGTTTCATTCTATGAAGAAATCGATAAGGCACTTATGAACCCATTAGGAGGAAATCGTTACAGTTCTATTGTAATCGTTATGATCTATAAAGGAAATCAATGTGTACTTAGACAAATATGAAGTTGTGGATACTATGTAGAGATGCTTACCTGTTTTGGCTTATTTTCCTTTGCTATTAATTCCTGTGCTTAAGACTTGTAGAAAATAGGTTAGTGACCTTTAATCAAGGGTTTGATAATTATTACAATAATATGGTTTTATTAATCACCAAAATAGAAATGTAATTACTTTTAAATTACATGGGGATACACTGTTCATCACAGATAAGGTCCAGCTTATCAGAAAGAGGCTTGTTGCGGCGCAGGATATGCAGAAGAGTTACGCTGACACATGAGAAAGGATGTGTAGTTCGAGGTGGGTGAGCATGTCTTTTTGAAGATTTCACCTACTCGAGGTGTAGTTAGATTTGGCAGGCATGGTAAGTTAAGTCCTAGATTCATTGTCCCGTATGAGATTCTTAGATGATTGGGCAACATGGCTTATGAGCTAGTTTTACCCCGAGCATTAACTAGTGTTCATCATGTTTTCCACGTATCTATGCTCAGGAGGTATGTCCGAGATCCATCTCATGTTATTAGTCATGAGCCAGTAGAGATCCAGCCAGATCTGTCATATGTAGAGCAACCAGTAGCTATTCTTGACCGAAAGGTTCAGCATATCCAAAACAAGAGCATTGCGTCGATGAAAGTGTTATGGCGCAACTCCTCACGAGAGGAGGCTACTTGGGAGCTTGAGGATGCTATGAAGAAGAAATATCCTCAATTGTTTGAGTAGTGTCATTCTAACTTCGAGGACGAAGTTTCTTTAAGGGGGAGAGGGTGTAAGGCCCTCGAATTTTGCCTATTTTAGTTAGATTTTGTCATGTGATGTGTGTTACCTTATAATTGAGTGCATGTGTGTATATATGTATAAGTATTTATTTTACATGTATATGTGTATATTACATACATGAAGTTTTATTAATAATTAAGTTATGAATATTGTACATGCATGTATATACCTAGTGTAAGCAGAGTTACTACAATTCTGTGTTCTGGCCGAAACCTTTTGCGTCACATGAGTTGACGTTAGGGGAGATCAGCGTCCACATCGATGGACGCTAATCCCAAGCAGGCGGCCAAGGATCTGGACATCTACTTCCCAAGATTTGTTGTGCTTCAGATCTAGAAATGCCCACGATTTTCTCGGCCCTTGTTTTGGAAACCGACTCCCAATGGCTAGAAACCCTACCTAATCGTGTTCCCGAGCCCTTGACTCTATAAAATACTCAATTACCAGACAAAATAGCCCTTTTGGCATTTTGTCAAAAACCTTAGTTTTCTATTGCGAACTCTGAACTTGGAGGCCTTGGATCTTGTAACTTGGTGCATCTTCCGACAAACTACAATGACTAGAGGACTCTCTGAACTCAAGGAAAACTTCACCGACCCTGGTGTGCAACAAGGATCATCACAGAGGCCGGATCGAGGAGGTTAGGAGGGCTTGTTGGCACAGGCCGAGGAGAGCTTCTCTGACCAATAATTCTATCTGTAGATTTTTACAAAGGCAAGTAACCCTTGACCATTGTTCATACATGCATCTAGTAGGGCCTAGGTAATTTTCCAGATTTTATTCGTGTCCTGGAACCCCCTTTTCACCAGTTTTTCTGTGTTTAGTCTGTGTTTACACAGACAAGAACTAGACGACGACATTTGCTGCCATTTAGATCAAAGGTCAACGGCCACCGATGGTGCCGTTAACCTGGTAGGCGGCCACCTGTGTGACGCTGAGTTCATCAAGCAGTGACAGTGTGCATGTCTGGTCTTTATGGCCTATTTTCCAGATTTTTCGAACATGAGGATAATTGTAAAAATACGATATTGTTAAGTATCTCTAGTGGATCAAGCATGTGTTATATGAATTTTCGTTCATTGCACTATTTATACAATTCTGAATGATTTGTTGGGCATGTTTTTAGTCTTATAAATTACTGTTCATGTGGATCTGTGTTAAATTAGGAGGACAGGGATTTTTGTGAGATGTACATATGTATCAGGTCATGCCATGAAAATTTAGGTGACGTTATGATTCCTGTGTGAAATTTTGAGATTTCTAGAATATAAACAGTGAACATGAATTGTCTATTTTAAATTTCAAATAAAAAGTATGATACATGTTAAAATACCAGAAATTTAGGTGATATCATGACTGCTAGATACAAGTTGTAGAACTTTCAAATGCCTCTATAACACTATGAATCATGCTTAATTGAGTATTTGATAATTATGCAGAATGATAGTATAATTTTCATAAATTGTGTATGCTTCCAAAAAATGTGAAAATTTGTGTGTAGGATGAGTAACCTCTAGGCAGTGTGTAGTAAAATTTTCATGTTGTGTGGATAACAGTATGTTCTGATTTGGATTTCACATAGAAAAAGAACAATGAGGGAGAATGTTAATATGATTGTTAATAAATTATTAAATCTTAGTATGATTAGGGTTAGTTTATGATCTGTTTTACATTGTAAACATAGCATGTTATTGAGTAAGCTGAACCATGAAACCATGAACAAATGAATGCAATAGTGGTAAACAGTGTGTGTGAACAATGAACAATATGAAAAATGTAGTAAGTCCCTACGGGAAGGTTCATAGTGTGTGAAATCCTATGGTAATAGGATGAAATCCTGGAGGTGGACAATACCACTGGTAGGGTGGAGAGTGCTTCTCCCCGGTTTCTGCGCAGTTAACCAAGATCTATCACTATTTTGTCTAGGTGATAGGTATGTGATGTGATTGTGTGTCCTTCTAGAGGTGTTCGGACTATGTGTTACGACATTTAATGTGAATAATGTGATTGTGTATATGTGAAATGTGAAATTGTGTAATGTGCAAATGAATATGTGAATGTGTGAAAATCACGTGATAGCATGCGAATTAGCAAAACATTAAATGAGTATATTAAATCCATGTCAGAACAGCAAGCTAAACATGTTTATAATTGTGTGAGAATGTAAATAGAGTCCATGCTAGGAGTAATGCTTACATCATGTGCTATTTCATGTTTAATTTGCATATATATGTTGTAGCATAAATGGAATGAGTTTTAAGTTGATTAAGCATGTTAATGAATTGTGTAGAGAGCATGTGACAAGTCTTATACTTAATGTGAAAGAACATAAAGCATGTATCATGAACCTTAATGTTATAGAAATTTCATGCATAGGATTTTAGAGATTGTTCAAACCATGCTGCATGAGTTGATTGTTTCCCTTAGAAATTTAAAGGTGCATATGATGTGTGTATGTATAATGTGCATGGATTGCTTGCTGAGTCTATTTAGACTCACTCTTGCTTCGGCGTACAGGTGCAGGTGTCTCCACTTCTTCCGAGGAGACAGTCACAAGTGACTCGGAGCGAGAGTAGGAGATTGTTGTGGAGATATCAGCGTTGTACTTTCTTTTTCATAGTATGTAATAATTGAAACCTTTGTAACATGTTGGGATTATGTAATTTATTTCTAATGTCAGTGTGGACTTTAGTTTCTTTCTTGTACTTATGGACTATGGATAGAATTGGATGATGGAATAAGATTAATGCTTTTATTTCCGCAGTTCTATGTTTATATTGTGTACATCTCAACTTAGTGTATATGTTGGGTCAATGTCCCACTGTAGTGATGCATTATACCAACGTGGGTTGGTGTAACCATACCGTTATAAGGAGGGTCATTACAAAAAGAGTTAGTTAAGATAAACATGGAAGTAGGGACGATAAAACATGATCGAATCCAATGGTGGATTCCCAACCTAATTCCTAGAACTAAACCAAATAGGAAGACTTGTTACGGAAACGATTCCTATGGAAGTTTTGGAACATAATAGGACTCCTACAAGAGTTAGGAACTGCAAACCCACCTGGAGATTTAACCATCATTAGACTTCCATATTAATCCAAATTCGTGACCAGCAAGAGGAGGTTCTCTAAAGGTTTCCCACTCCTAATGGAACGGGAATCCTCCAGACATAGAAGGGATCATGATAAAACTGCAACTCCACCTCTCTAGTTACAATAGGACTTCTAACAATCCTAATCTATATATACTTATCATAAGCCCTTGGGGGCGAGTTACCAACTTGTTAGAGGACTTGCGGAAGACTACCTAAAGCACCAGAGAAGGAGGAGATCACCTAACTGGAGCTTTCTTGCCCAGACCTTGTTCTGCTTCGTTATGCAGAAATACTTTTTAGGAGCATTCAAAAGTAGGCAATCTCTTAATAAAAAATCTAATTCATCTCATTCATAGATAGTCAATGAAACCAGTAACCAAATCTCATGGTTTGTCCAAGATTTCAATCCCTCAAGTTGTGAGATTTTCATGTTCAAGGTTATATTATTTCATGTACCTATGATCTCTTGTTTGCTCTTGTTCTCCATGAAATCCTTGTTAAAATCCTTAATTTCTTTGAGTATATCTTGTTAAAGATTCGTGTTAGCTTGTTATAAACAGGTTCCATGATTTTTTTTAATATTTTAAATATATAGAGATCTAAGTTTCCTCTAGCCCTAAACCCAGATTCTCGACCATCATGTCATAATATCTTCTAGAATCTATCGTTAAGTTCTTGTAAATACTGTAACACAATAACAAGTGTTATTAAAGTTAAACTATGCTAAATTCTGTATCTAAAAGTCATGTACATGATCTTATGTCATTGCCCTTTTGATTTTCTCTAGAGTCTCACCTATTCAAGTTCTCGCTACAACGTCATCTATTTCTTTTTACGCTCATCTATTCTTGATACTCTATTGGCCTTCGATTGATTGTCTAATGATAAAAAAACTGATAAATGCCTGACAATATTATAAAGGGCCCAGTCTGGTCCTCGAGGTGCGCCCAAAAGTTAATACAATTAATCACTTAAAGTATGCCTATTTTATGGGATATTAAGTTCTACTAAGTATTATTGCTCACCCTATGTAATTATGATA
Organism: Colocasia esculenta; assembly: GCA_014218235.1. Taxonomy (NCBI): domain Eukaryota; kingdom Viridiplantae; phylum Streptophyta; class Magnoliopsida; order Alismatales; family Araceae; genus Colocasia; species Colocasia esculenta. The sequence continues at coordinate 125,433,736 of CM024753.1, read as the reverse complement.
TGTCTTCAGGTGAATATAATGATGATGAGGATCACACTCATGAGATGAGCAGGATCAAGAGTGACCCCAGTGTCGTCCTGTTCTTTTAGAGTTTAGTTTAGTTAGTTGTTTTATGCTAATGTTCTCTAGGCCCATAGTTGAGGCTCTAAACTAGTGAGTGTAACAGACATGGTGAAAGGAATAAGAAAATATAGTTGGTTTTGTATTATTTAAATGTGTGTAATGGTTTGATGTTTATATCGCTCTATACTCGCACAATATTAACTGCCTCACCTCCGCTATATCTACGTCAGGGTGTGACAGTTTTTGTGGTATCAGAGAGTAGGATGTCTTATGGATCTCTTATCTTAGGCTATGATGTTCTAGGATGGACTACCTTGACTGCACGTCGATTATCATACCTAGGTGAGAATTAGGTAGGACTAGGGACAAGGTCTAAAAGATACTCATAAATGCACTAACTTAGTTCCAAATACTATCTTAATTTAAGAATACTTTTATAGGAACTTAGATATTAAGATGGTTGCTGAATGTGTTCAATTGAGGGGCATGCAACAGACCATCTAGGAGCTTACCAATGCCCTCCTGCAAGCTGCTCAGGGAGGGGGAAACCGCAGAGCAGGAGAACTGCATCGTAATTTTAGAAGTATGAATCCACCTAGGTTCAGAGGTACTACTGACCCATATGAAGCCAAACACTGGCTTAAGAAAACAAACAGAATTTTCCATGTTATGTAGGCAAGAGATAAGCTGCTGCTGGCTACTTTCCAATTAGAAAGAGACGTATGCATCTGTTGGGAGTCAGTAGAAGTGACCAGAGTTGATGGTCAGTTTACATGGAACGAGTTCAAGGAAGCATTAAATGCTAAATACTTATTTGAATGAGTCCAAGAAAGGAAGGCTGTAGAGTTGGCTGCTCTTAAACAAAAAAGCCTCTGATCTGTGGCTGAATATGAGGCACAATTCTCCAGACTAGCTCGCTACGCCAATCATCTCGTTAACACAGAACGGATGAAGACTAAGCGATTTCTCAATGGCTTTAAACCCCAGTACATAACACAAATGGCTCCTCTGGACATCTAAACTTATGCCGAGATGGTTAAAAAGGCTCAATTCCTGGAAGATGCTACTGACTTCACTGAACGCATCAAGGGGAGGTTTATAAAGAAGGAGCTTGCCGATTAATGGCAAGAAGCAGCCTTTCAATATCATAGAAGGGTTGAGTTAGGAAAATAAAACAAAGTTGAATGTCCCCACTACTCCAGAAAAAGGCAACTGCAAACACTTTGACAAGCATGGTCACACTACTGAGGAGTGTCGGAGGAAAATAGGTGTATGTCTACGTTGTGGTAGAATGCCCATTGCTTAAAGAACATGAGAAACACACTATTGTGCTGAGGAAGCAAGGTAGGCTACAAGCCCTACAAAATGAGGAAACCACTAAAGAAGGAGTGGTACAAGGTACATTACTAGATTTATCTCAAAAAACATTTGTTTTCTTTGATACTAGCGCTACACATTTGTTCATATCTCAAAACTTTGCTGATACTCTGACATTAACCTGCATCTATGGGGTTTGAATTCCTTGTCACAACACCACTAAGTGTGAAAGAAAAATTGAACAAATATTTCTATGATGACCTAACCAACAAACTGGCCCAACAACTGTGCTAGTTGGCAGACTTCTTAGGAAGGTCACCTATCCGTGGACTACTCCCAACTGAGCACGCTTAACTTCAGAACTTTTTTCCTACTCGAGCTCTGAAAATGACTAGTCTGAGTTGTTGGTAGTTTGCTGATTTAGTCTATTTAACATATTCTTATATGGGATGTTACAATCTACCCATCTTATATAAGCGACGTCCTCGTCGCTACTTACATATAGCAAACAATCAAATGCCAGGCAGGCAAGATTCTAGTGGTGGCCCCCACAGGCTCAAGAGGTGGCTCCCACTATGTAGCACTGTACACCATTATGGCCTCAAGAGGTGTCTCCCATAGCGTAGCACTTTTCCTTGTATGGCACTTAGTTCCTGCACTTCCGACTGGACAAGGCTCTGATACCATTTGTGACAACCCAACCAGCTAACTGGCCCAATAATCGTGCTAGTTGGGAGACTTCCAACGAGTAGTCCGAGTTGTTGGTAGTTTTCTGTTTAGTCTATTTAACATATTCTTATATGGTGTGTTACAATTTCCCCATTAGCTGATGTGATGATCGGAGACTCATCTAAGATTCACCGGGTGTGTATGCCCATGGAATGGTATGATGTGATTTTGGGAGCTGACTGGTTATCCACTTATGAATGCCCATGGAATGGTTGATGTGATTTGGGAGCTGAATGGTTATCCACTATGAAGCTAGTGTTGACTTAGAAAGAGAAGATTTCATTTAGTGATTCCCTAGGTATCATTTACTGGGATTAGACACAAGAGATGAATGTCATTAGTCTCTGCCATACAAGCCCACAACATGATAAGCAAAGGTTGTGTTGCTTTCCTTGTGGCTGTAGTAATTGGAAATGGAGGGTCCAAGATAGAAGACAAACACATAGTCCAAGATTACTTTGACATTTTCCTCGATGAGCTGCCAAGAATTCTGCCTAAACGAGATGTAAATTTCTCTATCGATTTGATCCCTAGAGCTGCACCAATGTCACGTCAGCTGTATAGGATGTCAACTGCTGAGTTAAAAGAACTAAAGGCCCAACTAATTGAGCTATCAGAAAAAGGGTTCATTAGACCAAGTTCTTCCCCAAAAGGAGCACCTGTTCTATTTTTCATGAAGAAGGATGGGTCCATGAGGCTATGCACCAACTACAAGCAACCAAACCAGTTGACAATAATGACAATAAAAAAAAAAGTACCCATTGCCTCGAGTCGATGAACTCTTTGACAAGATATCTAGAGCTAAATATTTCTCCAAGATTGACCTTAGGATTGGATATTCTCAGACGAGAATCAAGGATGAAGAAATCTAGAAGATTTTAGGAGCAGGTATGGACATTATGAATTTGTTGTTATACCTTTTGGTCTAGCCAATGCTTCTGCAGTTGATGAACAGTGTCTATCGGCCATACCTCAAAAAATTCGTCGTGCTATTTATTTATGATATCTTTATATATTTCAAAACCAAAGAGGAATATGAAGAGCATCTAAGGATCGCTTTGCATACCTTGCGTGACAACAAGCTCTACGCTAAACTGAGCAAGTGCGAGTTTTAGCTCGAAGAAGTGTCCTTCTTGGGCCATTTCATCTCCAAGGATGGCATCTCTATTGATCCCTCCAATGTTGAAGCCGTCCTCAATTAGGAGAGACTGACCAGCGTCACTGAGTTCATAAATTACTTCTCCAAGATCGCTGTACCTCTCACTCTCCTTAATCGAAAAGAAATCCTATGTCTGGGGTAAGGAGTGTGAGAAAAAGCATTCAAACATTAAAGGAATGTTAACATCTGCCCTAGTTCTGCTTTCCTATAGAGGGGGAAGATTTCTCAGTTTATACTAATGCATCTAGAATCAGTCTAGGCTGCGTATTGATGCCGAAGGATAGAGTGATAGCCTATTCGTCAAAATAGTTGAAGACTCATGAGGTCAACTAGTACATGATCTAGAGTTGTCCATTGTAGTCCTTTCACTAAAGATTTGGAGACACTCTCTCTATGGAGAAAAATTCATTGTCTACTCAGATCACAAAAGCCAGTAGTATATGTTCTCTCAGAAGGAGCTCAACATGAGATAGAGAAGATGGTTGGAGTACCTTAAGGACTTCGTCTTCAATTTTCAATATCACCTGGCAAGGGTAATGTTGTAGTTGATGCGCTTAGCAGGAATCTAGTGGCGTCCTTGTCTTGTTTAGTATGGGCGAGATGAAATTTCTAGAACAATCACCAGACTAGATAAATAGTGAGCAAAGGAGTGATCAAGTACTGGTTTCTAACTTGAGGATACAACCCAACATCTTTGATGAGATCAGAGAACAACAAGCAAATGATCCATTCTTGGTTGGTGTCCAGGAAACCATAGAAGACAGACCAGACTTCTCCATCTCTGAAGATGGAGAATTACTATTTATGTAATCACCAGGAATGGCACTCCACAAAACATACAACAAATATCATAATATGATGGAACATATGTGATCGCCACCCAGCATGTTGCATGAAGATATGAACAGAGTTCTAAGGCTAACGTACCAGAAAGGAGGAGAAGAGAAAGCCACTTACTTGTGTCGTAATGGGGATACTCGTCGCGATCCAGATCATGTCGCCATAGGACGTCCGATGCCTTCTCAGCAGGGGGTGTAGGAGTGTGGGAGACCTCCTTCCCTCCCTCCGGCCGGCCAGAGGGGGAGTGCTCCTCGTTTGCTCTTGTTGATGAACCTGCCAAAATAGCGAAACAAGGAAAAGAAACCCTATTAGACAACTTTTAAGTGAAGCATCTACACAAAGTGAAAAAGGAAAGGGGGAAGCATAGAGGGAATGAACCTGGGAGGTGTTTTGGAACCCCTAGGGTTGTGGAAAACGTGGGAATGGAGGTATGCAACTATCTAAAAGAAAATAACAAAATGCATGAAAGGAAAATGAGAGGGAAAGAGGAAGAAGGGCCCTAAAAGGGGTGACTGCTTGGCTAAAAATGTGCTCTTGAGTTCGTGCAACAACCCTTGATGGTTGTGGGAGTCACCTCCTAGCCATCAAGCTCCATGCACCCTCAAAATGTAAGGCCCTCAAATTGTTCATTTTACTTGAACTTTGTTATGATTATACTTATTTGATTTTGTGTAGTCTATAATTATTTATTTACTTATGTGTATATGTAAATATATGTTCATTTATGTACATATTGCATTTATTTAATTATGTACATATTGTAATAATGTTGTACATAGTGTATGTATTTATGTGTGTATGTATGTTTATAGATTTTTCTGTTTTCTGGTCGAAATCTCAGTTAACGTCAATATCCCTTGACGTTAAGGGCATGTTGACAGCAACCAGTCTGCCGTTTATTTCATGTTGAAGTCCAGATCGATGGACGCTGACTCCCTGTAAACGGCAGCAGAGTGGCCCTCAACTTCTTCATTTTTGTTGCAATTTCAGATCTGGAAACGGTTGTGTTTTCCCCAGTTCTGGATTAGGAAACTACCCTCCAACGGTAGGATCCCAATCTACGCATTACCCTAACCCATTAGCTCTATAAAAACACCCAGATTCGGTCGAGTTAGGTCTTCTTGGCTCTTGAGAAAACCTAGGGCTTTTTGTAGGAAAAACTAAACTTTGCAAGGCTCGATCTGGCGATTTGGGAGTTCTTCCGGCGATCTACATCGACTGGGAGGTGCTCTCATCATTGGCGAATCTTCCTCGACTTCGGTGAGCGGCCTACATCAATACAAGGACCGGATTCGGGAGGGGAATTGTGCATCTTCTTGGCTTGGCCGAGGAGAGATTCTTCAACCTAATTAACCCATTAGAGATTTTTTCAAAGGCATGTAATCGAGGGATTTCATCCATGCACATGCCTTTAGGTCCTATGCTTTTATGGATTTTTGCTCGTGTCCTGGAACCCCTAATTTGTCATGTTATGTGCGGACTATCTGCACTTTCTGCAGATAGGAACTTGACGACAAGCTTGCTGCCATCAAGATCTTGAGTTGGCGACAACATCGTGTGTTGTTAACCCTGGTTGGTGGCAACCCCCTCGCCGCCAAGTTCTTCAGGTTTCTCAGAAATATGTATTTGAGCTATGTGCTGTGAATTTTGGACCTATTGTTGTCTGTTCATGATGTAAATTTTATGGTTGGTCAAGCATGATCAGTAGGTCTTATCATAGGTTCAATTGAATTTTTGTGCATAGTGTTATTAATATAATTTCTATATTAGAGAAATGAGCATTATTTGACCATATTTAATATGAATAAATGAAATGTTGCATGTTAGAATTTCAGAAATTTTCCATGATGTGTGGGCTTACTATTTTCAAGTTTTAGAGCTATTACACCGACTGTTTACTGTGAACCATGCTAAAGGGAAATTCTTGATAAATCTGCATGAGATCTGTTTAATTTGTTAAAATTAGTTTTATAGCTCCAAAAAATATGAAAAAATAGACATGTGATATGTTACATGCAAAGAACCTATGATAACAATTTGGTACTATTTTGACAACTGTGAGTACTGTTCATCTTTAAAAGTGTAATTACACCATGCTAAGTGTGTGTGAATTAAATCATGTGAAATTTGATGTTTAGCAGCATGTTAGGGCTTTATTATAGTTTATTCTTCACTGTGAAACAGTAACATTGAGTTCTGTAACTGAAGCATGCGTGTGTGTTTAAAACATATCTGAATGTATTATATGTGCATGTAAATAACGTGAACCATGTGGATAAGTGAAAGCAATGTGTTTAATGTGAAATTGTGCCGATATTGACACTACTACCATAGAGGGCTGTGGAGTCGTAATGTAGTAAAGTCTCTATGGGAAGGTTCAATGTGTTGTTATATCCTATGGGCATTAGGATGAAATGCTCGAGGTGGACAAGTATCACTGGTTAGGGTGGAGAGGGCTTCTCCCGGTTCTGCGCAGTTAACCAAGATTCATCACTATGTTGCCTAGGTGATGGGTATGTGTATGTGATGTGTGTCCTTCTCATGGTGGTTTGGACTATGTGTCACGAAAATTAAGTGTAAAAAGTATAAATATGTGAATGTGAATATGTGAATTGTGCAAATGTGAAATATGAGCATGTGATAGTGTAATATGAATATATTAGCATGTGAAAAGATGGGAGCTTGTGTTAATGTGATTTAATTATATTAAAATAGCAAGCTAAACATGTGATTAAGTGTTGTGAATGCATGTGAAAATGATTAGATATCATGCTAGATGGTTATTTACCTTGTAATATTTCCAAGTTCTAAATTTGTAGAATTGCGCAATGATATGAATAGAGTTTGAACTATGAAACATGTTACATGTTATGTGTAGAAAGCATGTGTAGGTTGTTTATGGTTATTTGCAAATTGTTATAAGCATGTACCATGTATTCTTCCTTATTGTCAAAAGATAGCATATGTGTGTGATATATGTAAGGGTGTATCTTTGGATTGCTTGCTGAGTCTTTTAGAAGACTCATACTTTCTTTGGAGTACATGTGAGACAGATGTCCCCGTTCTTGAGGAGGACATAGCGAGGAGCGACTCTGAGCGCGAGGAGTAGCTTCACTTGTGAACATTGCTACCTAGTTACTTTCTTTTTCATAGTATGTAATCAAATGCGATGGACAAGTATTTTTATTTGGAGTTGTAATATGTGGACATTGTTATTTCTTCTCTTGCTATATAGACTGTGGATTATGTGACGATGATGGAATGAGAATATTTATTTATTTCCGCTGTACTCTTGTGATATTTATGTACATCTCTATCTATTGTTAGTGTTGGGTAAATGTCCCACTATAATGACGCCCTTTATATCGACGTGATTGGTATAATCGTATCGGTATAAGGAGGGTCTTATAGAGATTGGTATTAGATCCAAGGTTGACATTGTACATGAATAAACCATCATCTTCACAATATGCAATGTCTTTATAGAATTTGTCCATATATGTAGAAAATATCTAAAAATGAATGAAAGATAGTTAAGAAAATGGTTAGGACTAAATAACTTAGTTTCTAACTAGATTAATTTGTTTTACAGGCTCTGGCTACCTGTGGTAGGCGTGGTGCTCAGGCCAGGGAGGATGAGTAGAGGCGTGAGGATAGGGGTGAGCAGCAGGCCCCAGCACCCCAGGGTCCTACAGTACTTCCTCCACCACCGCCTGTGGACTATGGTGTATTCATGCAAGGTCTGGCTCAGGCAATGTAGACCCAGGCACACACTCAGGCGGCACTGCAAGGTCAGCTGCAGGCTCAGGTTAGAATTGTTTAGTAGGAGTAGCTTGTTGTTATTAATGTATGATTGTTATGTTGCTTATATTGCTTGTTGTCTCAGGCTCAGGCTCCAACTCCAGTTCCTCAGGAGCAAGGCCATGGTGGTCCTTCCATCATGGAGAGGTTCAAGAGGATGGCTCCGCCTTCTTTTAAGGGGGAGAATCAGCCACTATTACCGGAGAGCTGGATGAGGGAGGTAGAGAAGATCTTCCGAGCCATCAGGTGTGCGGAGGAGGATAAAGTTAGCTTGGCCACCTACATGCTACATGTACTTAATTTATATATATGTACTTGTGTAGGTTAAGGTTTTGTTTAGATGGTGCTTATCGGTTGTGTCTTGCAGGAGAGAGCCGATGTGTGGTGGGCTTCCTTACTTCACACCAGGTTCAAGGATGGTGCGATCGAGGTGACTTGGGCCGAGTTCAAGAGGTTGTTTCGGGCCAAGTTCATCCCCGAGCATATCCAAGACAAGATGGAGCAGGAGTTCCTTTCTCTCACTCAAGGCTGCATGACGGTGTTGGAGTATGAGGCCAAGTTTTCCGAACTATCCAAATATGCTCCACATATAGTTGCTGATGAGTGCAGGAAGGTGAAAAAGTTCGTGATGGGGCTTAAGCCATCACTGAGGTCGAGACTTGTGGCGTTTGATCACCATACCCCAGATGAGGCTCTCAGTGCATCATGCATGTAGTAGAGCAAGATGGATCAGTATCTCGAGGAGAAGAAGGCATCACAGAAGAGATCCGCACCACCTTTCTAGTGACAGGACAGAAAGAAGGCCCTGTACCAGTCATCGCAGTGTCCAGCGGCATCTAGTCAGCAGGCAGTTGCACCACAATTCCCTAGTTTCAGGCCCAGCGATAAGAAGATATGCCCTCACTATGGTAGAGCGCATGGCGGCATCGAGTGTTGGAAGTTAGCAGGGAAGTGTCTCAAGTGTGGTAGCACCGAGCATCAGATCAAAGATTGTCCTAGACTACAGCACGGTGTATAGTGTGGAGCGCCAGCCCCAGCAACAATGCCAGTCACAAGAAGACCAGGAAGGCCTCGAGCCCAAGCTCAAGTGTTTGCACTTGAACGAGAGGATGTAGAGCACGAAGAGAACGTCACGGAAGGTACGGTTCTAATCATCGGTGTGCATGCTCGGGTTTTATTTGATACGGGTGCCACACACTCGTTCATTTCCGAGCAGTTTTCTAAGTAGTTAACAGTAGAGTCTGGAGTTGAGGTTGAGGAGTTAGAGGTTCCTTTGTCTGTGCACACACCAGTAGGAATGGTAGCGACTAGGAAGTGTATTCCGTCTTTACCTATGTGCATTGAGGACCGAGGCTTAATTGGGTGCTTCTATTTGCTTAACATGATGGACTACGATGTTATTCTAGGTCTGGATTGGCTTCAGGAGCATTATGCCTTGGTGGATTGTAGAGGGAAGAAGATTGCTTTTCGTATTCTTGGTTAGCATGAGTTCTAGCATCCGTTGCCAAGGAACTTAGCGGGAAGGTTTGTGATCTCCGCCATGAAGGCGATGAGGATGGTGAACAAGGGGTGTGACACTTTTCTTGCTAGCGTGGTCTAAGTGCCAAAGGCTGATCAGTCACCGACCCTTGAGGAGATTGAGGTAGTGCAGGAGTTTCCACACGTGTTTCCTGAGGATTTGTCTGGATTGCCACCGGCTAGGGAGATAGAGTTCACTATAGAGTTGTTTACAGGAACCAATCCTATCTCTAAGGCTCCATATCAGATGGCACCTGCGGAGTTAGCTAAGTTGAGGAAGCTGTTGCAGGATTTGCTGGACAAGGGATTCATTCGCCCTAGTGTGTCACCATGGGGCACACCTGTATTGTTCGTGAAGAATAAGAATGGTTCCCTCAGGTTGTGCATTGATTACAGAAAGCTCAACCAGGTGACTGTGAAGAACAGGTATCCCTTACTGCGGATTGATGATTTATTTGATCAGTTGCAGAATGCATCAGTGTTCTCTAAGATTGATTTACGATCTGGCTATCATCAGTTGAGGATTAGGAGTGAAGATGTGTCCAAGACAGCTTTCAGGACTCATTATGGACATTATGAGTTTTTGGTGATTCCATTTGGTTTGACCAACGCCCCGGCAGCGTTCATGGATCTCATGAACTGAGTGTTTAGGCCTTATTTGGATAGCTTTGTAGTGGTGTTCATTGACGATGTGCTAGTATTTTCTCCTGATGAGGCTACACGCCGTGAGCATTTGAGGGTTGTTATGGAGCATTGAGCATTTGAAGATGTGTCCAAGATAGTTTTCAGGACTCGTTATGGACACTATGAGTTTTTGGTGCTTCCATTTGGTATGACCAACGCCCCGACAACGTTCATGGATCTCATGAACATGGTGTTTAGGTCTTATTTCGATAGCTTTGTAGTGGTGTTCATTGACGATGTTCTAGTCTATTCTCTTAATGAGGCTACACATCGTGAGCATTTGAGGGTTGTTCTGGAGGTTCTATGAGAGCACAAGATGTATGCTAAGTTCAGAAAGTGCGATTTCTGGATGCGCGATGTTCTTTTCATTGGGCATGTTATCTCAGGCACTGGAGTTGCAGTTGATCCGGTGAAGGTCCAGGCAGTATTAGATTGGGAGATTCCAAGGACCCCATCGGAGATTCAGAGTTTTCTTGGTTTAGCGGGCTATTATAGGTGATTTATTGAGGGTTTTGCATCTATCGCCACACCTTTGACTAAGCTAACCAAGAAGGGTGTGATGTTTGTGTGGTCTGACGATTGCGAGAGTAGTTTCCAGTTACTGAAGAAGAAGCTTACATCTGCACCTGTGTTGGTATTGCTGAGTGCTGCAGAGGGTTTTGCTATCTACTCGGATGCTTCTCAGATAGGTCTTGGCTGTGTGATGATGTAGCATGGTAGGGTGGTTGCATATGCTTCTCTCCAGTTAAAGAAGCATGAGCATAACTATCCGACTCATGATTTGGAGCTTGCGGCAGTGGTTCATGCACTGAAGATCTGGAGACACTATCTTTATGGTGTCAAGTTCGAGGTGTCTCTCAAAAGGAGTTGAACCTACGGCAAAGGAGATGGATTGAATTTCTTAAGGACTATGACTTCGAGCTTCAGTATCATCCAGGGAAGGCGAATGTCATGGCAGATGCTCTCAACAGGAAGAGGCCTTTGCTTTAGCATGATTGGAAGATGCATCTTGTGCGATGACTGAGTTAGAGCCTCAATTGTGTTAGGCATTCGTGGCTCAGTTGTCCATTCAGTCTACGGTTCTGGATGAGGTGATCGAGCACCAGAAGGCTGATCCTAGACTTCAGAAGATGGTAGGCAAGGGAGGCATTGCTCGAAATGAGGATGGTGTTATTAGATTTTCAGCGCCGAGTTTGTGTTCCTGTTGTTGTGGATGTTCGTAAGCATGTTCTAGCAGAAGCTCACAGGTCGTGGTTCTCTATTCATCCAGGCAACACTAAGATGTACCAAGACTTAAAGAGATCTTTTTGGTGGTCTCGCATGAAGAAGGATGTGGCTGAGTTCGTGTCCAGGTGTTTGGTATGACAGCAAGTGAAGGCCGAACATCAGCGACCATTTGGCCTTATGCAGAAGATGGAGATACTAGTATGGAAGTGGAAGGCAATCACTATGGATTTTGTGACGGGTTTGTCCAGATCAGTTAGGGGCAATGACTCAATTTGGGTGATTGTAGATCGTTTCTCCAAGACGACGCATTTCTTGGCTATGAAGAAGAAGCAGTCCGTAGAGAGTTTGGCTACGTTGTATGTTAGTTGCATTGTGAGGTTGCATGGTGTGCCGAAGTCAATTATTTCAGATCGAGACCCGAGGTTACTTCGAGGTTGTGGGCAGGAGTTCGGCGTTCCATCACAAGACAGTCCGGGGCTATCCAGACGCTGGATATGTGAGAGCGTGCGTGCAGACGCTCGAGGATATGTTGAGAGCTTGTGGAGTTCTCCTCAGCTTTCATGCAAGCATTGGTATGGCTCCATTTGAGGCTTTGTATAGGCGGCCTTATAAATCTCCTTTATGTTGGGAGGAGGCAGGGCGATAAGTAGTTGATAGGTCCGGAGTTGGTGCAGGAGACTTCAGATAAGATTGAGCTTATCAGGCAGAGGCTTGTTGCAGCGTAGGATAGGCAGAAGAGCTACGCCGACAACATAAGGAAGGATTTGGAGTTCGAGGTTGGCGAGCATGTTTTTCTGAAGGTTTCACCTACCCGAGGCGTAGTCAGGTTTGGCAGGCATAACAAGTTGTGTCCTAGATTCATTGGCCCGTTTAAGATTCTTAGGTGGATGGGCAGCGTGGCATATGAGCTAGCTTTACCCCCAGCGTTAGCTAGCGTACACTCAGTGTTCCACGTATCTATGCCCAGGAGGGATGTGCGAGATCCGTCTCATGTTATTAGTCACGAGCTAGTGGAGATTCAGCGAGACTTGTCATATGTTGAGCAACTAGTAGCTATCCTTGATAACATTGGATGAACTCATTGGATCATTAATGACTTATGAGCTAAATCTTAAACGATCTAAAGAACACATGCTGAAATCAAAACCCATTGCTCTTAAAGCTTCATCAAGTAGTAAAGGAAAATCTAAAAAAATTTCTGAATCTGAAAAATCTGAATCTGACAATGATAATCTTGCTTTGATTACTAGACAATTCAGAGCCTTTCTAAAATCAAACAAGAAGAATTTTGGTAATAAGCAAAATGTCATGTCTGGTAAAAAAAAACACTTCTCCCATGTTGATCATAAGAAAACTGATGAAGTTCTTGTGTGTTACAGGTGCAATAAATCTGGACATATGAAGGCTGATTGTCCAGAAGCTAAAAGGAGGAGTTTCATAAAAAGAAGAACAAGGCCATGGTTGCTACATGGTCAGATGATGAAAGCTTAGACTGCAATGAAGAATCCTCAACTTCAGATGAAAATGAAGTTTGCTTCATGGCTGGAAGTAGTGAAGAACAGGTAGATATGTCTTTCGACCTATTTACTATTGAAGATTGGCAAGAAGCATATGGTAATTTAGTTGAAAATCTTTCTGATGTTAGAAAAGAAAATAAATATTTGAAAAGAAAAATTGAAAGCATTCTTCATGATACTTCATCGTCTGTAAAGATTTCTGAATTGGAAGCTCAAATTTCAGACCAAATCAAAGAAAATGATGAACTATTGATGATCTGAAATTGAAAATTCAAAAATTGTACAAAAAACTAATCAATTCTATTAAGAAATTTGAAGAAAAAGAAAAGGAAAATCAAGAAAACTTGAATCAAATTGAAAAACTAAACCTTTGCCTTAAAGAGAAAGAAGACATCATCATGAACTTCACTCAAGGCAAAGATAATTTGAATGCTCTACTTGTAGTTAAGATGAATTCAAACAAATTTGGTTTAGGTTTTAACCCACAAAATTTAAAGAAAATTGAATCATCTTCAAAGCAAACAAAATCATTAAAAATTCCTTTAATAAAATTTGTCAAGGCAGGTTCATCTGAAAACAAAGAAAAAATACAAAAACAGAAAGAACATATGAGGTCGACATACACTATGCACAGGTCAACCTATCCCAGTCAGAGGTCGACCTACCCTTCTTATAAAAATCACAAAAACTTCAAACCAATCAATAATCATCTTTCTCATGGAAATTGGAATGTTTTCTCATCTTACAATTCAAGATGGAATAAGTCTTAGAACCAAAGGTACAATGGTAACCAATGGTTCAATCCTTATTTCTATCATTCACCTTTTCCTGCTTATCAACAGTAATACATGCCAAGTTTTTCACAATGGAACAAACCAACTAAGAGGTATAATGTTCAGAAAATTGAAAAATAAAAAGTTGAATCTTCTGTTCCAAAGAACACCGTGAAGAAACATACACAAATTGGTTTCAGAAAGGATCTATTTTCTCTTTTCACTCAGGATGTTGGTACCAATCTCATGTGGGTACCAAAAACTTTTCTTGTCTAATTTTTTATGTGCAGGAAAGTCGTTCATCCAATTCCAACAACATTTGGATTCTTGACAGTGGATGCTTACGGCACATGACAGTAGACAGAAATAAATTTTCATGCTAGATTGAAATGGAGGGTGGATCAGTCACCTTTGGAGGTAAGAATAAAGGAAAAATAATTGGCAAAGGAAAAATTGGTAAGTCTTGCATTACCTTAAGTGATGATGTTTGTTTAGTTGAGGGTTTAAATTACAACTTGCTTAGCATTAGTCAATTGTGTGACAATGGTCACAAGATTCTTTTTGAACATGATTCATGCAAAATAATTGACTCCTCTTCTGAGAAAATTAAATTGATTGGAAAAAGAGAAAATAATGTCTACATGATTGATTTGTGTGATAATTCCTCTTCAAATGTTTGTTTGATTGAAAATAAAAATGACACTGCTTGGTTGTGGCATAAAAGGTTAGGTCATGCAAGTTTATCAATCATTAGCAAACTCATAAGAATGAATCTTGTAAAAGGTCTTCCTGAATCTTTCCCAGTCATTGACAATCCTGTTTGAGGGATTTGTGCTCAAGGAAAATAAACAAGAAGATCTTTTAAAGTGTTCAATGAAGTACTTACATCTAAACCACTTGGGCTGCTTGATATGGATCTTTTTGGTCCAACCAGAACTCAAAGTCTCAGTGGTAATAGACATGGTTTTGTAATCATTGATGACTTTACTAGATATACTTAGGTATTATTCTTATCCCATAAAAGTAACGCATGTTTAGAATTCAGAAGATTTTACAATTCGGCCTTAGTGGGTTTGTCTTTCAAATTGAATTCTATTTTGACAGATCATGGGGGTGAATTTGAAAATAAATCATTTTCTAATCTCTGTACTGAACTGAACATTTTCCATAAGTTTTCTTCCCCTAGAACTCCAGAACAAAATGGAGTTGTAGAAAGGAAAAATAGAACTCTTGTGGAAATGGCGAGAACTATGCTAATTGAAAGTAAACTGTCTAAATCTTTTTGGGAAGAAGCTATAAATACAGCTAATTTCATTTTGAATAGAGCATTGGTAAGACCAAAGATCAGAAAAAACTATTATGAGTTGTTCAAGAATAAAAAGCCAAGTGTGTCATATTTAAAAATTTGTTGTTGCAAATGTTTTGTTCAAAATAACAACAAAGAAAATCTTGATAAATTTGATGCAAAAACTTTTGAATCAATCTTCTTAGGTTATTCTGAAACTTCAAGAGCTTACAGAGTTTATATTTTAAAAAATAAGACTGTGGAAGAATCTCCACATGTCATTTTTGATGAAAACTTCCAAGAGATTGACATTCCTACTTTGTGCAGAACTCCATTATGTGATGATGAGGATGATTTTCTTGAACATCCATCTACAAATCTTGAAGAGTAAGAAGTACCAAATGCACATAAGGTTCTTGAATTATCAACTTCAAGTGATTCAGGTAATCATGTTCCTAAAAATCATGCAAACCCTGAGGTAATTTCTGAACCCAGATTTTTAAGCGACCATCCACTTGAAAGCATTGTTGGTAATCTGCAAGATGGAATAAGAACCAGATCATCTTTTCATTCTATCATAGATGAAGATTCTTTGGCACTACTTTCCCAAATTCAACCCAAAAATATTGATGAAGCTTTATCTATGAAAACTGGATAAATGCTATGCATGTAGAGCTTCATCAATTTGTAAGAAATCAAGTTTGAGATTTAGTACCAAAACCTTCAGATTTAACTTCTGTCATTGGAACAAGATGGATTTTCAGAAATAAATTGAATGAATCTTGTTAAATTGTTAGAAATAAAGCTAGACTTGTTGCTCAGGGGTATAACCAAGAACTTGGTATTGATTTTGAAGAGTCTTATGCCCCTGTAGAAAGACTTGAAGCTTTTCGAATATTTCTTGCATTTGCTGCTTCTTTGAAATTCAAAGTTTTTCAAATGGATGTCAAGAGTGCATTTTTAAATGGATACATAAAAGAAAATGTTTTTGTCAAACAACCCCCTGGTTTTGAAAATGAGAAATTTCCCAATCATGTTTTTAAGCTTAATAAGACTCTTTATGGTCTTAAACAAGCTCCAAGAGCATGGTATGATCGATTGAGCTCCTTTCTTATAAATAAATGTTACATAAGAGGAAACTTTGATCAAACTTTGTTTACAAAAACTGCAAAAAATCATTTCATTGCTGTTCAAGTTTATGTTGATGATATCATTTTTGGATCATCGGATAATACTTTGTGCAATGAGTTTGCCCATCTTATGCAATCTGAATTTGAAATGAGTCTCATGGGTGAACTTACGTTCGTTTTAGGTTTGCAAGTGAATCAAGCTGCTGAAGGAATTTTTCTGAGTCAAACAAAATATGTCAAGGAGTTGTTCAAGAGGTTTGACTTTCAAAACATCAAGCCATCCAATACACCAATGGCCACAAGTGTAAGACTTGAAAGTGATGCTTCTGGTAAGCCTGTTAATGTTAAACTTTACAGAGGTATGATTGGATCTCTTCCTTATTTAACTACCTCTAGGCCAGATATTCAATTCAGTGTCTGCATGTGCGCAAGATTTCAAGCAAATCCTAAAGAAAGTCACATGTCTACTGTTAAAAGAATTTTTAAATATCTTCTTTCTTCATGTAATTTGGGTCTTTGGTATCTTACTGGGTGTAAATTGGACTTCATTGCATATAGTGATGCTGATTATGCCGAGTGCAAACTTGATAGAAAAACCACTAGTGGGTTGTGTTTATATCTAGGAGGGTGTCTTATTTCTTGGGCTTCTAAAAAGTAACATTATGTAGCTCTTTCAACTGCAGAAGCTGAGTATGTTGCTGCTAGTAGCTGTGGTACCCAAGTCCTTTGGGTCAAACATCAACTTCTAGACTATAATCACAAATTAGGTTGCATTCCCATTCTTTGTGACAACACAAGTGCTATAAATCTGTCCAAAAATCCTATTCAGCATTCTCGCACAAAACACATCGACATTCGACATCATTTCCTTCGAGATGAAGTGTCAATGAATTCTTTTGAACTCCACTTCATTGACACAGAAAAACAAATTGCAGACATTTTCACTAAGCCTCTTGCAAAACCTAGATTCACCTCTCTTAGAAGGGAACTTGGTTTATGCAAGTTTTCACATGTTTGATATCTTCATCTCATTTCTTTGTGCAAATAAAATCCATTCTTTCTTGCAAATAAATTCCTACTTCTCAGTTGCATTGAAATTCTTGGTATATCAAATAGTGATTTGAAGAAAGGCAAGTTAGGTTTGTCTGGACACTTTCACTATGAGTGAGTATATGTCTCCGCCAAGTATCAAGATCCCTTTATGCAATTGTTAAGGGGGAGTATTTGTATTTTCACAACACTCACTTGTTCATTCTATTCTCATTTCATTCAATTTTTTTTACCTTGTGTTTGAGAGCTACATGATAGGGGGAGTCATTGTCTATTCTTCACTCATTTCTCTTGACAATTGTTGTCTATACTGAGCCCCAACTATCAGAATTTTTGAGTCCTTGTGCTATTTTCATGTGAGAGACTTAAAACATTGAAACTAAATTCATTGTGCATTTAGTTTAATTTCGAAGATGTACTTTCATCTCAATGTTTTGCAATCTTAATACTGAATGTGTTTTTAAAATGATTTGTAAAACACTATAATAGGCACATCAATGGCTTTAATATTTCACATGTGCTTGTTTAAGCTTCTTTTTTAACACATGTTAAGAATAATCTATCTACACTCATATTCATGACTCTTATGGTCAAAGCAAACATATTCCTGAAAAATATTAAAAGAAAATAAACAATAATCTGGAAGGATACAGACAGAGCAATCCAAACTTGTCTATTACTGAGTAACCGGGCCATCTCACCTAACCAAGTGATTTGTCTCGCGTCAAAAAGTGTTTAAAAGTTTGTCATCTCTGTACAAGATAATGAAAGTTAAACCACTGAGTAATCAGGAGGTCTTGCATCTGATAAATGTGATCTCTTGCATTGAAAAGTGAGATTTAACTAATTTATTCTTGTATTCTTTCATAGTTAAAAATGAAAGCAAATTCAAAAAGACAGGATAGAAAAGCTCATGACCTAAATAAAATTTATGTATATTGAGTTTAGACCTATTATTCAACAATGTGTTAAACTTCAAGCTCATAACATCTCTGTTAAATATTTCTGCTCACTCATATAGGTGACATTTATTCACATTTGCATCACCATTTTAACTACATTCAGACCATTATCTCTTGCTCTGCTTTGTGTTGAGTGGGTCTTTGTAATTACACTTGATTGCACAATACCAAAAACACAATAATTTCTCTCATTTGACAATATCAGTTCGCTTCACTTATTTTGATTATTTCTGACAAGTCATTTCCTACATTTCATTTCTTGATCTCCTGCATTCTTTGTTTCTCTCCCTTGTCTATCTTTTTGATGCTGTCAAAAAGGGGGAGAAAGTTCTTTAAAGGGGAGAAAGTTTTTTTTTATGGGAGAAAGTTGTTCAAAGGATGAATATGGTCAAGGGGAGTTATTGCAGTCAAGGGAGTCAGGCTATTGGGAGATTGTGCTTATATTTTGTCATCATCAAAAAGGGGGAGAATGTTAGGTTGAGTGTGTTTTGGAATTTCCTAAAGTTGTGTTTTAATGATGACCAATGAACATCACTCATACCTTGATTTTGATGATGACATATTGAACATGTTATACATTTTATTCATATCACAACAGTGCTTAAACAACATGTTTTTGATGTTTAATATCTCACATTTTAATGATAATATCTTTTATTAATGGTTTAGAGTTTATATTTTCAGTTTTACACAAATTTGTCACAGTGGTGTCGACACAGTCTCCCTATGTGTCGACACAGTCTGCTGTGGCGTCGACACAGTCCATCTGTGTGTCGACACTTGTCCAATATCCCAGAAGCCTGTTCTGAAGTAGTAGCCAGTGGTGTCGACACAGTCTGCCTGTGTGTCGACACATTTTGACTAAAACTGAAAAATGTGGATTTTTCTGGACACATGGCTGTTCAGGGATCAAGAGAATTGACCTAGATTTCCGTGCCCATGCACCCCAAGGCACCTTACGGACATATGGGGCTATATATACTCATGATCCTTGTACTCGAAAGGATCCCACGCAAGAAAGCTTAGAGCATTCTGGAAGAAGGCAAGAAGAGCGGGAAAAAGGGATCTGTATCCAGAGGAGCAGAGTAGCGCCACCAAGGGAAGAAGAAGGAGAAGAAGAGAAGGAGCTCGTGATTGCAGCAGTGCTGGTCCAGAAGGAGATCCAGCCGAGTCTGTACCTGGTTAGAGTGTCAAATTCACTGGGGAATCTATGTATGTGTTCTACACAGATCTTCCAATTCTATTTGTCTCTACCATTTCTATTGTACTGAGATAGATCGTGCTAGAGGATCTATACTCTAAGTGTGCTTGTTCTAGAAGAACTTGGATCTATTGTGATCCAGAGGTTTGAGTACTTTGTACTCTGGTTTGAAGCCGTAGTGTTCTAGGTTGGAGCTGTTGTGCTCTGGTGCTTGAGCCGTAGTGCTCAAGGGCTTGTGAATTTGCTGAATTCACAAGTGGTTGTAGAGTAGGTTGTCTTGCCTATTTCCTGAGTTTCTTTGAGTCGTTGGACTCAAAGAGGTTGGAGTCGTTGTGCTCAGATTGTACTGCACTTGTGCTAGTGGTTCCTCCGTTGTGAGGAGGTGGACGTAGGAGACAAAAGTTGTGTTCTCCGAACCACCTTAAAAATATTCAGTGCATTGTGGTTTGATGTGTGGTTTGTTGTTTCTATTCACTATACTCACACACCACACTTGAATATAATTGAATTGTGTGTTTCACTTATTTTAATTCCGCTGCTATTCCCACACATTCTTAGTTCAACTGATTAAGTCACCTATCCGATCCCATCGCTTAGGGTGCCTCCGCTGCATGTGTGTGTGTTTAAAACATATGCGAATGTATTATAAGTGCATGTAAATAACGTGAACTATGTGAATAAGTGAAAACAATGTGTTTAATGTGAAATTGTGCTGATATTGACACTGCTACCATACGGGGCTGTGGAGCCATACTGTAGTAAAGTCCCTATGGGAAGGCTCAATGTGTTGTGATATCCTATGGGCATTAGGATGAAATCCTAGAGGTGCACAAGTACCACTGGTTAGGGTGGAGAGGGCTTCTCCCCGTTCTGCACAGTTAACCAAGATTCGTCACTGTGTTGCCTAGATGACAGGTATGTGTATGTGATGTGTGTCCTTCTTATGGTGGTTTGGACTATGTGTCACGGCAATTAAGTGTAAAAAGTGTAAATGTGTGAATGTGAATATGTAAATTGTGCAAATCTGAAATATAAGCATGTGATATTGTAATGTGAATGTGTTAGCATGTGAAAAGATGTGAGTTTGTATAAATGTGATTTAATTATATTAAAACAGCAAGCTAAACATGTGATTAAGTGTTGTGAATGCATGTGAAAATGATTAGATATCATGCTAGATGTGTTATTTACCTTGACATATTTCCATGTTCTAAATTTATAGAATTGTGCAATGAGATGAATAGAGTTTGAACTATGAAACATGTTACATGTTATGTGTAGAAAGCATGTGTAGGTTGTTATGGTTATTTGCAAATTGTTATAAGCATGTACCATGTATTCTTCCTTACAGTTAAAAAATAGCATATGTGTGTGATATGTGTAAGGGTGTATCTTTGGATTGTTTGTTGAGTCTTTTAGAAGACTCATACTTGCTTTGGCGTACAGGTGAGACATATGTCTCCATTTTTGAGAAGGACATAGCGAGGAGCGACTCCAGGCGCGAGGAGTAGCTTCACTTGTGGACATTGCTACCTAGTTACTTTCTTTTTCATAGTATGTAATCAAATGCGATGGACAATGTATTTTATTTGGAGTTGTAATAATCTGGACATTGTTATTTCTTCTATTGCTATATAGACTGTGGATTATGTGACGATGATGGAATGAGAATATTTATTTATTTCCATTGTACTCTTTTGATATTTATGTACATCTCAATCTATTGTTAGTGTTGGGTAAATGTCCTACTGTAATGACGCCCTTTATATCGACATGGATTGGTATAATCGTACCGGTATAAGGAGGGTCGTTACACAAAACATCCTATCCCTGCACACTCAACAAACCAAGTTAGATTTGCTCTTTGGCTCAACCCCTTGCATTAAGTAAATTTTGATTTTAACTTCATGATAGTCAAGAGGCTGAGCCTTATTAAATAGGAAAAAATAGAAGATAACAATGCATGGTAAAAGAAACAATATGTACATTTT
Organism: Colocasia esculenta; assembly: GCA_014218235.1. NCBI lineage: Eukaryota > Viridiplantae > Streptophyta > Magnoliopsida > Alismatales > Araceae > Colocasia > Colocasia esculenta. The sequence continues at coordinate 125,412,489 of CM024753.1, read as the reverse complement.
TGGATTTTTTTGGACTTTCTATTTTATTATTTTTTTTTATTTTCCTTTTTTTTTAGATTTTTGGAGTTTTACAACAGCAGTACCTACATTTGAGTGGTTGGCGAAGAGTCCCATCCTCCTCTTGTTGTCAAACATCCCCTGAGTGCAGTGTGCATTATTTTTAGCCACCCTTTGGTTGATCACCCCTAATCATTAGTGTTTTTACACAGACCGTATGGGGGAATGATCTAACCATTAGTAAGGGTAAGAAGATATAGGGGTAAGACTTAGCGTTGGTTCTTGGGATGCTAGTTTGCTGACTGGCTACGGGGGAAGAACATGTGGATTTCATTTGTTGTCCAGAGACTTTATGGTCATTGATTCTTATTTGGGCATGCGTACGACCGGGATTAAGGGTGTCTTGTGGGGAACTGTACTACCACACTTTGTCATGCCCTTATTCTTCACTTTAGCTCTTTTACTTTTCTAAATTTTTCTTCATTTTTTTTTTTTTTTGCAAACTTAATTGTCCATCTCTATTTGAGACTTCATTCACACATGATCTACCTCTCTTCCTATCTTCAAACTAGTGATCGTTTTGCCCCTACGCTTCGTTCGAGTATGAGGAGAATAGACCTTCACATACCCTACCCAGGGGCTAATTAGGAACACATCTGTCTAGAAAACACTCGACTGTGGGTTGTCATGTCGTGTGTGTTGACTGAATAAAGGGGTTATTTAATAGCCATAAAAGGATAGAAGACCCTAAGACCACTAGTACTCTCTATACGGTAGTGCCTCTACAGAAACTCTTTTATTAAGGGTAGAATCTTTTGAGATATAAACCATTCCACGGGTGAGAGAGCTCCTCACCATCAGCATTCACTAGCCTGTAAGTGTTCCCCAGGTACACTTCATTGACCATGTACAAACCTTCCCAGTTAGCTTGCAATTTTAACTTAGGACCCCCAGATTTTATGAAAATTCGCTTCAAAACCATGTCTCCTTCTTGAAATTTGTGTTCAATCACTTTCTTTGAAAAGATCTTGAGAGTCTCTTTTGATATAAAAGCACATGATCGGCTGCAGCCAAACGTCACTCGTCTAAGAGTTCCAGCTGTGTAAGTAACACCTCTCAACATTCATCGAGATTAAGTTCTTTGTCCTGCTATACCATTAGCGAAGGAATGAGTATCTCATATGGAACTCCCGCCTCCTTCGCATAAGTAAGTGAAAAGGGAGTTTGCCCCGTGGATGTGCGGACGAAGCTACGGTAGGCCCATAAAGCCTCGATCAATTTCTCAGGCCAATCAACAAATTTGTGTTACTCACAAGTTTTCGTTAAAAATTTCAAAAGTATTTTGTTTGTGGCTTCGGGTTGACTGTTGCCTTGCTGATAGTACGAAGACAAATGATGTAGAGAAATATTGAATTTCTTACATAAGTCCTGAAGCTCTTACGATATGAACTAAGGCCCGTTATATGTGATGATGCTGCTTGGCACTCCAAACCGTGAAATGATGTTCTTCATGATGAATTGCCATACGATTAATCCTTTGATTTTTGCAAATGCTTCAGCCTCGACCCACTTGGTGAAATACTCAGTAGCAGTGAGGATGAATGATTTCTATTTGATTTAAGCATTAGGATCACCAAGGGGGCCAATGATATCAAAGACCCACATAGAGAAAGGCCAAGGAGATGATAGTGGATGTGAGGAAGATGGAGTATGGAGCTGGCACTTGACACACCTACAAACGTAGATGGCACAATCTTCTTCTAAGGTTGGCCAATAATAGCCCTCCCTAAGAATCTTTTTGGCTAGCATTTTGCTATTCACATGCCTCCACACTCATTGCCATGGGCTACTTCTACTATTTTCCAATCCTCTTTGTAAGGCAAGCACTTAAGTAGCATTCTGTTTAGGGTGCATCTGTACAAAACTTCCCCAACAATGGTGTATCATAATGCTGCCCTATAGATAGCTCTTCTATCTTCTAATTCACCTTCTTCTGAGAAGGTATCGTCCTTGCAATCTTGCTTAATCTCGTGGAACCATGGCCTTTCTTCTTCCATTATCTCTCCTAATTCCATAAGCATCACTTCCTTCACTTCTCTCTTCTCCGCCTTCATAATTAATGAATTCCTGAGGTTATCAAACCAAAGATCTTGAGTTGATGATGCTTCTAACCTCTGGACAATGATAGTCTTAGCACTCTAGTTGAGACGGAAGGAGAGCGATGAGGCTAAAGATGCCAAGGCATCAGCCAAGATGTTCTGAGAGCAAGGAGTGTGAATATAGATGAGCTTGCTGAATTGCTTATGTAACGACCCGACCTCCCAGACCCCCGCCAGGGACCCCGAAGGACGCATCGCCACCCACGGATCCGAAGATTTGGATGGGTTTGAAGAAATAGTCTAGTGAGATATGTACTGAATTTAAATAACTATAACAATATGTACAACATACAAAGGTCTGTAGAACGTGTCCCAAACATAAGCGCAAGTATAAGAAGAAAGGTGCAGTCTTTAAGGGGCATACCCCGAGGACCTGCAAAGCATAACTCTAAGCTCACTCGGCTACAAGAGATCACAACACTCAACTCTCACTGCTGCTGACAACACACGGCGCCACAACTGCCTCCGCAACCCGTCCGACACCGAGCTCCCGCAACGACGAGCCCCTAGATGAAGGAAGTAGGGGGGTGAGCCTCGCAAACAAGGCCCAGTAGGGATTACCAGTCCCTCACCGGCCAGAGCAGCAGGAACTCCGAAAATAGGAAACTACCCTAGAAAGCTATAAAGCGAGGAACACCTACAGCATGGTACTACTAAGCAACGGAAGAGAATAGTATGACGTCACAACCACCAACAATGGTTGGGACACACACACGACTCCCGCAGAAACTAACGGAGTCGGGCACACAGCAGAAGCAACCCTCGGCACACACCTGTCGAGACCACGCAACAACCAGGTGAGAACGACGTCTCACCGCAAGCACAGCCACCTCAGACCTGCACAGGTTGGAGGTCCCACAAGTAGAACCACCCCGGACCCCGGGTACACCGCAAGGTTGGGAAGCCATACACGTCGGTGCCACTATGGAATGGCACTGAAGAACGGAACTATGGAACCGAGAGGACACCAAGCGGAAACCACCAGAAGCACAGGTCTGCCCAAGGCCAGACCAACGACGCCCACTGGAACTAGGCATAGCCAGGCTATAACCGCCGTGCACGCTAGGGCAACGGATAATACTTGGAAATGTCATGGGAAACACCGCTACAACAATAGAAACCAAGCCACCGCCTCTAGCAGCCAAGAGGGGGACCCGCAGTCCACACGCTCTGCTCGCTAGCCTAGCTCCTACCTCTGCTGCTGTGCGAGGGCGAGACAGAGCTGCCAAGAGCACACAACAAACACAACACCGCAGCCTAGCCAAGCTACGGCCCCACGCCTAGCACCACTACGTGTCTCCAGAACCAACGCAGAGAGAGGCTGTGACACAAAGGACTGGCTAGCCTGCACCGGGTAGAACTCTGGCCGTAATCGGTGTCCTAGGCCTAACCAAGAGAGCTCTACAAATGACTCAGCGTCGCTGTCCAAACCACCGTTTTCCCCTCAACTCCAGAGTCTGCCAAGTAGGCCTCCAACTCGAGTACGCTCGTCGCCCCAATATCTCCCTCGAAGGTCCCCGAGGACGGGGGTCCCTGGTAACGATAACAACCTCTCAGATTGGGGACAAGCCCTCAAGTGCCGAGCACCGGGCAAATAGATAACAGTAACAAAACCACGCCGAACTACTGACTTGTACACATGACAAGCCCAGCAAGCGAGAGGCACGTACGGACCCTCAAAAGGGCCGACGGCCAACCAAACACGCACGCTAAAAGTCAGAGTCTCGGAACACTACCAGCTAACACGGAAACTTGTCGCTCTGCTAATAATCGATGGACCGCCTGCCAATCGATTATTAGCCAGATGCAACCCTCTTGGCACCACTGCCAAGACACGGCCACGAAGGTGTCACCTTCGGTCACTGAACGCAGGGAGGCAACCAGTCGCGTTCCTTACCAGAAGGTCCTAAGGGAAAAGCCTACCCTTGGGCACACACCGACACCCAAACCGGGCCCACGGAGGCACCCGAGGAAACACAGGTACTGTCACGACCCCCCAGGCCATCGCGACACCATCGCGACGATGAAGGGCACTACGACAGCCTTTTCGTGACTGGGAAAGGCGTCGCGATAGGAGCCCTATCATGACCAGGAACCGCATCGCGACAACAACCCTGTCGCGACTGGAGAGTGCGTCGCGATAGCTTTATCGTGACCGCCAACTGCGTCGCGATATGATTGCGCCCCATAGGGCCGATGCCTCCTCTAATGTCACGATGCGCCGAGCCGTCGCGAGACCAGCAGAGAGGCAGACCAACAGGATCCTCAATCCCGGGCCTCCCACTAACCATACAAACACACCACAAGGGGGAGGGGAGCATGGGGAAAGCAGTAAAGCTATCTATAAACCCCGAGGGGCTCCCAATCCACCCGGATCGGGAAGGGCACAAGAAATCTCTACCGTTTATGAGGAACCGAACCCACGAAGGGCCTTCACGATGCACGGCCACCTCCTCCTCACACCACGATGTCGCTCCATCGCTTTGCATGAGCTCGTCGGCCACTCCATGCTCGGATCGCATGATGGGAGCCTCCCCAACGCTGGAGAAGAGGGGAAAGGGAAGAAGAGGAGAGAGAGGGGGAAGGGGTAGCCAGCCAGTGCCTTAAGCCCCCGACACCCAGAACGCGATGGACCGCCCAGTCGCGTTAACAACCTTAATGCGAAAGGTAAACGGACCGCGATAAGAATGCGCCCCCCAAGGGCGCCGCGAGAACGCGACAGGCCGTACTGACACACCTGTCACCCTGACAGGTGTTAGACGACCGACACGACATAAGGCAGTCGCGACCTGTTGACCGGGCTCGACACGAAGACGCGACGAAGAGCTAGGGAGCGACCAGAACGCGACCCCCAAGCTCGCCGTGACACGATGACTGTCGCATCGGGCACCCCCGACCTGACACTAACGCATTGCCCAGCCTAGACACGTCAGTGGCCAGTCATCCCACGACACCGAATGGAAGCCAGGAAATCGGGTCTTACATTCTACCCCCCTTAAAACAATTTTGTCCTCGAAATTGGGATAAGCCCAGAAGATCCCGAGGCACGAAACAAAACACGGGGAGTAAATGCAAGACCAAAGCTAATAAGCCACTAAGTCTCAACACGACTTCCTCGTGGAAACAATCGCACAGCCAAACACACGCGACACATGAAGCCGAAAACTAACAGCTCACACAACGGGCTCCAACACACGGGAAGTACAGAATCGACAACCCAACGGCTCACAACATGCTCCAACACTTCGGGAGCACTAAGACGAGAAACCAACGGCTCACTCTCGCCACACGTGGGGTGCCCAATGGAACGACAACCCCACCAGTGCCGAGCGACGCAAGATCCGGCCCGTACAGAAAAAAATGCCAGCCGAAAACTACACGGCTGTAGCCACCAACAGATCTCGCTGTTGGGACTAACCAATCGGCAACCCACTCTGTCATCAGCAAGACCTGACAGAGGACACAGTTTCCAACAACAATACAAGAAACGCCAGTCAGCAACTCACTCTATCGCCAGCAAATCCTGATAGAGCACACAGTTGTTGACAGCCACACAAGAACCACCTGAGAGTCAAGCACGACACTCGAGGGAACGGCCTCACGCTACTAGCAGCAGCTAGCATTGGTCATCAGCCCAACCGAGAAGCCACGCGAGCGACAAGGACCAGAGTGACAACACACTCACGGAGGATCCTCAACTCACGGGACGACGTCCACTGTCACCACTAGGTCTCAACCAGACCTTCCTCGCGGTCCAACAGGGACAGCAAACACATGCGGAGAAACCTTAACACGCGGAAACGACATCCACGGGCACCACTAGGTCTCACTCAAACCTTCCTCATGGTCTGACAAGGACACCAAACGCACGCAGAGCCACAAAAACTGGGAGTTACATGCTCCACAACGTGGCACACTGCGTCTAAAACATGGAAGACGCCTGAGGTTAAGCCACAGCTGGACACCTCACAACACCGACAAATCACTTGGTCGAGTACTAGCAAGACAATAGGCTTCCAGATTCACCAATGCCATACATAACCTCACAGAAACTAAAATAGCTGCAGAAGTCGAGGACAACATGTCGACCTCAGAGGGACCCTGAATGAAGCGGGGCTCCACAACCAAACACACTCACTCCCACAGCGGGAGGGAGAATCTGGACACAGGCTACGACCAAAGCCTGGTGTACCACCGATAGGGCTACCTAGACAAGGCAAAGCAGCCACCCCACAGCGGTAATGGTACAACCACAAGGCTCAGGCTAGCACACATATCCTAGAGGCGGAAAGCTCAACGCCTCCAACACCGAGCGAAGTCGTGAAACGACACCCGAAGCTCGCAAACAAGCACACGACACAACATACGGCACTATCACAAGCACCAGGAGCCACCCAGGGTACAACACAATGCACCAGGGCTCCAAATGGCACAAAATCGAAACACTCTAACCCGAGCACACGGTGCTACCACAAGCACCAAAACCAAACCAAGTGCAACACAGGTGCACCAGCGGTCGAAACAACACCATGGCTAACAGGAAGGACTCCTCACATGAGACCCGCCAAAAGGCACACGCAAAGGACCGCAAGCCTGAAAAGGCACAATAGGCCACACCGGCCCCAACCCTTGAGGCACAAAAACACGAAGCAACAAAAAACGCTTAAGGTGCAGCACACGCAACTGCACCAACGTCCCGAGACAACATAGGGCCCACCGAAGGGGACTCTCCACTAGAGACCCACAACAAAAGCATACGGAAAGCCGACAATATCAAGAGCACAACCACCACGTCGGCTCCAAAAGGCACACCAAGACACAGAGCACCGACTCTGCCGCATGGGGAGCAAAGGACCACAACGACTCCCTAGCGTGCAAGAGCAAGAAGCACCACCTCCATCGCGACTGATAGAGAGGCAAAACACTAAAACAATGACACGAAAAGCCTCCAAGGCACAAGCCGAGGCACAACCGAGCACACTCCGGAACAACGCTTGCACGAGCAAGCCAACCAGAAAAAACCAGGGTACAGCGGAACAATGCTCACACGAGCGGCCCCAATAGAAAATGGGACTACCTCACACTAAATGAACAGGGACCAAATGCCTCAAATTGTTTAGGCAGGTAGCAAGGAACAATTACGACAAACGGCATGAATAGGTCAACTGACCCACGGTGCCACAAGAAAATGATAGCACGAGGCGAGCAAACAGCTCAACCCAAAAACAACTCAAGGGAAGATGACCCCACCAGAAGGTCTCAATGATGCGCACCCTGGCAACACAATACCACAGTGGAGTATCGCCACCCCGAGCAACCAACGGAAAGTAGAGGAAGAAGACACGCACTATGAGTCTCTTCCACGCGTGAGAGGGAAAACCACAACGCAAGACTGATGCTTCCACAAGAAGCACAGCCAGCCAAACACCCACTGCACTCACTAGACCACCATCTGGGAGAGCACACAGGGCGCGAGAAATGAAGCAAACCATCCGACCACGGGGACACAAGAAGTCCCACCAGCACAACCAAAAAACTCAGAATGAACAACGAGGAAAGTTGGCCAACACAGCAACCAGATGCATGGCCAAGGGCACAACACCTCGACCAACAAAGGCAAAGCAGACTGTAACACAGACAGTCCAACCGGCAACAACGACAGCTTATGGCTATCGAGAGAGAGAGAGCAGCGACAACCAAAATAACATAGGGCTGCTTGGGGAGAACCTCCACCCAAAAGAGCCAAGAGCCATCCTGGGAGAACCTCGCCCGAACGCAGCCCAACCAAATGGCACACTTCGAACCACAAGGGCAACACAATGGAGGCCCGAAATGAACATAGAAATGAACATAGAGCAGAAGAACCTCCACCAGAAGCGACAAAAGGTGATCCTAGGAAGAACCTTCACCACAATGCATAACCCAAACGACATGGACCATCAGAGAGAACACTACAGCGAGCAAAACTACAGAAGCAACGCAAGTCGGTCCTGGGAGAACCTCCACCAGAACCACCAAGGCATTGTTCTGGGAAAAATTGCCAGAACGCACCAGCCAAACCAACAGAACACCTCAGACTCTGAGGTAGCATGATAACAGCAGAAACGAGCACAGAACAACCCTGGGAGAAACCCTCGCCAGGACAACAACAAACAGTTCTAGGGAAACCTCACTAGAACACAGGGCAACCAAGCGATGCACCTCAGCCTAGAGGGCAACGCAACAGCAACCAGAAACGAACACAGCTCAGTTCTGGGGAAACCTCACTTCCACTAGAACCAACAGAGAAGAACTCCAGAAGCACCTTACTAGAGTTCACAACTAGCCAGCACCAGGTCGACAACAACCATAGACAAGTGTTACAGCGCTCAACCAGTGATGCAACACGGCACATAGAACACCTGCTTAGCCCAAGCAACAACGCCGACCAAGCAGAGCATAGCGCACAACAGCGCACAAATAAGAGACCACACACAAGACCAACATAGCACACACCCCAACAATAGATGGGACAGCCAACAAGGCAGAGACACTTCGACCGATTCCATAGGCAACAACCCTACACCGGTGAAGGCCACACAACACGCATGATTTCTCAGCTTCGGCGGCACACACACACTCAAATGCGCCGAAGATGACCAGGAGCATCACACCTGGACTTGCCTGTAAGCGTCCTCCACACAAGGAAGGCCACTGCCAGCGAGTCCAGCGCCAACCGCGCTGCTACGGCACGAACACGCTGAGTGACCACACTCGCCACGCACGCGGCACTGCAACAGCTGCAACCCATTGCAACACACACACGAGCCACGCAGGGAAGCCGCACACTAGCAAAACAATTGAAAGCACAAGCCTAACACTAGTCGGACGGTGTCAGTAGCGCACTAGTACCTTTCTTTGGGACAGCTATAGTTATTACTTCCATACAAATCTCAGTAGACACCCGCTCTTATACCACTGTAATGACCCGACCTCTCGGACCCCCGCCAGGGACCCCGAAGGTTGCGTCGCCACCCACGGATCCGAAGATCCAGAAGGGTTAGAAGAAATAGTCTAGTGAGATATGTACTGAATTTAAATAACTATAACAATATGTACAATATACAAAGGTTTATACAACGTGTCCTAAGAAAAAGCACAGGTACAAGAAGAAAGGTGCAGTCCTTAAGGGGCATACCCCGAGGACCTGCAAAGCACAACTCTCAGCTCACTCGGCTACAAGAGCTCACAACACTCAGCTCTCACTGCAGCTGACAACACACAGCGCCACAACTGCCTCCACAACCCGTCTAACACCGAGCTCCCACGACGACGAGCCCCTAGCTGAAGGAAGTAGGGGGGTGAGCCTCGCAAACAAGGCCCAGTAGGGATTACCAGTCCCTCATCGGCTAGAGCAGCGGGAACTCCAAAAATAGGAAACTACCCTAGAAAGCTATAAAACAAAGAAACACCTACATCATGGTACTACTAAGCAGCGGAAGAGAACAGTACGATGCCACAACCACCAACAAAGGTCGGGACACACACGACTCCCACAGAAACTAACAGAGTGGGGCAGACAACGGAAGCAACCCTCGGCACACCTTCCGAGACAACACAACAACCAGGTGAGAAAGACATCTCACCGCAAGCACAGCCACCTCAGACCTGCACAGGTTGGAGGTCCCACAAGTAGAACCACCCCGGACCCCGGGTACACCGCAAGGTTGGGAAGCCATACACGTCGGTGCCACTATGGAATGGCACTGAAGAACGGAACTATGGAACCGAGAGGACACCAAGCGGAAACCACCAGAAGCACAGGTCTGCCCAAGGCCAGACCAACGACGCCCACGGGAACTAGGCACGGCGAGGCTATAACCGCCGTACATGCTAGGGCAATAGATAACACTTGGAAACATCATGGGAAACGCCGTCACAACAATCGCAACCAAGCCACTACCGCTAGCAGCCAAGAGGGGGACCCACAGTCCACACGCTCAGCTCGCTAGCCTTGCTCCTGCCTTCACCCCCGTGCGAGGGCGAGACAGATCCGCCAAGAACACACAACACCGCAGCCCGGCAAAGCTGCGGACCCACACTTAGCACCACTACATGGCTCCGGAACCAACGCAGAGAGAGGTAGTGAGACAAAGAACTGGCTAGCCTACACCGGGTAGTACTCCGGTAGTCCTCGGTGTCCCAGGCCTAACCAAGAGAGCTCTACAAATGACTCAGCGCCGCTGTCCAAACCACCGTTTTCCCCTCAACTCCAGAGTCTGTCAAGTAGGCTGCCAACTCGAGTACGCTCATCGCCCTGATACCTCCCTCGAAGGCGCCCGAGGACGGGGGTCCCAGGTAATGGTAACAGCATCTCAGATCGGGGACAAGCCCTCAAGTGACGAGCACCAGACAAACAGGCAGGGCAGCAAAACAAAACCACTCCGAACTGCTGGCTTGTACACACGACAAGCCCAGCAAGCGAGAGGCACGTACGGACCCTCAAAAGGGCCGACGGCCAACCAAACACGCACGCGAAAAGCCATAGTCTCGGAACACTACCAGCTAGCATGGAAACTCATCGCTCTGCTAATAATCGATGGACCGGCTGCCAATCGATTATTAGCTAGACGCGACTCTCCTGGCACCACTACCAGGACACGGCCACGAAGGTGTCACCTTCGGTCACTAAATGCAGGGAGGCAACCAGCCGCATTGCTTACCAGAAGGTCCTAAGGGCAAAGCCAGCCCTGGGGCACACACCGACACACAAACCGGGCCCACGAAGGCACCCGAGGCAACACACGTACTGTCGCGACCCCCAAGGCCATCGCGACACCATCGCGACGGGGAAGGGCACCGCGATAGCCTTGTTGCGACCGGGAAAGGAGTCGCGACAAGAGCCCTATCGCTATCGGGAACCGCGTCGCGACAGTGACCCTGTCGCGACCGGAGAGCGCGCCACGACAGCCTTATTGCGACCGCCAACTACGTCGCGATAAGATTGCGCCCCACAGGGCCGACGCCTCCTCTAATGTCGGGACGAACCGAGCCGTCGCGACACCAGCAGAGAGGCAGTCCAATGAGATCCTCAATCCCGGGCCACCCACTAACCATACAAACACAGCACAAGGGGGAGGGGAGCATGGGGAAAGCAGTAAAGCTATCTATAAACCCCGAGGGGCTCCCAATCCACCCAGATCGGGAAGGGCACAAGAAATACCTACGAGTCACGAGGAACTGAACCCACGAAGGGCCTTCATGATGCATGAATATCTCCTCCTCGCTCCACGATGCTGCTCCACCGCTCCGCATGAGCTCGCCGGCCGCTCCATGCTCGGATCGCCGGAGGGGAGCCTCCCCAACGCCGAAGAAGAGGGGAAAGGGAAGAAGAGGAGAGAGAGGAGGAAGGGGTAGCCGGCCAGCGCCTTAAGCCCGTGGCACCCAGAACGCGACGGACTGCCCTGTCGCGTTAACAACCTTAACGCGATGGGTGAATAGACTGCGACAAGAATGCGCCTCCCAAGGGCGCTGCGACAACACGACAAGCCGTACTAACACGCTTGTCACCCTGATAGGAGTTAGACGACCGACATGACATAATACAGCCGCGACCCGTTGACCGGCTTGACATGAAGACGCGACGGAGAGCCAGGGCACGACCAGAATGCAACCCCCAAGCTTGCCGCGACACCGATGACTGTCGCATCAGGCACCCCCGACGTGACACTAACGCATCACCCATCTTGGACGCGTCAGTGGCCAGTCATCCCATGACACCAAACGGAAGTCGGGAAACCAGGTCTTACAGCTTAGCTAGGAGTGTGACTAAATCTTGATAAGACTTGAGCTTTGGGTCACGAGTGCGGTAAGTGAAAAGGACATGCCTAAGGACGAGCTGAAAGTCTCCTATGATCTTGAGTTAACACGCGCCTAGGAGATAGGCATGTTTAAGACGTGCTAGGAGAGCCTCATACTCGGAAATGTTGTTGGTGGCAGGGAATTGAAGTTGATATGCCAAGGGAATGGTGATTCCTTCTACGGTGAGCAAAACAACACCTATGCCCCGTCCCCTAGAATTCAGAGCTCCATCAAAATGAAGTGACCAGAAGAAATTGTGAGAGATAAGTGACAAGTTTTCATCAAAAAAAATCTTCATGTACTGTGTCACTATGATGAAGAGGAAGAGGAGCAAGGTGCTCGGCAATAGCGTACCTCTTTATAGCCTTCTGGACGACAACGGTGATATCAAACTGAGATAGAAAGCTTTGCCGGCGTGCTAATCTGTCGGCGAGAACTGACTTCTCTAGGTGGTATCTAATGGGATCTATCCTAGAAATCAAGCTCACCTGATGGGCTAGGATGTAGTGCTTTAGTTTCTGCACTACCCACACTAGCACTGAATAAGTTTTCTCCATGGTGGTGAACATGAGCTCGGTATGTAACGACCCTGAGAACCCAACCCTCGGCCCAAGCCGAGGACCCCATTTTCAAGGTCGCCACCCACGGGTTCGGAGACCCGGAAGGGCTATACACACAAGTCTAACAGAATATGTTAGGGAAATAAATGTCAACTGCTGAACTAGAAGCGCGGAAGCAGAAAGAAGAGCAAGACCACAGCGTATCGCTCTAGGTACAGTCCCAACACACGCACAACTAGTACAAGTAAAAAAAAGGGGGGGAAGGACAGAGCCCTTAGGGGCATACCCCGAGGGTGACATACAATAGAAAGGGGGAAACCACTGCTAGCTACAGGGGACGACGACTACCACCCGACGCGCGCCTTGCCACTGCTGAGAAGTCTCACCTGGAAAAGGAAGGGATGAGCTTCTCAACAGAAGCTCAGTAGGGACTACCAATCTCCTACTCGCTCTAACAAGCAGAAGAATATATAAATAAATTACAACAGTTATATCTTCTACTCTACATGGGAAAGTGCAGAAGCAAAGCTAGTAACTAGTAATGGTACGGAAGGACACCACGGTCGGAAACTCCGTAGAACTTGCACGACGTGACCACCACACGGCTGGTAACGCAGACAGAGCGAACCCTACCTAGACAAGAGACACTAGCTACGGAAACCGCTACCACTAGTCAACCGGTCAGGGGCGTCCACTGACATCTTATCCTCGACCCAGGTCTAAACCTCCACATCTCGTTAGAGTGGAGGCAGGAGCACAAAGTACACAACAGTAACCGCCATAGTCTGGCCGGACTACGGTCCCACACCTAGCCTCTCTAGGTGGTTCCGGGGCCACAAAGAGCGAGGCAGTGAGAAAAATGATTGGTTGGCCTGTACAAGGTAGAACTCCGGCCATCCTCGGTGTCCCAGACCAACCAAGAGAGATCTACAAACGACTCGACGCCGTTGTCCTAACCACTATTTTCCCCTCAACTCTAGAGTTCGTGACTCGAGTACGCTCATCGCCCCGAATGCTCCCTCTAAGGCGCATGAGGATGGGGGTCCCAGGCAAATGGTAACAACCTCTCTCATGGGACAAGCCCTCAAGTGCCAACCACTAGGCGAACGATTAGCGTAGGACCATACTAGGAACTAGCACTGGTGCCACGAGTACAGAAAAAACCGAAAACAACGAAGACTCCATGAGAAACAGAACTCTGCAAGAACTTACTTGTCTCTGGGCACTATTGCAATGCCACAAGGCGTCGCGACCTTGTCGCAACACCACAGGCTGTCGCGACACTGTCATGATGCCTCAAGCTGTTGCGACCATGTCGTGATGCCTTAGAGCACCACAATGATGTCGCGGCGGCCGGGCCGGTCACGACATCATCGCGACTTCTATACTGGTCGCGATCTCAGCCGAGCGGCGGCCCGATACAGTCCTCCCAAGGACCACCCCAAAACTGGTACAAACCACATCAATAGATGCAGGGGAGCATGGGAAACACTATGAAGGCTTCCAATCAAGCAAAACAACCCTCAAACCACAACAAACATGCATTACAAGGAAATCTACGCTCGAGAAAATCTCACTCACCACAAGCATGGACCCCACTAAACCCATAACCCCAAAACAACGGAGAACCAAGGAACTCAAGGGGAGGGGAGCATGCTAGGACGAGTGGGAGACGAGGGTCCTTACCTCCAAGAGTAGAGACGACCCGTTGGGGCCTTCATGTAAGAATGGCCACCTCCTTCTCACTCCAAGCACCACGAGCACACTGCCTACACGAACTAGGCGTCACCTCCTCGCCCAAACCACCATGAATCGCTGGAGAAGCCAAGGGGCCCAAAGGGGGAAGAAGAAGGAAGAAAAAGAAGAAGAAAGAAAGGGGACGCCGGCCTCGGTTTTGAACCAATGGGCCCTGAGACGTGACAGATCAGCCTGGCGCGACAACCAGCATGTCGTGACGCCCCCGGGTGTCGTGACCATGTCGCGACAGCCATCCCCGGTGTGACACAAAAAGGCAGTCAAACCTTGAAGACCGGGAAACCAGAACGCGATGGTCTATCAGGTCGTGTCAAAGTTGTATGCACCTGACATCTGGCAAAGCCGTTCTGACAGAAAGGATAGTGGTCAAATCGATTAGAAAAGCAGTTGCGACGCCACCAGACGCCGCGACAAGAACGCAACGCCCACCCCTGTCGCGACCATGTCGCGACAGCCAGGTGCGCCGCGCCCCGAAGCCTATCGTAAAAGGCTCCCCTGGCACGACCATGTCGTGACCATGGTTGTAGCACCCCGGAAAATTTAGTAAGTTAAAATTTTAAATAAATGGAAATAAATAATTTTCGTATTATCGAAATGGTAGAACTTACTTACCACTATCATACGATAGAAAACTCAACGGAAAATACTGTAAAAATTATAAATCAACCCCAAACATTATCCCTAAGTGTACCATGAAGAAATTCGTGCAACAAAAAATTCGATTGACTAAGTGTACGTCGCAATGCGACTAATTATCCAAATTAGAAAACTAAGTCGGAAAACCGTTAAAGCAGAAATATAACACTATCATAAATTAAATAATCATGTTGGAGAGACTTCCAAGATTATGTATTGATGATCCATTATCGGAATTGGGCCAATGAATCACTTTTGTCCCAAGAATAAACTGGAGCAAGAAAAATACCCAGAAATTCGTAACCCTAATTGGGCTAAAATTAGGAGATAATTAGGGCAAATCCCAAGGCAATTACACTTTCTTGAAACCCAATTTCATGGCTAACCATGGTGGTAGGTTTCCTAAAGCATCACACATTCTATTGGGGTGAGAAATCATCAAATTATGGAAGGTGGAAGGCCAAAACCGCACCTTGTCGTTCCTTCACCCAATGGGACTTCTAAAACACCCAGGATGTATATATGCATGCCATGAAACTCTAGGGGAGGACTTTACACATTTTTGGGGTCGTGGGAGGCTGTTCCTGAGCACAAGAAGAGGAGGAAATCGCTCCCAACTCGGAGCTTTCTTCTCTGCTGCGTTCTGCATCAACGTATGCAGAAAGCTCTTCTTGGAGTTGACCATAGGTAAGCCAAACCCTAATCAAACCTTACAAGACTTATACCCCTGGATGGAGGGTCGAGTCTAGTTCCTAATCCCACGAGTTTGCCTATTTTTCATCCAGTAGATCGAGTGTATTAAGCGTTCTCCAACAAGTGGTCTGAACGAGGACTGTCTGTAGAATGAGACTTCTTCAACACAAAAGGTAGGTGATCTCGAATAATAAATCATATACAAATGTGTAGAGCATCTAGTCTACTTTCATGTCCAACTAGTTTCCTCAAATTTCATTAAGTATATCTTGAGTTTTAAGCATTTTGCCAAAGTCGCGCATGTTAATCGTGTTTTATGTTCATATGGATTTGTCGCGCATCCTGAGACAATTTTTAATGATTCCAAATGTCACGTCCCGAGAATTATGCATCGGATATTAAGAATGCAAAATAAAATTCGAGTCGATATCCCGAGACGTGAACAGTCGGCAAATAAGCCTCTAGCTAGCACGCACTAAATCTATAACAACATACATCATCATAGGGCACAAATATTGAACTCAACTAATCTTTTATTCAAATCTCAACTCATTGTATTCCAAATGGAAACTATTACAGGACTAAAACTCAATAAAAACAAAAGTACATTTTATTCCTCACTTCCTACTACATGTTCTAACGCTCAAAATAAACTAACTGTAGCTAGACACATAGTTGAAACGCTCGTCACTCGGACACATTCCCATCCTCAACTTGCTCATCCTCTTGAATGTCATAGTCACCTAGAATGGTTAACAAGTAGGGAATGAGCAAACTAGCTCAGTAGGATTTATATCTCAATGTGCGGGCAATGATATAAGTGATTAACAATTTAGAACTAGGTAAGCACGATGAATATCATGATATGCATGTACGAATAAAACTCATTAAAACATGATACATGAACAAGCTAGATAGAGTGATCACGATAGAACAAGATTTTTGAACAAAATGACAAGATAGAACTAGCAACAGATCACTTTGTACAAGCACGCAAGATTCCACTTGATGTCAATAGTTTACAAGAACGCAAGATATCACAAGTTGCAATAAATGCAAGATGGCCATATCACGCAAGCAAGCAACCACGATCATGTAACACTAATCAGGCCCGTAGACACTAATGTACACCAAGGAAAGATCCACCAAGAATCTACACCAGGACACATGTATGTGGTTATTGTATGTATCATTCAACATGTACGCACGACTCCCAGTGCAAATTCAACGCCAGTAATCATTATACCCCATGGTTTACAGTATATTTATGACTCTCTGTCATTGGGGCTAAAGTGGAGCCCTTGGAGACTCGCTGTGCCTGGTCAGCATCTCACTTAAATTTTAAATGTAGATACTCACAGTCATTAATAATGGCCAATAAGAGTTTCAATAAGTATGCATGTGTAATGTCATGTTCATGATGATGATGAGAATAAGTAATAAGTAAATTGAACATGATTTCATGAGAACAATGGTCAAGAGATAAATTTGGCAGCATAACGACACGATTTATACTTTAATTCAATCTTTACATTAATGGCTTTAGTGTAGATTGTAAAACACACTCACGAGAACCAGATGAGAGAGGAAGTGCACACTATCTCCCGGGAACTTCAATGGTACAACCAACTCGTCGACCATGTGGGAATCCATGGTCAGAGGAGATTTACGGAGGCCTTGAAGAAAAGGTCACTAGTCTACCGATTCAGAATGACCTATAGAGAGCTTCCAAATCCGGCCAAGAAAGGGCTGCCTAGATGTGCAAGTTTGTAGTGATGTACGCGTCTCAATTCACAAACCATCGGTTTCAAACTTGCGGAAAGCACTTAACATGATGGCATGCAATGAACAATGCATGATCACGTCATTAAGAAAGCAATTAAAATAATATTCACATAATTATAACTTTTAAATGGGTTAAACACTTTTAAGCATTAAATAAACATCATGTAATGATCAGACCCAAGACATGCGAATTACACAGTAAATATCATGTTAAATAGGCCTCGGGTAAGCTTGGAAATATGCGTCCAACACAGAGGATGCACTTAAAAATGTAGGGCACAATAAAAATAGGCGAAACAGTGAAAAATCCAAATCGCGTCCACATGCATGGCCGCGTTAACAATCTAATCACATCGGAAGACATGGAAGCATCTACAGAAAACCATTTAATAAATCGTGGGCGGGAAAAACCTCTGAAACGCGTCTGGGCCGGCCGCTACAGTTCATAGAGGCCCGAACAACCAGGCGGCACGCAGACCCACACGGGGCGTTGACTGGTCAGCACTTGAATCATGTCCGGGTGTGCAGATGTCTTTCATGGGATCACGTAGCTCTTGGGGGACGTGATACCAGGCCCTTGAAATGCGTCCTCCTTCATGAACGCTATTCAGGGTCCAGACCGAAAATGCAGAAAAACTGCACTCAGGGGGGGGGGGGTCGATAATGCAACGCTTATATCTTATAAAATAGGGCTTTTCGGATAAATTTCCCAACATGAAAGTTGTAGGCAACATGGAATAGGTGCGAACTATGATTTTTAAATAATTTTGAACGGCCTTGAGATGCATGATAAATCGACTTGAACAGAAAAAGTCTCAGACATGCGCGACTTTGGCAAAACGTCTATAACTCTACATGTACTCATTGGAATTCAATGAAATAGGTGGAAAACAAAAGTTAACTTGATGCTTTACACATTGGTATAGGATATGTTAAGGTTTGGCCCGAGAAAACCTACCTTCTAGGTTGATGAAGTCTTGTTCTTCAGAAATCTATTGTTCAGACCACTATTTGAAGAACGCCTAATACTCTGTGTATACTACATGGAAATTGGGCATTCCAGTTGGGTTAGAACGTATACTTGACCCTCTTTCCAGGGGTATAGGCCTTGCACGATGGGATTTAGGTTAGACCAACCTTTGGCGACTCGAGAGGACGGTTTGCACAGGCTGAAGCAGACAAAAAGGGGAAGAAGATGAGCTTGGTATGCTTGATCTCTTGCTCTCCAGCCACCAAGAGCTCTTCCACATGGCCCCAGCAAGTTGTAAAACTTGTCCCTAGGGTTTGGTGAAGTGTATTTAAGCAACCATGGTGTTTAGGAGTCCTATTGTGACAAGGAAACTATGGTTGCAGTTTTGGCTTATTAGTTTTTTAATTTGAGGCTTTCTTCCTCCATTAGAGTGTGTGAGGCTTTAGAAAACATGCCACCATAGTTAAGCACAAATTTGGGTTGCCAAGAGTGCAAGATCTCTTCCCAATTCGACTCTAATTTCAGCTTATTTAAGCTACGAATTTTCATGCATTTTCTTGCTTCATTTGATTTTTGGGGCATATGTGGTCCATTGGCCCAATTATGATATTGAGTCATTAATGTATAATGTTGGAAGTCTCTCCAAAATTTTTATTTAATGTTTGGTTGCATCGTATTTCCGTGTTAAACGGTTTTCCGACTTGTTTCCTTATTTGGATAATCGGTCACCATGTGATGTACACTTGGTTAACCGGATTTTTTGTCACACGAATTTCTTCGTGGAACACTTAGGAATAATATGTGTGGTTGATTTATAATTTTTACGAAATTTTCCGATGTGTTTTAGCACATATGATAATGATACATATGTTTAAATGCTCCAATATTATGGAAATTAATTATTTCCATTTATTTAAATTTTTTTATGTAATTAAAATTTCCGTGTTGCTACACCCTCCCCCACTTAAGAGAATTTGGTCTCCAAATTCATAGATCATTAACTGGTTTTTGATAGTTATGATACTTGAGGTCGTTTCAGATTTAATTCCTCTAACTTGTTTCCACATTGTGGATGCTAGTCCAACATCTACACCTATAGCCACCCGTACTATTCATTTGGTTCCTTCCACTCCTGTTTTCCTTCCACTGTTGTCATAACTCCATCTTAATCCTCCAGATGAACTATGGTATAATTACGAGATTATTCCTTTCTAATTTCTCCTTAATGATCTCCCCCACTTAGAAATGTACTAATAAGAAAAACATCATAAGATCAGTCTAGGGGTTTAACAATCATACCTCCTTCTGGAAGGTCTGCTTGTGTTATTGCATTCACGCGTCCTTGACGCATTACCACTCCCTAGTTCCATCCAACTTGGTCTTTTAGCATGGGATAGTTTGGTATACGAGGTTCTTGACTCCCACATCGCAGGCAAGCCCCAGCCTTCTTCCAGCACTTGTCTGCTTGGTGCCCAGGCTTGTTACAAAATTTACAATGCTCCATCGTCATTGTTTCTTCTACTTTGAACTTTTTCTCCATGCCATAGTCCTTCCTAGTGGTTGACCTTTTGTTGTTGTTGTAGTTGTTGTTATGGAAGATTCCAGTTGTATCGATTGATCCTCTTTTTATGATGGTTGGCTTTGAGATGTCTTTCCCCTTTATGCCTTCCACCTTAGCCATAGTGTCTTCTACCAGTTGAGCTCTTTGGACCATCTCAGTGTAGGTTTGGATGTCGTGTTGTTTGAGGTTTTCAATGAACATGGGCCTGAGCCCATCCATGAAACGGTTAGCCTTTAATCTTTCTGTTCCCACCCAATGTGGGGCATACACAGCCAGACGCGCGAACTGAGCCTCATACTCTGCCGCAGACATTCCTTTTTGCTTCAGTGCGGCAAAGTCCGCCGCCTTCTTCTCCTTCACTCTTTCAGAGAAATATTTTCCCCGGAATATCTCCAGGAATCCAGCCCACTCCAGTTTGCCAACATTAGGAAGGTGGGCCGACGTGGCCTTCCACCATGCCCGAGCATTCTTAGTGAATTGAAAAGTGGTCAGTACCACCTTCTCCCTATTACTGCACTGCATCACTTAGAAAATTTGTTCTATCTGCTCTTGCCAATTCTCTACCTCGTCTAGGTCAAGGGATCCAGAGAAACGAGGAGGGTTTAAACTTCTAAAATTCTGGTGCAGATCATCGGCTCAATTCTTTGCAGCTGCAGCCTGAACTACATTTTGTAATGCTTGAGTCAATCCAGCCACTGTTTCTTGCATAGCTTGCCACTAGTTGCGAGCCATTGCAGTTGAGTGTAAGAGTTATGAGGGTTCCTGAGAAAAGGATGGAAACCAATTAATGTCTCTAGATACATTATTAGAGTCAATGGGTAGAAGTGTTTTTTTCATTCTATCATATTCCCAATCTCTACCCATTCTCACCAGGTACTATATTTAATTTCCATGACCTAGGTTCCATAGGTATCTCCTAATCCTGAGACAGATATCCTATTTTGTATTTTTAGGCTCTGATACCACTAAACTATCACATCCCAAGAATTATGTAGCGGATATTAATAATGCGAAATAAAATTCGAGTCGATATCCTGAGACATGAACAGTCGGCAAATAAGCATCTAGCTAGCACGCATTAAATGTATAACAACATACATCATCATAGGGCCCAAATATTGAACTCAACTAATCTTTTATTCAAATATCAACTCATTGTATTCCAAATGGAAACTATTACAGAACTAAGACTCAATAAAAGCAAAAGTACATTTTATTCCTCACTTCCTACTACACGTTCTAACGCTCAAAATAAACTAACTATAGCTAGACACATAGTTGGAACGCTCATCACTTGGACGCATTCCCATCCTCGACTTGCTCTTCCTCTTGAATGTCATAGTCACCTAGAATGGTTAAAAAGTAGGGAATGAGCAAACTAGCCCAGTAGGATTTATATCTCAATGTGCGCGTAATGATATAAGTGATTAACAATTTAGTACTAGGTAAGCACGATGAATATCATGATATGCATGTACGAATAAAACTCATTAAAACTTGATACATGAACAAGCTAGATGGAGTGATCATGATAGAACAAGAATTTTGAACAAAATGACAAGATAGAACTAGCAACAGATCAATTTGTACGAGCACGCAAGATTTCACTTGATGTCAATAGTTTTCTAGAACGCTAGAAATCACTAATTGCAATAATTGCACGATGGTCATTTCACACAAGCAAGCAATCACGCACGAGCACGATCATGTAACACTAATCAGGCACGTAGACACTAATGTACACCAAGGAAAGATCCACCAAGAATGTACACTAGGACACGTGTATGTGGTTATTGTATCAATCATTCAACACGCACGCACAGCTCCCAACGCAGATGCAACACCAGTAATCATTATACTCAATGGTTAACAATATATTTGTAACTCTCCATCATTGGGACTAGACTGAAGCCCTTGGACACTCGCTGTGCCCGGTCAGCATCTCACTTAAATTTTAAATGTAGATACTCACTGTCATTAATAATGGCCAATAAGAGTTTCAATAAGTAAGCATGTGTAATGTCATGTTCATGATGATGATGAGAATAAGTAATAAGTAAATTGAACATGATTTCATGAGAACAATGGTCAAGAGATAAATTTGGCAGTATAACGACAAGATTTATACTTTAATTCAATCTTTACATTAATGGCTTTAGTCTAGATTGTTAATCACACTCACGAGAACCAGATGAGAGAGGAAGTGCACACTATCTCCCGGGAACTTCAATGGTACAACCAACTCGTCGACCATGTGGGAATCCATGGTCAGAGGAGATTTACGGAGGCCTTGAAGAAAAGGTCACTAGTCTACCGATTTGGAATGACCTATAGAGAGCTTCCAAATCCGGCCAAGAAAGGGCAGCCTAGAAGTGCAAGTTTGTAGTGATGTACGCGTCTCAATTCACAAACCATCGGTTTCAAACTTGCGGAAAGCACTTAACATGATGGCATTCAATGAACAATGCATGATTACGTCATTAAGAAAGCAATTAAAATAATATTCATGTAATTATAACATTTAAATGGGTTAAACACTTTTAAGCCATTAAATAAACATCATGTAATGATCAGACCCAAGACATGCGAATTACACAGTAAATATCATGTTAAATAGGCCTCAGGTAAGCTTGGAAATATGCGTCCAACACAGAGGATGCACTTAAAAAAGTAGGGCACAGTGAAAATAGGCGAAACAGTGAAAAATCCAAATGGCGTACACATGCATGGCCGCGTTAACGATCAAATCACATCGGAAGACATGGAAGCATCTACAAAAAACCATTTAATAAATCGTGGGCAGGAAAAACCTCTGAAACGCGTCTGGGCCGGCCGCCACAGTTCATAGAGGCCCGAACTCCCAGGCGGCACGTAGACCCACGCGGGGCGTTGACTGGTCAGCGCTTGAATCATGTCCGGGTGTGCGGATGTCTTTCATGGGATCACGTAGCTCTTGGGGGACATGATACCAGGCCCTTGAATTGCATCCTCCTTCATGAACGGTGTTCAGGGTCCAGACCGAAAACGCAGAAAAACTGCACTCAGGGGGGGGGGGGTCGATAATGCAACACTTATATCTTATAAAATAGGGCTTTTCGGATAAAAGTCCCAACATGAAAGTTGTAGGCATCATGGAATAGGTGTGAACTATGATTTTTAAATCATTTTAAACGGCCTTAAGATGCATGATAAATCGACTTGATCAGGAAAAGTCTCAGACATGCGCGACTTTGGCAAAACGCCTATAACTCTACATGTACTCATTGGAATTCAATGAAATAGGTGGAAAATGAAAGTTAACTTGATGCTTTACACATTGGTATAGGATATGTTAAGGTTTGGCCCGAGAAAACCTACCTTCTGGGTTGATGAAGTCTTGTTCTTCAAAAATCTATTGTTCAGACCACTATTTGAAGAACGCCTAATACTCTGTGTATACTACATGGAAATTGGGCATTCCAGTTGGGTTAGAACGTATACTTGACCCTCTTTCCAGGGGTATAGGCCTTGCACGATGGGATTTAGGTTAGACCTACCTTTGGCGACTCAAGAGGACGGTTTGCACAGGCTGAAGCAGACAAAAAGGGGAAGAAGATGAGCTTGGTATGCTTGATCTCTTGCTCTCCAGCCACCAAGAGCTCTTCCACACGGCCCCAGCAAGTTGTAAAACTTGTCCCTAGGGTTTGGTGAAGAGTATTTAAGCAACCATGGTGTTTAGGAGTCCTATTGTGACAAGGAAACTATGGTTGCAGTTTTGGCTTATTAGTTTTTTAATTTGAGGCTTTCTTCCTCCATTAGAGTGTGTGAGGCTTTAGAAAACATGCCACCATAGTTAAGCACAAATTTGGGTTGCCAAGAGTGCAAGATCTCTTCCCAATTCGACTCTAATTTCAGCTTATTTAAGCTACAAATTTCCATGCATTTTCTTGCTTCATTTGATTTTCAGGGCATATGTGGTCCATTGGTCCAATTATGATATTGAGTCATTAATGTATAATGTTGGAAGTCTCTCCAACATTTTTATTTAATGTTTGGTTGCGTCGTATTTCCGTGTTAAATGGTTTTCCGATTTGTTTCCTTATTTGGATAATCGGTAACCATGTGATGTACACTTGGTTAACCGGATTTTTTGTCACACGAATTTCTTCGTGGAACACTTAGGAATAATATGTGTGGTTGATTTATAATTTTTACGAAATTTTCCGATGTGTTGTAGCACATACGATAATGATACATATGTTTAAATGCTCTAATATTATGGAAATTATTTATTTCCATTTATTTAAATTTTTTTATGTAATTAAAATTTCCGTGTTGCTACACCCTCCCCCACTTAAGAGAATTTGGTCTCCAAATTCATAGATCATTAATTGGTTTTTGATAGTTATGATCCTTGAGGTCATTTCAGATTTAATTCCTCTAACTTGTTTCCACATTGTAGATGCTAGTCCAACATCTACACCTATAGCCACCCGTACTATTCATTTGGTTCCTTCCACTCTTGTTTTCCTTCCACTGTTGTCATATCTCCATCTTAATCCTCCAGATGAACTATGGTATAATTACGAGATTATTCCTTTCTAATTTCTCCTTAATGATCTCCCCCACTTAGAAATGTACTAATAAGAAAAACATCATAAGATCAGTGTAGGGGTTTAACAATCATACCTCCTTCTAGAAGGTCCGCTTGTGTTATTGCATTCACGCGTCCTTGACGCATTACCACTCCCTAGTTCCATCCAACTTGGTCTTTTAGCATGGGATAGTTTGGTATACGAGGTTTCTGACTCCCACATCGCAGGCAAGCCCCAGCCTTCTTCCAGCACTTGTCTGCTTGGTGCCCAGGCTTGTTACAAAATTTACAATGCTCCATCATCGTTGTTTCTTCTACTTTGATCTTTTTCTCCATGCCATAGTCCTTCCTAGTGGTTGACCTTTTGTTGTTGTTGTAGTTGTTGTTATGGAAGATTCCAGTTGTATCGATTGATCCTCTTTTTATGATGGTTGGCTTTGAGATGTCTTTCCCCTTTATGCCTTCCACCTTAGCCATAGTGTCTTCTACCAGTTGAGCTCCTTGGACCATCTCAGTGTAGGTTTGGATGTCGTGTTGTCTGAGCTTTTCAATGAACATGGGCCTGAGCCCATCCATGAAACGGTTAGCCTTTAATCTTTCCGTTCCAACCAGATGTGGGGCATACACAGCCAGACGTGCGAACTGAGCCTCATACTCAGCCACAAACATTTCTTTCTACTTCAGTGCGGTAAACTCCGCCGCCTTCTTCTCCTTCACTCTTTCAGAGAAATATTTTCCCCGGAATATCTCCAGGAATCCAGCCCACTCCAGTTTGCCAACATTAGGAAGGTGGGCCGACGTGGCCTTCCACCATGCTCGACCATCCTTAGTGAATTGAAAAGTGATCAGTACCACCTTCTCCTTGTTACTGCACTGCATCACTTAGAAAATTCGTTCTATCTGCTCTTGCCAATTCTCTGCCTCGTCTAGGTCAGAGGATCTAGAGAAACGAGGAGGGTTTAAACTTCTAAAATTCTGGTGCAGATCATCGGCTCCATTCCTTGCAACTGCAGCCTGAACTACATTTTGTAATGCTTGAGTCAATCCAGCCACGGTTTCTTGCATAGCTTGCCACTAGTTGCGAGCCATTGCAGTTGAGTGTAGGAGTTATGAAGGTTCCTGAGAAAAGGATGGAAACCAATTAATGTCTCTAGATACATTATCAGAGTCAATGGGTAGAAGTGTTTTTTTCATTCTATCATATTCCCAATCTCTACCCATTCTCACCAGGTACTATATTTAATTTCCATGACCTAGGTTCCATAGGTATCTCCTAATCCTGAGACAGATATCCTATTTTGTATTTTTAGGCTCTGATACCACTAAACTATCACATCCCAAGAATTACGTAGCGGATATTAATAATGCGAAATAAAATTCGAGTCGATATCCTGAGACATGAACAGTCGGCAAATAAGCATCTAGCTAGCACGCATTAAATGTATAACAACATACATCATCATATGGCCCAAATATTGAACTCAACTAATCTTTTATTCAAATATCAACTCATTGTATTCCAAATGGAAACTATTACAGGACTAAGACTCAATAAAAGCAAAAGTACATTTTATTCCTCACTTCCTACTACACGTTCTAACGCTTAAAATAAACTAACTATAGCTAGATACATAGTTGGAACGCTCATCACTTGGACGCATTCCCATCCTCGACTTGCTCTTCCTCTTGAATGTCATAGTCACCTAGAATGGTTAAAAAGTAGGGAATGAGCAAACTAGCCCAGTAGGATTTATATCTCAATGTGCGCGCAATGATATAAGTGATTAACAATTTAGAACTAGGTAAGCACGATGAATATCATGATATGCATGTACGAATAAAACTCATTAAAACTTGATACATGAACAAGCTAGATAGAGTGATCATGATAGAACAAGATTTTTGAACAAAATGACAAGATAGAACTAGCAACAGATCACTTTGTACGAGCAAGCAAGATTTCACTTGATGTCAATAGTTTTCTAGAACGCAAGATATCACTAATTGCAATAATTGCACGATGGTCATATCACACAAGCAAGCAAGCACCCACGAGCACGATCATGTAACACTAATCAGGCACATAGACACTAATGTACACCAAGGAAAGATCCACCAAGAATGTACACCAGGACACGTGTATGTGGTTATTGTATCAATCATTCAACACACATGCACAACTCCCAACGCAGATGCAACACCAGTAATCATTATACTCAATGGTTAACAATATATTTATAACTCTCCATCATTGGGACTAGACTGGAGCCCTTGGACACTCGCTGTGCCCGGTCAGCATCTCACTTAAATTTTAAATATAGATACCCACAGTGATTAATAATGGCCAATAAGAGTTTTAATAAGTAAGCATGTGTAATGTCATGTTCATGATGATGATGAGAATAAGTAATAAGTAAATTGAACATGATTTCATGAGAACAATGGTCAAGAGATAAATTTGGCAACATAACGGAACGATTTATACTTTAATTCAATCTTTACATTAATGGCTTTAGTCTAGATTGTATAAATCACACTCATGAGAACAAGATGAGAGAGGATGTGCACGCTATCTCCAGGGAACTTCAATGGTACAACCAACTGGTCGGCCATGTGGGAATCCATGGTCAGAGGAGATTTACGAAGGCCTTGGAGAAAAGGTCACTAGTCTACCAATTCGGAATGACCGATATAGAGCTTCTAAAACCCCAAGAAAGGGCTGCCTAGATGTGCAAGTGTGTAGTGATGTGCGCGTCTAAATTCACAAACTTGCGGAAAGCACATAACATGATGGAATGCAATGAACAATGTATTTAACTACACATGGGTTTACTATATTTTAAGATAATAATTATCATTTTAATCAAGCTAGAATAGTAACAAGAGTGATTCACAAATTGCATGAATGATCACGTCATTAAGAAAGCAATTACAATAATATTCACGTAATTATAACTTTTAAATGGGTTAAACACTTTTAAGCCATTAAATAAACATCATGTAATGATCAGACCCAAGACATGCGAATTACACACTAAATATCCTGTTAAACAGGCCTCGGGTAAGGTTGGAAATATGCGTCCAACACAGTGGACGCACTTAAAAATGCAGGGCACAGTAAAAATAGGCGAAACAGTGAAAAATCCAAATCGCGTCCACATGCCTGGCCGCGTTAACGATCGAATCACGTCAGAAGACATGGACACGTCTATAGAAAACCATTTAATAAAACGTGGGTGGGAAAAACCTCTGAAACGCATCTGGGCCGGCTGCCGCAGTTCAGAGAGGCCCGAACTCCCAGGCGGTGAGTAGACCCACGCGGGGCGTGGACTGGTCAGCGCCAGAATCGTGTTCGGGTCCACGAACACCTTTCATGAGCGATGCGATACTAGGCCCTTGAAACGCATCCTCCTGCCTGGACGTGGTTCAGGGTCTAGACCGAGAACGTAGAAAGACTACACTCAGGGGGGGTTCGATCATGCAATGCTTATATCTTATAAACTAGGGCTTTTCGGGCAAACGTCTCAACATGAAAGTTGTAGGGAACATGGAACAGGTGCGAACTATGATTTTGAAATAATTTTAAATGGCCTCAAGATGCATGATAAATCGACTTGAATAGGAAAAGTCACAGACATGCGCGACTTTGGTAAAACTCCTATAACTCTACATGTAGTCATTGGAATTCAATGAAATTGGTGGGAAACGAATGTTAACTTGATGCTCTACTGGAGTACATCTTGCTCATTATATCGTTCTAGATCTTGCTGTATCATGATCACTCTATCTAGCATGTTTCATGTATCATGTTTTAATGAGTTTTATTCATACTTGCATATCATGACATTCATTGTGCTTACCTAGTTCTAAATTGCTAATCACTTATATCATTGCCCGGACATTGAGATATAAATCCTACTGGGCTAGTTTGCTCATTCCCTACTTTTAACCATTCTAGGTAATTATGAAACACAAGAAGAGGAGCAAGTCGAGGATGGGAATGCGTCCGAGTGATGAGCGTTCCAATACTTGAGTCTATCTATAGTTAGTTTGCTTTGAGTGTTAGAACAATGTAGTAGGAAGTGAGATATTATGTATTTTTTATTTTAGTGAGTCTTAGTCCTGTATTAGTTCATTTGAAACAAGGAGATGAGATTTGATTACAATTTCAATTGAGTTCATTATTTGGGCCCTATTATGATGTTGTGTTGTTACACATTTAGTGCGTGCTAGCTAGAGGCTTATTTGCCGACTGTTCACGTCTCGGAATATTGACTCGTATTATCCAAATTAATATCCGCTACGTAATTCTCGGGATGTGACAAGGGTGCCCGTCGCGACCCTGAGGATAGGGCCAAGGGCCCAAGAGGGCTGGGTCTTACACGGTAGGATTGAATAACCTAGACAAATAGTAGACTTCCCTTTGTTTACCAGTTTCATCATGTTGTGCAAGGACAACTCCTAGGGAGTCGTCAATAGTTGACATATACAAGATTAGGGGTTTTCCTGGAATGGGAGACTGCAGCTCGGCCAGATTCATTAGATAGTTCTTTAGTTCATCGAAGGTTTCTTGGCATTTAGCATTCCATTCAAATTTTACCCCTCCTTTCAACAGTTCATAGAAGGGATGACATCTTTGGGAGTGTTGAGAAATAAATCTCCTTATGAACTGTAGTCGTCCGATCAATCCTCAAAGTTCAGATATGTTCTTAGGAGGGGGCATCTCACCTATTGCCTTGGCCTTGTTCGGCTCTATTTGAATCCCCCACTTATTGACTATAAATCCTAAAGGATTGCCTAATGAGACCCCAAATACACACTTTTTAGGATTCATCTTCAATTGATACTCTCGTGCGTGTTGGAAAACCTTGGGAAGTAAGGAGGAGTGTTCACTTCTGGTTCAAGATTTCACCATAATGTCATCCATCCACGTAAACCTCAACATGAATATGGATCATATCGTTGAATATAGCCAACATTGCCCTTTGATAAGTGGTGCCGACATTCTTCAATCCAAACGACATAACCACATTACAATAAGTTCCCCAGGGCGTGGTGAAGGATGTTTTCTCTTGGTCCTCCGGGGCTAAATGAATCTCATTGTTATCAATTAAGACATACAAATGAGGTAATTGGAAATCATCTTTAGGACATGCACGATTTAAGTCCCGGAAGTCTACGCAAATTTGTACTCTTCAATCCTTCTTCATAACCGGGACTATGTTAGCCACCCACAAAGGATAGAGCACTACACGGATGAAACGAGCTTTGTGTAGTTTGTCAATCTCTTCCTTCATCTTCAGTGCAATATGAGGGTGGAATCGTCTCAGCTTTTTCTTAATGGCTCTTGCCCCACGCTTTATAATCAACTTATGTTCCACCAACATGGGGTGAATGCTAGGCATGTCCTCGTATGACCAGGCAAAAGAGTCTGTACTCTCTCAGCATCTCTATAAGCTCTTCTTCTTCCTCAGTAGGGAGACAAGAGGCTATGGTTAGCAGCCTAGTTCTTCCGCTGTCCCAACATTTACTTCCTTTGTAGGTTCTTTCACTGCCGAGGTAGGCTCATCAAACCTCCTCATGCCACTAGCATACATTTCGCCAGCGTCCTCTACTTCACTATCTTGTTTATCTGTTGGGTCTTCATCATTCATGATTTCCTAAACTCCGAATCCATCGTCTAGTCACTTCTCTTCATGCTGAGCTTCTACATTCAGAATGACTGCTTCCTAGATGAACTATTCGATAGCTAGAAGAGTGCCACACCTTTGCATCAGATCTACAAGATACCTAAGGGGAATGGTGCTACCCTTGCTCTTCCTAGATGGGGATTGAGACTTACTAGATTCTACCATGGAACCTATGCTAGGATTAGAACCTAAGGGGTGCTCTGGAGGAGGGTCGGGCGGTTTATTGAAAGGGAAAGAATGTGGCGTAGCCACAAGGAACCTCCAGTGGGTCTGGAGGTAGAAGAGGGCCACTCGAGCTCAGGGTGCCCAAAGAAGTGTCGTCGTACAGGGGAATTGAAGGCCCCTTATCTGGCAAGTTCATGGTGATCAACGTGTGTGTAAGAGAGTGGGGATCGCCGCTCCAGCAGGAAGGGAATGAAAAGGGAAAAGGCCGGGATCGCCACTGAGGAAGGGGGGTGGAGGAAATGACAGGGATCACCGTCAAGAAATTTGGAAGTAGGGAGAAAGGAGACGGGGATCGCCGTCAGAGAGTGGGTGAATGGAGAGTAGAGACAAGAATCGCCGTCAGACGGAAGGAGGATCGTTGTCAAAGGGAGCAAAGGAGGGAAGAGTGGAGACGAGGATCCCCATCATAAATAA
Source organism: Colocasia esculenta (assembly GCA_014218235.1). NCBI lineage: Eukaryota > Viridiplantae > Streptophyta > Magnoliopsida > Alismatales > Araceae > Colocasia > Colocasia esculenta. The sequence goes on along the minus strand of CM024753.1, from coordinate 125,381,631 downwards.
GGAGAGGAAGAGTGGAGATGGGGATCATCGTCAGAGGGAGCAAAGGAGGGAAGACGGGGATCGTTGTCTGATGATGGAGGAGGGAAGATAGGGATTGCCGTCATATTGTTGAGGAAGTGAGTAGAAGTTTTTTTTTTAATAAATAAAGAAAACGTACTAACCTACAAATAAAGACAAACTACCCTATATTTGAAGGCATCAGGAGAAGGAGAATGTTGTGCCATTGAATGAAAGGGTGATGTATGGAGAGGAAACTGTCAACGCTTCGAGAGCGTCGAATGAAAGTTGGAGGATAAGAGGAGTGTTGAACCACTCCTATATTTTATCCTTTTATTTTGATGATAACAAAACCCATGTTTAACTTAAAATATCATTAATATATTTTATATCATGTTTCTCCCATGAATATAATATATTCTTGCATTATTATTATAGATTTACACTGAGTTTCAACTTCGTCATACATGTTTTGATCGTGTTCAGTTGAAGCTAGCTTCATCATATCCGAAGCTACACTTCAACATATCCGAAGTCCTATTCTTCATATACAAAGTTGGCACTTCATCATGCATGTTTTAGTAGTGATCAGTCGAAGTCCAACTTCGTCATATCCGAAGCTATATACGAAGTTCACTTCAACCGATAGCATTATGATCTGCTTTATACGAAGTCCAACTTTGTCATATATGAAGTTAACTTCATCATATCACAAGCTATATACGAAGTTTAGTTCGACCGATAGCATTATGATATGTTTTTTCTGAAGTCCACTTCATTATATACAAAGCTAGCACTTCGTCATGCATGTATTATACTATATGTATCTCATTCGTCAGTTGGTGTCAACACACTAAGCCTAAGTGTTGACACTATCTATAACGGACCACGCCGTTCAAACCCGTTAACACATTGAGGAGCCGGACACAACTCCATCTCTTGCGATCGGGCCGAAGCATTGCAAGGGATATCAACCACATATGTCCGTGAAAATATAAAAGAAACACACAAAACACATATATGATACATTGCTCACACATGTCCACATGAAATGTACTTACTATGTTCCATACATAGTCATTATACAAGATAATCCAGTCCGGAAAAAACCCCTAAGGCTCCATAAGTAAGAACTTTACTCTACTGGTGGTGAGGGCCCGACTCCACTACGGCGCCGACCGGTACTAGAGGAGGGACATGAATCCTCCTGCTCACCCTCACCTAGAAGAAAAAGGGGTGAGCCTCATAACTCATTGACTCAGTAGGGTAACTCTCCCAAAGCCGAGAAACAGAATTAATATCAAAGCTATAAATCATGTAACAGTTGTAACCATCTAAACATGGTAATACAATTGTAAGTAAATAAACGGCAACACACATAAGAGTGTACAAGCTAAAGGAAGGGTACGCCGAACTCGATTCACGAGAACTGGTTCGTGACACTAGCCACCGACTCGCACAAACTACACAAGTACACCTCTCAGCCTCACAACCACGGACGAATGGTCTAGCTGTCGCTCCACCTCAGCAAAGCAAGAACCGTGGAGACTAACCACACCACACCTACAAGCTACACAACTGCAGGACGAAGCCTGACACCTTTATGGGCTCCAGCCAAGAACCCTAAAGTGAGGCACTGGAATAGGACTAGCTGAGGACTAGTACATTTACTGGTGTCCGTCCCTTAACCAAGAGTGCGCTACAAATGGCCACACACCCACAAACACGAGTCGTTGTCCCCTGTTGTCTTTCCCTCAGCCGGATGTACAACTCAAACACAGGAGTGAGGGTGTCTACGAAAACGACATAAACCTCGACGGTACTCCCGTACCGGGACAAGCCCTAAGCACCCGGTGCTAGGGTAACCGACTGGAGAGGTAACTATGGAAGGCGTAACACCCAACTTGCAATGCACAAAATACCACGCAAGACACCTCAATATCAATCACGACATGGTCAACACAACCCATATAGACCTTACGTTGCCTTGGTAGCACAGCTCAAACAACATGGGACAGAAACTAGACAAACTGGCCACATCACACCAGAGCTCGGGTGGCCACTTTCTTAAACGCGTCCACTACAGATGCCGCCATTCCACATCAAAGATGTGTCAGACTTAAAGGACGCTATTTAACCTTGAATCGCATCGGTTATAAGCGACGTGTTCACATGAACACATCCACTGTACTAGATGCCTTTCAGGGTTCTGGAACACACCCTATATGCTCATTCCGGAAATCACACCACCCAGTCCCACATACATGCTATGTTGGAAATAATAGTGTAAATGAGTTCCTACTCGTGCTTACTACCATGCAAATGCAATTCCCACAAGAAACACCCCAATTCTTGATCCACACAAACCATACAACATGCAAACAGAGCAAAAAACTAGGTAGAGTTCCCCTACCTACGAAGGAGATACAATTCTGACGCCACCAAAGGATTCCTCATGCTCCGACGCTTGTCCTCGCATCGGAATTACGTCGAACGGACTCTGGAATCACAAAAACCACCCAAGTTCTCCTTCAAGGCCGCAGCAGCATCTCCCCAGGCTGAGCAATGCAATTACACTATTTGGCCAGGGGAAGATACACTTAAAACAACATAATCGAATCACGTCGTACATACCCGACGCGTTAATGAACGCGTCTGATGTTACCTACACGACTAAAACATGCAACATCCTATATGCACCACGCGGCGCGCATGCAGCGACGACCAAGTTACGGCGGTGAAAAATCACGTCCGTTATAGTGAACACAAATAACATCCTAATCGCGTCGAGAAAACCAGACATGATAAAGATGAGAATCGCATCGTCTGTATGTGACGTGTTCTTAAAGAGCCCCACAGAGGGCGAATTTGGCTGGGATACCTAGCCCTCCTACCTCCCACCTGACCAAGAAAACCTGTAGAAATTCACATATACCTCCAAGGTCTAACAATGGGCCACACACTGGGCTCCCAATCCGATAAACCTCGATCCGAATGTACCAGTTATTACATTACTATCACTTAAAAAGAATTTCGTCCTCGAAATTAAAGTGATAAGCACAGACACAGTTCAAAACACATCCAACTATCACTTAAAAAGAAAGCAATACTTACTCAAACAAATACGGATATATCTTGAACATTTCTTCGGCCAACTCCCAAGTATCTTCACCACCTTGTCTATTCTCCCACTGAATTTTCACTAGCTCGATGTTTTTATTCCTTAATCTTTGTGTTTGCCTGCATGTGATCATCACCGGATATTCTGGCATGGTGATATCTTGCTTCAAATCATCCCGCAATTTGAGAAGGATCTCGGATATACTTACTCGACATTGAGATGTGAAACACGTCATGAGCATCAGTGAAGTCCGTCGAAAGCTCCAACCTATAAGCCGTCTCTCCAATTCATTCTAAAATCCGAAAAGGACCCACAAACCTGGGGCTCAACTTTTCTCTCTTGTTGAACCTTAAAACACCTTTAGTTGGGGAAACTCTATAAAACACATACTCTCCAACCTCAAACTGCAAGGGTCTACGCCGGACATCGGCGTAGCTCTTTTGTCTACTTTGTGCCGTTTGGAGTTTCTCCTTAATAAACTTCAGCACTTCTGCACATTGTTGCACCAATTCCGGTCCCATTACTTGCCATTCACCCACTTCATGCCAATTCAACGGTGTTCTACAAGTTCTTCCATAAAGTGCCTCATATGGTGCCATACCAATGCTTGTATGATAGCTATTGTTGTAGGCAAACTCAACCATACCAAGATGTTGTTCCCATCCACCTCCCCAAGCCAAACAACACGCTCGAACCATATCCTCAATGGTTTGGATTGTTCTCTCCGTTTGTCCGTCGGTTTGGGGATGGTAGACAGAACTATACCTCAATTGCATGCCCACAACCCTCTGCAAACTCCTCCAAAAATTGAATGTAAACTAGGGATCCCGATTTAAAACAATAGTAACCGGTATCCGATGCAATGACACAATCCTTTCAACATACAATTTCGCCAACCGATCTACCGCCCATGACATGCTAATCGGTAACAACCTACACACTTTGGTTAATCGATCAACAAAAACCTAAATACCATGGTGACCCGATGTTGTCCTGGGCAAACCTGTAACAAAATCCATTGAAATATCATCCCACTTCCATTGTGGTATTGGTAGTGGCTGCAATAAACCCCCTGGCCATTGATACTCCGCTTTAACTTTTTGACACACCGCACATCTTGCTATAAACTCCGCTATCTCTTTCTTCATGCTTGGCCACCAAAAATATTTCTTTAAATCCTGGTACATTTTAGTGCTTCCAGGATGTATGATGTACTTGGACCAACGTGCTTCCTCTAACACTTTCTGTTTCACACTTGTTTCACTTGGGACATATAACCTGTTTCTAAACCGCACAACACATTCATCATTAATTATAACTTCCTCCATCTTCACAATGTCAGCCAAATATTCATCTTCCTTTTGAGCTTCTAAAACTTGACATTACAAAGATGGTTCCACAGTGCTATTAGCCAACGCGGCTTTTCGTCGGTTGCTTGGTACAAACAAAGAACTTGCTGCCACATCCTAATACAATTTCCATTCTTTGATCATGATGTGACTCATAACCACCTATCTACTTAAAGCATCCGCTACTACATTTGCCTTACCTGGGTGATATGCTAAACTAAAATCATAATCTTTGAGATATTCCATCCACCTGCGTTGCCTCAAATTTAAGTCCTTCTGAGAAAAAATATACTTCAAACTTTTGTGATCCGTGAATATCTCAAACCTTTCCCCATACAAATAATGCCAACATATCTTTAATGCAAAGGCAACCGCCGCCAACTCCAAGCCATGTGTGGGATAATTTTCTTCATGACGCTTCAATTGCCTAGATGCATATGGCACCACCTTCCCATGTTGCATAAGTACTGCCCCAAGTCCTCTCCTGGATGCATCGATATATATCACAAAACCACCTCGTCTTGCCAGTATCTCCAATATTGGCGCTAAACTGAGCCGCTTCTTCAACTCCATGAAGCTACGCCTGCAATCGAATGACCACTCAAATGGTACCCATTTTCTAGTAAGCCTTGTCAATGGTGCTGCAATTTTCGAAAAATCTTGAATAAACCGCCTATAATACCCAGCCATTCCAAGGAAACTCTGGATTTCCGACACTATCTTTGGCTCCTCCCATTTCATAATAGCTTCCACCTTTGCTGGATCTACTGCAACACCCTCGCCTGAAATAATGTGCCCTAAAAACTGTATCTCCTTAAGCCATAACTCACACTTATTAAATTTCGCATAAAGTTGATGCTCCCTCAATGTTTGCAACGTAATTCTCAAATGATATGCATGCTCTTCTTTTGAGGCTGAATATACTAAAATGTCATCAATAAACACCACAATAAACCAGTCTAAATAAGGATGAAAGATCCAGTTCATCAAGTTCATAAATGCCGCCGGTGCATTGGTTAGCCCAAATGGCATAACCACAAACACATAATGCCCATACCTTGTTCTAAATGTTGTCTTGTCAATATCCTCTTCCTAAATCCTCAATTGATGGTACCCCGATCTCAAATCTATCTTGGAGAACACCTTTGCTGATTGCAATTAATCGAATAAATCATCAATGCGAGGAAGTGGATACCTATTCTTTATTATGACTTGATTCAACTGACGGTTATCTATACACATCCTCATGCTACCATCCTTCTTCCTTACAAACAAGACCGGTGCTCCCCATGGTGAATGACTTGGCCGAATGAATCCCTTCTCAAGTAACACTTGCAATTACTTCTTTAACTCCTTCAATTCTGCAGGTGCCATCCTGTATGGTGCCTTGGAAATGGGCATATGTCACGTCCTGAGAATTACGCAGCGGATATTTAATGCAGAATAATAATTCGAGACGATAACCCGAGACGTGAACAGTCGGCAAATAAGCCTCTAGCTAGCACGCACTAAATGTATAACAACATACATTATCATAGGGTCCAAATATTGAACTCAACTAATATTTTATTCAAATGTCAACTCATTGTGTTCTAAATGGAAACTATTATAGGATTAAGACTCAATAAAAGCAAAAGTACATAATACCTCACTTCCTACTACATTGTTCTAACACTCAAAATAAACTAACTATAGATAGACTCATAATTGAAACGCTCATCACTCGGACGCATTCCCATCCTTGACTTGCTCTTCCTCTTGAACTTCATAGTCACCTAGATTAGGTAAAAGTAGGGAATGAGCAAACTAGCCCAGTAGGATTTATATCTCAATGTGCGGGCAATGATATAAGTGATTAGAAATTTAGAACTGGGTAAGTACGATGAATGATATGCAGGTACGAATAAAACTCGTTAAAACATGATACATGAAACAAGCTAGATAGAGTGATCATGATAGAACAAGATGACAAGATAGAACTAGCAACATATCACTTTGTACAAGCACGCAAGATTTCACTTGATGTCAAGAACGCAAGATATCACTATTTGCAATAAATGCAGGATGGCCATATCACGCAAGCAAGCAAGAACGCACGAGCACAATCATGTAACAATAACCAGGCACGTAGACACTGATGTACACCAAGAAATGATCCATCAAGAATGTACACTAGGACACGTGTATGTGGTTATTGTATCTATCATTCAACAAGCAAGCAAGACTCCCAGCGCAGATGCAACGTCGGTAATTATTATACCCCATGGTTAATAGTATATTTATGACTCTCCGTCATTGGGGCTAGACTGGAGCCCTTGGACACACGCCGTGCCCTGTCAGCATCTCATGTAAAATTTTAAATGTAGATACCCACAGTCATTAATAATGGCCAATGAGAGTTTTAATAAGTAAGCATGTGTAATGTCAAGTTCATGATGATGATGGGAACAAGTAATAAGTAATTGAACATGATTTCATGATAACAATGGTCAAGAGATAAATTCGGCAGCATAACAGTACGATTTATATTTTAGTTCAATCTTTACATTAATGGCTTTAGTCTAGATTGTAAATCACACTCACGAGATCAAGAAGAGAGAGGAAGTGCACGCTATCTCCAAGGAACTTCAATGTTACAACCAACTCGTCGGCCATGTGGGAATCCATGGTCAGAGGAGATTTACGGAGGCCTTGGAGAAAAGGTCGCTAGTCTACTGATTCAGAATGGCCGGTAGAGAGTTTCCAATTTCCCAAGAAAGGGCTGCCTAGATGTACAAGTGTGTAGTGATATATGTGTCCCAATTCACGATCTCAAACTCGCGGAAAACACTTAACATGATGGCATGCAATGGACAATGCATTTAACTACACATGGGTTTACAAGATTTTAAGATAATAATTTTCATTTAAATCAAGCTAGAACGGTAACAAGAGTAAATCACAAGTTTCATGAATAATCATATCATTAAGAAAGTAATTAGAATAATATTCATGTAATTAAGGCTTTTTAAATGTGTTAATCACTTTTAGGCCATTGAATAAACCATCATGCAATGATCAGACCTAAGACATGTGAATTACATGCTAAATATCATATTTAAACAGACCTCAGGTATAGCAGTAAGTTTTGTAAAAGAAATAGGTGGGGTTTCATGAAAAATCTTGAGGTCGCGACGGACCCTTGTATGAATCGCGACGGGGTCAAATCAGAACGCAACAGTGCCTTGTAAGGATCGCGACAGGCTTGTCTGATCAGGCAGGCAGTTCACGACGGGTTCATATGAAGAAGGCGACAAGGGTATGTGCAGAACGCGACAAGGGGGTTAGAACAGGCAGAGAGATAGCGACGGGGTGCTCGTAGCGTTCAGAACGCGACGGGTTTGCTGTCGTAACAAGACCTCAGAACGCGGCCTATCGGGCTATCGCGTTCACAGGGTCTGTGCCTGAATCCAACAGAGAAAGGACATGTTCTTCGATTGCGGTCCAGAATTGCCTTATATTGACACAGGGTGCTTCAAAAATAGAGAACAAATTGTACAGTGCATGAAAAACAACGAAACCAATTTTAAACCAACCTAGACGTGCAAGGGTGCTTCCAGTAAATCGGAATTAGAAAACAAGGACGGTTTCGATAGGCTTTAATCAAGTCAAACACAAATGTAAAAGCCAAGTGCAACCCGAAAACATAGTTTCATGCAGCGACCCTCTTACCATGCTCATAACTCTCTAACTATTACATTTAGACAAAATGTTCAAAACAAGACATGATGAGGACAACTAGTAGAAAACTGTTCATGTTGTGGGTTTGCTCTAATTCGGTTTTGAATCACGTGCAACATATAAAGAACGGGAAAAGCCCTAACAGTGCGTGACTTTGGAAAAACACTTATAATTCAAAATCTACTCGTTGAAATTCGATGCAACCAGTGGGAAACGAAAGTTAACTTGATGATTTACACATTGGTATATGATTTGGTAAGGTTTGGCCAAAAAAAACCTACCTTCTGGGTTGAAGAAGTCTCATTTTTCTAGAAAACCCATGTTCAGACCACTTGGAGGAGAACGCTTACTGCTCCGTGTATACTGCATGGAATTTGGGCATTCCACTTGGGTTAGAACGTAGACTTGATTCTATTTCCAGGGGTATAAGCCTTGCAAGGTTTCGTTTAGGTTTGACCTACCTTTGGTCGACTTCAAGATGACTGTCTGTGCAGGTCGCAGCAGACGCAACGGGGAAGAAGATGAGCTTCTTGTGGTCGTTCCACATCTCCTCAGCCACCAAGAGCTCCTCCACACGACCCCAGCAAGTTCTAAACTCATCCCTAGGGTTTGGGTGAAGAGTATTTAAGCAACCAAGGTGTTTAGGAGTCCCATTATAACTAGGAAAGCTAGGTTGCGGTTTTGACATATTAGTTTTCTATTTTGAGGATTTCTTCCTCCATTAGAGTGTGTGAGGATTTAGGAAACATCCCACCACAGTTAAGCACAAATTGGGTTGCCAAGAATGCAAGATCTCTTCCCAATTCAACTATAATTACTTCTTTCTAATTTCAGCCTATTTAGAGTTACGAATTTCCATGCATTTTCTAGCTTTATTTGATTTTTGGGCCAAATGTTGTCCGTTGGCCCAATTATGATAATGGATCATCATTATATAATGTTGGAAGTCTCCCCAACATTTTTATTTAATTTATGGTTGCGACGTATTTTCGTGTTAACAGTTTTCCAACTTGTTTCCTAATTTGGATGATCAGTCACAATAACTCTTAAACCTAGTCCAAATGATTTTTATTGACCCAAATTTCTTGATGGGTCATTAGAAGATATTATTTGAAGCCCATATATGATTTTTATTTAATTTTCTGACTCATCCAAGTACGTGTGATAATGATTTTCCGACTTATTCATAATTTACGATAAAAGTCGTAAAACACTTTCAACTTGGCTAATACAATTTTTCATGGCACAAATTTCTTTTTGGAACATTTAGTAATAATGTTTAGGGTTTATTTATAATTTTTACAGAATTGTTTGATGTGTTTTGGCACATACGATAATGATACGTATGTTTAAATACTCTAGTATTATGGAAAATATTTATTTCCATTTATTCAAATTATTATGTAATTAAAATTTTCGGGGTGTTACACCCTCCCCCACTTAAGATAATTTGGTCTCCAAATTCATAGATCATTAATTGGCTTTTGATAGTTATGATCATTGAGCTCGTTTCGGATTTAAGTCCTATAACTTGTTTCCAAATCATGGATGCTAGTCCAACATCTACACCTATGGCCACCCGTACTATTCATTTGGTTTCTTCCACTCTTTTCCTTCCACGGTTGTTATAACTATATCTTACTCCACCAGGTGAACTGTGGTGTAATTACTAGATTATTCATTTCTAATTTCTCCTTAATGATCTCTCCCACTAAGAAAACATCATAAGTTTAGTCTGGGGGTTTAACAATTATACCTCCTTCTGGGAGCTCCGCTTGCGTTACTGCATTCACACATCCTTGACGTTTTACCACTCTTTGGTTCTTTCCAGCTTGGTCTTTTAGCGTGGGACAGTTTGGAAGGCGGTGGTCGCGACTCCCGCATCGCAGGCAAGCTCCTGCCTTCTTCCAGCACTCTTTTGCTCTGTGTCCAGGCTTGTTGCAAAAGTTACAATATTCAACCATCGTTGTTTCTTCTACTTTGATCTTTTTCTCCATGCTATAGTCCTTCCCCGTGGTTGGCCTTTTGTTGTTGTAGTTATTATTGTTGTTGTTGGGGAAAGTTCCAGTTGTATCGACTGCTCCCCTTTTTATAAAGGTCGGCTTTGAGATGTCGTTCCCCCTCATGCCTTCCACCTTAGCCATAGTGTCTTCTACCAGCTGAGCTCTTTGGACCATCTCAGTGTTGGTTTGGAGGTTGTGAGGTCCGAGCTTCTCGATGAACATGGGCCTGAGCCCGTCCATGAAACGGTTAGCCTTTAATCTTTCCATTCCCACCAGATGTGGGGCATACACAGCCAGACGTGCGAACTGAGCCTCATACTCAGCCACAGACATCCCTTTCTATTTTAGTGTGGCAAACTCTGCTCCCTTCGTCTCCTTGATTCTCTCAGAGAAATACTTTCCCCGGAATATCTCCAGGAATCCGGCCCACTCAAGTTCGCCAACATTAGGCAGGTGGGCCGATGTGGCCTTCTACCATGCTCGGGCATCCTTAGTGAATTGGAAAGTGGCCAGTACCACCTTCTCCCTATTAGTGCATTGCACGACTTGGAAGATCCTTTCTATCTCCTCCTACCAGTTCTCTGCTTCATCCGGATCAGGGGATCCAGAGAAACGAGGAGGGTTCAAACTACTAAAATTGCGGTGCAGATCACCGGCTCCGTTTCTAACTGCAGCAGCCTGATTTCCAGCCTGAACCACATTTTGCAGGGCCTGAATCAATCCAGCTACTATTTCTTGCATAGCTTGCCATTGGTTGCGAGCCATTGCAGTTGAGTGTAAGAGTTATGAGGGTTCCTGAGAAAAGGATGGAAACCAATTAATGTCTCTAGATACATTATAAAAGTCAATGGGTAGAAGTGTTTAATTCTTTCTAACATATTCTCAGTCTCTACCCATTCTCACCAGGTACTGTATATAATTTCCATGACCTAGGTTCCATAGGTATCTCCTATTCCTGAGACATATATCCTATTTGGTATTCCTAGGCTCTGATACCACTAAATTGTCACGTCCCGAGAATTATGCAGTGGATATTTAATGCGGAATAATAATTCGAGACGATAACTAAAGATGTGAACAGTCGGCAAATAAGCCTCTAGCTAGCACGCACTAAATGTATAACAACATACAATATCATAGGGTGCAAATATTGAACTCAACTAATCTTTTATTCAAATCTCAACTCATTGTGTTCCAAATGGAAACTATTATAGGACTAAGACTCAATAAAAGCAAAAGTACATAATACCTCACTTCCTACTACATTGTTCTAACACTCAAAATAAACTAAGTATAGATAGACTCATAATTGGAACGCTTATCACTCGGACGCATTCCCATGCTCTTCCTCTTGAACTTCATAGTCACCTAGATTGGGTAAAGTAGGGAATGAGCAAACTAGCCCAGTAGGATTTATTTCTCAATGTGCGGGCAATGATATAAGGTATTAGCAATTTAGAACTAGGTAAGTACGATGAATGATATGCAAGTGCGAATAAAACTCGTTAAAACATGATACATGAAACAAGCTAGATAGAGTGATCATGATAGAACAAGATTTTAGAACAAGATGACATGATAGAACTAGCAACAGATCACTTTATATAAGCACGCAAGATTTCACTCGATGTCAAGAACGCAAGATATCACTATTTGCAATAAATGCAGGATGGCCATATCACGCAAGCAAGCAAGAACGCACGAGCACAATCATGTAACACTAATCAAGCACGTAGACTCTGATGTACACTAAGAAATGATCCATCAAGAATGTACACCAGGACACGTGTATGTGGTTATTGTATCTATCATTCAACAAGCAAGCAAGACTCCCAGCACAGATGCAACACCAGTAATTATTATACCCCATGGTTAACAGTATATTTATGACTCTCCGTCATTGGGGCTAGATTGGAGCCCTTGGACACATGCCGTGCCCTGTCAGCATCTCATGTAAAATTTTAAATGTTGATACCCACAGTCATTAATAATGGCCAATGAGAGTTTCAATAAGTCAGCATGTGTAATGCCATGTTCATGATGATGATGGGAACAAGTAATAAGTAATTGAACATGATTTCATGATAACAATGGTCAAGAGATAAATTCGGCAGCATAACGATATGATTTATATTTTAGTTCAATCTTTACATTAATGGCTTTAGTCTAGTTTGTAAATCACACTCACGAGATCAAGACGAGAGAGGAAGTGCACGCTATCTCCAGGGAAGTTCAATGGTACAACCAACTCATCGGCCATGTGGGAATCCATGGTCAGAGGAGATTTACGGAGGCCTTGGAGAGAAGGTCGCTAGTCTACCGATTCGGAATGACCGGTAGAGAGTTTCCAATTTCCCAAGAAAGGGCTGCCTAGATGTGCAAGTGTGTAGTGATGTACGCGTCCCATATCACTGTCTCAAACTCCCGGAAAACACTTAACATGATGGCATGTAATTTACAATGCATTTAACTACACATGGGCTTACAAGATTTTAAGATATTAATTATCATTTAAATCAATAGAAAGGAAGCAAGAGTAAATCACAAGTTTCATGAATGATCATATCATTAAGAATACAATGAGATTAATATTCATGTAATTAAGACTTTTAAAATAGGTTAATCACTTTTAGGCCGTTAAATAAACCATCATGCAATGATCAGACCAAAGACATGTGAATTACATGCTAAATATCATATTTAAACAGACCTTAGGTATAGCAGTAAGTTTTGTAAAAGAAATAGGTGGGGTTTCATGAAAAATCCTGAGGTCGCGACGGACCATTGTAAGGATCGTGACGGGGTCAGATCAGAACGCGACAGTGCCTTGTAAGGATTGCGACAGGCTTGTCTGATTAGGAAGGCAGTTCACGATGGGTTCATATGAAGAAGGCGACAAGGGTATGTGTAGAACGCGACAAGGGGGTCAGAACAGGCAGAGAGATAGCGACGGGGCGCTCGTCGCGTTCAGAACGCGACCGGTTTGTTGTCGCGACAAGACCTCAAAACGCAGCCTATCGGGCCGTCGCGTTCACAGGGTCTGCGCCTGAATCCGTCAGAGAAAGGACATGTTCTTGGATTGTGGTCCAGAACTGCCTTATATTGACATAAGGTGCTTCAAAAATAGAGAACAAATTGTACATTGCATGAAAAATAACGAAACTAGTTTTAAACCAACCTAGACATGCAAGGGTGCTTCCAGTAAATCGGAATTAGAAAACAAGGATGGTTTTGATAGGCTTTAATCAAGTCAAACACAAATGTAAAAGCCAAGTGCAACCCAAAAATGTAGTTTCATGCAGCGATCCTCTTACCACACTTATAACTCTCTAACTATTGACATTTGGACAAAATGTTCAACACAAGACATGACGAGGACAACTAGTAGAAAAACGTTCTTGTTGTGGGTTTTCTCTAATTCGGTCTTGAATCACATGCAACATATAAAGAATGGGAAAAGCCCTAACAGTGCGCGACTTTGGCAAAACGCTTAATTCAAAATCTACTTGTTGAAATTTGATGCAACCAGTGGGAAACGAAAGTTAACTTGATGATCTACACATTGGTATAGGATTTGCTAAGATTTGGCTGGAGAAAACCTACCTTCTGGGTTGAAGACGTCTCATTTTTCCAGAAAACCCGTGTTCAGACCAGTTCGAGGAGAACGCTTACTGCTCCGTGTATAGTGCATGGAATTTGGGCATTCCACTTGGGTTAGAATGTAGACTTGACCCTATTTACATGGGTATAAGCCTTGCAAGGTTTTGTTTAGGTTTGACCTACCTTTGGTCGACTTCAAGATGACTGTCTGTGCAGGTCGCAGCAGACGCAACGGGAAAGAAGATGGGCTTCTTGTGGTCGTTCCACAGCTCCTCAGCCATCAAGAGCTCCTCCACATGACCCCAGCAAGTTCTAAACTCGTCCCTAGGGTTTGGGTGAAGAGTATTTAAGGAACCAAGGTATTTAGAAGTCCTATTGTAACTAGGAAAGCTAGGTTGCGGTTTTGACATATTAGTTTCCTATTTTGAGGATTTCTTCCTCCATTAGAGTGTGTGGGGATTTAGGAAACATCCCACCATAGTTAAGCACGAATTGGGTTGCCAAGAATGCAAGATCTCTTCCCAATTCAACTATAAATATGTCTTTCTAATTTCAGGCTATTTAGAGTTACGGATTTCCATGCATTTTCTAGCTTTATTTGATTTTTGGGCCAAATGTTGTTCATTGGCCCAATTATGATAATAGGTCATCAATATATAATGTTGGAAGTCTCCCCAACATTTTTATTTAATTTATGGTTGCGTCGTATTTTCGTGTTAACGGTTTTCCGACTTGTTTCCTAATTTGGATGATCGGTCACAATAACTCTTAAACCTAGTCCAAATGATTTTTATTGACCCAAATTTCTTGATGGGTAATTAGAAGATATTATTTGAAGCCCATATATGATTTTTATTTAATTTTTTGACTCATCCAAGTACGTGTGATAATGATTTTCTGACTTATTCATAAATTACGATAATAAGTCGTAAAACACTTTAAACTTGGCTAATCTGATTTTTCTTGGCACAAATTTCTTTGTGGAACATTTAGTAAAAATGTTTAGGGTTGAGTTATAATTTTTACGGAATTGTCCGATGTGTATTGGCACATACAATAATGATACGTATGTTTAAATACTCCTGTATTATGGAAATTATTTATTTCCATTTATTTGGATTATTATGTAATTAAAATTTTCGGGGTGTTACAGCATACTTCCTAGCTAAAAATCAATTGTGAAATCTACCTCCCTGTGTGGTGCCACACCTGGTAGCTCATCTAGAAATACATCCGCAAATTCCCTAACAACAGGTACCATATCTACTGTCTTTTCTGTCTCAACCAAACTAACAGATGCCAAATAGGCTACACACCCTGCATTAATCAATTTCCTAGCCTTAAGGGCAGAAATGATAAACTTAGGGATATAGAATGGCATACCTTTGAACTCAAGTAAATCTCCTTCTGGATAGCTGAACATCACTTTCTTTTTCATACAATCAACAACTGCCCCACACGCCTCCAACCAATCCATGCCCAATATCATATCATACTCCTTTAACTGTAAAGCATAAAGCCTAGCCAGCAACTGATTATCCTGTATCAGAATAGGTACCATCCAAATAACACGTGCTAAGCATAAAATCTCCCGATGGTACTTCCACCATAAGCTCACACTGCCTCTCCTCAAAAGGATGCACCATAACATCAAGAAAATCTTCGGAAATGAAAGAGTGAGACGCACCCGGATCAATCAATGTTCTTGCTGAAAATTCAAAGAGTGGTATAATACCTTCAATCAGATTTGATGCTTCTGCTTGGGCCGTAGTAATCGCCATTACTCGTCCTCATCCTCATCCCCTTTGATAAGGTGCACCTCTCCCTTGCCCTGCTAAAGGTTGTTGTTGCAGCTACAGCTGCTGTGGTGCCCCTCTACCATAATTAGCTCTCCTTAGATGTGGACAATTCCTCGCCATATGCCCCGGCTGATCACAATTGTAACACCGAAATTCTTTGGGCTGCCTTACCGGGCTTTGCTGCAACTCCTCCACCTTCGGCTTGTAACCACGCCCTTGCTGAAATCCTTGCTGCTTACCACCTCCTCGGCCTCTAAATATCTTCTTCAACTTGTTGCCCCATTTGCCAAAGCCCGAAGAAGATGATCTTCTTGAAGGTGCCTTTCCCTTACTAACTCCCGGGGACTATTGTGGAAACTGGATACTACCACCACTTGATCCCGATCCGCTAGACTGCCTGGCTTGTATGGTTCTTTCAAGTATTGTTGCTCTTTGGTCTACCTCTTCCACTGTACCACACATCAAGGGAATAACCGCATCTTGCAACTCCGGCCTCAATCCTCGAATGAAGTACTCAATCATCATTGCATTGTTGGTTACTACATACGGGGCATGCCTACTCAAGGCCATGAACCTCATTTGGTATTCCAACACCGACAAGTTCCCTTGATGAAGTGTTCTAAATTGCTCCCTTTTTGTTTGCTGAACTTGTACCGGAAAGAAAGTGTTATTGAATACCTCAAGAATCTCGGACCAAGTAATTGTTTCTTCAGCTCTACCAGTGAACACAATCTACATCTTAAGTCTCCACCATTCTTGTGCAAAACCCCTCAACTAATAGGTTGCCAAGATGACCCTATCCGCTAGAGGACACCTCATTGTGACAAACAACCTTTCAATTTCATGAATCCAATGCTCAGCTGTGTCCGGATTTAGACCTCGCGAATATGTTGGCGGTTGCAAATGCAAGAACCTCTCCACCAATATCGTGGACTCCTCCATATTTGCTGGCCGCACTGGTACCACTGGAGGTAAAGGTACTGCAGGAGGTGCCTCTACTCCATAGGGTGGTACTAACGGTGCTGACATGATCTCTTCCATCACCGGTGGTGGTACTCCAGAGGGCTGACCCGGTAGTTGATGATCCAACCTTATCCGGATGTGAGTGATACTCTCCCACATCCTTTCTATCATCTGGTGAGTAGACTCCTCAGAATCATCACCTCCTCCTCCCCAATCTCTCCTATTCGCCATTATAAACCTGCACATACACATTCCATCCACACAACACAAAAGTATATCATTATAAAAACACGGCCAACTACCAGTAGAAGACCATGATAAGGAACAACTATGTACATTTCCCGATATTTCATATTTACACGGACCTTGCTCTGATACCAACTGTAACTGACCATGCCGTTCAAACCCGTTAACCCATTAACGAACCTAACACGACTTCATCTCCCGCGATCGGGCCGAAGCCTCGTAAGGGATATCAACCATATATGTCCGTGAAAATATAAAAGAAACACACAAAACACATATATGATACATTGCTCACACGTCCACATGAAATGTACATACTAAGTTCCATACATAGTCATTATACAAGATACAACAGCCCGGGATAAACCCCTAAGGCTCCACAAGTAAGAACTTTACTCTGCTGGTGGCGAGGGCCCGACTCCAATACAGCGCTAACCGGTACTAGAGTAGGGACGTGAATCCTCCTGCTCACCCTCACCTAGAAGAAAAAGGGGTGAGCCTCACAAATCATTGGCTCAGTAGGGTAACTCCCCCAAAGCCAAGAAACACAATTAATATCAAAGCTGTTAATCATGTAAAAGTTGTAACCATCTAAAGATGGTAATACAGTTGTACGTAAATAAACGACAACACACGTAAGAGTGTACAAGCTATAGGAAGGGTATGCCGAACTCGAGTCACGAGAACTGGTTCACGACACCAGCCACTGACTCAGACAAACTACATAAGTACACCTCTCAACCTCGCAGCCATGGACGAAAGGTCCAGCTACTGCTCCACCTCAGCAAAACAACAATCGTGGAGACTAACCACACCACACCTGCAAGCTACACTGCTGCAGGACCAAGCCTGACATCTTTAGGGGCTCCGGCCAAGAACCCTAAAGTGAGGCACTGGAACAGGACTACCTGAGGACCAGTATGTCTACCGGTGTCCGTCTCTCAACCAAGAGCGTGCTACAAATGGACGCACACCCACAAACACGAGCCGTTGTCCCCTGTCGTCTTTCCCTCAGCCGGACGTACAACTCAAACACAAGAGTGAGGGTGTCCAGGAAGACGACACAAACCTCGATGGTACTCCAGTACTAGGACAAGCCTTAAGCACCTGGTGCTAGGGTAACTGTCTAGAGAGGTAACTATGGAAGGCGTAACACCCAACTTGCTATGCACACAATACCACACAAGACACCTCGATATCAATCACGACATGGTCAACACAACCCATATAGACCCTACATTGCCTTGGTAGCATAGCTCAAACAACGTGGGACAGAAACTAGACAAACTGGCCACAGCACACCAAAGCTCGGGTGGTCACTTTCTTAAACGCGTCGACTACAGACACCGGCATTCCACATCAAAGACGCATCATCGGACGTAAAGGACGCTATTTAACCATGAATCGTGTCGGTTATAAGCGATGCGTTCACATGTACGCGTCCACTGTACTGGACGCCTTTCAGGGTTCTGGAACACACCCTATATGCTTATTCCGGAAATCACACCACCCAGTCTCACATACATGCTAAGTTGGAAATAACAATGCAAATGAGTTCCTACTCATGCTTGCTACCATGCACATGCAAATCCCACAAGAAGAACCCTAATTCTTGATCCACGCAAACCATATAGCATGCAAGCAGAGCAGAAAACCAGGTAGAGTTCCCCTACCTAGGAAGGAGACACAATTCCGACGCCACCAAAGGATTCCTCGTGCTCCAACACTCGTCCTCGCGCTGGAATTACGCCGAACGGACTCCAGAATCACCAAAATCACCCAAGTTATCCTTCAAGGCTGCAGTAGCATCTCCCCAGGCTGAGTAGTGCAATTGCACCGTTCGGCCAGGGGAAGATACACTTAACACAACATAATCAAATCGCGTCGTACATACCTGACACATTAAGAAACGCGTCCGATGTTGCTGACACGACTAAAACCTGCGATGTCCTGCATGCACCACGCGGCGCGCATGAAGCGACGACCACGTTACGGCGGTGAAAATTCACGTCCGCTATAGTAAACGCGACTAACATCCTAATCGCGTCGAGGAAACCAGACACGATAAAGATGAGAATCACGTCGTCTGAATGCGACACATTCTCAAAGAGCCCAACAGAGGCTGAATTTGGCTGGGATACCCAGCCCTCTTGCCTCCCACCTGACCAAGAAAACCTGTAGAAATTCACATAGACCTCCATGGTCTAACAATGGGCCACACATTGGCCTCCAAACCTGGTAAACCTCGATCCGAACGTACCAATTATTACACTATAAACTTCCATTAAAGAAAATTTTCTAAGTACACATTGTATAGATATATATATCATGCTGACTCTGACTCTCCAGAAGTCGAAGTCTCACCCCGACTTCTAGATAGTCGAAGTCCACATCGATTACTGTTTTAATATCACATCGATTACTATTTTTTCAACATCGATTACTATTAACTTAAACACCGATTCTCAGTCCACATCGATTACTATTTTAAGCTTACATCAATTATTTTAAAACATCGATTACATTGAAACATGGATTACATTGAAACATCTATTGCATTACATTGAAACATGGATTACATTGAAACATCGATTGCATTACATTGAAACATCGATTACCTAGAACATCGATTGTCTCACACATCGATTGCGTTTAACTTAAACATCGATTACCTTAAAACATCGATTGTCTCAAACATCAATTGACTTTTACAATGATTACCTTTCACTCAAACATTGATTGGTTCTATATCTCACATCGATTATTGTTATTTTGATTGATCTCACTCAAACTCTTTGAAAGTTGAAGTATAACATCAACTTCCTGATCATCTACACTTAGATGTTTTTTTTAAGTATCTGTTATTATTTTTGCAGAAATGTTAATGTATTCATAGTGCGATTAATGTTCTAATCATTATGAAATTACTCAATGAACTAGATGAACACATGATGTACACTATGTTACTTTTTGTGTGTTATCTAAATAATAATAGTTAAATAAGCTTTGTACTTCTATATTCTTCTATTTAATGCTTCATGTCATTTCTAAACATCAGTTTGATAGTTTACCTTCATGCCCAATTCTCACCAGAGCTCCCCCTTAGCTCGTAGCCCTCCCATTTTCTCATTATCTTCTTCATTAAGTAATACTCTTTTCCTCAAGTATGGAGCTTGGTGGATAAGGAGGCGATGTCCATCTTCTTTAGAGGCTGCTGTACAACCCTACAAGCATCATCCACAGCTAGGGAGTCACTCCTTTGGGACCTTTTCCTCTTCCCTCTTTCTCATTTTCCCTTCATGCATGTTATTATTTTCTTTTAGATAGAAGCATATTATTCTTCTCATGTTTTATGCAACACAAGGGGTTTCAAAACACCCCCCAGGTTTGTTCCTCCCATGCTTCATCCTTTTCCTTTTGTTTTGAATAGATGCTTCACTTAAATATTGTCTAACAGGGTTTCTTTTTGGTGTTTCGTTATTTTGGCAGGTACTAAAGCAAGAGTAGACAATGGGCTCTTGTTCACTAGCTACCTGTAAGACAGGAAGAAGGTCCCCCCATCCATCTCCCATGCTGTTGAGAAGGAGTCAGCATCCTACGTCGCGATAGCAAGAACACGCTCGATCGGGGCATCGCGGCAAGGCTCATATCATGACAAGTATTCCCATCACGACATCTGTAAGTGACTATTCTCATCTCCTTTTCCTAGCATGTTAGTCTCTAGTTTTCATTTATACTTTAGGGCAGCATGTTAGGTGGTGATCACATCCATATATCATGCCACGAATATTGACCATGTTGTGTTTTTCGAGGGGTGCGCAACCCCATGATTACACCTTCTGGCGATCACGGTGGGACCTTTATTGCTAGCGTCATCATTCTTGCTTGTTTGCCTGCCATCTTTGTGTCTATAATTGTTTAATAGAATCCTGTTAGGATTGCTTCTGTGTTTTACTATGTTTTTGTCCTCTGTTGTTGTTGCGTTGTATCGTGCAGTCACGACCTTATCGCGTCCATAATGGCAGATGCGACTTCAGGTACGCATTCTCTTCCTTATTCTCCATCCTGATCTTCTGCTAAAAACTTTGATATGTCCTCTCCATCCTGCTATATCTTGTATACTCATGATTCCCTGTGGTAGAACCCTACTAGGGCTCGAGTTTTCCTTTTATTTCACTGTTTGTTTTCGGGTCCTATCGTGACACATCGGGAGGCCGCGACATTGCCGCGCGATAGGAGGACGCGACTACAGGTACACTTTATCTATTGTCGTTTTCTGTTCCATGCACATTTCCTGTTTGCCTACGGAGTCATCATCTCATGTTTGCTTTCTTCCATATTGTATTGCACCTTAGGTTAGCCTGTTTGTCCATTTTTTTGCGTGTGGCTGTGGGTTTCTGCAACCCGAGATTATCACGACTAATCTGTCGGTCGCGATAAGGTCACGACAGACTCGGTCGTCGCGACTTCAGTAGAGACCTATTAGTTACTGTTTGTTAGTTTAGGATAGAATTTGCATGCACCACAGTGCACATAGGTCCATGCATACACTACTTTCATTTAGATAGGACACCTCCTTGGTAGTGGAGACCCTCTCACCCACGAGCACTCATAGGCTGACCAGGGCCTACTACTGAGGGCCTCTATAAGTCCCCGTTTCCGTACGCACGTTGTGGTTGCCGGGCTGGTTGTACCTGTCATCCCTTAGTTCAGGCCGTTTGCGTGTGAGTCATGCATTCCCCTTAAGTACACCAGAGTACTCGAGTACACACCTGCTAGGGTTCCTATTTGGCCAAGTGCAACCTCATCAATTAATCCACTGAAGGCTAAGTGTAAACCCTAAAACCTTAACGATAATCATGTCAACTTGGGTGCTTGCTTGATATACTCCCTCTTATCTCACTATCTGTTCTTGCGTGCTAGAGTCTAGGTTTTGTTTGTGGACTTGTCATCTCCCCTAATTATTTAGGTGTAGTGTATGCATCATTGTTTAGGTTTATCGAGTCAATCACCGCAAACCATTGTATTATATCACAATCCTCTTTTGGGTATGGACCATTTTCGTGTTCTTATTGGTGATTCTTTGCCAATTGGGCTTCTAGAGGATGTGGCCCAGCCTTCTGCTGCCACCCTCGCGGGGTAAATCTAGCCCCCTACCATTGTTGACAATCGTTCTCGCCCCCCTTATTCTTCTGGGGCGGATGACCCACATGCTCAATTCAGTCAACTTGTCACATCTCGAGAATTACATAGCGAAAATATTAAGAGATAATTAATTAGAGTCGATATTTCGAGACATGAACAGTCGACAAATAAGCCTCTAGCTAGCAAGCACTAAATGTCTATCAACACATCATATCAATAGGGCCCAAATAATGAACTCAATTAATCTTGTATTCAATCTCAATTTATTGTTTCAAAATAACATTAATACAACTCTTCCATTGTTGAATAACAGGACTAAGACTCAAATAAAGGAAAATGATATGTGATCTCACTTCCTACTACATCAATCTAACACTCATACTAACTAATGATAGACACATAAGTGGGAATGCTCTTCACTCGGACGCATTCCCATCCGCCACTTATTCTTCTTCTTGAACTTCATAGTCACCTAGAAGGTTAAAAGTAGGGAATGAGCAAACTAGCTTAGTAGAATTTATATCTCAATGTGTGGGCAATGATATAAGTGATTAACAATTTAGAACTAGGTAAGCACAAATATCAAGATATGCATGAGTGAATAAAACTCATTAAACACGTTAGATAAACAAGATAGATTGAACGATAATGATGGAGCAAGATCTTGAACGAGTTAACAAGATAGAACTAGCAATAGATCACTTTGCACAAGCACGTAAGATATCATTTGATGGCAATAGACTTCATTAATTACAATAAATGCAGGATGGCCATATCACGCAAGCAAGCAAGCACGAGCACGATCATGTTACACTAATCAAGTATGAAGACACTAAAGTACACCAAGGAAAGATCCACCTTGAAATGCACAATAGGACACGTGTATGTGGTTATGGTATCTGGCATTCAACACACAAGTACTCCCGACGCAGATGCAATGCCAGTAATCATTATACCACATGGTTAATAGTATATTTATGACTCTCCGCCATTGGGGCTAGACTGGAGCCCTTGGACACTCGTCATGCCCGATCAGCATCTCACTTAATTTCAAATGTAGATACCCATAGTCATTCACGGCCAATAGCAAGAGTTTAAGGATGTAAGCAATTGTAATATCATGTTCATGATGAAGATGTCAAGATATAGCATGTCATGAGAACATGAATTCATGATGACAAAAGTCGAGAGATAATTTCGGTAGCATAACGATGCAATTTATACTTTAGTTCACTCTTTATATTAATGGCTTAAGTCAAGATTCTAAATCACACTCACGACAATGAGATGAGACGGGAAGTGCATTCTATCTTGAGGGAACTTCAATGGTACCACCAACTCGTTGTCCATGAGGGAATCCACGGAGTACGGAGAATTATGGAGGTCTTAAGAGAAAGGTCACTAGACTACTGATGCGGAATGACCGGCCGTGAGTTTCCAATCCCCTAAGAAAGGGCTGCCTATAAGTGCAAGTGTGTAGTGTAGTACGTGTCTCAATCCACATTCCATCGGTTTAAAACAATGAGGAAAGCAAGTAACATGATGACATAAGATTGAAACATGCACTTAACTAGACATGATTTGCAGTATTTTATGATAGCAACTATTCACTTTAACAAGCTAGGAGAGCAAGATGATCAATCAATAGTTTGCAAGAATTAGATCATATCATTAAAGAGTAAATAGAATGAATATTCATGATGTTATAGCTTTTTCTTGGGTTATCAGGTTTTAAGCCACTGGACAGCTTGTAAACACAATCCATAACCCTAACATGCAAACCCTACACTCTAGACAGAGCAAAACAAGTCTCGGGTAGGCCTTTAAATCTGCGATGGACACAATCGTCATATTTAAGAAGACCGTACATAGTTCTGAAACATGAGTATTCTGTAAAAGATCAAATTGCGACGGTCTAAACCGTCGCCTTCATGTTTAAAATGCGATGGTCCTATTTATCGCGTTCCTAACTTGATAGGCATCGTGTCGCAATCACCTTTGAATTTTGACGTATTGACATATTGTGTTCAAGAAGTGTGTAACGACCCTCCTTATACCGGTACGGTTATACCAACCCACATCGATATAATGAGTGCCGCTACAGTGGAACATTTACCCATCACATATTCAATAGACTGAAACATACACAAATATATCACATAACAGCGGAATTGAAAGAACTAGAAATAAATCTCTTATTCCATCATCATCATTTATACACAGTCTATATAGAATAAAGGAAAATCAAATACTTCATAACTGAGAAATTAAACTATTACATTGTCCACATCCGAATTACAACAATTCCTTTATTACATACTTATGAAAATGAAGAGTACAATAAGTCAATTTCCATGAAGATGCTACTCCTCACGCTCGGAGTCACTCCTAACAATCTCCTCCAAAGGAGTAATATAACTTGCACCTGTACGCCGAAGAAAGAGTGAGTCTACAAGACTCAGCAAGTAACTTCCCACACATTAAGCATACATACATCATATGACATTTTACTCATTCAATCAATTTCACTAGTTCATGTAGCATGGATTAAACGATCTGAAAAGAAAGCCTAACATGATACTTCTATCAATTTCATGACACATGGTACATGGTTATGTTCATACAATAATAACCTTAACACATGCTTTCTACATATCTTCTAACATATATTCTCAATTCACGTTCTAATACATTCATGTTGTAGTATCATGGCAACTTAACATGCAACTTACACATGAAGAATGAAATGTTCCTAACATGGATTCTAAGTAATTCCCACATTCATTACACATGTATAAACATCATGAGCTTGCTGTTTTGTCAAAACCATAACACATTTAGAACCCTATTTACAATTTCATCTGTTATCACACTAATTCACATATTCACATGTTCATTTACTCATTAACACAAACTTCACATTCACTTTTCACATAACCATAATTTCACATTTTTATCGTTGTATGCCATGACACATAGTCCAAACCACCTCTTAGAAGGGCACATACTGATCACATCACGCATATATCTATAACCTAAACATTACAGTGATAAATCTTAGTTACTGTGCAGAACCGGGAGAAGCACTCTCCACCCTAACCAGCGGTACTTGTCCGCCTCTAGGATTTTATCCCAATGCCCATGAGATTTCACACACATATGAACCTTCCCATAGGAACTTTACTACGCTACAGTTCCACAGCCGTCTAAGGTAGCAGTGTCACCCATCGGCACATTTACACATTTTTTTTCACTTTTAAACTCACACTTAGTACACAATTTATCACATCTATTTTATGCTTACACAATAACATATGGTTTAGATTTACCTAATCATGGTACTACTGTTTACAGGTTTAACAATTATTCAATCACGCTAACATGTTGTAAACATTAAATTATCATGCTCTAATTGGTCATTACACGATGATCTTACAAAATCAGTAACAGTTATTATTCAATTCCTCTGAAAATTTTACTACATACCATTCACGGATCATACATCACATATGCAAAATTTCATATTTTTTTGAAATATCTAATAATTAAGAAAATTATAAAAGTGGTATTATACAAAGTAAAAATAGTCATATTGGCATGGATTTTCATTGTTCAGACCCACAACTCATTCTTCAGACGTACTCTAATAGTCCTAAACATATGCAAATTTCTAGGAATTTAACTATTCTTATACCATTTATTTGAATTTTTGACACTAATACAACATGCTTACTATTCTACAGTTCAGAAAATGTAATTATTTGCACAGATATCAGAAAAATCTCGAATTTCTATAGCATGAATTTGAACCCACAACCACTGCACAGAAATTTCATGACAATTAAATCCCGCACATATTTCACAAACGAAATTTTGCAAGATTCAAAACATGTTTAACATGCATTTCAGAAATTTCAGATAAATAGGGTATTCCATAGAAATTCATAAAATTTTGCACAGCATGATCCAATAATGGTATTATGTAGCATATCACTTTTACATTATATCTTCATGCGCAGAAATCCAAAAAATAGATCATTTATAGATAAACAGGCATTCTGTCATTGTCTGAAGAACTTGGCGGCAAAGGGGTAGTCGTTTACCCATGTTAACGGCAACATAGGACGCCGCCAACTTAAGATCTTAACGGCAAGGGATCCCACCATTAAGTTCCTGTCTGTGCAAAACACAGACAGAACGCAAGAACTTGGTGAATTTGGGGGATCCAGGACTCGAATAAAAATCCATAAAAATTCTTGGGACTTACTAGACACATGTAGGTGATGTGAAAGGGTTACTTGCCTTTGAGAAAATCTACAAGCAACAAATTAAGCCAGAGAAGCCCTCCTCGGCCCGCGCCAAAGAGCCCTCAAATCCTCCTCTATCCGGGTTCTATGCTGATGATGAACGCATCCCAGTGTCGGAGAAGCCTTCCCCTATGCTTAGACTCCCCTCCAGTTGTGAAAGATCGCCGGAAGGAGTCGCCAAATCACCAAATCCGCCAAAAATCAGGTTTCACGTACAGAAAATAGGGTTTTTGACCAAATGCCAAAAGGACCTAACCTTGCCCTAAGTCGTGTCTTTTATAGGGTTGGGGGTTTAGGAACGTGCTTGGGTTGGCTAGGTTACCGTTGGGGGACGTTTTCCTAAACCAAGGGCGACCTTTCCGGAGGTGTTTCTGGATCTGAAACCGCAACAGATCTGGGAGGTAAACGTCAACATCACTAGCCGCCAATTCTCAATCGGCGTCCATCGATGTGGCCGCTGACTTACCATCAACATCAACTCAGGTTGACGCCAATAGGTCGTCTGCACAGAACTTAAAACTGCAGAAAATCATATTTACACCATACCAATACATAAAATATACAATGTACACTTCAAAAATAATACTATCCATGAAATGTAATTGTATATATATACATATATGTATACATACCTAAATTTACATCAATCTATCAATTAGTTTATTTACATACTCATATATATATCTACACATACAAGCATCTAGTTCTACCACAAACAAACACCAAAACAACAGAGCAAAATTCCAGGGCCTTACAAAGTGTTTTCAAAATAATCATATAAAAACAAGACGAAACCCACGAGCAGGAAAACGTTCTAAATCGCGATGTGAGGCTATGTCGCATTCATGCATGTCACAAAAACCCACGCGCTGCAAAGTTAGAGGTGTCAGATCGGTCAAGTCAATGATGAAGTCGTAACGTACGATACGGTCGCATTTCACTTTAATGCGATGTACAAGACCATCACCTTCATGCATAGAAGAACGTGACGTCTGGTGTCGTCGCATTTCATGTTCTTGCCTGAAAACGATAAAATTTGTTCATCCACACATGCAACACTTATATCTCATGATCTAGGGCTCTTGGGACAAATGTGTCAACATGAAACTTGTTGGGTACGAGGAGAAGAAGAGAACTACGACTTTGGTTTCACATGATTTGGCCTCGAGATGCGTGAGGAATGACTTGAACATGAAAATCCCTAAACATGCACCGCCTTAGGAAAACGCTTCATACTCCATTTATGCTCTATAAAAATTTGGGAAAATGCATGCACATGAAAGTAGGCTTGATTAACTACACGATGGTATATGGTTTGCTTAGGTTTGGCCCGAGACAACCTACCTTTGACTGAGATTAAAGAGAGCCTTCTGTAGGTTGATGCAGCACACAAGTGAGGAAGAAGAGCTCCGGTTGGGGGTGATTTCCTCCACCTCTGGTGCCCAAACTCTGCTCCTCACGACCCCAACTAATGGTAAACTCATCCCCAAGATTTATTTGACGCGTATATAAAGATCTAGGGTTGTTTAGGGGTCCTAGTTCAACTTGGAAAGAAGGGTTGCGGTTTTAGCATGAACCCTTCCATGTTTTGTTGATTTCCCTCCCAATTATAGTGTGTAAGGATTTAGGAAGGTTCATACCATGGCTAGGCACAAATTTGGGTTTCTAAGTAAGGCTAATTGCCTTGGGATTTGCCCTAATTGCCTCTTCCTATTTTCTGCCCAATTAGGGTAACAAATTTCTAATGTATTTTCTTGCTTGATTTTTATTTTTGGGCCAGAAGTGGTCCATTGGCCCAAGTATGATAATGGGTTATCATTACAAGTTGTTTGAAGTCTCTCAATGATTTTTATTAAATTTTTGATCACATCATCTACCCATGGTAATGGTTTTCCGCCTTTATTTCCTTATTATGATAATTGGTCACAATGTGTCATAAACTTGGCCCATCAGATTTTTCGTCGCATAAATTTCTTCGTGGAACATTTAGGAATCTTGTTTAGGGTTGAACTATAATATTTATGGAACTTTCCAACGTGTTCTTGTACATACGATAATGGTATGTATGTTTCTACTATTTCGATAATATGGAAATTATTTATTTATATTTATTTCAAATTTTTAATTACTGAATTTTCCGATGTGCTACACCCTCCCCCACTTAAGAGAATTTGGTCCCCAAATTCATAGAATAGGGTAAGTGAGGTGTACTTACTTGTGAACAACTCCGGATATCTCTTGCACATTGCCTCCTTGGTTTCCCAAGTGTCATCTTCTTCCAGGCATTGATTCTATCTAATCCTTACCAATGGGATGACCTTGTTCCTCAATTGGCACAGTTCCCGATCCATGATCTCAATTGGCCTTTCTTGCTAAGTTTCGTCTTTGTTGAATTATAGAAGTTCATATACTATGACGTGATAAGGATCGCGTACATATTTCTTCAGCATAGATATGTGGAACACATTGTGGACTCCCTTAAGTTGTGGTGGTAATGTCAGACGGTATGTAACTTTGCCTACTCTTTCAAGGATTTCGAAAGGCCCAACAAACCTTGGTGGCAGCTTGCCTTTAATTCCAAATCTTCTAATTCCATGACCTGGAGACACTTTTAAGAGCACATGATCACCAACCTGAAACTCCAGTTCTCTCCTTCTATTGTCTGCATATGCCTTCTGCCTTTGTTGTGCCACTGCCATTATTTCTCTAATAAGTTTTACCTTCTCTGTAGTTTCCTTTATCATATCTTGTCTTAGCAATTATTTTTCACCAACTTCATACCAATAGATTGGAGATCGACAGCTTCTGCCATAAACTGCTTCAAATGGTGCCATTTGAATGCTTGCCAGATAACTGTTGTTGTAGGCGAACTCCACAAGAGGTAAGTGTTCATGCCAACTACCTCCAAAGTCTAGCACACAGGCTCTCAACATGTCTTCTATTACTTGTTTTGTCCTTTCCGTCTGCCCATCAGTTTGTGGATGGAAAACCGTGCTGAAATTTAATTTAGATCCCAAGGAATTGTGTAGACCTTTCCAAAAGTGGGATGTAAACCTTGGTTCCCTATCAGATACAATGGACATTGGTACCCTATGTAATCTAACAATTTCCTTCACATACAAAGTAGCCAGAACATCAACTGTCCACTTATTCTTAACCAAAAGAAAGTGAGCGGACTTGGTTAGGCGGTTGACGATTACCCATATGCTATCGAATCCACTTCTGGATATAGGCAATCCAAAGATGAAGTCCATCCCTACACCTTCCCATTTCCATGCTGGGATTTCTAGGGGTTTAAGTTTACCTACAAGTCACAAGTGTTCTGGTTTGATTTTCTAGCAGGTTAAGCATCTGGCGACATATTCCGCCACCTCCCTCTTCATATTTGGCGACCAAAAACTTCTCTTCAAGTCCTAATACATTTTAGTAGTTCTAGGGTGAATGGTATACCTGGTCTTGTATGCTTCTTCCATTATCGCTTTCTTTGTTTCCGCATGGTCGGTACACAGACTCGGCCACGGAACAATAATCTCCCATCTTCTGTTAAGGAGAAATCTGGCTTCTGGTCCAGATAAACCTTAATTTCCATGAGCATGGGGCCATTGTCTTGAGGTGCTATAATGTCTTCAAGTAGAGTAGGTTGTGCTCTAACACTAGCAATCAGACATCCCTTCTTCTTAGTGTTGGCATCTATGTCTAGCTCGACAAAGTCTTCTAATAATTTTCATTCCCCCACCTTGAGACTTGACAAGGTAGCCATTGGATTCCTGCTAAGAGCATCTGCCACGACATTTGCTTTTCCTAGATGATATTGGATAGTGAAATCGAAGTCCTTGAGATACTCCAACCACCTCTGTTGTCTCATATTCAACTCCTGTTGAGAAAACAAATACTTCAAGCTTTTATGGTCAAAAAATACAATGAACTTCTCACCATATAGATAGTGACGCCAAATCTTCAAAGCAAAGACTACAGCAGCTAACTCCAGATCTTGCACAGGGTAGTTGTCTTCATGCTTCTTTAGTTGTCTGGAGGCACAACATATCACCTTCCCATTTTGCATTAGTACACAGCCTAGGCCAATCCCGGATGCATCTGTATAAACATCAAAACTTCCCCCAATTACAGGCAGTGTTAGTACAGGTGCTGAAGTGAGGTGCTCCTTCAATGCCCTGAAGCTCTCTTCACAATTGGTGGTCCATGTGAATGGATTTTCTTTTATGATAAGTCTAGTTAGTGGTACAGCTATCTTGGAAAAATCTTTAGGGAAATGACGATAATAACCAGCTAAACCCAGAAAGCTTCTAACCTCCAACACAGTTGTCGGCCTTGCTCAGTTCTTTACAGCTTCCACTTTAGATGGATGTACAGAGATTCCCTCCTTGGATATGATGTGGCCAAGAAAAGATACTTCCTCCATCCAGAATTCACACTTGCTATGTTTGGCATAGAGCTGATTGCCTCTAAGCCCTTGCAGGGCAACCTTCATGTTTTGTTCATGCTCTTCCTTAGACTTGGAGTAAATAAGGATGTCATCAATGAATACCACTACGAAATGGTGTAAGTATGGCCTATAGATATTGTTCATAAGTTGCATAAAAGCCACTGGAGCATTTGTTAAGCCAAATGGCATGACCATGAAATCATAGTGACCATATCTACTCCGGAATGCAGACTTGTGTATATCTTCTTCTTTAATTCTCAGCTGATGTTAGCCCGATCTTAGATCGATCTTGGAGAAGTATTGTGCAATGGAGATCTGATCAAATAGCTCATCCATGTGCGGCAGTGTATATTTGTTCTTTATTGTCAATTGATTTAACTGATGGTAATCAATGCAGAGTCTCATTAACTCGTCCTTCTTCCCGACAAACAGTACTAATGCTCCCCATGGGGATGTGCTGGGCCTGATGTAACCTTCATCCAACAATTCTTGGATCTACCTTTTTATCTCCTACAATTCAACAAGGGACATGCGATATGGAGCTTTGGATACAAGGGCTGCCCCACGGAGTAACATGATGGTAAAGTTTACCTCCCGTTCAGGGGGTATTCTGGGTAAGTCTTCTGGGAACACATCGGGGTACTCTCTAGCTACGGGAATATCTTCTAGAGTAGGTTTCTTCTTTTCAGTCGCCATGACCGAAACTAGAAAAGCATCTCAACCCTGATTGATCAACTTGGAAACTTTTAGAGAGGATATCAGAACATGGTGTTTATGATAGCAGGTGGCGAGTAGTGAAAGGGTTGAAAGGTTTGGTCTTTTAAAGGTGACCCTCCTATGATGACAATTTACATCGGCATCATATTCGATCAACCAATCGACACCCAATATGGCATCATAGCCCTTCATATCTAGACAGATGAGATTGGCGGGGAGATTGTGCCCTCCAATCATGGTTTCACAATTTGGTAGGTGGTGTGTGAGCTTAGATTCCGAGCCAAGAGGAGAAGCTATAGTGATCTTGGAGTTCATGGGGACAAGTTTAATAGGTAGAGTTGCAGTAAATGTGGTGGAAATGAAAGAATATGCAGCTCCAGTATCAATTAGAACAAAAGCAGGTTATGAGTGAATAAGAACGATACCTTCCACCATACCCCCTTCCTCGAATAGGTCATCTTCTATGACAGCATTAAGGCGTCCCTGACGCCGTGGTACTTTTGGTGCCTTCCCTGACTACTCTTTTAACATGGGACAGTCAGGTATACAGTGGTCATGACCACCACACCTCAACCATGCCCTGAGCTTCTTCTAGCATTCTTCAGCTCGGTGTCCCGGTTTGTCACAGAATCAGTAGTTCTCAACCAACTGCCTTCCTTCGTTCTTGACCTTCATGTCTATACCAAAGTCTCTTCCAGAATTCAGCCTCGTTGTTGTTGTTATAGGTGGTGGTGTTGTTGTTGTTTCAGCAAGTTGCCGCTGTATTGGCCGCTCCTTTCTTGACAAACATTAGCTTTGTAGTTTCCTTTCCCCTCATGCCTTCTACTTTGGCCATGCTATCCTCTACTAGCTGAGCTCTCTAGACCACCTCGGTGTATGTTTGGATGTTGTGTGGTCTGAGCTTTTCAATGAATATGGGCCTAAGTTCATCCATGAATCTATTGGCCTTCAATCTTTCAGTGCCCACCAGATGTGGAGCATATACAGCCAGGCAAGAAAATAGAGCTTCATATTCAGCCACAGACATGCTCTTTTGCTTGAGTGCGGCAAACTCTACGACTTTCTTCTCCTTGACCGTCTCAGAAAAGTACTTTCCCCAAAATATCTCCAGGAAACCAGCCCACCATAGTTCCGCCACATTAGGTAGATGATCCGATGTGGCCTTCTACCAAGCCCTTGCATCCTTGCTAAATTGAAACATAGCAAGTATCACCTTCTCCCGGTTCATGCATTGCATGACTTGAAATATTCTTTCTATTTCTTCTTGCCAATTTTATGCTTTGTCCTGGTCAGGAGATCCGAAGAAGCGAGGAGGATTCATACTTCTAAAATTACGGTGTAAGTCGCCCGCACCGTTCCGGGTAGCTACTGCTTGATTTCCAGCTTGGACTACATTTTGTAGTGCCTGAGTTAATCCAGCCATGGTTTGTTGCATGGCTTGCCCTTGATTACGTGCCATTGCAATGGAGTGAAGGAGTTATGAGGTTCCTGAGAAAAGGATAGAAACCAATCAATGTCTCTAGATACATCATAAGGGTTACTGGGTAGGAGTGTTTGGTTCATTCAACTAATATATTCCCATTCTCTACCCATTCTCACCAGGTGCTATATGTAATTTCTATGACATAGATTCTTGTATCACTTAAACCTAGGACTTAAATATTCCTATTGTTTCCTAGGCCCTGATACCACTTAACTGTCACGTCTTGAGAATTACACAGCGGAAATATTAAGAGAGAATTAATTGGAGTCGATATTCCGAGATGTGAACAGTCGGCAAATAAGCCTCTAGCTAACAAGGACTAAATGTCTATCAACACAACAATAGGGCCCAAACAATGAACTCAACTAATCTTGTATTCAATCTCAACTGATTGTTTCAAAATAACATTAATACAACTCTTCTATTGTTGAATAACAGGACTAAGACTCAAATAAAGGAAAATTACATGTGATCTCACTTCCTACTACATCAATCTAACACTCATACTAACGAATGATAGACACATAAGTTGGAACGCTCTTCACTCAGATGCATTCCCATCCTCGACTTGTTCTTCTTCTTGAACTTTATAGTCACCTAGATGGTTAAAAGTAGGGAATGAGCAAACTAGCTTAGTAGGATTTATATCTCAATGTGCGGGCAATGATATAAGTGATTAACAATTTAAAACTAGGTAAGAACGAATATCAAGATATGCATGAAAGAATAAAA
The DNA here is from genome assembly GCA_014218235.1 of Colocasia esculenta. Lineage (NCBI taxonomy): Eukaryota > Viridiplantae > Streptophyta > Magnoliopsida > Alismatales > Araceae > Colocasia > Colocasia esculenta. Next base: position 125,348,005 of record CM024753.1, on the reverse strand, counting down.
CTCATTAAACAAGTTACATGAACAAGATATATTGAACGATGATGATGGAGCAAGATCTACAACGAGATAACAAGATAGAACTAGCAAAAGATCACTTTGCACAAGCACGTAAGATATCACTTGATGTCAATAGATTTCATTAATTGCAATAAATGCAAGATGGCCATATCATACAAGCAAGCAAGCACAAGCACGATCATGTAACACTAATCAAGCATGAAGACACTAAAGTAAACCAAGGAAAGATCCACCTTGAAATGCACAATAGTAAATGTGTATGTGGTTATTGTATCTAGCATTCAACACGCAAGTATTCCCTGTGCAAATGCAACACCAGTAATCATTATACCCCATGGTTAATAGTATATTTTTGACTCTCCATCATTGGGGCTAGACTGGAGCCCTTGGACACTCGCCTTGCCCGATCAACATCTCACTGAATTTCAAATGTAGATACGCATAGTCATTCACGACTAATAGCAAGAGTTTCAAGATGTAAGCAATTGTAATATCATGTTCATGATGAAGATGTCAAGTTATAGCAAGTCATGAGAACATGAATTCATGATGACAAAAGTCGAGAGATAATTTTGATAGTATAACGACGCAATTTATACTTTAGTTCACTATTTATATTAATGGCTTAAGTCAAGATTCTAAATCACCTCATGAGAACGAGACGAGAGGGGAAGTGCATTCTATCTCCAGGGAACTTTATTGGTACAACCAACTCGGTGTCTGAGGCAATCCATGGAGGACGAAGAATTGCGGAGGTCTTAAGAGAAAGGTCACTAGACTACCGATACGGAATGACCGGCAGTAAGTTTCCAATCCCCTAAGAAAGGGCTGCTTATAAGTGCAAGTGTGTAGTGTAGTACATGTCTCAATCCACATTCCACGGGTTTAAAACAACGTGGAAAGCAAGTAACATGACGACATAAGATTGAAACATGCACTTAACTAGACATGATTTGCAGTATTTTAAGATAGCAATTATTCACTTTAATAAGCTAGGAGAGCAAGGTGATCAATCAATAGCTTGCAAGAGTTAGATCATATCATTAAACAGTAAATAGAATGAATATTCATGTTGTTATAGCTTTTTCTTGGGTTAACATGTTTTAAGCCATTGGACAGCTTGTACACACAAGCCATAACCATAACACGCAAACCTTACGCTCTAGACAGAGCAAAACAGGTCTCAAGTAGGCCTTTAAATCCGCGACGGACACAATTGTCACATTTAAGATAACCGTACACAGTTCTGAAACACGAGTTTTCTGTAAAAGATGAAATCGCAATGGTCTAGACCGTCACCTTCATGTTTAAAATGCAACGGTTCTATTTGTCTCGTTCCTAACTCGACAGGCATCATGTTGCAATCACCCTTGAATCGTGACGTATCAACACGTCATGTTCAAGAGGTGTTTTCAAAATAATCATATAAGAACAGGATGAATCCCACGAGTGGGAAAACATTCTAAATCGCGACGTGAGGCTACGTGGCGTTCATACATGTCTCAGAAACCCACGCGGCGCACAGTTTAAGGTGTCAGATCAGTCAAGTCAAAGACAAAATTATGATGTACGGTACAACCACGTTTCACTTAAACCCAATGGTCTTGTACATCACATTCATGCAAAGAAGAAAGCGACGTCTAGTGTCGTCGCATTTCATGTTCTTGCCCGAAAACGATAAAAATTGTTCATCCGTGCATGCAACACTTATATCTCATGATCTAGGGCTCTTGGGACAAAAGTGTGAACATGAAACTTGTTGGGTATGAGGAGAGAAGAGAACTACCACTTTGGTTTCATATGATTAGGCCTCGAGATGCGTAAGGAATGACTTGAACATGAAAAGCCCTAAACATGCACGGCCTTTGGAAAACGCTTAATATTCCATGTATGCTTGATAAAAATTGGGGAAAATGCATGCACATGATAGTAGACTTGATGAACTACACGATGGTATATTGGTTGCTTAGGTTTGGCCCGAGACAACCTACCTTTGACTGAGATTAAGGAGAGCCTTCTATAGGTCGATGCAACACATAGGTGAGGAAGAAGAGCTCTGGTTGGGGGTAATTTCCTCCTCCTCTGGTGCTCAAACATTGTTCCTCACAACCCCAACTAATGGTAAACTTGTCCTCAGGGGTTCTTTGACGAGTATATAAAGATCTAGGGTTGTTTAGTGGTCCTAATTCAACTAGGAAAGAAGGGTTGCGGTTTTAGCACGAGCCCTTCCATGTTTTGATGATTTCTCTCCCAATTATAGTGTGTAAGGCTTTAGGAAGGTTCATACCATGGCTAGGCATGAATTTGGGTTTCTAAGTAAGGCTAATTGCCTTAGGATTTGCCCTAATTGTCTCTTCCTATTTTCTGCCCAATTAGGGTTACAAATTTCTAGTGTATTTTCTTGCTTGATTTTTATTCTTGGGCCAGAAGTTGTCCATTAGCCCAAGTCTAATAATAGGTTATCATTACATGTTGTTTGAAGTCTCTCCATGATTTTTATTAAATTTTTTATCACATCATCTACCCATGATATTGGTTTTCCGACTTTATTTCCTTATTATGATAATTGGTCACAATCCGTCATAAACTTGACCCATCAGATTTTTCGTCGCACAAATTTCTTCGTGGAACATTTAGGAATGTTGTTTAGGGTTAAACTATAATATTTATGGAATTTTTAGATGTGTTCTTATACATACGATAATGGTACATATGTTTCTACTATTTTGATAATATGGAAATTATTTTTTCTATTTATTTCATTTTTTAATTACTGAATTTTCTGGGGCTCTACACAACTCCTTCCCCATTTGATCCTAGCCCAAGTCTAAGAATTTATGGCAGCTGCCAAAGGCAAGCACCCCCTTTCTCCACCCTCTCATATCTCTGCTCAACAGGCGGCTTCCTCTGCGCCCATTGCTTCTGCACCACATGTTTCCTCTACCATGGCTGATGCCACTCCCCTTTGTTCGTGAGCCATTCACTTTTCTGAGCCCAGCTACATTCCGGCACGAAAGGTTTGGCCCAAGTCTCCGCCAATTTCTTCATATTATCAGGCCGAACATGATGCTTCTCCTCGTGAGAGGTCGTATTCTTTGGAGTAGTCAAGCTCCCTTTTTCCAGCTCACCATGTTTCGTCCCCCTCGAATTTCCTTTCAGAGTGAATGTCCATGAAAAGGGAGCTTCATGATTTGCGAAGGCAACTGGACCCCCGGAAGGTTGCTGACATCCCTCTCCCCTCTTTCCAACATCACTAGGTTCCCCCCCCCCCCCCCCCCCCAGTCAGAGCTCCCCATCTACATGCGATACACTGTGGTAGGCGACCCCTATGTACATCTCAAAGATTTTGTATTTGAATCTGATCCCCACAAGTATGACCACCACCTCATGGTGTACATGTTTAGAAAATCATTGGATGGTTCGACCCTCGAATGGTTCTATTTTTTACCCCCGGAGGAAGCCGAAGATTTTCAAATTGTATAAGAGAGATTTTTGCAACAATTCCAAGATTAGGTTGGACTCGAGTATTCCTTTGTAGATCTGGTGGCCGAAAAAATGAAGGCCGACGAAGAATTCACAGTTTATGCTGATCGGTGGAGTACTCTAGCTGCAAGAGTCCACTGCCCCATGCCAAAGGAGGAGAAGGTCAAGCTATTTATTGCTAATGCAACACTTACTTACCGGTCCATCCTGGCCATGAATGATATAACTACCGAGCACCAACTTTATACCCGAGCCCATTTTATTCAAACCCAACTCAAGGACTCGCCTATCCACTCCATGTTCAAGACTCCAAAGTCTCGCTGCCCCAAGAAACCACAAGGTCTTGTCACCGAAGGGGTGCAAACTGATGAGCAAGTAGGTGCAGTCAATCACCCTCAAGGCCCTATAGGTAGACCACCTTGCAACCAACCTCCTCAGCAACCGTGGAACAACAAGCCACCACCTCCTCAAACCTAAAACTCCCAGCAGGAGTAGTGCCAGTACAACCAAGTCCCTCCACATCAGAATTCCTTTGCTCCTAGAAAGCCCAATCATCCTAAGAGAGCCCAATATCCTCCTCCCCCAAACTCTAGCAGACATCTTTGCAGCCCTCATGTCTCTCGACGCCCTTAGACTCCCTTTTGAGAAGGCAAATTGGAACATGGCAGCGGTCCAAACCAAGTATTGTGTATGTCACCACCATTCAGGTCACAATGTATCAAACTGCTTTCAATTCAAGGACATGATATATGATCTCCATGAGCAGCAACAAATTGACTGAGCAGAGATGAAGAGGTTGATTCAGACCCTGAGGGATCAGCAAGGGCAAAGACAACAGCAACAGTAGATGCGACAATAGTCGCCACCATAGCAGCAACAGTTCCAGAAACAGTTCCAACAACAATAGTTCCAGCAACCCCGACAACCACAGCGGCCGCAAAAACCAGTCAATGATATCGGCATAGTACGAAATCCCATGCCACAACATCATCCTGCTCCAAACCCACAGCCTGCTCCACCACCACCGCCGCCCGCTTAAGTTAGCCCAATCGTCCACCATCCACCACCAGTCACCGCTTGGGCCTATGATGATGAACAAGAAGTAGGTCAATTATTGGCTATCTCCCAAACCACCATTACCTCCACCACACCCACCGTTGCCACAATCACCTCACCACTATACAACACCCTCATCATACCACTTATCAATCCATCACCCATTAACATCCCATTTTAACCCACACCAGCGCCAATAATAGCCAACCCATCCATCATCAGCACCACCCCACCTCCACTACAACACAACCTCGGCCTCCGGAGTGGGCAAATGTTTCACCAGATGTATCCCAACGCATCCGTGACTACGCTGGGTCAACCGACCCACAACCCCAACCCCAACAATCAATGTAGCAACCCGATATTTTAAATAATCAAATAAATAAAAATAATGAAAGAAATGAATTAAATAAAAACCCAATAACATTAAAAAGTAAAGGTCTTGTCATATTAACTTACTTAATGGTTAATGGGCCAAATTAGGAGTTGGATTATGGGTTAAGAGGAAAATACCCAAGAAATTCGTGACCATAATTATGGGGAAAATAGAAAAGGGTAAATGAGGGATTTAAAGCATGGAAATTAGCCAAGAAAGGAAATCAAATTCGTGACCCACCATGGCAAGCATCATCTAATGGCAATCCCACTCCAATTTGGAGGGGAGATCATTAAAACAAGGAAGGGAGCTTGCTAGAACCGCACCCCATGTTTCCTAGTTAGGATAGGACATGAAATAAACCCTAGACATATAAGAACTCGACATAAGGCTAAGAGGGAAGGTTTTACATTATGTTGGGGTTGTGGGAGGCAGTGCTAGGGTGCCAGGAACAGAGGAGAACGGTTGGAGAAAGGAGCTTCTTCCGTAACCGTGCTCTACTGCGACCTATGCACAAACCAGACTTTGATCTTCACAAAGGTAGGTATTCTCAGGCCATAGAAGAATATAACTCATCCTATTTTGTAGTTCATCTTTTCTACTTTCATTTTCAAGTGATTTGCCCAAATTACATCATGAATCTATCAAGTTATAAGCATTTTCACACCGACGTGCATGTCTGTCTCGTTTCTTGTTCATGCTAATTTGCACGCCTTATGAGACCAAATTGATTCGGTCCAAAGGCATAGATCTCTTCTACTTGATGTCCCCTACACGTTTCATGTTCACCACTTTGTCCCATGTGCCCTAGTTTGAGAGATATAAACGTTGCATGATGTTTGCTACATGCTTCCTGTGTTTTCGGTTTGAATGCTGAATCACGGCCACGTCAGGTGACGCGATTCAAGTGTCTGGTATCGCGTCAGCCTTGGCCGTCGTAATTACCTGAAAGGCGGCAATCCAAGTCGACATGTTTTGGGCACGTCTTGTGCCTCAAACTGTGCGTCGTTGACCTGTCATACGACTGCTAAAACGCAACCGCTAAGGCCATCATGTTTTGCTGTGTTTTCCCGCCTCTGAGAAAGCACGCCATTCGAACATTTAGGGTTCCATAACGCGACGGTCTCCATCGTCGCGTTTTGGCCCGCCTGATAAATGCGACCATAACACCCGTCACGATTTTCATGCATTACTCCAGCAATGTACCTTGTCTTGTTTAAGTGATTATTTGGGTTAATTAAGCATGTGTATACCCTGTAAAGTTGTGTAATGAACAGTAAACCATCATGTTATTAAAAATTCATTTTATGTCACATAATTCTTTAATTTAAATGATACAATGCATGATCATTCAATGTTCATGATTTCATGCACATGCACACACGAAACTTACATGCTTGCCATAAAATCATGTAGAAAAGACTTGAATAATTTATCTAATAATTTACTTTAATAATTGCACATTATTCCCCATTTTAAAAATGACATTATTTCTTCTTTATTATGTGGTTTTGGAACATCGATATCACCGCTCCACTGTTCTAGAATTCCTCTAGAACGTCGAGCAATCTTGTTCCCTCTACACACTACTCTCTTGACAAGCTGGAACCTCTCTATTAGACATTCCGTTCTGGTAGACAAAGGACCTTTTGTTAAGACCTTCGTAAGACCTTGTACTCTGTGGATTCCCTCATAGAGACCGAGCTGGTTGTACCCTAACACCCATAACACCCTTAGGGATCAATATGATCCAGATGGCTTTAGAAGTTCTCTCTTATCTTGACTCACGCCGGACCTGTGCATAGCATGGCCAGTGGAAGGGTTGTGAATTCCACCTGACTGCCAACACTAATTAGGCGTGTTGTGCAACTGTTACTATCATCCATTTAATCGACATTTTATGGGCAATGACCTATAGTTCTCATCTATACTCTACTCGCTCATCTATTCACACTCTCTCTGCTATCTCGTCTATTCATATAGTACTCTCGTCTATTTCTTGCTACTGTCTATTGGCCATTTGACTGATTGTCTAAAGATAAACAATATAACTAATGCCTGGCAATATATAAAGGGCCCGGTCAGGTCCTGGGAGGTGCGCCCAAAAATGCTATTTGCCCGCGGGAGTTAAATGACTAGAGTGTTTGGCGTTACACTCAAGTGCTATCTATGTCGACTATCTAAATGACAATCAAAGTGCTATACTATACTTGTTGTGCTATTTGTGCTATGGCCATCCTGCTCTTTGCTATATTTGGAAACTTGTGCTATTTCAATCACATGGTATCGTGCTATCTCTTACATTACTTGAATCTCTCGCTCTATCATATAGTAACTCTATTTTTAATACATTAATAATTTAAAGTTGCCCGCATTATGAGATATAAATCCTATTGGGCGTTGTCACTCACCCTACGTTATTTGTCATTGTGTCTCAGGTGAGGCAGAGGAAAATGAGTACACTTACGAGGATGGGGAGAACCAGGAGTGATCCACGAGTGCCATGACATCACCATGTTATCCTAGATTGTCTTAGTAGTCTTTTATTTCCATCTTGTGTATTAGAGTCAATTTGGCCCTATGTTATGGCTCTAAGTTAGTTGATGTAATAGACAACAATTGAAATATCAATAAAAGTTATTTGATTTCGTATTATTAAATTGTCCAATGGTTTTGTTGTCTATTCTACACTCTATACTCGCTTACTTACAACTGCCTCACGTTCCAATATTCCGAGTCGGGGCATGATAATTTTGTGGTATCAGAGCCTAGGATATCCTTACTCGGATGATTAAGTCTAGGATGTTCTAGGGCAGACTACCTTGACACGTGTTTAAGTCAACTATCATACCTATGTGAGATTTGTGTAAAACCAAGGGTTAAAATCTAAAAGATAAACACACACGCACGAATTAAACTTTATATAAATGTCCTAATCATAAGTTATTTTGTAGGAACCTTAGGAAAACTAAGATGACTGCTGAACGTGCTCAAATGAGGGGCATGCAACAAACAATTCAAGAACTCACCCGTGCACTTCTGCAAGCAGCACAAGGTGGGGGGAATCGCTATGGTGCAGGCGAGCTGCATCGTAATTTCAGAAGTTTAAATCCACCTAAGTTCAGTGGTTCTACCAATCCAGATGAGGCCGAACACTGGCTGAAGGAGACGGAAAGAAAATTCTGTGTCATGCAGTGTGCGGCGGAAGACAAGCTGCTACTAGCAACATTTCAACTGGAAAAGGATGCCTGCTCTTGGTCGGAGTCTGTAGAAGCAACCAGGGCGAATGGTCAATTCACCTAGACTGAATTTAAAGAAGCATTTAACTCCAAGTACTTCTCCGAACGTGTGCAAGAGAAGAAAGCTGCAGAATTTGCTGCTCTTAAGCAAAAGAGTCTAACTGTGGCTGAATATGAGGCACAATTTTCAAGACTGGCAAGATATGCTGAGCATTTGGTGAACACTGAAAGAATGAAGGCTAAGCGCTTCCTCAATGGCCCTAAGCCTCAGTATATTACTCATCTGGCCCATCTCAACATCCAGACATATGCCGAGATGGTGAAAAAAGCTCAATTACTAGAAGATGCTATGGATTTCACTGATCGTATCAAGGGGAAGTTCGTGAAGAAAGAACTGACACCTAGTCTGACATCTGCCAAGCCAACTAATGGCAAAAAGCATCCTTTCAGCATCACGAAAGGACCCAGCCAGGAAAGAAAACCCAAGGTCTTCGTTCCCAACACTCCAGTTAAAAGCAACTGCAAGCACTGTGACAAGCCAGGTCACACAGCTAACGAATGCTGGAGGATAGTCGGCGTATGTCTGCACTGTGGAAGCCGCAAGCACCGTATCCCCGAGTGCTTGCTACTGAAGGAGAATGAGAGGTGCACTAATGTGCCTAAGTAACAGGGGAGACTGCAAGCCCTGCATGATGAAGAGCCCGCTGAAGAAGGTGGCGTGGTAGAAGGTACCATACAAATTTTCTCCTTATCAGCATTGGTTTTATTTGATACTGGGGCAACTCATTCATTCATATCTCAAAACTTTGCTCATACTCTGAATGCTAAACCTATATCTATGGGATGTGAATTTTCTGTCACAACACCACTGGGAGAGAAGGAGAAATTGAATAAATATTTTCCATCTGCCGATGTAATGATTGAAGAACATAACCTAAAAGCCGACCTGGTGTGTATGCCCATAAAAGGCTATGACATAATTCTTGGAGCCGACTAGTTGTCCACTTATGGGGCAAGTGTCGACTGTAAGAAAGGGAAAGTTACATTTAGTGATATCCCTAAGTTGTCATTCATTGGGATTAGACATAAGAGACGGATGTCTCTAGTCTCTGCCATAAAGGACCACAACATGATAAGGAAAGGTTGCAATGTTTTCCTTGCGGCCGTAATAGTTGAAAAGAAGGGGTTTAAGATAGAAGACATACACATAGTCCAGGACTACCCCGATGCGTTCCACGAAGATCTGCCAGGGATTCCTCTAGAACGTGATGTCAACTTTTCCATTGAGTTGATCCTTGGAGCTACCCCGGTATCACGTCAACCGTACCGGATGTCACCTGCCGAGCTAAAGGAACTAAAAACGCAACTGATGGAGCTATTAGAGAAGAGATTCATCAGACCAAGTACTTCCCTATGGGGAGCACCTGTGCTGTTTATTAAGAAGAAAGATGGGTCGATGAGGCTATGTATCGACTATCGACAACTCAATCAGCTAACTATCAAGAACAAGTACCCATTACCCCGAGTCGATGAACTTTTCGACCAGATATCTGGAGCTCAATATCTTTCCAAGATTAACCTCCAGTCTGGTTATCATCAAATGAGGATCAAGGAGGACGACATCTTCAAAATGACGTTCAGGAGCAGGTATGGACACTATGAATTCATTGTAATGCCTTTTAGTCTGACCAATGCTCCTACATCCTTTATGCAACTCATGAACAGCATCTACCGACCATATCCTGACAAGTTCGTGGTCATCTTCATTGATGACATCCTCATATTCTCTAAAACCAAGGAAGAACATGAAGAACACATGAGGATTGCACTGCAAGTCTTGCGAGACAACAAATTATATGCAAAGCTGAGCAAGTGCGAATTCTTGCTCGAAGAAGTGTCTTTCTTGGGCCATGTCATCTAAAAGGACGGCATATCTGTTGATCCCTCCAAAGTCAAAGCCTTACTTAATTGGGAGAGACCAACCAACGTCATAAAAATCAGAAGCTTCTTAGGACTGACTAGTTACTATAGGCGGTTCATAAAGGACTTCTCTAAGATCGCCGTTCCTCTCACACGTCTTACACGAAAGGAGAATCCCTACTCCCGGAGTAAAGAGTGTGAGAAGAGTTTTCAAACTCTCAAGGAATGTCTGACCTCCGCTCCTGTTCTCACTCTTCCAATAGAGGGAGAAGGTTTCTCTATCTATATCGACGCCCCAAGAATTGGGCTTGGCTATGTATTGATGCAGAAGGAGATAGTCATTGCCTACTCTTCAAGACAACTGAAGACGTATGATGTCAACTATCCCGTGCATGATCTTGAGTTGGTTGCCGTGGTCTTCGCCTTAAAAATCTGGAGACACTATTTATATTGTGAGCAATTCACAATCTATTTAGACAATAAAAGTCTGAAGTACTTATTCTCTCAAAAGGAACTTAACATGAGGCAGAGAAGGTGGCTTGAATACCTGAAAGATTTTGATTTCAACATCCAGTACCATCCAGGCAAGGGAAATGTTGTGGCTGATGCTCTTAGTAGGAATCCGATGGCATCTTTCTCAAGTCTAGCTTTGGGCGAGATGCAACTACTAGAACAATTCACAAGGTTAGACTTGAATATTGAATATAGGGATGATCGAGTCTTGGTTGCCAATATCAAGATTCAATCTGACATGCTAGGGGAGATCAAAGCACAATAAGATAGCGATCCATTCTTGGTTCGCATCAAGGAAACCTTAGCTGAAAGACCTGATTTTGCTATGACGGAGGATGGAAGGCTGATATTCCAAGGAAGGACGTGTGTTCTAGACAATGAAGAACTAAAAAGAAAGTTAATGGATGAAGCTCATCAGACAAAGTACACCATTCATCCTGGAGGAACCAAAATGTATCAAGACATGAAAAGAATGTTTTGGTGGCCGAACATGAAGACAGAGGTTGTCGAGCATGTTGCTCATTGCCTTACTTGTCAATAAGTAAAGGCAGAACACATGCGCCCTGCTGGTGTACTCAGGCCATTAGGTATTCTGGAGTGGAAATGGGAAAGCATTGGCATGGACTTCATCATCGGTTTACCCAAGACTCGTGGTGGACACGACGCCATATGGGTCATTGTCGACCGACTAACCAAATCCACACACTTCCTACCTATTAAGAGTAAGTGGTCTGTGGAAGTATTAGCTGCTCTATATGTCAAGGAGATCATAAGACTGCATGGAGTGCCATCATCCATTGTCTCGGATCGAGATCCGAGATTCACCTCTCATTTCTTGAAGGGACTACAGACTGCACTTGGTACTAAGCACAATTTTAGTACTGCTTTTCACCCACAAACTGATGGGCAGATTGAGAGAAATAATCAGATTGTAGAAGATATGTTAAGAGCTTGCACCATAGATTTGAAAGGCTACTGGAATGAGCACTTATCTTTGATTGAGTTCACCTACAACAACAACTACTAGGTAAGTATTAAAATGGCACCATTCGAAGCACTTTATGGTAGACACTATAGATCTCCTGCATGCTAGAATGAAGTTGGAGAACAGCAATGGCTAGGCCCGGACATGGTACAAAATACAACCAAGGATATACAAGTGATTCGAGATCGGCTTAAGATTGCTCAATCCAGACAAAAGAGTTATGCAGACAAGAGGAGGCAAGATTTAGAATTTCAAGTGGGGGACCATGTACTCTTAAGATATCCCCTACCTGTGGCATCCAAAGATTTGGTGTTAAAGGAATGCTCAGTCCAAGATTCATCGGTCCTTTTGAAGTGCTCGAAAGGGTTGGTGAGGTTGCTTACCGGATGGCATTACCACAAAATCTAGCATATGCACACAATGTGTTTCATGTTTCCATGCTGAGGAAATAAGTGTACGATCCTAGGCACATCATTCGCCATGAGAAGTTGGTGCTGAACAAGGACATGACATATGAGGAAAAACCAGTGAAGAGACTAGAACAAAAGGTACAACAACTCAAGAACCGTCCCATCCATGTGGTTAAAGTACAATGGAATAACCGTGGAGTGGAAGAAGCCACATGGGAACCTGAAGGAATCATTAGGCGAAACTACCCTGATCTTTTCGATAAGACATTCTCTCCTTTATGGTCATATGAATTTGGGGGCCAAATTCTTTTTAAGAGTGGGAGGATGTAGCAACCCGATATTTTAAATAATCAAATAAATAAAAATAATGAAAGAAATGAATTAAATAAAAACCCAATAAATATGAGAAAGTAAAGGGCTTGTCATATTAGCTCACTTAAAGGTTAATGGGCCAAATTAGGAGTTGGATTATGGGTTAAGAGGGAAATACCCAAGAAATTCGTGACCATAATTATGGGGAAAATAGAAATGGGTAAGTGAGGGATTTAAACCATGTAAATTAACAAAGAAAGGAAATCAAATTCATGACCCACCATGGCAAGTATCATCTAATGGCAATCCCACTCCAATTTGGAGGGGAGATCATTAAAACAAGGAAGGGAGCTAGCTAGAACCACACCCCATGTTTCCTAGTTAGGATAGGACACGGAAAAAACCCTAGACATATAAGAACTCGACCTAAGGCTTAGAGGGAAGGTTCTACATTGTCTTGGGGTCATGGGAGGCAGTGCTAGGGTGCTAGGAATAGAGGAGAATGGCTAGAGAATGGAGCTTCTTCCCCAACCGTGCTCTGCTGCGACCTGTGCACAAACTGGACTTTGATCATCACAAATGTAGGTATTCTCGGGCCAAAGAAGAATCTAACTCATCCTATCTTGTAGTGCATCTTGTCTACTTTCATTTGCAAGTGATTTTCCTAAATTCCATCATGAATCCATCAAGTTATAATTGTTTTCCCATCGACGTGCATGTCTAACCATTTCTTGTTCATGCTAATTTGCATGCCTTATGAGACCCAATTGTTTCGGTCCAAAGGCATAGAGCTCTTCTACTTGATGTCCCCTACATGTTTCATGTTCACCTCTTTTTCCCATGTGCCCTAGTTTGAGAGATATAAATGTTGCATGATATTCGCTACATGGTTCCTACGTTTTCTGCATTTTCGGTTTGAATGTTGAATCGCGAGCGCATCAGGCGACGCGATTCAAGTGACGGGTATCGCGTCGGCTTTGGCTGTCGTGATTACCTGAAATGCAACAAGCCAAGTCAACGTGCTTTGGGCGCATCCCGTGCCTCAAACTGTGCGGCGTTGACCTGTCAGACGACTACTGAAACGCGACCGCTAAGGTCGTCGCGTTTCGCTGTGTTTTCCCGCCTCTGGGAAAGCTCGCCGTTCGAACATTTAGGGTTCTATAACGCGACGGTCTCCATCGTCGCATTTTGGCACGCCTGATAAACACGACCATAACACCCGTCGTGATTTTCATGCATTACTCCAGCAGCGTACCTTGTCTTATTTAAGTGATTATTTGGGTTAATTAAGCATGTGTATACCCCGTAAAGTTGTGTAATGAATAGTAAACCATCATGTTATTAAAAATTCATTTTATGTCACATAATTCTTTAATTTAAACGATACTATGCACGATCATTCAATGTTCATGATTTCATGCACATACACACACGAAACTTACATCCTTGCCATAAAATCATGTAGAAAAGACTTGAATAATTTATCTGGTAATTTACTTTAATAATTGCACATTATTCCCCATTTTAATAATGACATTGTTTCCTCTTTATTATGTGGTTTTGGAACACCGATATCGCCGCTCCACTATTCTAGAATTCCTCTAGAACGTCGAGCAAACTTGTTCCCTCGACACACTACTCTCTTGACAAGTTGGAACCTCTCTATCGGACATTCCGTTCAAGTAGACAAGGGACCTTTCGTTAAGACCTCCGTAAGACTTCGTACTCTGTAGATTCCCTCGTGGAGACCGAGCTAGTTGTACCCTAACGCCCATAACACCCTTAGGGATCAATATGATCCAAATGGCTTTAGAAGTTCTCTCTTATCTTGACTCACGCCGATCCTCTGGACCTGTGCATAACATGGCCAGTGGAAGGGTTGTGAATTCCACCTGACTACCAACACCAATTCTGCATGTTGTGCAACTGTTACTATCGCCCGTTTAATAGACGTTTTATGTGCAATGACCTATAGTTCTCATCTATACTCTACTCGCTCATCTATTCGCACTCTCTCTGCTATCTCGTCTATTCATCTAGTACTCTCATCTATATCTTGGTACTCTCTATTGGCCATTTGACTAATTGTCTAAAGATAAACAATATAACTAATGTCTGGCAATATATAAAGGGCCCGGTCAGGTCCTGGGAGGTGCGCCCAAAACTGCTATTTGCCCGCGGGAGTTAAATGACCAGAGTGTTTGGCATTACACTCAAGTGCTATCTATCTTGACTATCTAAATGACAATAAAAGTGCTATACTATACTTGTTGTGCTATTTTTACACTTTGTGCTATTTGTGCTATGGCCATCCTGCTCTGTGCTATATTTCGAAACTTGTGTTGTTTCAATCACATGCTATCGTGCTATCTCTTACGTTACTTGACTCTCTCGCTCTATCATGTAGTAACTCAGCTTTTAATCCATTAATCTTGTAAAGTTGTCTGCACTATGAGATATAAATCCTATTGGGCATTGTCACTCACCCTACGTTATTTGTCATTGTGTCTCAGGTGAGGCTGAGGAAAATGAGTACACTCACGAGGATGGGGAGGACCAGGAGTGATCCACGAGTGCCATGACGTCACCAAGTTATCCTAGATTGTCTTAGTAGTCTTTTATTTCCATCTTGTGTATTAGAGTCAATTGGGCCCTATGTTATGGTTCTGAGTTACTTGATGTAATAGACATTAGTTGAATTATCAATAAAAGTTATTTAGTTTCGTATTATTAAATTATCCAATGGTTTTGTTGTCTATTCTACGCTCTATACTCACTTACTTGCAACTGCCTCACGTTCTGATATTCTGCGTCGGGGCGTGACAATCAACAACAACAACAGGACATCGGTGAGATAGATCCGGTACTAGGTACCCAATACGACATTTTGAAACATCTGGATCAGACTCCTACAAAAATCTACATTCTTGAATTGATCAAGAGGTCCCAGACCCATCAGGACGCCTTAAGAACTTTTATTCAAAGAGTCATGGTTAATGAGGACATGAACCCCAAAAATTTGCCATCGGTTCTATTAATTGTTACCAAGGGGCAAACAATTACTTTTGCAGATAGTGAGCTACCTCCTCCCTATTGAACCACTCCTATATTTTACCCTTATATTTTGGTGATAACCAAATTTATGATTAATTAAATATTATTAAAAATTAATATCATATTTTTCTAATAAATATAAATTTATGGTATTACGGTGATAACAAAACTTATGCTTAATTAAATATTATTAAATATATTAAATATTTTGTTTTTCCTAATAAAATTAAATTTATCGAATTATTGTTTTGTGATTTGCACTAAAAAGCTTAATCGATGTCCATTCAATATACATCGATTTCAGTTCACAAAGTGCCACATCGATTTGCTTGAAAATATGGATTTCACTGCAACATCGATTTGCTTGAAAACAGAATTTGCCTCTCACATCGATTTGGTAAGTGAAACATCGATTTGCTTCAAACATCGATTTGATATGTGAAACATCGATTTGTTTCAAACATCGATTTGATAAGTGAAACATCGATTTGCCTCTCACATCAATTTGATAAGTGAAACATCGATTTGCTCTCACATCAATTTGCTCTCATAAGGATTTGATAAGTGAAACATCGATTTCCTTCAAACATCGATTTGATAAGTGAAACATCGATTTGCCTCTCACATTGATTTGATAAGTGAAACATCGATTTGCTCTCATATCAATTTGCTCTCACAAGGATTTGATAAGTTAAACATGGATTTGCTCACACATCAATTTGCTCTCATAAGGATTTGATTAGTGAAACATTGATTTGGTCACTCAAACATGGATTCGCTTGTAAAATCATGGATTTGGTCACTCAAACAAGGATTCGCTTGTAAAAATATGGATTTGGTCACTCAACATGGATTCGCTTGTAAAAACATGGATTTGGTCACTCAAACATGGATTCGATCATTTAACCATAGATTTCCTTTATAATTCAAAGTGTCTTTTGGCATCTAGTGAAAAAGTTATATATTATTGATTTGCGTAATCTTCTATCTTTCTGACAGAAGATCTTTTTGCTTATCTATCTAGATCTCTTCTTTCCTGCCAACAAAAGGGGGTTATTTACTACTTCTGGGTGGCAATAGGAAACATAGAGGTATAAACCTTTTTGAAAGAAACACTCTTTTATCTAAACACTTTCTTCTATGCTTGCAGACCTCGTAGACCACAAAATATCAGAAGAAAGAGAAGATGAGCAATGGCTAGAACTCCAACGGATTTGTTCAAAGCTGCTCATATAAAAGATAAAGCAAGGCTGAAAAGGAAGCAAGAGCTTTCCTGAAGATTTTTTAAGAGTGTACATCATGTGAGGAACCTCAACTCCATACACACTCAAAGGAAAAGAGAGAAAGAGCCTGAGCCCAAGAAGAAGTGTTCAAACATCTGAAGCCCTCAAGCTTCAAGCTCTTTTTTCCTCTCTTCACTCTCTCTATGTGTATCTTTGTAATCTGGGGGAGAGAGTCTTTTCGCTGAGAGTTCTTTTAGTTGGTTTTCATTTGTTCCAACTCTTAGATTTGTTCTTTCTTTTCTAAGAAAGACTTCTGTCCAATTGTAGGACTGTATACAGTGTAGAACCTAGTTGGAGGTTTAAGTCTAGCAGAACCGCACTGGGGTTTGTACCAGGAGGTTGGCTTCTTGACCTGTAAAAGAAGTGGGTTGCCTTCTTGCTAGGGAAAGAGAAGAAGACCAGCTAGGGTGCTGGGTGTTGTATTGTCCTTGAGGGGGACTGTACCCTTGGTTAGTAAAATCCCAAGAGATTGCTTGGGGATTGGACATAGGACTTCTATGTGTGAAGGGCCGAACCAAGATAAATTCCTTGTGTCCTTTGTGTGATTGTTTATTTGCTTCCGCACCGCTACTCTTTATCACACTCAACTAACCAAACTTTCAAGTGATAATTTTTTGTGTTCAAGTTTCTATTTCAGATTTCAGAAAACCTATTCACCACCCCTCTAGGTTAGCTTGCTGTCGTACCAAAAGGGCCAACAAGTGGTATCAGAGTGAGGTTCTCTGATCAATCAAGAAGATCCAACGATCTTAAAGAAGATCCATGGTAGCTCAAGGATATGCTGAAGGTTAATCAGTCACCAGACCTCCATTCTTTGATGGATAGGACTACCAATATTGGAAGATGCAAATGGAATGCTTCATTTGAGGCATAGACTTTGATCTGTGGCAGGTAATAGAGGTAGGTGATTATGTTGTTACCTCTGCTGCTGGCACTACTGCCATTACTGTAGCTGATAAAATTAAATTATCTTTAAACTTTAAGGCTAAGAACTATCACCATAACAAATTAGGGCTATACCCACAGAATTTACCTACAGTAGGGTAATACGTAGGTATATATCACAATTATAAATGTTACATCTGTCTGTTGCAAGGTTATGCACACGCTTTTTTTAGTCATATGTAGATATGAATATATAGTTCTGGTTTGTACAAAAGTGTGAGCGAATATATTTATTTTAGCCATAGTTTATTAATAAGTGTAACAAAAAGATATATACACCTATGAATAGTTATTAAATATAGGTATTGATCTATTCATAATATCCTACAAAAATAGGAACCGTGAGTGTAGGGTTCGGCGCCAATACTTCCCTTGCGCAGGAAATAAAAAGACTGGAATATGTAAGGGTTCGGCGGATACCTCCTCCTCCTGAAGCGACCGCGCCTCTGGCCACCATCGTCGCCTTCCAAGCCCGATGCCGACCGCGTCCTCGGCCACCATCATCGTCGTCCAAGCAAGATGCCGACCGTGATCATCACGCCGTAGCACGCCCTCGGCCACCATCGTCATTGTCTAAGTCAGACGCCGACCGCACCCTCGGTCACCGTCTTCGTCATCGAAGCCGGACCCCAACCACGCCCTCGGCCACCATCGTCGTCGTCCAAGCAAGATGCCCGAAGCTCTCTTCTGTGCCCATTCTAGCCCCTACTTCCAAACTCGAGGAGAAGCATGGGTCGTCATCATCGTCTCTGCTCCTTCATCCAAGGTACGACCCGCCAACACCCCATCGCAGTCCCACATTTTTTTCCTCGCACGAATTGGGAGAACATTTCCCCATTCCAGGGCAGTGTTCCTTCTTCCACTTGCCCATTAAACTCTTGTAGGTTGCTTGCTACTGTGCTTCATCCTTCACTATTTTCCCCATTAGGTAAGTTCGATTTTCACATTGATCTTTGGAAGGGTGAGTGATGGCTCCTGTTGCAAGGCAAGAGGTGCTTTCACCATGTGAATGCTCTGTTCCAACTCTTTTCATTTAAAAATATTTCTCTCTTTTTCTATCAGGACCCTGAAGCCAGCCCATGAACGACAAACAATGGAAAAAATATATATAGATAAAATGTTACTCAGACCCTTTCGTTTCATCCGACTTTTCATTTTGGCCTCAGTGGATACGTTATATTATTATATGGGAGAAATGTTACTAGTGTTACAAGCTAGGATTATATACTTTATAATCTTTGATTTTCAGATCAAACAACGTGAAAAGGGAAACATGATAAGCTCCCTTCAGGCCATTCACAGGCCACTGTCATCTCATGAACACAACAAATTGACTATTCTCGTTTGATTTTATTTTTGAGAAGGGAGAATATGACCGTAGCCTACATGGCTCATTTACTCACACTAGGCCCGCCAGAGAGGGAAAACAATGACCGCAGCCTATTGAAACTTGATTCTCTATGGCAGATCTATCGGGAAGGGATAATATAGACCTGCTCTACTTAAGTCTGATTCACTAGGCTCACAAGACCCCTGAGATTTGGCTCAATGCTAGCGGGACACCTCTTATTAGACCTATTATCGTTGAATGATCAGTCGGTCATTGAAAGAAAATTTCTCCAAGCCGCACCTCTGGGAAGTAATCTTTAAATGAAAGGAGTTTGCAAAGTCATTCGTTCCATGCATCCCCCTCCCCAAGTGGTGTAAACATCCACCAGTGTAGAGTACTTTTGTAAAGTAATATAAATGGCATTTGTTCATGCACTTTAACTAGTAATGCGAATATGGAATCGGTCGACAAGGTTTTAATATCAATTTACCGTAGTGCTTAGATCTTATTTATTGAATAATGCTACAATAATTTTGTTCAACTCTCTTGCCTGATACGTCACTTTAACAGCTTAATCCCGAAGTTATATCTTTCAAGATCTTTTCAGAACAAACACTTGGACAGATTCTTTAAAATGAGTGTGTTGTTCCCTATTCTAATGTTCATACTTAGTGGGGACCATTTCCTTTGTTGAATGGGAGGGGCTCTGAAGTCTACATAGTATACTCTAGAGTTTACATAGCACATTATTTAATGGTTTTTATTTTATGTAGTTGTTTTACGTATACTTATAGAAGAAGACGATGGGCTGGAGTTGGATGGACATGTCAAGGTATTTGTTGAGATGTACATCCCTTTGTTCATAAGTACTTGGGGATGAATGAATAAGTAACTTTGATGTATATGTCTATTTGTGTAGAGACACAAAGGAGTATTATGATGGTGCAGATGAGTTCATTTCCTTTGCATTTGACGGCAGATCGAACAATCACATGATTAAATGTCCATGCCTCCATTGTGCGTGCACAAGAAGATTGGATAAGAAAACAGTAAGAGAGCACCTATACTTCAATGGAATCATTAAAGACAAGCAGTTTTGGAAATTTCATGGTGAACCATCAAATGTACAAGTGGAGGAGGAGATTACAAATACTGGCTTACATGAGATGCTACGTGATGCATTTGGGATGGCAAAAGATGCAGACGGTCAAGATTCAAGCATAGGTGTTAAGGATAAAGATGACAACACTAAAAGGTTTTATAAGTTAGTGAAAGATGCTGAACAGCCATTATACCTTGGGTGTACTAAACACACCAACCTTTCTTTCATTGTTAGGATGTTCAACATTAAGTGCATGGGGAAGTGGAGTAATAAATCGTTTGACTTGATGTTGAAGTTGGTAAAAGAGGTTCTTCTAGATGGAGACGTATTTCCAGATTCATTTTTTGAGGTGAAAAAAGTTATTAATGATTTGGGAATGTCGTATGACAAGATTGATTCATGTCCCAATGATTGCATGCTTTATTGGAAAGAAAATGAGGAACTTCAGTCTTGTCTAAGATGCTGAGAAAGTAGATGGGAATTTAATGAAAAGATTGGCAATGATGATAAAAAAATACGGAAAGTACCCAAAAAAGTTCTTCGACATTTTCCAATCATTCAACGGTTGCAAAGGTTGTATATGTGCTCAAAATCTACAGCTAACATGAGATGGCATTTTGACCAATGTCGTGAAGATGGCATTCTACGTCACCCTGCAGACTCTGCTTGTTGGAAAACATTAGATGATGTGGATGGCTTTGGTTTGGAGGATAGAAATATACGGCTTGGTCTTGCTATTGATGGATTCAACCCTTTTAGCACTATGTCAATTAGTCACAGCACTTGGCCTGTGCTCTTGATACCATATAATTTGCCACCATGGGAATGCATGAAAAGCCCAAACATATTTTTATCTTTACTAATCTCTGGTCCAAAGGCACCTGGCAATGATGTAGATGTATATCTACAACCTCTAATAGAGGAGTTGCAGATGTTATGGCATGGAGTTGAAACTTTTGATGCTTTCACTGGGTCAATGTTTCAGATGTGTGCTGCCATTTTATGGACCATTAATTATTTTCTAGCGTATCCTTGTCTTTCTAGATGGAGTACGAAGGGTCGATTGGCTTGTCCTATATGTAATAAGGACACATGTTCTACTTGGTTATTTGCTAGTGGAAAACATTTTTATCATGGACATCGTAGGTGGTATATATATTGCAACATCTCAAAAAAGGTATTACTACAGTTATAAACAATCAGTATAGATGACCTCTACACTTACATTTATTTATCATCATCTCAAAAAGGTATTACTACGGTTATGAAACCATAAGTATAGATGGCAATACCTATAGTTTTTAAGAATTTTACCTATGCTTTTTATAAGTCTTTACCTACGGTTAATATTTGTATGAATAATCTGACATATACCTACGATTATTTTTCTGTGGGTATAGGATTTAGTCACGCGCGTATGCATGTCGGATTCAAACTGTAGCACTTTCCGTAGGTAAAAGGTTTTACCTTCGAATTTTTGGCATATACCTATAGTTGTTACGCGAAGCTATATGTCATTTTTTTTGTAGTGTATCTATGTTGAGCTTTATCTAAAAGAGAATTCAGTAGAGTATCTACATGTAAATCTGGTAAAGAAATATGTGATAAACTGCAGATAACTTATGAGGGAACAAATAAAGTGAAACAAACTAGGATAGATATTCTTGTCTCACAATATGAGCAATTTAAAATCCTTCCTAATGAAAATATTACTCAAATGTATAATAGATTTTCAAGCATAGTAGTAGGTCTAAGCTCCCTTGGTAAAAATCTTTCTGATGAAGAAAATGTCAGAAAGATACTTAGATCTTTAACTCTTTCATGGACCCCTAAGGTCATCGCTATTGAAGAAGCCCATGATCTAACCAAGTTTTCTATTGATAAGCTAATTGGTTCCCTCATGGCACATGAAATTAATATGGAGCAACTATCTGAAAGCTCATCAAAGAAAAAATGTACTAATGCTTTTAAAGTTACAGCTACTCCTTCCACCTCTTCATCTTCTTCTAGTTCAAAAAATGCAGGTTCTGAAGACAGTGATGTAGATGAAGTTCTGTCCAAGCTTCAGAAAATTCTCAAGAAGAAGAAAAATGGATCATGAAGGATTCAAAAGAAAGAGAAAAAGGAGACAGAACTAGTCTGCTATGAATGCAGAAAACCTAGACATCTGAGACCAGATTGTCCAAGAATTAAGAAGACTGGTCAACCAGAAAAATCCAAAAAGAAGCACAAGAAATTCAAAAGAAAAGCCAAGGTGGCTGCTTAGGAAAATGAAGAGGCCACAAGCTCAGAATCATCAAGCTCAGAATCGGAGAAAGAGCAGGTAAGTCTAGCCCTCATGGTAGGACTAGATGAGGTACATTCTGACCCATTTTTTGATTCATGCACTGATTCAGGGTCCGAGTCTGAAGACTTAAAAGAAGTCTTTAATGAACTATATGAAAAACATAAGGGTGTTGTAAAAGAATTAAAAAATCTGAAAAACAACACTACTTGCTTGGAAAACACCAATTTTGATCTTAAATCCGAATTGGAGCAACTAGAAAAATAATTAAAGGACAATAAAGATAATAATTATCTTTTAAATAAAGATATGAAAAGCAAGAATAATGAGAAGTCAGAGTTAGATGAAAAATTAAAAACTCTAACTAAAGAAAATCTCTATTTAAAAGAATCAGTTAGAAAATTAACTAGAGGGAAAACATCTTTAGCCCTATGCTGAAAAGGGTCAAAATCTAGAAATAATAAACAAGGGCTTGGATACATACCTCCGGAAAAAAGAAAACAAGCCATAATTCTAGGAAATTATCCTTTGCCAAAATTTGTAAAAGAAACTAAAATGCCTCAGAAAAAGGCCCCTGAAATGAATAAGCTTTATCAAATGAAAAAGGTTTCTAAAAATCATGTTCTAAACAGACATCATAGAAATAATAAGAACTGCAAAATAGATTATATTCATTGTTGTTCTCATTGCAATAAATTAGGACACATAGTAAACACCTGCACAACAAGGCACTTAGTTTGGATTCCTAAAGGTTATTTTCATGCATCTAACCATCAAGAACCTAAAAAGATTTGGGTACCTAATTCTGCGTAGTTTATTTGCAGGATAGCCTTGGAGCATCAAGAATAAAGGATGCTCAAGGCACTGATGACTGCCAACTCTTCATCGATCTCTTATCTGAAGAGGGAGTAGTCAGTATTTAATTTTAAAATTTAGTATTACTAACAATTATTTGCAGGTCTCATTCAGGTGGAGTCTCTCATTAAGGGGGAGCACAGACTAAGGAGGAGTTATTCTTTAATGTCAATCATTGTTGAACCCCTCAATGGTAAGAAATTTTCACAAAGGGGAGAGAATGCATGGTAAGATACTTCCTTTTTGGTTAGTGACAAAAAGGAGGAGAGAATTATCTATGAATTTTCTATATTTTCTATACTTTAAGTATTTTTGTCATAAAATTCTCGTAAATTTTGTCATCACCAAAACGGGGGAGATTGTTGAACCACTCTTATATTTTACCATTATATTTTGGTGATAACAAAATTTATGATTAATTAAATATTATTATAAATATTTAATATCATGTTTTCCTAATAAATATAAATTTATGGTATTTTGGTGAAAATAAACCTTATGATTAATTAAATATTATTAAATATATTTAATATTATGTTTTTCCTAATAAATAAAAATTTATGGAATTATTGTTCTGTGATTTGCACTAAAAAGCTAAATCGATGACCATTCAATATACATCGATTTCAATTCACAAAGTGCCACATCGATTTGCTTGAAAATATGGATTTCACTGCAACATCGATTTGCTTGAAAACATGGATTTGCCTCTCGGATCGATTTGGTAAGTAAAACATCAATTTGTTTCAAACATCGATTTGATAAGTGAAATATCGATTTGATAATTGAAACATTGATTTGCTTCAAACATCGATTTGCCGCTCATATTGATTTGATAAGTGAAACATCGATTTGCTCTCACAAGGTTTTGATAAGTGAAACATCGATTTGCCTCTCACATCGATTTGATAACTGAAACATTGATTTGCTTTCACATCGATTTGCTCTCACAAGGATTTGATAAGTGAAACATGGATTTGCTCACACATCGATTTGCTCTCATAAGGATTTGATAAGTGAAACATGGATTTGGTCACTCAAACATGGATTCGATCATTTAAAGATAGATTTCCTTTGTATTTCAAAGTGACTTTTAGCATCTAGTGAAAAAGTCATATATTATTGATTTGCGTAATCTTCTATCTTTTTGACAGGAGATCTTTTTGCGTATCTTTCTTGATATCTTCTTTCCTGCCCACAAAAGGGGATTATTTACTACTTCTAGGTGGCAACAGGAAACATAGATGTATGAACCTTTTTGACAGAAACACTCATTTATCTAAACACTTTTTTTCTATGCTTGCAGACCTCATAGACCACAAAATATCAGAAGAAAGAGAAGATGAGCAACGGCTACAACTCCAACGGATTTGTTCAAAGCTACTCATATAAAAGATAAAGCAAGGCTGAAGAAGAAGCAAGAGCTTTCCTGAAGATTTTTTAAGAGGGTACATCCTGTGAGGAACCTCAACTCCATATACACTCAAAGGAAAAGAGAGAAAGAGCCCGAGCCCAAGAAGAAGTGTTCAAACATCTGAAGCCCTCAAGCTTCAAGCTCTTTTTTTCTCTCTTCACTCTCTCTGTGTGCATCTTTGTAATCTGGGGGAGAGAGTCGTTTCGCTGAGAGTTCTTTTAGTTGGTTTTCATTTGTTCCAACTTTTAGATTTGTTCTTTCTTTTCTAAGAAAGACTTCTGTCTAGCTGTAGGATTGTATACAGTGTAGAGCCTAGCTGGGGGTTTAAGTCTAGCAGAACTGCACTGGGGTTTGTACCAGAAGGTTGGCTTCTTGACGAGTAAAAGAAGTGGGTTGCCTTCTTTCCAGGGAAATAGAAGAAGACCAGTTGGGGTGCTGGGTGTTGTATTGTTCTTGAGGGGGACTGTACCCTTGGTTAGTAAAATCCCAAGAGGGTTCTTTGGAACTGGACGTAGGACTTCCATGTGGGAAGGGCCGAACCAGGATAAATTCTTTGTGTCCTTTGTGTGATTGTTTATTTACTTCCGCACCGCTACTCGTTATCACACTCAACTTACCAAACTTTCAAGTGATAATTTTCTGTGTTCAAGTTACTATTTCAGATTTCATAAAACCTATTCACCCCCCCCCCCCTCTAGGTTAGCTTGCTGTCGTGCCAAAAGGGCCAACACTCCTGAGGCCAGAAGAATGCCTCTGTGCGTGACGTTGACCATAAACAAGGTGGCCGTTAACGCCGCCCTAGTTGACACTAGAGCATCGATAAATGGGTGTCATCTCAGCACTCTACGGTCATGCAACATATCCAAACGCCACTTGCAGCCAACTCCTACCACTATTGCAGCTTATGATAATTCCAGGTGGGCCTGCCATGGTGTCATCTCCCTACAGGCAGAACTGGGCCCGCTTGCGATGACTGTGGACTTTTATGTGCTTGATATTGATCCAACTTTTAAAACTATTCTAGGCCAACCTTGGATTGAAGCACTAGGGGCAGTCCCCTCCACAGCACATCAGTGTTTGAAATTTCCATTCCAGGGACGGATTGTCAAAGTCAAGAGTGCTTCTACTACCCGCACGATCGAAGTTATTAAAAAGATCATGCCAGTGGTCTGGCCCTCCAACAAACCTATTATCTTGGTGCTTGATGTAAATTTCCCATGGGCCTATACTTTTTCTTCTAGTTTCCAAATAATGTCTCCATCAGTGGCGGCTGCCAAAAGGGCCACACCATCAGACAGCAAGGGCTGGAACATCATGTTCAAAATTGGATACCAACCAGGGAAGGGGCTCAGAGCTCATCTCCATGGGAGGACCAAGGCTATCACCAGCTCCAAGCAAGTCACTAGACACGACCTTGGGTATAAAGAAGAAATCAAGCCATGGATAGTTTTCTCCTCCACTTTGAAGCCAGATCGACAACCCCTCACCTGGTCATTATATTGTCATTTTGTCAGAGGACCCATACAGCCAGGATATGATACTATCATGGTAGGGGCATATCTCACCAATTACGATGTCCATGGACGTCATATTGCCCACCACATGACACTGATGCTTACATATAAAGCCATGGAGGCCCTGCGACCTGATAAAAGGAGGAAGACTGACGATCCAGAGGCAGAATGGTACAAATGGTTCAACATGAAAGATATCACGATAGCATTAAGTCGTCTGTTCTGGGATGGGGATCTCACCATGCCCCCAACAATTTAAGAATTGGTGGAGCCCCCATCAGCAATCACTTTCAAGCGACAATTGCCTAGGAATGGTAAAGATATTGGAGAATTGGATCCGTTTTGTGAAGAAAACAACACTGTAGATAATGTAAGGCCCTCGAATTTTAGCCTATTTTAGTTAAATTTTATCATGTGATTTGTATATACCTTATGTATAAATTGAGTGCATATGTGTATATATGTATAAGTAGTTATTTTGTACATGTATATATGTATATATTACATACATAGTGCATTATTTAATTATTAATTGATGTACATAGCATGTATGTATCTAGTGTAGGTAGAATTAATGAAATTATGTGTTCTGGCTGAAAAGTCACTTGGCGTCAACATGAGTTGATGTTGAGTGGAGGTCGGTGACCACATCGATGGATGCCAACCTCATATAGGCGGCCAGTGATGTTGCCGTCTAAAACCCAGATCTTATTGGCTTTAGATTCGGAAACGCCCACGATTTCTTCGCTCTCTATTTTAGAAACCATCGTCTAATGGCTACAACCCCTACCTTATCACGTCCCCGAACCCTTGACCTTATAAAACCCCTCTCTTCGTTGAGATTGGGTCCTATTGGCTCTTAAGTCAAAAAAAAAAACCCTAATCTTCTGTGCGAACTTGAGATTTGAAACCCTTTGATCCGACGATTTGACTCTCTATCTGGCATTCTACCACGACTGGAAGAGAGTCTGAACATCAAGGAAGGCTTCCCCGACTCCGATGTGCAGCAGGATTCATCACAGAACCCGGATCTGAGAGGTTTTGGAGGCTTCTTGGCACTAACCGAGGAGAGCTTCATCAACAAATATATCCCTTTAACGATTTTTTTAGAGGCAATTAACCCTTGACCATTGTTTATACATGCGTCTAGTAGGTCCTAGGTATTTTTCAGGATTTTATTCGTGTCCTGGAACCCCCGTTCTCCCTTGTTTTTGTGAGTTCTATCTGCATTTCTGCAGACAGGAACATAATGACAACATTTGCTGCCATTAAGATCACATGTTGGAGGCAACCTTTGCTACCGTTGACGTGGTTGGCGGCCACCAGTGTGCCGCTGAGTTCTTCAGGCAGTGATAGTGTGCTTGTCTGGCCTTTTTAATCTATTTTCTGGATTTTTGAATATGAGGATGTACTGTAAAAATGATATATTGTCAAGTATCTCCAGTGGATCATATTGTGTAATTATGATGAATTTTCGTTCATTTCATTATTTATTAAAATTTCTGAAATGAAATGTTAGGCATGTGTTAATCTTATAAATTTCTGTTTACATAGTTTTATGATGAACTAAGACTTCATGAAATTTATGTGAGTCATATACATGTGTTAGGTCATGTTATGAAAATTGGACAAATTTCTGATTTCTGTGTGATTTATTAAAATTTCTGAAACTAAAATGAGAGCTGTAAATAACCATGTTTAATCTAGTATAAATATGTTGGTTGTGAGATTGAGTCTTATGATTTTTACAGAACTGACTGATGACTATTTTCAGACATTTGAATTGCTAAGATCGACAATGTATATGTAAACTCTTTTTAAATGAATTTTTGGTAGAAAATGCATGATATTGTTCCAATTATCATAATTAGTGTATAACCCTAAAAATATATGAAAAATTGAGCATATGATGAATTACCTGTTTTCAACTTGTCATCAAAATTTCATATTGTTTGGATAATAGTAGATACTATTTTGGTTTTTAAATGAGAAATGACCATATTAAGCACATCGAAGGTGATTATGTATAACCCCATGATTATAGCATGTATAGGATCATGATGTGAGTTAATTATTTTTTGTAAACAGTAGTACCATGTTAGGGAAACTGAAGCTTATGCACCCATGTGAAATTGAGTATAATGGTAGTATACGGAATATAAACAATGTGTAAATGACGTGAAATTTGTATAAACTATGCCATGGGTGACACTGCTACCTTAGAGGGCTGTGAAACTGTACCATAGTAAAGTCCCTACAAGAAGGTTCATGTGTGTGAAAATCATATGGGCAATTAGGATGAAATCCTGGAGGTGGACAAGTACCACTGTTGAGGGTGGAGAGTGCTTCTCCCGGTTGTGCGCATTTAACAAAGATCTATCATTGTTTTACCTAGGTGATAGGTATGTGAATGTGATTGTGTCCTTCTAGAGGTGGTTTGGGCTATGTGTCACAGCACTTAACGTGATTAATGTGATTGTGCATAAGTGAAATGTTAAATTTTGCAATGTATAAATGGATATGTGAATGTGTGAAAACAATGTGATAGCATGCGGATTAGTGAAATTTTATATGAGTATGTTAAATCCATGTCAAAACAGCAAGCTAATCATGTTCATAATTGTATTAAGTGTATGAAAATGTACATACAATCCATGCTAGGTGTATTGCTTTCACTACGTGTGATTCCAAGCTTAGGTTGCATAAATATATTGTAGCATGAATTGAATAAGTTGTAAGTGGATTAAGTATGTCAAGGAAATGTGTAGAGAGCATGTAATAGGTCTCATACTTAATGTGAATGGAAATATAAAGCATGTATCATGTCCTTTAATGTTATAAGAATTGCAAGCATAGAATTTAGAGATTGTTAAAACCATGCTACAAGTGTTGATTGTTTCTTTTAGAAAGTAAAATGTGCATATGATGTGTGTATGTATAATGTGCATGGATTGCTTGCTGAGTCTATTTAGACTCACTCTTGCTTCGACATACATGTGTGACAGGTGATTCCTCTTTTTTGGAGGAGACAGTTAGGAGTGACTCCGAGCTGGAGGAGTAGCATCTCTTGTGGAGATTACGCTATTGTATTTTCATTTCATAAGTATGTAGTTAAGGATATTATGTAATTCAAATGTGGACAATGTAATTTGATTTAGAATTTCAATTATGTGAACTTTAGTTTCTTTCTTGTACTATATGGACTGTGGATAGAATGTGGATGATGGAATAATATTGTTGTTTAATTCCGCTGTTCTATGACTATATTTATGTACATCTTGACTTAGTGTATACGTTGGGTCAATGTCCCACTGTAGCAATGCTCATTATATCGATGTGGGTTGGTGTAATTGTACCGGTATAAGGAGGGTCGTTACAGATAAGCTCTGGCCAAGGTATTCCTAGCCCCCTAAACATTATGTGTTTTCAATTATTGTTTCTAAGTTTTCTTTCATTCCTCATTCACCTGCCCTTGTCCTCCAACTCTCGTCCGACGCTCTCAAGGTGTTAACTGCTCCTTCACACCACTTCGCCCTTTCTTTCAACGACACAGTTCCCTTCTTCTTCTGATGCCTTCAATTGTAGGGTGATTTGTCTCTTTCCTTAGGTTAATATGCTTTATTTGAAAAAAAAAAACTTTCCACTCCACTCTTTCCTCACTTCCCCAAATGATCGGACGGCGATCCCCTCCTTTCCCTCTCCTTCTTCAGACGACAATTCCCATCTTTCCCCTCTCCTTCTTCGAACGACAATCCCCATCCTTCCTCCTCCCTTTTCTTTGGATGGCGATCCCTGTCCTCCCCTTTGTTGTGCAACTATCCCTAAAAATATTGCTAATATATTGCTAAACATTTATCATAATGTTTTTGCTATCACAAAACCTTTTAATATATTTTAATATCTTTTTACTATCATATATGAAAATTAATATGCAAATACAAAGGCTTTTCATATATATTACTGAAAATTCATCTTAGCCAAAATTTATGTGAACACAGAATCTAAGTATCAACACTGAAACAAAATTTCTCTAAGTCCACAACGTATACTGTATATCATACTAACTCCAACTCTATAAAAGTCGAAGTATTGCTTCAATTGATGAACAAACTGGTAGTACTCCGACTCCGGAAAAGTCGAAGTTTGGCATGACTCTGACTCCTCAAAAGTCGAAGTCTTTATACCAAATGCTTATCCATTGAGCCTTACTCCGACTCCTTGAAAGTCGAAGTCAAACTTACTCTAACTTTATGTAAGTCGAAGTCTTGTTGATTGTACCTTACTCCGACTCCATAAAAGTCGAAGTCTGTTATCTATTTGTTGGCACTCCAACTTCTTAAAAGTCAAAGTCTGACATCGATTGGTGAACAAGCTTATATCACTCCGACTCTTAACAAGTTGAAGTCTTTTGTCAATCCAATGACCCACTGTGACTTCTATATAGTAGATGCATGTCTTTAACTCCGACTTCTTTTGTAGCACCTTGGAAAATTTAGTAAGTTAAAATTTTAAATAAATAGAAATTAATAATTTCCATAATATCGAAATGTCTAAAATCATACGTACCATTATCGTAGCTGCAAGAACACATTAGAAAATTTCGTAAAAATTATAAATCAACCCCAAATATTATCCTTTTGGATTCAAAAATCATTGTTGCAAATTCATGGAAGATCCTTAGGACCCAAACAAGTTTGGGTTCTAAAATGTGCTGCTTGAATGCTGGATGTAGGGATCCTTGTAGTCAATTTCAAGTTGAAGGCTTCATGACTAAGGCTACAAGGAAAGTAAGTGAAGAGAATGAAAGAAAATGAAAATCTCACCAGGTAAATACTTTTGAGAGATTCCTTGCTAAATAAAAACTGAAATCAATTGGGACTCTTATGCAAAGATCAATTGGTATATCAAATGGTGAACTGTGGAAGGACAAGTCATGCTTGTCTGGAAACTATCATTATGTGTGAGGAATTACCCCCGCCAAGTACCAATGATCTTCCTTGTGTAAGAGTCATTAATTTAAAAAAAAAAAAATTGGTTGTCATTGAAAAATGAGTGCTTGTTTATTTCATTTCTTCCATGATGATTTTAGCCTGAATTACTTGCAAAAATTTCACATTATTCACATGTAACTAAGAATCATGATTTTGCTTAAAATGTTCAGAAACTCCATGTGAATATAAATTGAACACTTCATGAAAACATAGATGCATTGAGCAAGGCAAAAAGAAAATTTGGAACTAATTCTGCTCATAGTTCTGTCAATGAAAGACATGCATCTATACCAAAAACAAAATCATTTTGGATTTAAAAAATCTTTATTGCACTCTAACATTGATTTCATTGCAGGACCTAAGCAAGTGTGGGTCCCAAAACCAGCTTGATCAGCAAGCTGAAAAGTCTTGTAGCCATACACTGTAAATGGATTCAAGATATTGGCTGTGCAAGACTAGAAATGATTGGAGAACATAGGTAAAATCTTTGAAAAAGAAATGAAGACCATTAAGGTAAAACTTCTTTATTATTTCAATTTTGAATTGCCTGAATTGAAACGAATGTTTAAATTCTATCTGAAAAATGAGAAATGTGTTTCAATGCTACTCCCAACAATGAACTTTGTGTCATAACAATTGGAATCATGTTTGTGTTATCATGCATGCTTAACTGTTCGCATGAGTTTGTGTGCATACTAACGGCTTTGACTTCTTGGTATATCAAATGATGACATGTGGAAAAACAAGTTATGCTTGTTTGAAAACTATCATTATGCGTGAGTAAAATACTCCGCCAAGTACCAAAAGTCATGTTATGCTTAAAGCTAATTGTGCTCATAATCATGTGTGAATTACTTGCTAACTTTTTCATTCCATGCACATATTAAGGGGGAGTAAATTTGAAAAAGTGCAAAAATGTTTTTCAATAAATACAATGAATTTCATTCTAAAAATAAAGTGTAATTGACCCTTTTTGCAGTGACTATGTGGTATATCAAATGGTGAAATCTGAAAGGACAAGTTAGGCTTGTTTGGAAACTATCATCATGCGTAAGAAAAATTCTCCGCCAAGTATCAATAGTCTTTTCTGCATAAAGGTGATCAAGCAAAATGAAAATCTCAAAAACTTTATTTTGAGTCTTTGCAAAATTCTTCTCCTTCAATAAATTGCCTGTTGATATATGCTTGATCATGTTCATACTCTTTCTGTGCAAATTGCTTGGAATGAACATATCTGAATTGCTTAAATGATCATTTCATATCATGCATATCTTATGGGGGAGTGAATTCGAAAGAATCTTTGAGTGAAATGCTGGAGAAATTTGCTGCAGAAATATTCTGACATATCTAATTCATCATCAACTCCCATTCAGTTTATTGACAAATATTCTTGCTCATAAATTCCTCACTCTCACATTGCATTGACATTCTTGGTATATCAAATGGTGATTTGAAGAAAGACAAGTCAGGCTTGTCTAGACACTTTCACTATGCGTGAGTATATTTCTCCGCCAAGTATCAAGAGTCTTGTATGCAATTGTTGAGGGGGAGTCATTGTCATATCTCTTGACCTTACTTGTCTATCTTGAACCCCAAATTCATAAGAATTTTTGAGTCCTTGCTATTTTCTTATGAGAGAATTAAGACATTGAAACTAAACTCATTGTGCATTTAGTTTAATTTCAAAGATTCAGTATCATTTCAAGGTTAAGCAATCATAATACTGAATGTTTTTAAAATGATTTGCAAAACACTATTATAGGCACATGAGTGGCTTTAATATTTCACATGTGTATGTTTAAGCTTTTTTTTTACCACATGTTAAGAATAATTTTTCTAAATTCATAGTCATGACTTTTCTGGTCAAAGCAAAAATATTCCTGTAAAATGTAAAAAGAAAAATGATCAATTTGGAAAGATACAAACAGAGCAATGCAAATGCTTGAACCACTGAGTAACCGGGCCATTTCACCTAACAAGTGATTTGTTTCGCATCAAAAAGTGGAAATCAAAATTTTCAACTCTGTATAAGATAATGAAAGTTAAACCACTAAGTAATCAGGAGGTCTTGCATCTGATCAATGTGATTTCTTGCACTGAAAAGTGAGATTTAACTAATTTAATCTTGTATTCTTTCCTAGTGAAAAGTGAAGGAAAATCAAAAAGACAGGATAGAAAAGCTTAAGACCTTAATTAAGTTCATGTTTACTGTGCTTAGACCTATTATTTTAAATTGTGTTAAATTTAAAGCTCCTAACGTCCTTGTTAAATACTTCTACTCACTCATATAGGTCACTTAATTTCACATGTGCATCATTATTTTGACCACATTCAGATCATTATAATTTGCTATTCTTTGTGTTGAGTTTGTCTTTGTGATTAAACATTGTTGCACAATAACAAAAACATAATAATTTCTCTCAACTGATAATATCACTTTGCCTCACTTATTTTGAATGCCTCTGACCATTTATTCCCTACATTTCATTTCTTGATCTCCTACAATCTTTGTTTCTCTCTCTTGTCTATCCTTTTGATGTGTCAAAAAGGGGGAGAAAAGGGCACATCAAAAAGGGGGAGAAAAGGGCCTTCCAAAAAGGGGGAGAAAAGGCCTTCAAAGGGGGAGAAAGTTCTTTAAAGGAGAAATGTCAAAGTGTGTATATGGTCAAAGGGGGAATTATTGCAGTCAAGGGACTCAAGATATTGGGAGATTGTGCATATTTTTTGTCATCATCAAAAAGGGGGAGATTGTTGGGTTGAGTGTGTTTTAGAACTTCCTAAAGTTGTAATTTAATGATATCCAATGAACATCACTCATACCTTGATTTTGATGATGACATGATATCCAATGAACATCACTCATACCTTGATTTTGATGATGACATACTGTGATATTGATGATGACATATTGTGATTTTAATGATGAGATATTGTGACATGTTGTGATTTTGATGATGATATGTTGAACATGTTATACATTTTATACATATCACAATAATGCTTAAACAACATGTTTTTGATGTTTAATATCTCATATTTTAATGATAATGTCTTGTACTAATGGTTTATGTGTTAAATTTTCAGGTTCACACATCTTGGAAGTGTCGACACTAGACCAAAGCAGGTCGACACTAGTCCCAGAAGTGTCGACACCAAAGCAGTCGACACTAGCCAGACTTCCAGACAACAGGTCAGACACTGCCAGACTGGGACAACAGGTCGACACTAGATCAAGCAAGTTGACACTAGTCCTAGATTCTAGAAGGGCAGGTCGACACTAGATCAAAGCAGGTCGACACTAGTCCCATATTCTAGAAGGGCAGGTCACACTAGATAAGGGTAGGTCGACACTAGATCCAGTTTCCAGCAGAACAGTTTTACAGAAATGGGACAGCAGGTCGACACTAGATCAGGGAAGGTCGACACACTCCGGCTGAAAGTCAAAATCGTGAATTTCTCTGTACACGTGGCTGCTTGGGATTTAGGGGATTTGACCTAGGGTTCCGTGCCCATGCACCCCAAGGCACTTTATGGACATATGGGGCTATAAATACCCATGCTCCTTGAACCCCAAAGGCAAGAGAGCCCATACACTTCTAGAAGAAGCCTTTTTGGCAGCTGAAAGGGGCTTTCCAGATCTGTCTCCATCTCCAGAAGCTACAAGCCATCCTTTCAAGAGGAAGGACAAGAGAACCAAGGGGAATCCCTGGAGAGAAGCTTGCTGTGCAAGGCAAGGGAGCAGATCCAACTGAAGAGGCGTAGTAGAAGAAGGATTTCTGGCATTTCAGATGCCATCAAAGCAGAGCATCGCCAATTGAGGAGAATCTCCATCGATTTCCATCAAGGCTCTTCAATTGAAGCGTCTGCAAGGCCTCTTCATCGAAGAACACACTTTCTACATCTATTTGCCTTACTTCTGAGTTTGTTCTTCCTTATTTCGTCTATGAGATTTGTGCATGAAGTTCTGCACAAATTTATGTATACGAATCTGTCTTGAATCAGATCATTGCTAGAGGATCTGATCTCTTATGTGTTTGATCTAGCTTTTGTATTGTGAGCCGTCGAGCTCTGGTTTGTGAGTCGTCACACTCACTGTGTGGTTTGAGCCGTCGTGCTCAATTTGGAGTCGTCGTACTCCGGTTGTTGTTTGAGCCGTCATGCTCAGTTTGGAGTCATTGTGCTCCAGGTGTTTCTTGAGTCGTCGTGCTCAAGGGTGTTTGGAGTCGTCGTGCTCCTGTGTGAGTTGTACTCAAGGTTTTGAGTAGTGTGGCCTCACTGTGGGTGGGGTGAACGTAGGAGTCACTGGAGGTGATTTCCGAACCACCTAAAAATCCTCTATGCAGTGGTTTGAATTGTGGTTTTCCTTTGTATATCGCTTGATGCATGCATAGGGATTTCGCTCACACTACTAATTAATCTGCTCACACACACTAATCACACTTCAGATCAGTAAATTGTTTGGCTGAATTGATCTCTGATTCGAAGTAATTTTTAATTGCTTAAGCTTCCGCATTAATTGATGTTAGATCTATTCAACCCCCCCTTCTAGATCTGATCCATCCACCCATCCGATCCCCAACATCTTTCTCTTCTCCCCCCAACTTGAGTTCAGCTAACTCCCTAGAGCTTTCCTCAAATATGACATTATGGATGGAGTCTTCTTGATGGTCAGTTTCAAGTTGGGCCAAGATTATGGATTGATTTTAGTGGCACCCATCTACTCTAGATTTTACTCATTAAAATTATCTCTCATTTTCCATGTGGGCATGTCCGCAATCATGTTGGACCGAGAAGTTTCAATTGGAATTTGAGAGTCAAATTGTTGGTCACAATCAAGATAATGATGTTCATGATTGTCAATGGTTTGAAATGGTGATTGGCTATCTTGCCTCCCTCTGATTTTCATCAGTTGAGCATTCAGGAGGTCAGTTTTGAGAAAGTATTGCTCTAATTCTTGTTGTTGTTGAGCGAATGTTTTCTCAAAGACTTGTTGATTATCATGGAAGTTTTTCATAAATTGCCCAAATTGATCATCAAAGAGGCCTGAATGCGAAGGAGATGAATGAGTGGGCTGTGGTTATACACGTTGTCCCTCATGATGGTTTTTATCATGAATAACAATTTGGAATTGGGCCCAATGTTGAAAGTTGTGGATATGTGAACTTTGGGCTTGGGCCAAAATAGGTTGATCTCTAAGTGTCAAATGTGGCATTACTTCTCCAAGTTGTTGGAAAGGTGTGCATTCAGGAGCATTTTCTAAGCACACAAGCAGATCAATGCCAAAATTTTTTTTGATCAAACCAAGACATGATTTCGGCACCTAGAACGGCACCTAGAAAGGGTCCTTAAACCTCTCCTTGCAGATCTCACTTAAACATCGACTTTGTTCAAACACCGACTTCATGTAAACATCGATTTTCTTTATACTCAGATGTTTCAAATATGTTTGGCACCTAATGAAAAGTCAAAAATGTCTCTGATAGAAGATTTTCTTTTCTCTTTAGATCTCTTCTCTCCTGTCAGACAAAAAGGTGGTCACTTACTACTTATGGGAGATAGCAGGAAACATAGAGATATGTGAGCTTTTTGACAGAAACACTATTTTAGCTAAACACTTTCTTCTATGCTTACAGACCTCGTAGACCACCAAGTGTAGACACCCGTTTCTAGCTAATGAGTTGAACCATATTTCTTGTCACCTTAGTAGGCCCCTAGTTGGTCACTCACCTTGAGCCCATCATTAGCCTTGTTTTGAGCCCATTAACAATTTAAATTGCCTTGAAATCCCGCCCATTATCAATTTGAGAGAGTCCTTGGCCATTAATAACTCTTATCCTTTCATGTGGTTGGTTGATAATTCACAATTATTCGATTTTATAGTCGCGACGCATCGTAGCTCCG
Source organism: Colocasia esculenta (assembly GCA_014218235.1). Classification (NCBI taxonomy): domain Eukaryota; kingdom Viridiplantae; phylum Streptophyta; class Magnoliopsida; order Alismatales; family Araceae; genus Colocasia; species Colocasia esculenta. The sequence goes on along the minus strand of CM024753.1, from coordinate 125,311,020 downwards.
CGTCTCAGTGTCGCGTCCCTGAAGCCGCCGTGACAGTCCATGCATACTCATGCACGTGGGCTTACTGTCGCGACGCCACGCCCCGTCTTGTCTCCAAGGTCGCGGCCCTACGATATGCCACGACAGCAGCTGCACATGCAGGCCTCCGTAACCACCTCCTATTTATCCTCCCATCGGTTTATCTTTATCCCTATGGAATATCTCAACCCTTGGGCGAGATTTAGGCCCTAGAGACTCTCTTAAAGACCCCAAGGACTCTCCATATGAAATTTTAATGGGATTTATCTCTCATTTGATTTATTTTTCACCATAATGGGATATTCTCTCTCAAGGGTCTATATAAGCAAGGTATCCCCCTCATGGACGGGGGAGCTCCCATTTTCACCCCGAAGGGCTGCCAAAATCTCCTCTAACCAACACTTAGCCTCGCAGCCACCTATTTACACCATTTCCTTCACATTCCCCTCCACCAAAACACCCGCATTTCACCATTTATGGAGCATGGAATGTGAGACGCGTCAGGCTGCAGCGACACGTTACCAGTGTCGTCGCGGCAGGTAAGACTGCCACGACACCAGGTCCGCCTCCTTTCTCTTTCCATTTACTAGTTAAGTTAGCCCGTGTCATTTTCTACATTAGGGAACTTACTAGGTGGCGATCACATTCCTACTTTCTATACTACTAGTTTTAGTACATGTTCGTGTTGAGGGGGGCAACCAACCCCGTGATTCACCTTTTGGCGATCACGATGGGACCTTCAGCGCTACCCTCCCGTGGATTTAGCCTGCTTGCTTGCCATGTTTTCTTCTTTGTTTGCCATTTTAGGGCCCTGTTAGTCTGCATGTTCTTTGTTTCCTGCTTTTTTTTGTCCCTCGGTTCGTGCCGCGGTGTATTGCGGTGATGCGATAAGGTCGCGGCCCCCGGAAAGGACGCGATAGCAGGTCAGTGTTTCTTCTTCTTATATCTGCCATCTCTTGCTTCTATGAGATCATGCATCCCTGTTCCTTGTCTCTGTATCATGTATTTTCGTGTTTTTGAATGTTATAATCCTGTTAGGGTTCGGGTTTTCCTTTTATTTCCATTTGTAAAATTACAGGACCTGTCGCGACTGAGAGCTAGGATGCGACCAGGTTGCGTCAAGGGTGAACGTCGTGTCAACATGTATGCTTTGTATGTTAATGTTTTGCTTCATGAATTGGTTTCTGAATGTTTCCTGATCCATACTGCATTAGTTTAGTGTTTTGTGCCTTTATTATCTGTTAAGATAGTCTGTGTTAGTTGGGTTTGGTGACTTTCTTTGTTTTCAGGGATCTGTTCTTATCGCGGCAGAATGCCGTGTCGCAATAGGGTCACGGTGTACACGACCGTCGCGACTCTGCCTGAGAGCTATTTGTTCAACCTGTTTGGTTTTTACTTGTCACTTGTGCATACATTTTGGGCACTTAGGCCCTTGCATACACTACTCATCCCATTTGTTCAGGTTCCCCCTTGGTTGAGTGAGCCCTCTCACCTACGAGCACTCATAGGCTGACTCGGGCCCACCTTTCGAGGACCTCTATAAGTCCTCGTGACTCTATGCACGTTGCAGTTCACTGGGCCGGTTGTACCCGTTGTACCCATTAGTTTGAGCCACCCCTTGCATGTGAGTGTCCCACACCTTAGCTGCACCGGAGGACTCGAGTTCATACCTATTAGGGTCCACTTGACCGAGTGACATCCCCTTAATTAATTCATCTAAAGGTCAAGTTCGAACCTTAAGAAATTTGCACATTAATCATGACAACTTGAGTGTTTCGGTTCATCCCTTCTCCTCTCAGTCTTTCTTTTTGTGTTAGAGTCTAGCTGTTGTCAGTATCACCCCCTATTGGTTTTGGGGGTGCATGCGTCATTGTTTAGGGAGATCGAGTCAGTCCCCTCCGATCCTTGTATTCTATCATAATCCCTTGTTCGACATGGACCAATTTCGGGTCCTTGCCGACGATGTCCTGCCTTTAGGGCTGCTCGAGGAGGTGGCCCAACCCTCTACGGCCACACTCCCGGGGCATATCCAAGCTCCCCTCATCATCGAGAGTCAATCCCGTCCTCCTTCTCCTCCAGGGGGGGATGACCCCCACTCACAATTCAGTCAGCTCCTTCCCCATCTCACTCCGGACCAAGTCCGAGAGTTTCTTGCCGCTGCCAAGGGGAAGCGTCCTTTATCTCCCCCATGTCAGAGTTCTGTCCGACCGGCGGATTCCTCCGCCTATATTGCCTCAGCACCCCATCTTCCTTCCTCAAGGGCAGACCCCACACCCCTCCATCCTCGGGCCATCCATTTCTCAGAACTGAGCTACCTTCCTGCACGAGGGGTCCGTCGTCGATCCCCTCCATCTTCAACATATTATACGGCCGAACCTGCTCCCCTCCCCTGTGAGAAGTCTCACTCTTTTGAGCAATCTCGCTCCCTTGTTTCTGCACATCATGATCAAACCCCCTCTGACTTCTTTGCGGAGTGGACAAATATGAAAAAGGAGCTACATGATCTTAGGAGGCAAATTGATCTTCGCATGGTAGCCGATATTGCTCTGCCATCGTGTAACGTCGCGCATTTTTCGGATATTTGTGGATCCTTTGTTTAGCGTGTGGGATGGTCAAGCTGTGACCAGTGCGACTTGTGTTGTGTGTTTCTTGTTAGATCCTTACCGGGTTTGGTTATGGGTCTGTGTTGGTGTTTAGTACGCTGGACATCAACAGTGGGTTGGCGTCCAGGTGGGTGACGTCGACATTGTGTTGGCGGCCATGGGTTGCCGTTAACATGTTGTTGGCTTCCATCGATGTAGACGTCGACTGTTGATCTTGGCGGCCAAAGATGTGGACGCCTGTCGGGTGGCGGCTTGGTTAGCGGCATATGTGTTGATGTTAACTTGTGGCGCCTGTGATTTTGAGGCAGACCCGAGCCCTGTTCTTTCCACACTTTCTCCTCTCCACATCGCCCACCTTCACCCTTGAGCTTCTTCGCGAGTTCTGACGGTCGGCGGGAGCTCGTGGGAAGGCTGTGGTGCCTGTGGTAGCAGTAGATCGAGCGATGAATGGCGAATTGGAGCGCGGTGCTCGTGGGGCGTTCCTTGGGTTTTGGCGTGATTCAAGGTTCTTCGGGGGTTTAATTGCGTTTTTGAGGTAGGGATTGGACCCGTTGGTCTTCTCTGGTTAAATTGTTATGCTTTCTTTGCATAATTTGGATGTTAATTGAGTTTTTGGGAAAAATGGGTTTTCATGCTGGAAAATCGAGTGGTTTGATCAATCCAAGTATTGGATCTTGCTTCTTTGGTTTAATTATGGTATATGCATGTAAGGGAGAGTGTTTCCCCTTGTTTTTCTATTGTATTTATGGCTAGATTGCCCATACAATTGGCCTAGGGCCATTTTGTGTGTTCTGGCGGGTTCTGCAGTGAAGATATTGGCGTCAACATCAGTTGACGCAGAGTTCTTCATTGGGAGATTAACGGCTAGGTATTTAGCCATTGATTGTGGGTAAACGGCCAAGTGGTGGTCGCTTACTTGGTGTTGACAGCAAGGGACATTGTCGTCTATACTCTCTAGACGGCAATTGATGTCGCCGCCAACCTGTGCTTGTGCATGCGTCAGCACTGTCTGTTTTATGTGTTTATGTGTGTGCATGGCAATGACCGGTGTGAGCCAGTGCACTTGTTATGCTCTTGGAGCATACTGCTCATGTAATGGGCATGTTTACGTGAATAATGTGTGGTGCACGTAGAGGTTTAAGTATGTGCGTATTGTCCATGTGTTGGACATCTTGTTTACATAGATAATGTGTGATATATTCATCGTGAGGTATTATACACGTGATATCTACGAGGTTTGGATGCCATGTATATGGTTTGTGTGTTCATGGCATACCGTGCGTTATTGTGGTTAATAATTAGTGAGGTCAGTCTGTGTGTTGCGGCGATGTGGTTCCTATGATCTTTTAGGATCTCTTGTGAATTATCCTAGATGGATTATTAAGTGTGGTCGTGCTATTATGTTTAGTGTGGCAGTAGAGGTCACCGTGTGACCAATGATAAATTGCGGAGTTATTTTTAATATGGTTAGCATATGTAGTTGTGCAAGTTAGCTTGTGAGTCACAGGGTGACTAGGACAGCTATCCTTAATGGTGATTTGTGTACCGTGATCGGTAACAGAAAGTGTTGTGTAAGTATCGTGGTTTGTGCTAGCCGAGTGTGGTGGTCCGGCGCCTATTCCGGAATGCCTCTCTAGTCGGGTACCCCAGGTTCTTTGTGACTAGGCACGTGTGTTTGTTGTGCTCGGGGTTTTGTCCCGGTACTTCTGTTGTACCGTTGAGATCTGTGTCATCTTCCTGGATACCCTCACTCCTGAGTTTGAGTTGTACGTCCGGCTGAGCGAAAGATGGCAGTGGGACAGCGACTTCCTAGAGTTTGTTCTTTTGTCGCTTGTAGCGTGCTCGTAGTTGGGGGTACGGACACCAGTAGACATCACTAGTCCCCAGCTAGTCCTATTTTCCAGTGCCTCACTTTAGGGTGCTCCGGCCAAAGACCCTAGAGGTGCTAGGCATGGGCCTGCAGTTGTGTGTCAGCAGGTGTGGTGTTGGTTGGTCTCCACAGTTGTTTCACTTCTTTCTTGTGGAGCGGCAATTGAACCTTTCGTCCGTGACTGCGAGGCTGAGAGGTTGTTCTTGTGTTGTGTTGTCCGGGTTGGATACTGGCCTGATCAGCCAGTAGTCCGTTCCCATGTGGTGGTGTCGTTCCTTTCCGACTCGTGCTTTGCTATTTGTCGTGGTTCGTGAGTTTGTAATTCGTGGTCGAGGTTTGACTAGTTCGAGGTGTGGTCTGGTGTTGGCACAATTGTGACTGAGTTGTGGTTTGTGTGATTTGTCGGTTGAGGTTTACTTATAATATTGTGCCTAAATAAAGGTATAATATAATTGTTGTTCAGTGTGGTGTTTATCACCTATTTGTACCCTTTATTTGGGTGTTTGTGTTGTGGTACCTCAGAGTAGCAGGTACTTGTTCCCTTCATGGGTTACTTTGTAGTTTTGTGGTAGTACATTGTGTACCAACTTTTTTACACTCTCGTGTGTTGTGGAGGTCTTGTGGTTTAACCTGCCACTTGTTGTATCCTATCCGTTTTAAGTAGATCTTTGTTTATAATTTAATGTGAATTAGTTGTAATTGCCAATTATGTTACCTTGTGGGTAATTTGCCGATGAGGCTTGTGGCCTAGGCATGTTGTGGTTTAGTAGAGCTGTGCTCCGTGGAGGCCGTGTGAGACCTTCCACTTGTTGAGTTTTACCCTTCTTGGGCATGTTTCTGATTATGGTTTTAGTGTGTGATGGACTAGCTAGCTGTAGCCAGTCCTACCATTTATGTGTGACATTCGACGTAGTGTGGTTTGGGGTTTAATGGACTAGCACTTGGTTAGCTGTCCTAGTACCCTCGTGATTGAGGTTCGCCTGTGAAGCTTGTAGCTTAGGCAATGATTTGCCTGTGTGGCTTATAGCTTAAACAACTATTTGTTGTAGTAGTGTGCCAGTGAAATTGTGGTTTAGGTACTTTAGTAGTAGGGCTGACTAATGATATTATATTAGTCCTGTAGTCCCACTTTCCTTTCGAGGACTTTGTGTTTATTATCATGATTAATTGTTATTTATTGTTATGATGTGAGCATGAAATGGTTTGGCTATTGGTGTTGCCAATGAGACCCTTTGGGGTTGAGGAGTTTGTGGTTTCGGTGTAGTTTTTGGGTGGTCCTTGCTGAGCCAGTGACTTGTTAAGGCTCACTCCCCTACAGTTCTTTTCAGGGCTTGCCGTGTGTTTGGCATGCAGCGGCGTTGTGTCAGACTTGTACCACCAGCAGTTGTGTAATAATTAGTGTTGTGTGAGCTTATGCTCCCTCGGGGTATGCCCCAAGTAGTTGTACTTTTAATTGAACATGTACTCTTGTAATGGGACAGTTGTAAATTGTTATATGCAGGTATGAGCACTTGTACTTTCTTGTGTCTTGTACTGTTGTGGTTTGTCTTTTATATTCTTACTAGACGTTTGTGTGAGCTATTCCTTGCGAGACTTCGGTCCGTTCGCGGGAGGCGGATCTGGATATGGAGCCTTAATGGGCATAAATACCCTGGTCCGTCACAGTTGGTATCAGAGCAATGTCCAGTTAGAATATGAAAAGGCATTGAAGTTACAATGTCCCAATACATGGATTAATGTCCACTGCTGATATTAAGTATGCGGTTTTGTGTGATATAAAGTAGTTTTTAGGTGAGATTTTGGCACGTAAACTGTGTGTTTCTGTTTGTTAAATTGGCAGTTGTGAGCAGTTGTTGTGCCACAACGTGGATAGTGGCATAAGTTGTGTGGTAGCATCCTGGCACTAGTGCAGTTAAAGTAAAGTATTTAAAAGTTTTCAGTCACAGAGATTAGAAGAGAAAGGTAAAGTAGTGCCATGAGAGGGATATACATGTTATATGTTAATAAAGTACAGAGTTAGCAGATACAAGTATAGAGTATTTCTGTGATAGATCAGTTTAGTTGTTAAAGATTTGCAGTTAAAGGAATTGAAGAGATTAGCAAGTTTGGATATGGAATTCAGCAAGTAAGTTATAATGAGATAGAAAGTTGGCAGGGACAGGTGTATGGTAACAAGGTGATAAGGATCAGGTCAATGTGTGTGTGATAAGTTGCAGTTGAGAACCTCAGCAAAGGTATTGTGGCATTAGAGATCTGAGTCAGATGATATTAAGAAATAGTGTGGATGAGAATGTGATATGATTAAGAAAGGCAGATCAGCTTTAAAAGAAGTATTAGTACATAAAGGAGCAGTGATTTATGGCAGATAGATTTAATATGTCTGAGGTCAGAAATTTGAGAAAAGTGTTGTTATGATTAATGATGGTAACAGAAAGTGTGATATGAAGATTTGTATAAATAAGTATAGAAATGATCAGTTGAATAAAGAAAGAGAGAATAGAAGGATTAATGTGCAATAAGAATTTGTGAAAATTGCACAAGAGGAATATTTAGTTAATGATTGGCAGTTTAGATAAAGAAAAGATATGAATTACATGAAGGAAGAATTTAGCAAATGATGAAGTGAATAAAGTCAGATGAATCAGGAAATGTCAGTTAGAGTTTGCATATTGGTGCAAAGAAATGATTCAATCGAGCAGAAAGGAATTGTTATTAAGATATTCCAGAGTTTCATGCAGGAGCAGGAACAGATTAATTAAAAAATATTTGGAAAGGTTATGCAACAAAATTATGAGATTAGCCAGAGAATGTCAGTAAAGTAAGAAGGATATATGAAGAGCACAATATGTCAATAGCGGTTTGGCAGATCAGAAATTGCAGTAATTTCTTCAGCATGAATTAATTGAATGGGATGATTTGAGAAGCAGTTGAAGCTAGAAGAAAGTAATTGAAAGCAATACTATGAGCAAAATTGTGGAATATTTGCAAAAGTGTTCAGTGTGATCAGAGTAGCGCAACGGAAGTGGAAGCAAAGAAAAAAATTAATATTAACAAATTGTTTAAGGATTGCTTGAATAAAGAGAAAGTGTAAAATTTTGCGCAGCGGAATAAAGGAACGAAGTTTATTATGGTTTTTAGTCAGAGATTGACTTTAAGCAGTATGAGCAGAATAATATGAAAAGAGCAGAAAATTCAAAGAAGATGATTAGTTTTCTTTGAAGAGGTGTCAGTTGTGAATATAAATGCAGATGAGGCAGGATAACAGCAAACAGTGATAAATGGAAAAAAAGAAAAGAAAATGGTGACATGAAAGAATATTACAATGTAAGATATTTGAGAAAGATAAAGTAGCCTCGAAAGAAATGTTGCAAACACAGCCCAGAAATTGTGGAAGTACGTTCAGTCCAAGGAGATAGAGCACCATTGGCAAAGTAGAATCACCTACGGTAGAAAGATAAAGAAAGGCAATGGAATTGACAGAACAGAGTAATTATGAAATGAATTGAAAGAAAAGAAAGGAGTAAAATAAGGATGGAAATGGACAGAAGATTTGAAAGGCAGATACAATAGAAGAGTATCCTACTTGTTCTGTGTATGATTTTATTTCTTTTTAAATGATAATCTGGTTTATTGTGATTTGTTTTATATGTCGAGGACGACATTTCTTTTTAGGTGATAATAATGTAACGTCGCGCGTTTTTCGGATCTTTGTGGATCCTTTGTTTAGAGTGTGGGATGGTCAAGCTGTGACTAGTGCGACTTGTGTTGTGTGTTTCTTATTAGATCCTTACCGAGTTTGGTTATGGGTCTGTGTTGGTGTTCAGTACGTTGGACATCAACAGTGGGTTGGCGTCCAGGTGGGTGACATTGACTTTGTGTTGGCGGCCATGGGTTGCCGTTAACATGTTGTTGGCATCCATCGATGTAGACGTCGACTGTTGATCTTGGCGGCAAAAGATGTGGACGCCTGTGGGGTGGCAGTTTGGTTAGCGGCATATGTGTTGACGTTAACCTGTGGCGCCTGTGTTTTTAGGGCAGACCCGAGCCCTGTTCTTTCCCCATTTTCTCCTCTCCACTTCGCCCACCTTCACCCTTGAGCTTCTTCGCGAGTTCTGACAGTCGGCGGGAGCTCGTGGGAAGGCTGTGGTGCGCGTGGTAGCAGCAGATCGGGCGGGGAATGGCGAATTGGAGCGTGGTGCTCGTGGGGCGTTCCTAGGGTTTTGGCGTGATTCAAGGTTCTTCGGGGGTTTAATTGCGTTTTTAAGGTAGGGACTGGACCCGTTGATCTTCTCTGGTTAAATTGTTATGCTTTCTTTGCATAATTTGGATGTTAATTGAGTTTTTGGGAAAAAAGGGTTTTCATGCTGGAAAATCGAGTGGTTTGATCGATCCAAGTATTGGATCTTGCTTCTTTGGTTTAATTATGGTATATGCATGTAAGGGAGAGTGTTTCCCCTTGTTTTTCTATTGTATTTATGGCTAGATTGCCCGTACAATCGGCCCAGGGCCATTTTGTGTGTTCTGGCGGGTTCTGCAGGGAAGATATTGGTGTCAACATCGGTTGACGCAGAGTTTTTCATTGGGAGATTAACGGCTAGGTATTTAGCCGTTGATTGTGGGTAAACGGCCAAGTGGTGGTCACTTACTTGGTGTTGACAGCAAGGGACATTGTCTTCTATACTCTCTGGACGGCAATCGATGTCGCCGCCAACCTGTGCTTGTGCATGCGTCAGCACTGTCTATTTTACGTGTTTGTGTATGTGCATGGCAGTGACTGGTGTGAGCCAGTGCACTTGTTATGCTCTTGGAGCATACTGCTCATGTAATGGGCATGTTTTACGTGAATAATGTGTGGTGCACGTAGAGGTTTAAGTATGTGCGTATTGTCCATGTGTTGAACATATTGTTTACACAGATAATGTGTGATATATTCATCGTGAGGTATTATATACGTGATATCTACGAGGTTTGGATGCCATGTATATGGTTTGTGTGTTCATGGCATACTGTGCGTTATTGTGGTTAATAATTAGTGAGGTCAGTCTGTGTGTTGCGGCGATGTGGTTCCTATGATCTTTTAGGATCTCTTGTGAATTATCCTAGATGGATTATTAAGTGTGGTCGTGCTATTATGTTTAGTGTGGCAGTAGAGGTCACCGTGTGACCAATGATAAACTGCGGAGTTATTTTTAATATGGTTAGCATATGTAGTTGTGCAAGTTAGCTTGTGAGTCACAGGGTGACTAGGACAAGCTATCCTTAATGGTGATTTGTGTACTGCGATCGGTAACAGAAAGTGTTTGTGTAAGTATCGTGGTTTGTGCTAGCCGAATGTGGTTGTCCGGCGCCTATTCCGGAATGCCTCTCTAGTCGGGTACCCCAGGTTCTTTGTGAGCCAGGCACGTGTGTTTGTTGTGCTCGGGGTTTTGTCCAGGTACTTGTGTTGTACCATTGAGGTCTGTGTCGTCTTCCTGGACACCCTCACTCCTGAGTTTGAGTTGTACGTCCGGATGAGGGAAAGACGGCAGTGGGACAGCGACTTCCCAGAGTTTGTTCTTTTGTCGCTTGTAGCGTGCTCGTAGTTGGGGGTACGGACACCAGTGGACGTCACTGGTCCCTAGCTAGTCTTGTTTTCCAGAGCCTCACTTTAGGGTGCTCCGGCCAGAGACCCTAGAGGTGCCAGGCATGGGCCTGCAGTTGTGTGTCTGGAGGTGTGGTGTTGGTTGGTCTCCACAGTTGTTTCACTTCTTTCTTGTGGAGCGGCAGTCGGACCTTTCGTCCGTGACTGCGAGGCTGAAAGGTTGTTCTTGTGTTGTGTTGTCCGGGTTGGATACTGGCGTGATCAGCCAGTAGTCCGTTCCCGTGTGGTGGCGTCGTTCCTTTCTGACTCGTGCTTTGCTATTTGTCGTGGTTCGTGAGTTTGTAATTCATGGTCGAGGTTTGACCAGTTCGAGGTGTGCCCTGGTGTTGGCACAATTGTGACTGAGTTGTGGTTTGTGTGATTTGTCGGTTGAGGTTTACTTATAATATTGTGCCAAAATAAAGGTATAATATAATTGTGGTTCAGTGTGGTGTTTATCACCTACATGTACCCTTTATTCGGGTGTTTGTGTTGTGGTACCTCAGAGTAGCCGGTACTTGTTCTCTTCATGGGTTACTTTGTAGTTTTGTAGTGGTACATTGTGTACCAACTTTTTTACACTCTCGTGTGTTGTGGAGGTCTTGTGGTTTAACCTGCCACTTGTTGTATCCTATCCGTTTTAAGTAGATCTTTGTTTATAATTTAATGTGAATTAGTTGTAATTGCCAATTATGTTACCTTGTGGGTAATTTGCCGATGAGGCTTCTGGCCTAGGCATGTTGTGGTTTAGTAGAGCTGTGCTCCGTGGAGGCCGTGTGAGACCTTCCACTTGTTGAGTTTTACCCTTCTTGGGCATGGTTCCGATTATGGTTTTAGTGTGTGATGGACTAGCTAGCTGTAGCCAGTCCTACCATTTATGTGTGACATTCGACGTAGTGTGGTTTGGGGTTTAAAGGACTAGCACTTGGTTAGCTGTCCTAGTACCCTCGTGATTGAGGTTCGCCTGTGAAGCTTGTAGCTTAGGCAATGATTTGCCTGTGTGGCTTATAGCTTAAATAACTATTTGTTGTAGTAGTGTGCCAGTGAGACTGTGGTTTAGGCACTTTAGTAGTTGGGCTGACTAATGATATTATATTAGTCCTATAGTCCCACTTTCCTTCCGAGGACTTTGTGTTTATTATCATGATTAATTGTTATTTATTGTTATGATGTGAGCATGAAATGGTTTGGCTATTGGTGTTGCCAATGAGACCCTTTGGGGTTGAGGAGTTTGTGGTTTCGGTGTAGTTTTTGGGTGGTCCCTGCTGAGCCAGTGACTTGTTGAGGCTCACTCCCCTACAGTTCTTCTCAGGGCTTGCCGTGTGTTTGGCCTGCAGCGGCGTTGTGTCAGACTTGTACCACCAGCGGCTGTGTAGTAATTAGTGTTGTGTGAGCTTGTGCTCCCTCGGGGTATGCCCCAGGTAGTTGTACTTTTAATTGAACATGTATTCATGTAATGGGACAGTTGTAAATTGTTATATGCAGGTATGAGCACTTGTAGTTTCTTGTGTCTTGTACTGTTGTTGTTTGTCTTTTATATTCTTACTAGATGTTTGTGTGAGCTATCCCTTGCGAGACTTCGGTCCGTTCGCGGGAGGCGGATCTGGATATGGAGCCTTAATGGGTATAAATACCCCGGTCCGTCACACATCGTTCCAATACCTCTGGGTACCACCCCAGTCGGAGCTCCCTGTTTACCGACGATTCTCTGGGGTAGGAAACCCATATGTTCATTTAAAGGATTTTGTTTATGAATCTGCACCGCACAAGTATGACCGCCATCTCATGGCATACTTGTTTAGAAAATCCTTAGATGGTCAGGCTCTAGAATGGTTTTAATCTTTGCCCCCCTAAGAAGCCGAAGATTTCCGAATTGTACAAGAGAGGTTCTTGCAGCAATTCCAAGATCAGGTTGGACCCGAATACTCTTTTGTGGATCTAGTTTCTGAAAAGATGAAGCCCGAAGAGGAGTTCTCGACCTATGCTGACCGGTGGCGTTCATTGGCTGCCAAGGTCCGTTGCCCTATGCCGGAGGAGGAGAAAGTAAAGCTCTTAATCTCCAATGCTACCCCAACCTACCGAGCCATCTTGGCCATGAATGACATTACTACCATGTACCAGCTATATAGCCGAGTCCGTTTCATTCAGACCCAACTCAAGGACTCGCCTATACATTCTATGTTTGAGACCCCTAAGACCCGTTACACTAAGAAGCCGCAAGGCCCAGTTACCGAAGGGATGTAGACCAATGAGCAAGTGGGTGCCGTTAGTAACCCCCAAGGCCCGGTAGGTAGGGCTCCATACACTCAGCAACCTCAGTAGCCGGGGAACAACAATAGACAACAACCTCCTCAAGGTCAGAACCCTCCGCAAGATCAGCGCCAATATTCCCAAGTTCCTCTGCCTCAAAATGGCTACGCCCCTAGAAAGCCCAATGGACCCAAAAGAGCCCAATACCCCCCTCTGCCTGAGTCTTTGGCCGATGTCTTTGCAGCCCTCATGTCCTTGAATGCCCTTAGACTCCTTCCTGAGAAGGCAAATTGGAATATGGCGGCGGTTCAAACAAAGTATTGTGTCTATCATCGCCATCCAGGCCACAATGTGTCAGATTGTTTCCAATTCTGGGACATAATATATGATCTTCATGAGCAGAACCAAATTGATTGGGTAGAAATGAAGAGGCTAATCCAGACATTGAGGGACCAATAGGGTCAGAGGCAACAACAGCAACAGCAGAGGCGACAGCAGCCACAGCAACAACAACAGCAACAACAACAACAACAGTTCCAACCCTTCCAACAGCAGTACCAGCAACAGCAACAACAACAACAAAAGCCGACAAATGACCTTGGCAAAATCTGCAATCCTATGCCACAACATCAGCCTGCTCCAAACCCCTAACCTGCTCCACCACCTCCTCCACCCGCACATGTTAACCCTGTCATCCACCACCCACCGTCAGAAGCTCAATGGGCCTTCGATGATGAACACGAAGTGGGCCAGCTTCTGATAATATCCCATGTCACATCCACTACCCCCGCGCCTACATCCACCGTGCCTCCCTCCTTTACACCCACTGTTGCCGCCATCACCTCACCATCTTACAACACCTCTGTCATATCACCCATTATCCCTTCGCCTAGCAACGTCTCTTTCTCCCCTACGCCAACGCCATTACTAGCCAACCCCTCCATTCTTGACACCTCACCTCCTCTACTCCACCATAACCTTGCCCTACGAAGCGGGCGGATGTTCCATCGGATGTACCCTAATGCATCCGTGCCCATGCCAGGTCAACCAGCACAACAATCCAGCACCCAACAACAGCCAGATATGGAAGAAATAGATCCGGTCCCGGGGACCCAATATGATATTTTGAAGCATTTGGATCAGACCCCCACCAAAATCTCTATATTAGAGCTAATCAAAAGGTCACAAACTCATCAAGATGCCCTAAGGGCCTTCCTGCAGAGGGTCATGGTCAGTGAAGACATGAACCCTGATAATCTGCCTTCTGTACTTTGAATTGTGAACAGGGGACCCACTATTACCTTTTCTGATGGTGAGCTAGCTGCCCCTGAAGCAAGAAAGATGCCTTTATGTGTAACACTCACCATAAATAAAGTGGCCATTGACACAGCGCTAGTGGATACAGGAGCCTCAATCAATGTTCGTCCACTGAGCACCCTAAGAGCCTGCAACATCTTAGAATGCTACCCCCACTACTATAGCTGCCTATGACAATTCCCGGTGTGCCTGTCATGGGGTTATCACGTTGCAAGCAGAATTGGGACCACACGTCATGTCAGTAGAGTTTTATGTGCTGAATATTGATCACACTTACAAGGCCATCTTAGGGCGCCCGTGGATTGAGTCACTAGGGGCAGTGCCTTCCACGGCACACTAATGCTTGAAATTCCCCTTCCAAGGGCAGATAGTCAAGGTGAAGAGTGTAGCAACGACCCACACAGTGGAAGCAGTTGAGAGGGTATTACCTTCAGTGTGGCCATCAAATAAGCCCGTCATTTCAATGCTCGATGTCAATTACCCCTGGGCTTATACATTCTCATCTAACCGCCCAATCGGGTCGCCATCTGTGGTAGTCGTCAGAAAGGATGTGACCACGAATGCAAAAGGTTGGGATATCATGTTCAGGCTCGGTTATCAATCAGGGAAAGGTTTGGGTGCTCATCTCCAAGGGAGAACCAAAATAGTGGATAACACAAAGAAGTTCACAAAACATAGTCTAGGATACTCAGAATGGGCTCCGTTCTCATCTTCTGCACGGTCAGACTATGGCCCACTCACCTGGACATTGTATGAAGATTTTGTCAGAGGGCCTGTGCAGCCTGGGTACAATAATTTAGTAGAAGAAGCACCAAAGTCAGCATACCAAGCCTTGGAAGCACAACGACCCAACAAGAAGAAGAGAGCCGAGATAGATACAGAAGCACCTGATCTTGAAGATTTGATTTCATCATTCAGCCTGTTATTTGACGAACTAGAAGCCGAGATAGAAGAGCCAGAATCAGAGGATTTCAGCCGCTTGTTCAGTGAGGATGACGAGCCACAGTCTCAGGCAGCAGCATTATCAACGTCAGCAGCCACCACCAAGAGACAGTTGCTTGGATTTGGTTAGGAAGTTGAGATAGTCAGTTCAACTATTCAAACAAAGGAGCTCTGGCCTGGGTTTTCCCGGCCCCCCAGTCATTTTATTTCATCCATCATTGTTTATAATTTCGATTTCATTCCCTTGTCTCCTCCTTTCATTCTCCAATTCTCTCCCGATGCTGTTGAAGCATTGGTCCGCCCTTCACCTCTCTTCACCATTTTTCTAAATGGCTTAGTTCTGTCCTTCTCCCGAAGCCTCTTGATGTAATGTAGTTCTTTTCATTAGCAAAAAAAAATAAAAAAATCCAAAATCCAAAATCCAAAAAATGTGTGTTCCTCATTTGACTTTTCCCCATTTCTTTGGACGATGATCCCCGTCTTCTCCTTTCCCTTTTCCTTGGATGGCGATCCCCATCTTCCCCTCTCTCCTTTCATCGGACGGAGATCCCCGTCCCCCTTTTTTTTTCTGACTCCTCCTTCCTGCTTTTTGCCTTCTGCACTCTGGCTCTCACTCTCGACGGCGATCCCCGTCATCCTCGTGCTTTTGCTCTACTCTGATGGTGATCCCCGTCACCCCTGCACTCCTCTCTCGCTGACGGCGATCCCTGCCACTCCCCTACTTCCTGGGCGACAATCCCCACACTTCTTCTCCTTCTGTTCAAGCTGTGCCTTCGCCTGATTGACCGACATGGTCGTTTTGGGCGATCTGAGTGAGGGGCCTTCTGTTCCCTTGAATCCCAACTCTGATGCCGACACCCTGAGCTCGGGTGGCCTGCCTCCTCCTCCAGTCCCATCGGAGGACATTCGCGGCCCTGCCGTACACTTTCCTTTCCATTTCAATAAACCTCTGGACACTCCTGCTGAGTCTTCTGTAAATATTAAGTCTAGTTTAGATTCAGGGCTAGAATCTAGCAAGTCCCTGTCCCCATCCAGGAAGAAGAAGAGTAGTGGAATACCCCATAGGTACCTATTAGACTTAGTGTAAAGGTGTGGCGCTCTTCTAGCTGTCGAAGAGTTCGTCCAAGATGCGGTGGTTCTGAATATAGAGGATCTGCACAAAGAGGAAGGGCTAGACGATGGATTCAGAATATATGAGATTTTAGCTGAAGAGGACCCATTGGATGAAAACGATTGCGACATAGAGGATGTTGTTGAGATGTATGCAAGTGGTATGAGGAGATTTGATGAGCCCACCTCGGCAGTAGACGAACCCAGCAAGGAGGTAAACGTGGGAATAGAAGAGGACCCAAGGCTTTTGGCCATAGCTTCCGGTCTCCTTCCTGAAGAAGAAGAAGCACTCATAGAGATGTTAAGGGAGTTCATGGATTCCTTTGCCTGGTCCTATGATGACATGCCCGGCATTGACCCCAAATTGGTTGAACATAGGTTGATCCTGAAGCCAGGGGCAGTTGCCGTTAAGCAAAAGCTAAGGAGGTTCCTCCCCCACATTGCCCTGAAGATGAAAGAGGAAATTGATAAACTACACAAAGCCAAGTTCATCCATGTAGTCCTCTATCAATTGTGGGTGGCAAACATAGTCCTGGTGATGAAGAAGGACGAAAGAGTGCGAATTTGCATAGACTTCTGGGACTTGAATAGGGCATGTCCAAAGGGCGATTTCCTGTTACCTCATTTGGATGTTTTGATTGATAACACCGCATGGTTCGAAACACTATCATTTATGGATGGGTACTCGGGCTATAATCAGATTCATCTAGCCCCAGAGGACCAAGAAAAGACTTCCATCACCACCCCTTGGGGAACTTATTGCTATGTGGTCATGCCGTTTGGACTAAAGAATGTCGGCGCCACCTATCAAAGGGCAATGTTAGCTATCTTCCACAATATGATTCATATTCATGTTGAGGTTTACGTGGATGATATAGTGGTGAAGTCTCGGACTAGAAGAGAGCATTCCTCCGTGCTTGCCAAAGTGTTTCGTTGCGCACAATCATATCAATTGAAGATGAATCCGAAGAAGTGCGTGTTTGGGGTTTCTTCAGGTAAATTGTTAGGCTCCATAGTTAGCAAATGGAGGATTCAAATAGACCCGCACAAGGCCAAGGCAATAAATGAAATGCCTCCTCCCAAGAACATATCAGAACTTCGAGGTTTGATTGGTCGGCTTCAGTTCATAAGGGATTCATATCTCAACACTCCCAAATATGACATCCCTTCTATTAGCTGTTGAAAGGAGGAGTCAGTTTTGAATGGAACGCTAAGTGCCAGGAGGCCTTCGATGAGCTCAAAAGTTATCTCATGAATCCGCCCGTGCTTCAGGCACCTATCCCTGGGAAACCCTTGATCCTGTATCTGTCGACTATTGAGGACTCCCTAGGAGCTGTCCTTGCTCAACATGACGAATCCGGCAAAGAAAGGGCAGTCTATTACCTATCTAGGCTCTTCAATCCTTCCGAGCTCAAACTCACCACAATGGAGAAAACATGTGCAGCGCTAGTTTGGGTAGTGCAGAAATTGAAGCATTACTTCCTAGCTCATAAAGTGAGTTTGATTTCTAGAATGGATCCTATTAGGTATCTCCTAGAGAAGCCAGTCCTCGCCGACAGATTGGCACGCTGGCAAAGTTTCCTCTCTCAATTCGATATCACCTTCATAGTTCAGAAAGCCATAAAAGGGTATGCCATTGTTGAGCACCTTGCTCACCTTCCTCTCCCCCAAAGTGACACGGTTCAAGAGGAATTCCCCGATGAAAACCTGTCACTCATCTCTTGTGATCCCTTCTAGTTGCTCCACTTCGATGGGGCTCTCAATTCTAGGGGACGGGGCATAGGTGCTGTCTTGCTCACCCCAAAAGGGATCACCATTCCTCTAGCCTATCAACTCCAGTTCCATGCCACCAACAACATCTCCGAGTATGAAGCTCTCCTTGCCGATCTCAAGCTTGCCTATCTCTTAGGCGCACATCATCTCAAGATCATAGGAGACTCTCAACTCGTTCTTCGGCAAGTCCTTTCCACTTATCGCATGCGTGACCCTAAACTCAAGCCCTATCAGGATCTGGTCACACTCCTAGTCAAGCAATTCCGTCAACTTATCTACATCCATACTTGTCGCTCTCAAAACATCATGGCCGATGCCTTGGCATCGTTAGCCTCATCTCTCTCCTTCCCCCTCAACCGCAGTACTGAGACAATCACTTTTCAAAGGTTAGAGGCTCCCTCCACTCAGGATCCTTGGTTCGTTAAACTTAGGAGCTCTCTAATTTTGAAGGCAGAGAGAAAAGATGCAAAGGAGTTATTGCTTGTGGAGCTAGGAGAAATGATGGAAGAGGGAAGGCCGTGGTACCATGAGATTGAACGGTATTGTAGGGATGAAACATTCCCAGAAGAAGCTGAAGTAGAGGATAAGCGAGCCATCCGAAGAGCGGCGTTAAGGTATACCCTTATTAGTCAAGTGCTTTACAGACGCGCTCTAAATGGAATGCTCCTCCGGTGTTTGTTAGATGAAGAGGCTTGGAAAGTAGTGGAAGGGTCCCACTCTAGTGAATGCGGAGGGCATGTGAATAGCCAAATGTTGGCTAAGAAGATTCTTAGGCAGGGCTACTACTGGCCGACCCTAGAAGAAGATTGTGCCATCTACGTTCGTAGGTGCGTCAAATGCAAGATCTATGCCGACAAAATCCATGCTCCCTCCTCCTCTTTGCATCCACTATCTTCCCCTTGGCCTTTCTCCTTGTGGGCCTTTGATATCATCGGGCCTCTTGGTGATCCTAATGCTCAGATAAAACAAAAATCCTTCATTCTCACTGCTACTGAGTACTTCACCAAGTGGGCCGAAGCAGAAGTGTTTGCAGAGATAAAAGGCTCGACCGTATACAAATTCATCATGAGGAACATCATCACGCAGTTCGGAGTACCAAGCAGCCTCGTCACTGATAATGGACCTCAGTTCATATCTCAAGAGCTTCAGGACCTATGTAAGAAATTCAACATTTCCTTGCATCATTCGTCCCCATACTATCCGCAGGGCAACGGCCAGGCCGAAGCCACAAACAAAATGCTTTTGAAAATTCTAAAAAAAACTTGCGAGTCTAATAAATTTGCTGATTCGCTAGAAAAATTGATCGAGGCTCTGTGGGCCTACCGCACCTCCGTCCGCACGCCCACTGGGCAAACTCCGTTCTCACTCACATACGGCATGGAGGCGGTATGTCCACATGAGATCCTCATTCCTTCGCTAAGAGTTCAGCTGGACAAAGAATTTAATTTCGACGAACATCTGGAGGCGTTGCTTACACAACTAGAACTCTTAGACGAACAGCGTTTAGCTACGGCTGATCATGTTCTTTCATATCAAAATAGACTCTCAAGGTCTTTTCAAAAGAAAGTGATTGAGCACAAATTTCAACAAGGAGACATGGTTTTGAAGCGAATTTTTATAAAACCTAGAGGTTCGAGGTCCAAATTGTTAGCAAACTGGGAAGGGCCGTACGTCGTTAAGGAAGTGTACCCCGGAAACGCGTATAGGCTAGTTAATGCTGATGGTGAGGAGTTCTCTCACCCATGGAATGGGTTGTACCTTAAAAGATTCTACCCCTAATGTTGATAACAACACCAATTTGCAAATGAATGTTGTTGGCCATATGCCTCACTCCCCCTCATTGTGGTAAATGACCTCTATGTCCAACCACACACACACAACACGGCGACCTAAGGTCAAATCCCTTTGTTTATGGTGTTTCTGCTCAGCCCTCATGTAGGGAACCTGAGGTCAATTCTCTTCTTACTCGGACAAGGTCCAAGGGTAAAGGGGAAGCTAGCATGTAGACCAGCAAAAGGTATAGATCATGTGTATGAAGTATTAAAGAGGGACGGTCAATTCAAAGAAAAAAAAACAAAAGGAAATGATGAAATAGCGAAAGAAAAATGATAAGGAAATAGGGGCATGTCAAAGAGTGGCAGTATAGTTCCCCGAGGGACGCCCTTGAGCCCGGTCATATGCATGCCCCCAATTCAGAAAGAGCAATGACCTTAAAGTCCCTGGACAACAGACGAATTTCACATGTAACATACCCATTGGAAGTCTTACAAGCCAGTAACCCCGACCCCAAGACCAAGTCTTGTCTCATTACTAATCTTCCTATCCTTCCTAAAATGACCAAAGAACCCCTACGTCTGGTCTGCGTTAGAACATTAATATTCAAGGTGCAAGAAGCCTTAGTAAGCAAAAGATAAATGCACGCTGCACATAGATGTTATTTACCAAACGTGAAATCGAAGTGAGGTTCGTGGCTAATCACTCAAGAGCAAGAGGTGTTGTTATTACAAAATCCAAAATTATTAGAAAATTTCAAAATCCAGAAATCAGAAAAATCCAAATTAAAAAAAATGAAATCAGAAAATCCAAAACCCACAAAAATCAGAAATTCAAAATTTAAAAAAATCAGAAAATCCTTAAACCCAAAAAAATAAATAAAATCAAAATCCAAAAAAAAAAAAACCAAAAAGAATGTGTGTACATACCGCTTTCCTTTAGCATGCATTGTTATTTTATTTCCGCCAATTTAATAAGGCTCCGCCCCTTGACAATTGCAAAGTCGGATTCATGTTTATTCAAGCGCAAGGGGCTGAGCCAAAGGGCAGATCTAACCTGTTTTTTTGCTAAGTGTGCAGGGACAGGTAATTCTAAGGGAAACGCAACATTGTACTCGGTACTCTTTGTCTCTCTCTCTCCCGTGTTTGAATCTCATCTCACACTTGTGTCAATTGCAAATCATTCATTCCATAAAGATTGACATAAAATAAAATTTTCACTAAAAATGAACAATATGTACAAAAGATAAAGGGGAGGTGGCTCACAATCTCCTCACTGTCCACCGCCACTCTCCCCGGATCCCTCCTGCCTATCTGGAGGTGGTAACATCTCACCACCACCTCTGCCACTCTGGGCACTCGCCTCGCCTCAGCGGCACCTCTCCTCCTCCTCGTTCCTCCGACGGCAGGAGGAACCTGCCAAATACTAACCAACAGAGGCACCGGTCGCTCTGTTGGCACTCGCCCCGCTCCTGCTTCTGCTGTGTGAATGTCCTATGGTCGTCACTATCTCCTGAAGGCTCCGCGCTAGGGTCTGCTGCGCCTACAGGTCAGCGCATATCCGAATGAGCTCCTCCTGGTCCACTGGCGACCCCCACACGCGCAGTGCCGCCAGCTCCCTAGTCGCCTCCGTGACTTGTGCTTAAGCTGCCTCCGCCCGAATGCGCAACTGATCTCTCTCTTCCGCTACTGAGTCTACCTGCCCCTGTAGCTGGGCAGCTCGATCGGTGGCGGTCCGCAGTGCTGTCTCCTGCAATAAAGTATTCAAGTCAGTGCCATAATTAAATATTCTTTAAATCCAAATCAATGCTATGCTTACTCGCTCAGTCAAATTAGCTTGTGCCTCCTCGGCCCGTCTAACCACCGCCTCCAGTCGGTCTTCCAGGTCCGACTGGGAGCTCTCTACTGCCCTCGAGGAAGAAGCACCAGCTGTTGCAGTCCTCCTCACCCTCTCCAACTCCCTCCGCTGTACATAAAAACACTTGTCAAATTGTCAAATCAGCATTGAAAAGTGATTAAGTACCGAAGTCTGAGTAAGTACTTACCAGCTGCTCTGCCTCTTTCTGTGCCGCCTCCTGATCCTGCATCGCCGAATAGAGTAGGGCCCAGAGCGATTCAATTTCGCCAGCCACGTCCACCTGCAATTCATGCCCAACTCATTAGTTCAATTCCATAAAGTCAAATTCAAGGAGTTTTCGTTTAAGGGTTTTACCTGATGTCAGGCGCTCCTGTATACCTTTCCTCCGTACTTCAAGGCGTATGCCTGGAGGTATGCATCGTCGGTAGTCATGCTGGACTTGACGGCCTTGCCTCGGTGCTCCCAGTTTTGGATTTTCTCCTTTGCCCGCTCACGCCAATCTGTAGTGTCGTGGAGCCCCCGAAAACTCCGACCCAGTCGGCGAAAATGGTCGCGGACAGGGAACTCCACTGCACTCTGCCGAAGCCCGAGTGAGCGCTGGCATAGGAACAAGTGAAGAGGTAGCACAAGGTTGAGTGCATGCACCCACACCGACCTACCAAAGTAGGGGCGGGCCAGCACCAACCAAGGTTGTCCTGCATCACTCTCCCCAAGATATGGCTGCCAAACCACCTGCACAACAAAGTTCAGTCAGTCATCAAGCAATCAAATCAAACACTGATCAAAGAGACGGTTTAGAACACTTACGTCCAAGTGAGAGTAGTTGTCTATGGCCTCCTGTAGGTGCTCCAACTGGTCACCATGCCTGCGGGAGTCCCGGCAAGAATCCCAATGGCGTGCAATGGGAACGAGGCCCGGCCGTGTGAGATCCCCTCTCCCCAGGGCTGGGAAGTGAAGGTAAGTCCAGACCTGCAAAGTGAGAAGTAGATTAGGAGGCAGTTTAGAGCAAAATTGCATTTTAATTCAAAGGTTAGGGAGAAGAAATGTACCCGGAGAAAGGGGAGAATCCGCTAGTCGAAGTCTTCTGCTCGGAGGCGCCCAGGCTGTCGAACTGGTGCGCTAGAAAGGATGCCCCCCAGGCGTACCCCCCTACCTCAGCCAAGTCCTCCAGGAGAGGCAGGAAGCGGCAATGGACTACGTCTCCCCTCGTGGCAAACAGAAGTCTACCAAGAAATAGGACGAGGAAACGACGTAAGTCCAGGTCCGCCTCCCCTCCAGGCTTACTCGCCAACTCCCTCCGGCTAATCCTAACCAGTCTCTCGAAGTGCTCATCCTCGGTGTCTCCCGCCTTCTTCCCCACCTCAAATAGAGCTAGGCTCTCCTGCAGTGCTACCCGGGGAACTAGGGAAGACCTGTGATCTACGGGTAACCCTAGCAACTGCTCAACTAGCTCCTAGTAACACGGGTAGGTAAACCCGCTAACCGGCCTCCCATAAATCCTAAGCCCTGTAATCCTGCTCACGTCCTCGAGGCTGGGGATCATGTGTCCCCATGGGAATACGAAGTCGGTCGCCCCCGTGTCCCACCTGCTCCGCAGAGCCTGGGTGAGAGCCGGGTCCGCCCTCATTCTCCCTATCCTAAAAATCTCCTGGAACCTTATCTCTTCCACTCTCTCTCTCTAAAAAGGGGGGAAGGCTAGGAAAACAGCCAAAATTAGCATCCAGGATATGCGGGCCCTCATCTCACCCTACAGGCGCGAAAGTTTCATTAAAATAGTCAGTGTTTTGGTGTTCGGTTCAAGTTGCGACCCCCCCCCCCCATAGAGGTCGTGACCTTGTCGCGATAGTGCAGTGCACTGCGACCTTATCGCGGCCTAGAATAGGCCGCGATAAGGTCGCATCGGCATGCATCGCTGCGTCATGGTCGCGGCACCCATTACCGTCGCGACAACCTGTCGTGATGGGTCGCACTGACGCATTCTCAGAACCGGACCGGCCGGAGCCTCCCTTGTCCGTTCCTCTTTCCCATGGGCATCATGCCCTACATCCGCCCTCTAGGGGCTCCGTCTACCATTCCTACACATGCATTCAAGGATTAGGGTCGATTTTACTTACCGATGTCATCGCCTTGGCCCCCTTCATCCTCGCCTCTTCTACCTTCATCACTGGGGCCTCCACCTCTTCCTCCACCTCGATCTCGACGTCGGCCTCCTCCTCCTCGACCGGGGGCGCCTCCGCCCAGTGCCTGGAGCTCTGCCGCTCCACGTGGATTTTCGCCCGTGAGGATCCTTCGCCGGCGTTTCCTCCTTCCATGTCGATTATGGGGTGATTAGGTCAAATTAGGAAGAAGTTGGAGCAAGGGAGCAAGACAAAGGAGCAAAGATTGCACAAGGGGTTTGGAAGATTCAAGCTTAGGGTTTGAAAAGCAAGGAAAGGGGGAAGAGGAAGGCGCCCTTTGCGTTTTGAATTGCTCGGTTCGAGTCGCGACGTAGTTATGGGTCGCGTCTTTGTCGCGGCGTCATAGATGGCCGTGACATGATCGCGACCGCCCACCTTGACGCGTCCTTAAGGCGGTCCTAAGGGTTGTCACGACATAAACAGAGCCCATTGCGCATGCAAGAAATTCTGTTTTATTCATTCAAATCAAGTAAATACATGCACTAATTGTTTCTACAATCAATTAAATGCCAAATTTCTGCCGTAACTACCATCTGATGTCCTCCCTACAGTCAATCCAATCAATTCTCAAATGTTCGCCGCTACTAGCTGAATCCTCTTCAGTGCTTCAAGGTATTCCTTGGTCACGTCCTCATCTTCCACTACCTCGGCTTGAAGGAGACCCAATGCACATCCTTCCCAATGGACAATGGCGCTATGCACGTCGCGCTCGTCCTGCTCGTCGCCCCTCTTCCTCTCTTGAACGGGCGGATAATGCGATAAGAGAGGAACAACTGTGCGAGCCACACAACATTGGAGGTAGCAGCGATCCGGGTTGTAGAGAACCAGCGCTTCATTGCCCAGTAGTCGCAAGGCCAGTCCAGTGCACTAAGGAAGATGGATCACCCGGTCGTGCAAGAAACGCGGGCGCATTTCAAATTCGGCCACAGTCATCCTTTTGAAGTAATCGCGCCATGCCTTCAGCCCTTTTATTTGAGCAGTCTTGCACCAGGCTTGAGTAGGCATATGGAGAGGTCTACCCACGAAAGCTAGCGGATGGTGGAGCATTGTCTTGCTCTCCGTAGCCAGATTCTCCATCACCCGAAACTGAATGTGCGTGCCCATCCAAAGCTCGAGGGCGATGACCAAGCCATAGAAGGGGCCCCCGGTAGCTGCAGAAGTAAGTCCAGCATAGAGATATCCCAAGACCGCCTGGCCAATACTCATACCTTCTGAGATAGAATCAAAGATGCTGAGGTTGTCAAAGGAGATCGCGTCGTTCGTCGCTGGAAAGAGAATAACCCCGCAAATGCAGATTGCAGCCGCCTTAGCCATGGCGATATGATTCCCGATTTTGCGCTTATGTTGAGAGATGTTCCACTACGCAATAGGGAGAAGGTGAACATGCATCCCGCTGGTCAAGGAATGCAAATCAGTCTTCCTCGTAGTAATCTCCGCAAGGATGCTCCACTGATTGATCGGCGCTACAGTGTATGAGATCGCAAGCTCCTCGCCCCTCTGGTACCATGGGAGGCCGAGCATTATCTCCAGCTCCTCCAGTAAGATAGTGGCCTCGAACGTGGGGAAGACAAATGTATGCATCTGCGGATGCCATAGTTCCGCGAGCGCCGTGACACTATCCCACATGTGCATGATTTTGTCATATTTCTTGGCAAGGACGAACACCGTGGATAGTCCCCACTCCTTCAATTGCTGGATTGACGCGGGCGATAGTAATTCAAGCATGGGGGCTAACCAGGGCACTTTAGAGAACCTCCTCTGCCCCGATAAGATTTGAAGTGATTGGAGAAGAAGAGTTTGAGAATAGGGAAAGAGAAGAAGAAAATAGGGGAAAACATAGCAGAAATTCAGAATTGAGAAGAAAAACGAGCACTTACTTGAAGCTCCGGGCGCGTGCATATGTGGCCCGGGATGGCAGAGAGTCGCTGGAGATCCGGGTGCGATTCACGGGCCGCCTTCGGTCTGGCATATGGCGGGCTGTCCTCCTAGAAAGCAAAAAATCTTATCTTCATGGCTGCATAAGGAGGGTATTTGAAGAGCAAGTGAAGCAGAGGTTTAGCTGCGGGATTAGCCCCCCAAACCCTCCTTTTATAGAGCTTACGTAGATGCAAACCCAGTCTAATCCCGTCTCTAGGTGTTAGGATAAGATTAGAAGAGGTATAGGAGTCCTAGTGGTAATCTAGAAGTCCTAGTATAGAGATAAACTTGAGTCTTCTGCATTTTCAGGGCTCGGCCTGAGTCGCAACGCCGCGATATGACGCGACCAGGTCGCAACATGGCGGGGCACCGCGACTATGTCGCGGTCACCTAGGCCGTCGCCTCTCTATCTGTTGTGTTATTCCCAGGTCTGTGCTTTGTTTACTTACTTTGTTTGATTATGTTTGTGTATATATTATTATTTTGTGCTTATTATGTCTGTCTCTTGTCAAAAAAAAACAGAAAAAAAAAAAATTAACAAAAAAAAAAAAAATAGAAAACCAAAAAATGGAAAAGAGGTCGTCACAGGTAAGTCAGGTAAGTATTTCTTCCCTTACTCCCCTGCATTATTATATGGTATTCTAGCTATTATATCATGTCAAGGACCGGCTGGTTCTCAATGTGCTCCAGGATTTGAGTTCCCCTTTACCAAAAATAGTGATAATCTAGGTGCACAATCTTAATCGTCGGACAGGCCGTTAGGTCGAGTAAGTTCAAGGACGATGGATTCAGGCCTGCACTACGGTTGTGGGTAGTCTCTTGACCCGTTCTTATTTGGCTTAACAATATTATCCTTGATATATTTTCTATTTTCTCCTTTTCTTTGCATTTGTTTTGATGGTTTCTTTTAGTTTAGCCCAACATGCATCATGTAGGACTTTGAGCTTCCTGACTCATTCCTGACTATTGATGAGCCCTTGTTGAGTGCCCAATCATCCTTCATATTCCAAACAAGAAATCCAATTCCATTCCGAATCGGAAGGTTTGCCTCTGAGATAGTTGTTCCCGTCAGTTTGACAAGAATTTCCCTGTCTGGATTCTCTATCCAATTTTTGTCCTATTCCTTTGATCCATTTTGGTTACGAATCGCTCCCAGGACAGAGTCATGAGTTACCTGCCTGGCACGCACATGTCCCTCCAAAACGAAACCTGCAGGCCAATCGGCTACGGTACCTCTCAATCGAGGGGTTGATCGTCCTCTTCTTTTTCTCCTTCTCATTCAGACTTGTGCTTTTCTTTGCATTCTGCTCGAGCAGCTAACTCGGCGCTTTCTTAAAGATTTCAATTGCTTGTTGCTTACATCGGGTGTCTCTTTACCTTGGCTCCCACTTTTCAGTCCATTACGCATCATTTCCGTTCCGCCGTCACTTCGTGACACCTCCACTCCACTTCCGCTTCGTCTCCTTGCAAAGTGGAAGCCAAGGAGGGGCAATCTGTAGACACTCGTTTCTAGCTAATGAGTTGAACCATATTTCTTGTCACCTTAGTAGGACCCTAGTTGGTCACTCACCTTGAGCCCATCATTAGCCTTGTTTTGAGCCCATTAACAATTTAAACTGCTTTGAAATCCCACCCATTATCAATTTGAGAGAGTCATTGGCCATTAATAACTCTTATCCTTTCATGTGGTTGGTTGATAATTCACAATTATTCGATTTTATAGTTGCGACGCATCGTAGCACCGCGCCTCAGTGTCGCATCCCTGCAAGCCGCCGTGATAGTCCATGCATACTCATGCACGTGGGCTTACTGTCGCGACGCCCCACCCCGTCGCGTCTCCAAGGTCGCGGCCCTACGATATGCCGCGACAGTAGCTGCGCATGCAGTCCTCCGCAACCACCTCCTATTTATCCTCCCATGGGTTTATCTTTATCCCTAGGGAATATCTCAACCCCTTGGGCGAGATTTGGGCCCTAAGGACTCTCTTGAGGACCCCAAGGACTCTCCCATATGAATTTTTAATGGGATTTATCTCTCATTTGATTTGTTTTTCACCATAATGGGATATTCTCTCTCCAGGGTCTATATAAGCAAGGTATTCCCCTCATGGACGGGAGAGCTCCCATTTTCACCCCGAAGGGCTGCCGAAATCTCCTCTCACCAACACATAGCCTCACAGCCAGCTATTTTCACCATTTCCTTCACATTCCCCTCCATCAAAACACCCTCATTTCACCATTTATGGAGCATGGAACGCGAGAAGGGTGACTCTTGCTACCTCCTGAAGCTTTTGCACACTCATTGGGACTACATTCACGCCAGGGAGTCGTCCTAATGGGACTCATCTTCTCCCCCTCTCCTCCTCCTTCATTTCTACATGCATTTTTATGTTGTTTCTAGTTAGATCACACTCACCACATACCCACGTTTTTCACACACCCAAAGGGGTTTAAAACCACCCCAGGTGCATTCCTACCATGATTCTCCATTTCCTCTCATTTTTAGAATAGATACTACGCTTAATATGTTCTAATAGGGCTTTTCTTGTTTCTTCTTTTTGTTTTGGCAGGGACCCAAGCTTTTCCACGAGGAGATCTTGTTCTCCACCCGGCTGGAGGACGGAAAGAAGATCCACACACGACATCTCCCACACATAGAGAACACGACAGCGGAGGACGACGCGACAAGAGACGCGTCAGGCTGCAGCGACGCGTTACCAGCGTCGTCTCGGCAGGTAAGACTGCCACGACACTAGGTCCACCTCCTTTCTCTTTCCATTTCCTAGTTATGTTAGCCCGTGTCATTTTCTACTCGTTAGGCAACTTACTAGGTGGCGATCACATTCCTCCTTTCTATACTACTAGTTTTAGTACATGTTCGTGTTGAGGGGGGGCACAATCCCCGTGATTACACCAAGTGCCTGACAATCTACAGAAGAAAAAGAATAGGAAGATCAGCAACGACTAGAAGAGCTCCAACGGATCTCTTCAACGGATCTATTCAAAAGCCTCTCATATAAAAGATGAAGCAAGGATGAAGAAGAAGACAAGAGCTTTTCCTGAAGATCTTTGAAGGAGTGTACATCCAGTGTAGAACCAAAAAACTCCACAAACACTCAAAGGAAAGAGAGAAAGAGCCCGAGCAAAAGAAGAAGAAGTGTTCAACCAACTGAAGCACTCAAGCATTCAAGCTCCTTCTCCTCTCTTCACTCACTCTGTGTGCATCTTGTAATCTGGGGAGAGAGTCTTTCCACTGAGAGATCTTTTAGTTGGTGTTCATCTGTTTCAACTCTCAGCCATGTTCTTTCTTTTCTAAAAAAGATATATGTCCAGTTGTAGGACTATATACAGTGTAGAACCTAGCCAGGAGTTTGTGTCTAGCAGAACCACACTGGGGTTTGTACCAGGAGGTTGGCTTCTTGACCTGTAAAAGAAGTGGGTTGCCTTCTTGCCCGGGAAAGAGAAGAAGACTAGCTGGGGTGCTGGGTGTTGTATTGTCCTTGAGGGGGACTGTACCCTTTCTTTGCTTGGGGACTGGACGTAGGACTTCCATATGGGAAGGGACCGTACTCTTGTGTTATTTATGTGATTGTTTATTTGCTTCCGCATTGCTACTCTTTATCCCACTCAACTAACCAAACTTTCAAGTGATAATTTTCTATGTTTAAGCTTCTATTTCAGATTGCAGAAAAACCTATTCACCCCCCCCCCCCCCTCAAGGTTAGCTTGCTGTCGTACCAAAAGGGCCAACATGCACATGGTATAAAAGGCATTCAATTAGTCACAATGATTTTGAAATAATAATCTGTGAATAAGTCTTGGTTTATATCATCTAGAACACACTGAACAAATCTAATTTCTTTAAAATGACTCTATTGAATAACATCTTTGTGGATGCTCTTAATTCTGAAATGGTTTGGAAACTAAGAATACTCTTGAACTTAATATTCTTAATTGGCTTTTGACCTCAAACATTCCTTGAGCTTGATGTGTAAATTACAAAGAGGAGAAAAGCTACCTATTTCTTAAAAAATAAATGTGGGGGGGGGGACGACAGAGCAATGATAGTTCACATACTAAGTAACTGGGGACATTGGCATCACAAATGTCTATCTTCGCGTCAAAAAGTCAAATTGTGCAAAAAAAAATATTAAAATACTATTGTTTATGACATCTTGTAATGAGTGTATCTCACAATTATCACTCTTAAAATTTTTTCTGAACAATCATTCTCTACTCACACTTGTCAAAATCCCATTATGTGTAATTTTTCATAGTAGTTGTCGACAGATGGACTGCGCCTGTCGACAGCCAGAATTCTACTCTATCCAGAATTTGAACCGGTTCACATTCTGTCTAGTTTTGGTAGGTCGTTTCCATTTCAAATGTAAATAACCTTAAAGGCTCGCCTACGACTCTTCACCCCCTCACCTTCCACCAACAGTTGCCTCCCTTCTATTTCAACCCAAATCCATTTTTCTCTCAACTGCACCATCTCCATCCTCTCCCTCTGTTGCTACCCTTCTTCTCTGTGCTTCCTCCTGATCCATCTGCTCCATTGCTCCTTCTGCTCAACTTCACCATGTCTCAATGGCAGAATTGTTTCACGTCAAAGAAGATCCTCGCAAGAAGCCGGCGACAGTTCTAGGGCTCCGGCAGAGCGATGAAGCAAGCACAAGGCAGGTCGCAATCCAGAGCTCAACATACCACTGAACCTAAATCTATGTAGGGTTCGTGGAGTCTTCAAGAAGATTATGTCTCCCAAATATGTGTGAAGGATCGAAAAAGGGATGGACAAGATCTAGAAGGGGGGGGGGGTTGAATAGATCTATGCCAACTATTGCGGAAGCTTAGCCAATTTGAAAGAAATTTAATCTGATGAGTGATTGTGGGATTAGATGATTGAAGTGTGGCAAGTTGATTAAAGAATCTATGTGGCAATGTGAATTTAAGTCACACACAAATCACTGCACAGAGATTTTTTAGGTGTTCGGAAATCACACCATGTGATTCCTACATCCACCCCTCACATTGTGAGGATCCACTAAACAACCTGGGTACACCACACACGGGAGCCTGACAACTCCAAACACTGAGTTCTACAACTCACACAACCTCTAGAGCAAGACTACTCTAGAACCTGAGCAAGACTGCTTAACCAACAACTGAGTGCAACGACACAAACACTGAGTACAACGACTCAACCACTGAGCACACACTCTAACAAACAACTTGCTAGAACAAAAACACAAGATCCAGATCCTCTAGCAATGATCTGGTCTATCAAGAGTTCATTCAAGAGACTGGTGCAACAACTTATGCACAATCTCAGAATGACTCAGAAGACACAAGGGAATTGAGGAATATTCTGAAAGATCCTTATTCTTCAAGTATACTCCCTTGTAGATGCCGCATTGTGAAGAGGCTTGATTCCCTGAAGTCCGTGGCCGATGCTCTGCACTTTGTGATTTGGGATCTTCCTCGAAATCTTCACAATTGTCTGCTTCTACTTGATTTGCACCCTTGGATGTTGATCATACTGCTTCGTCTTGGATCAATCTTCACTTCTTGTGCTTGGGGATGTGGGAATCGGGTTGGAGAAGCACAAGAGGAGCAAGAACAGGGAGGAGAGCTCTCCCTGCCGCCAAAAGGATTTCTGGAATGCTCTTAGAGGCTCTCTTATGGTTGGATGGCCAATTAGGAGAGTATTTATACCTAAAATGTCCAAAAGTACCCTTGGGGGTCGTGGGCACATGATCTAAGGCCGATCCACCAAATCCCTAGAGTGCCACATGTCCAGGAGAGACTTTAAGTCACAGAGTTTCCAGAGTGTGTCTACCTGCCCATGGGGTGTGTCGACACACTATCCCAGACTGGCACAACAACTTCTCTAGGAAGGGTCTCTAGTGTCAACACCACTTCATCTCGTGTCGACACACTGTAGAAAACTGCAAAACAGGCCTTCTGGGAGAGGCATCTAGTGTCGACACTACTACATCTGGTGTCGACCTGCAGTATAGGTCTGTAGACAAGGTTTTTTGGGAGCTGCATCTAGTGTCGACCTGACTTTGTCTAGTGTCGACACTACTTCACCATTTCTACAACATTCTGCCTTTGCTTTGAAGCATTGTGTCGACACCAGTAGGAGGTGTATCGACACTACCTATGCAAGAAATGTTTGTCCCTGAGAAATAAACACATAAATCATTAGTTCATTGTATTATCATGAATATAAATGATAAATGTGTTTGGAAACATGCTTTTTGAATATTGTTATTTCATGTGTGATGTATTTCACATGTTCCAATTATCGTGCAACAAAATCACAAATTGTCATCATCAAAATATGAGGGAAAAGAATTATATTCACACTCAACCCAACAATCTCCCCCTTTTTGATGATGGCAAAATTAAATCAACATGAGAGTTTGAATTTTTAAAGCATTGTGATTTTCAAGTATCCATTCACACAACATCCATTCTCATACACACTGAATAACAATGAACACATTCTCATTCATTCAATTTTCGTTCACATTCATCAAAAGCCAATTAGCATAATTTAGTAGCAATTGACATTTTTCATAATCAAAAGGCACAATGTTACTAATAACCATAGCTTTTCATTAATGGCCAAAAACCAACACAGTTTGATATCTACAGACATTTGTTCATTCACATTCATTACAAAAAGTTCTCATTCAAAATAGATGAACATAGATGTCCTTTCCATAGATGTCCTTCTCCCCCTTTGACATCATCAAAATATGAAGTCCATTAGGAGGATGGAGGAGGAGGAGGAGGAATTGGCAGCAAGATAGTCTCAATATCCGTCAATCTTTTCTCCATAGAAGTCAAGATGAACTTCATCTGAGCTTGGATTGTTGAGAGTCTTGTATGCAGGAGGTGTTCCATTCTTTCAGAATTCTCAGACATGGTTGCTTGAAGCACACTGAAATCAGCTGAAATAGGCTGTGATGATGAAGAGGAACCAGCTGTGCCACCAAGTCTGTGCAAAGTTTTAAATTCCTTCTTGAGAGCAGACATTTCTTCATCAATGTGAGCAGATAAATTCTTCATACCCTCCAAATCATCTACCATGTGTGCAAAAGATAGTCTTGTCTTGGATATCTGATTGACTGCTTCCTGGCTGTTGAATAGATTATGTTGGGAATTTGTCAAAATACCTTCAAGAACCTTTCTAACTTGTATTGATGCTCCTTTAGTTCAAGGGAGGCATCAGCCAATGTTCCAATAAGCTTATTGAATCTTTGGGCTGTATAATCTGATGCTTCCTATTGTTTGATGAACTGAGCAGACACTGAATTTTCCAACCTTTGTACCCTGAGCTCAAAAACCTCTGACATCTGTTGGATTGAAGAAGTGATAGTGTCAAATTTGTCATTGAGAAATGAGTACAACTCTGGTGGAACAGAAGGTCCACCAAAGGAAGTGGAGGCTTGGGCTTGGGGAGTTAATGAAGATATTTCCACTTCAGGAAGATGTGGTGAAGAGGTTTGAAAGGGAGGTGTATGAGGTACATCTTGGTTCATTGGTGCTTCATCCTCAACCGGAGGTTGGTCCTCATGTGCAGGAGAGTGGGGTATCTCAGGAGGTGGTACAACCTCAGGAACCACTGGAGCCTCTACAATAGCTGGTCCTCTTCTAACCTGATGTCCCTCAAGTCTGAATCCCATGAATTTCTGCAAATGTTTGAACCAATAGATGTTTGACTTGGGGATTGTTTGAGATTTCTCATTCTCAAGAGAGACTCCAAAGTGTTCAAAGACTGGTGTAAGATGAGCTTCATAAGGAAGAGACCTATGGAGATCTTTCCTCGTAGTCTCAGACATAATTTGATACATAATCACATGGAGGTTGACCTTTAATTCCTTCTTCATGCAATAAATTATGAATCTTTGTATATCAGTGAGTCTGTCCCTTCCACCACCTTGAGGTGTGATAATTGTGGTGAGGATGTGGTGGAGAAGTCTCAACACATGAGGAAATGTGTTTGTGTTGAATTTTGTGACATGAGTTTGTCGGGGATCATTGACATCAGATGGAAGTCCAGTCAACAAGGAGTAAGCTTCATGAAGATTAAACTCAAAATTATGATAATCAGTCCCTTCATCAGGAATTCGAAACAAGGTGGCAGCTAGCTCTGTGGGCAAATCTATCAACACACCCTTGACCTCAGACTTGTACCCGTCATCAGTACATTCCAAATTCAAATAGAATTCTTGTACAAGTCTGGGGTAAATAGTCCTAAAGTCAGAAATGAATGGCAACCATGACTGAAAGTTGAAGAATTGGAGAATTTCTGGAAATGCAGCAGCGAGCTCATTGTCTTGTAAATCTATAGCCCTAGGCTTTAGAATGGACTTTCGTTCACTGGCCAACTTTGAAGGGGTTTCCTCTAAGGGCTGAGAAGACCCAGATGAAGGAGAAGATGAGTCTTCAGAAATTTCAGGGGAAGATGCCAAAAACTTCCTCCTAGGGTGTCTAGGACCCCTTTGGGAAGGACCTCTACTTGAAGAGGATGCCTTACCTCTCTTGGAAGGAGTGGGAGAAGCAGATGAAGACCCTAGCTGCGCAATGGGGTCATGGCGACGTTTGCTGCCCTTCTCAACAGGAGGAGGGTCTTCCACGGCAACCGGTCTTGCATTGGCCCGTGACCTGGCACCACGATGAGGCGCCTGCTTGGGGGCCATGGTTGCAGGGGAAGAAGAGGAGCAGAGGACGAAGAAGAAGGAATGAAGGGAAGAAGGATAAAGATGGGTCGGAGGAGGGAAGAAGGTGGAGTGGCTGCCGTTTTCAAAGATGGAAGACGGCCATGGGGTCGTCCTTGCATATAAAAGGGGTTTGGAGGTGCAATGCCTCTCAGGAACAAGAAGACCCTAACCGGAGCCCAAGACCTGAATCGCCCAGACAGGGGTATGTGTCGACACTGGAAGAGGTTAGTGTCTACCTGGGCTGGACTGTGTCGACACTAGATGGAGGTAGTGTTGACCTGGCCTGAAGAGACTTGAGTATTTGAGCATGGAAAAAATTTGTGAGTTTTGGGATATCTTTAATATGATTCAAGATGGATGGAATTAGCATTTCAAGGATTTTTAAGAGGCCAAAGAATTCAGTTGTCATAATTCTTGCAAAAATGCAACAAACTTCAAGATTTACTCAACAACAAGTAGGATATATTCATTAAATGACTTGAACCAGTAAAATGATAGTTTGAGGGATATAGGACATCCAACAATCAATACAAACTACCATAATCTCCAAATCCAAAGAAATGAAAATATCTTTTTAGATTGAAATCAAGTGTAATGAAGATAAACACCTTTAAAACAAATTGATGATAGACAAAGACGGTTATTTTAAGCAATTCTCCTTGGACATTTTTTTTTTAATCAAACTATCAAATGTAGTAAATCTTTTTCACTCAAGAACTAATGCTTTTCACACACCATAGTTCCTGGATACTAGAGATTTACTCATTATCTAGTTTCAAAGGGCAAATGACAACCTTTTACATGGAAATATATGTTTATCAGACACCAATATTTTTAGTTACTCAGTCACCATAAAAAATATAGAGCAATTTTTTTTTTAATTTTGAACCCCTTTGAACCGAGATAGCAATAATACCTCATGACATACATGGCACTTCATTCATTGTGAAGGTTTGTAGTTTCTCAGTATTTGTGCCATTGCTCTGTTGAATATTAACTGTAAGGAGAATTTTATAAACTTGAAACCATTTATCTCACATCAGTTGCAAAAAAAAATGTTTAAATTCAATGCATACATTATCCTTCAGTCTGTGAAAGAGATTTGAATTTCTGTAGTCTTGAAGAGTATAGTTGAGAGTTGATTGTGAAAAAATGTAGTAGATCACTCAAAGGATCATTTTGAGGTTCTAGACAACTCAATGAGGACATCATAGAAGGAAGTTGATGTAATACAAGAAGAAATTTGAATTTTGCAAAAGAAATGAGTTGTGAATTCCTTAGCTCCCACTGAGATGATGATTCCAACCACTTTTCATCAACATAAAGATATGCAAATATTTTGAAACCAAAAAGGATTCTCTTTGAACAAAAAAAGCTCCCCCTCAACGATTGCATATTCATTTCTTGGTACTTGGCGGAGACATATACTCTTGCATAGTGAAAGTGTCCAGACAAATAGAACTTGTCCTGCTTCAAATCGCCATTTGATATACCATGAAGTTCAACACAATGTGAGTTGAAGAATTCATTGTCAAAAAGAAATAGAATTTGAATAGTGAGAGATGTGAACAATATGAATCAAGGAAGCAAAGAAGAATGATGAAACAATGACTCCTCCCCAAATATGCCTGAACACTCAACCCAAATGAGAGAGATCAAGAAGATGGATATTTGCAAAGACCAAGCTCTCTCCTCAAAGATGAAAATCTACTGTCAGGAAGAGGTTTGGTAAAGATGTCGGCAATTTATTTTTCAGTTTCAATGAAGTGGAGTTCAAAGGATTTCTTTGCTACTTCATCCCTCAAGAAATGATGCCTAATTTCAATATGTTTTGTTCTGGAATGTTGAATTGGGTTTTTAGACAGATTTACGGCACTTGTGTTGTCACAAAGAATGGGAACACAACCTAACTCTTGGTTGTAATCGAGAAGTTGATGTTTCACCCAAAGAATTTGAGTCCCACATCTACCAGCTGCAACATACTCAGCCTCTGCAGTTGACAGAGCAACTGAATATTGCTTTTTAGAAGCCCAAGAGATTAGGCTCCCACCTAAGTACAAACACAAGCCACTTGTGCTTTTTCTATCTAATTTACACCCAGCATAATCAGCATCACAATAGGCAATCAAGTCTAACTTGCAACCAGCAGGATACCAAATTCCAAGATCACATGTTCCAACAAGATACTTGAAAATTCTTTTAACAGCTAACATGTGACTTTCTTTGGGATTAGATTGAAATCTAGCACATAAACACACACTGAACTGAATATTAAGTCTAGAAGTGGTTAGGTAGAGTAGAGAACCAATCATACCTCTGTATGTCTTTGGGTCTACTGACTTACCAAGTGAGTCTTCTTCTAGTTTAGCATTAATTGCAATGGGTGTGCTTGAATGCTTGAGGTTCTTGAAGTCAAACATTTTCAAAAGTTCCTTGACATATTTGGTTTGACTTATGAAGACCCCCTCGCTTGTTTGGTTAACCTGCAATCCCAAGAAAAATTGTAAATTTCCCATCAAGCTCATTTCAAATTCATTTTTCATTTGATTTGCAAATTCATTGCACAGGCTCTTATTGGTTGATCTAAATATTATGTCATCAACATAAATTTGGACTGCAATTATTTGATTTTTGATAGTTTTTGTGAACAGAGTTTGATCAACATTACGTCTAGAGTATCCTTTGTCAAGTAAAAAAGAACTCAAACGATCATACCAAGCTCTTAGAGCTTGTTTGAGACCATAGAGAGCCTTATGAAGCTTAAAGTTTCATTTTCAAAGCCCGGAGGTTGTTCAACAAAAACATTTTCTTTTATATAACCATTCAAAAAAGCACTTTTGACATCCATTTGATAAACTTTGAATTTCATGGAAGATGCAAAAGCAAGGAAAATTCTTACAGCTTCTAGTCTAGCTACAGGGGCATATGATTCTTCAAAATCAATTCCAAATTCTTGGTTGTACCCCTTTGTAACTAGCCTAGCTTTATTTCTAATGACTTGACCATTTTCATTTAATTTATTTCTGAATACCCATCTAGTGCCAATGATTGTTTGGTCACTAGGTGTAGGTACTAATTCCCATACTTGATTTCTTTCAAATGATGAAGTTCATCATGCATTGCATTGATCCAATCAGAACTCAATAAAGCTTCATCAATTGACTTTGGTTCAACTTGGTAAATTAGAGATAGTGGGTCTTCATCAATAACATTCAGGAATGATGATCTAGTCCTTACCCTATCATTTACATTACCAACTACATTTTCCAATGGGTGATCTCTCAAAAATCTATGTTCAGAAGTTACCTGTTGAGGTGCACTTAAGTCTGGAACAACATTATCTGATCCGCTTGGAGTAGGTGAATGGATGTTCATGTTCTCATCAATGTCTTCATGTTCTTCAACAGTTGGTGAAGAATCTACAATGAACTCATCCTCTTCATTGTCTTGACTATCCCTGCAAGATTTAGAACCATGAGTTGAAAAGGAATTTTCATGAAAAATAACATGTGGAGACTCTTCAACAGTTTTATTCTTGACAGAATAAACGCTAAAAGCTCTTGACACTTCAGAATAGCCAAGAAAGATGGCTTCCTGACT
The DNA here is from genome assembly GCA_014218235.1 of Colocasia esculenta. Taxonomy (NCBI): domain Eukaryota; kingdom Viridiplantae; phylum Streptophyta; class Magnoliopsida; order Alismatales; family Araceae; genus Colocasia; species Colocasia esculenta. Next base: position 125,273,459 of record CM024753.1, on the reverse strand, counting down.
TTTAGCATCAAACTTGTCAAGATTTTCTTTGTTATTGTTATGAACAAAGCATTTACACCCAAATATTTTGAAATAGGAGATTGTTGGCTTTTTGTTTTTCAATAATTCATAAGGGGTTTTTCTGATTTTTGGTCTGATCAATGCTCTATTGAGAATGTCATTTGCTGTATTCACAGCTTCAGCCCAGAAGGATTTGGGCAAATTGCTTTCTAAGAGCATGGATCTAGCCATTTCCACAAGAGTTCTATTCTTTCTTTCCACAACTCCATTTTATTCTGGAGTTCTTGGTGAAGAAAACTTGTGAAATATGTGAAGATCAGCACATAAATCAGAAAATGATTTGTTTTCAAACTCATGCCCATGATTAGTCAAAATGTTTTTGATTTTATATGGAAAACTTGTTAAGGCGGTGGTACAGAAATTCCTGAACTCAAGGCAAGCATCACTTTTGTGGGACAAAAAGATAACCTATGTAAATCTAGTAAAATCATCAATGATCACGAACCCATATCTTTTGCCACTAAGACTTAGAATTCTTGTTGGGCCAAAGAGGTCCATGTGAAGTAATTCTAGTGGCTTAGATGTGAGTACCTCATTGAAGGATTTAAAAGATTTTCTGGTTTGTTTTCCTTGGGCACAAATTCCACAAACTTGATTTTCTACATTAGAAAAGGATTGAGGAAGACCTTTAACCAAATTCAGCCTTAACAGTTTACTTATTGTTCTGAAACTTGCATGCCCAAGTCTTTTGTGCCAAGTCCATGCAATTTCATTTTTATTGGCAACAAAGTAAATGTTTTCAGAAAAGTTTTTATTGAGGTTGATCATGTAGACATTGTTTTCCCTCTTTCCAAAGAATTTTACTTTATTAGTTGATGAGTCAATTATCTTGCAGAAATCAGATTCAAACACAACTTTGCGACCTTTGTCACATAGTTGGCTAATGCTCAGCAAATTGTAATCTAGACTATCAACTAACAAAACATTATCAATAGAGTTTGAGGAAGATTGACCAACCTTTCCTGATCCAATGATCTTTCCTTTCTTTTTACCTCCAAAAGTGACAGAACCTCCCTCCTTCTCAATCAGGAATGAAAATTTGGCTTTGTCTCCAGTCATGTGTCGTGAACACCCACTGTCAAGGAACCACACATTTGAGTTGGGTGCACGACCTTCCTGCAAAAACAATCAGTGGAGAGAAGATTTTGGTACCCAAACATTGTTGGGACCATCAGAATGTTTGAACATAGTCATCAAATCTTTTCTCACCCAAATCTGATTTGTTTTTATTTTTTTTTTGTTTCATTGGTATTTTTTGTCTTTTTCAATTTGTTTTTTCCCTTAGGAATAAAAACACCAGTGTTCTTGTTTTCAGTAGGAGGGGATTTTTGCATTTGGACATGAGTATTCACTGTGGAGGTCCAAACCAAGGATTTTGATGGTACACTGAAAAATTTGGATGGAAGAATTGAGGATGGTACAAAAAAGGATTGAGATACCATTGGTTCCAAGAATTAGTCCAATCAGCCTGATGTGCTGTTTTGGAAGTCCAAGGTTTCTCATGAATGGCTTCTTTTGACTTTTTCTTATTTTTCAGATTTTTACTTGAATTTTTGATTGATTGGTTTTTGTTTATTGAGGTTGAGCAGGTCGACCTGTCCTTGACTGGTGTCGACACATCAGTCACAAATTTCATCTTTTTGTGGACTTGTGTCGACCTGTTAGGTGATTGTGTCGACCTGGTTGGTTTCTCTTTGTTCTGTGTTTTTGAAATTTCTACTGTGTTGTTTGACACTTGCTTATTTTTGTGTTTTCAAGACTAGAACCTTTGACAAATTGACCAGGGTGCTTTTTCTCTTATTTCAGTAGATTTGTCTTTCTTGAGTTTTTGTTTGTTGAATCCTAGTCCATGTGAAATTGATTTCATTCTAGCTCCCAGCAAGGCCTCCAAATTGTCTTTGACTTCTTTTGTGAAGGTTTTTCTTTTAGTTGGTTTTCTTAAAGTTTTGGTTAACTTCTTGATTTCTTTTGTTGTTTATCTTTGTTTTCCATTCCATCCAGCTTTTTAGACAATTCTTTAAATTCATGGGTGGCCTTTTAGGATGCAAGCTTAAGCTCATCAATTATATTCAGGAGATTTTCCTTTTCTTCATTGAGTTCGGCTATTTCATTTTCCAGTTCACAAGTTCTTTTATTGATGGATTGGTTATGCAAAATGTTTTCAATTTTCTTTTTGAGATGCTTGTTTTCTTTCCTTATTTTAGAGTAGTTTTTAACAAGTTCAGCATAGGTATCTTGCCAATCATCAATTGAATAGTCTTCGAAAGAAGTACTTACCTTTCCATCTGAGCTATTTGCCATGAAGCAAATTTCCTCACTCTCAGAGCTTGAGGATTTTTCTTCTTCCTTCTCACTTGAGTCTTCATCAGACCAGGTGGCTACCATGGCCTTTGGCTTCTTGAACTTGTGAATCTTCTTGTATTTCTCCTTCTTATTCTCAGGACATTCTCTCTTCATATGTCCTGGCTTGTTGCACCTGTAACAAATGACAGTTTCATCAGATTTCTGATTCCTATTAGAATTGGCATTCGAAAAGGAAGTGTTTCTTTTTCCTGATGGGAATTTCTTTTTCCTAGAGAGTTTTCCTTTCCTGTATTTTAAGAATTTTCTGAATTGCCTGGTCATGAGGGCATTCTCATCCTCATTGGACTCAGACTCATCAGAACTTATTTTCTCTTGATTCTTGTCTTTGTTACTTGAAGAGGCCTTTAGTGCTACTGGCTTGGTTTTAATTATGTGTTCTTCATTTCTTTTTAGATTGATTTTCATAAGTCATTAAGGATCCTATCAATTCATCCAAAGAGATTTTGGACAAATATTTAGAGTCTTCAATGACTGTGGCCTTAGTGTGCTAAATTGAAGAGAGAGAGCATAAAATTTTCCTTACTAAGTCAGCATCTGTATAATCCTTACCTAAGGCCTTCAGTCCATTCGCAATGATCATAGACCTGGCAAACATTTCAGAAATTGTCTCATCAGATTTCATCATAAACAATTCATACTCAGAGATAAGAATGTTAGCTTTGGTTTCTTTCACTTGGGATGTTCCCTCATAGAGTAGCTCAAGTTTGTCCCACATCTCCTTGGCAGATTTGCACATAGAGATTCTTGAGTACTCCTTAGGGTGGATTGCACACTAGATCATATTCATGGCACTATAATTCAAGGTAGCCCTTCTAATCTGTTCCCTGGTCCAGGTTTCTTCCTCTCTCTGGTTCTCATAGGGGCCTACCTCAACTACATTCCAGATTTCATAATTTTGGGCTCTAAGAAAAACTTGCATTCTATTCTTCCAATAAGAATAGTCCGTCCCATTAAAGTAGGGTGGCCTATTTATGGAATGACCCTCAGCTTTGAATCCTCTGGAATCCATTGAATTAAATAGATGGTGCAATGAAGAAAACACTCAGCAAGCAAGCAAGCAAAACACACAGAACAAATAGAACGCACTAAGATCAGATCAGATATAAACCCGCTCTGATACCAACTGATGGATCCAAAAAGGGATGGACAATATCTAGAAGGGGGGGGGGGGGGGTTGAATAGATCTATGCCAACTATTGCGGAAGCTTAGCCAATTTAAAAACAATGCATAGAATCAGAGGCAATTTGAAAGAGCAATTTAGATCTGATGAGTGATTGTGTGAATTAGATGATTGAAGTGTGGAATCAAGTTGATTAAAGGTGAAGTCGAAAAACCCTATGCATACATCTAGCGCAATGTGAATTTAAGTCAAACAAACCACTACACAGAGATTTTTTAGGTGGTTCGGAAATCACACCATGTGATTCCTACATCCACCCCTCACACTGTGAGGATCCACTAAATAACCTGGGTACACCACACACTAGAGCCTGACAACTCCAAACACTGAGTTCTACAACTCACACAACCTCTAAAGCAAGACTACTCTAGAACCTGAGCAAGACTACTCAACCAACAACTGAGTGCAACGACTCAAACACTGAGTACAACGACTCAACCACTGAGCACACAGGCTCACAAACAACTTGCTAGAACAAAAACACAAGATCCAGATCCTCTAGCAATGATCTGGTCTATCAAGAGTTCATTCAAGAGACTGGTGCAACAACTTATGCACAATCTTAGAATCACTCAGAAGACACAAGGGAATTGAGGAATAATCTGAAAGATCCTTGTTCTTCAAGTATACTCCTTTGTAGATGCCGAATTGTGAAGAGGCTTGATTCCTTGAAGTCCCTGGCCGATGCTCTGCACTTTGTGCTTTGGGATCTTCCTCGAAATCTTCACAATTGTCTGCTTCTACTTGATCTGCACCCTTGGAAGTTGATCATATTGCTTCATCTTAGATCAATATTCACTTCTTGTGCTTGGAGATGTGGGAATCGGGTTGGAGAAGCACAAGGGGAGCAAGAACAGGGAGGAGAGCTCTCTCTGCCGCCAAAAGGATTTTTGGAAGGCTCTTGGAGGCTCTCTTATGGTTGGATGGCCAATTAGGAGAGTATTTATACCTAAAATGTCCAAAAGTACCCTTGGGGGTCGTGGGCACATGATCCAAGGCCGATCAACCAAATCCCTAGAGTGCCACGTGTCTAGGAGAGACTTTAAGCCACAGAGTTTACGAAGTGTGTCGACCTGCCCATGGGGTGTGTCGACACACTATCCCAGACTGGCAAAACAGCTTCTCTGGGAATGGTCTCTAGTGTCGACACCACTTCATCTCGTGTCGACACACTGTAGAAAACTGCAAAACAGGCCTTCTGGGAGAGGTATCTAGTGTCGACACTACTGCATCTGGTGTCGACCTGCAGTATAGGTCTGTAGACAGGGTTTTCTGGGAGCTGCCTCTAGTGTCGACCTGACTTGGTCTAGTGTCGACACTACTTCACCATTTCTACAACATTCTACCTTTGCTTTGAAGCATTGTGTCAACACCAATAGGAGGTGTGTCGACACTACCTATGCAAGAAATGTTTGTCCCTGAGAAATAAACACATAAATCATTAGTTCAATGTATTATCATGAATATATAAATGATAAATGTGTTTGGAAACATACTTTTTGAACACTGCTATTTCATGTGTGATGTATTTCACATGTTCCAATTATTGTGCATCAAAATCACAACTTGTCATCATCAAAATATGAGGGAAAAGAATTATATTCACACTCAACCAAACAATGTGGACTTCCTTTCCCTTGAAGATATGTTCAAAGGCATGGAACCTCTCTTTGAAAAACAAGGTTGGATTCCCTTCTTGAAGTCACAGAAGAGGTATTACCCAATGGCTGTCACCGAGTTCTTCAACAATCTGGGGATGTCAGATCAACAGGATTACTACTACACTGTCAAGGGTATTTCATTCCAACTCACCCCCAGTCTCTTTAGTTGTGCCTTGCAAATACCCAACACGGGGGCTGATATTCTTCTCACACTCCTAACTCCATCTGAGTGTCATACTCTCATTACCCAATAGCCCTATGATTCTACTAAAGCCATTGTAAAGCTGAATGGCAACACATTTCCACCCCTCTATTGGATGATCCATCACATTTTCACCAACCTCATTGCTCCAAAGGATGGTAGTAGAGAACTCGTCATAGAAGTCCACAAAAATCTATTCTACTACTTCTTTTAGGGTCAACAGATCAATTTGCCAAACTTCATATTTGATGTCATCAAACAATGCTTCAATAATCCCAAAAGATCAATACCCTACGCTTGTCACATCACTTCTATCATTTCCTTTGTTGGAATTCCACTCACTACGGGTGAGTTTGTCACCCTCAAGACAAGGAGTGCCTATGACATCACCACTGCTGATAGGATGGGCTATAAAATGATTGACAGTAGAGTCACCAGGACTCTCAAAGGGCAAGAAGCTAAAGAAGAGCAAGATTCAGATGAAGAAGAAGACAGTGAACAGGAACTACCCCAAGAACACATGGACATCTCTAGCGGTGATGAAGATGTACCACAGTTTCCCTCTGAGCCAGACACTCAGCATGCACCTCAAGTTCCAGTACCTGAAGAATTGAAACAATTCTTGGCTGATCAACTTCTTCAATTCCAGACATCCATCACACAACACATCAACAATCAATTTGATCAGCTTACTCAGCATGTGACCACTCGAATGGATGCATTTGAGGAAAATCAAGCTCAGATTCAGAGGCATCTAGACCATATATCTTCTTTTGGTGTTCAAGGTCCACGTCATCCCACTCCTCCTGAGGATGACAATCTTTAGAAATGTATAGGGTGCATTTTCTTTCTGAAGGGCAAATGGGCAAGTTAGGTTGTCATTTCAAGTTTTCATCTCTTGCACTGTAATGCTCTATACAAGGCTTGCCAATGTAATGATTGCAAATCAAGTTTATGAATGAAATTAACTTTTGTCTCTTCTATGATCTCTTACACTTGTAATTTTGTCATCATCAAAAAGGGGGAGAAGGTTGAGTTGTGATTGCATGAACATTCATATGCTTGTATGTTTTTGATGATGACACAATGACAAAATGACTTACACAATGCCTACATGATATCTAAATTGAAGATTCTTTCTTGTAGGAGATTACATGAAAAAGGAAGTGCACAACTTGAAGAAACCATAAGAAAAAAAGGTTCTAGATGGATGGCTACAAGTAGTAGTTGTCGACAACACCCTTGCATCTGTCGACAACCACTGAAGACCATCCAACAACAAGGTTCTGGAAAACCAAAGAAAATAGCAGCTGTCGACAGGCTAGGACTCATATGTCGATAGCCATTGAAGAACTTCATCTCAGAGCTTCTGGAAAATCAAGGCAAGCAGCAGCTATCAACAGCCATGATGTATCTGTCGATAGCAAGACCCATGGTTTAGAAATTCAATTCTGGAAGGCAGATCTACTGCAGTATCTATCAATAACCGATGTGCATCTATCAACAGCCGTCGTTTAGTTGCAACACGTGAGCAACATCTTCTCTTCATTTGGGCATCCTTTTCTCATACACACGAATCCCAAGGGCTGTATGAGAATAGGACACACCTATATAAAGACCTCTTAGCCTCCTTTTCACACCAAGGAGCCTCCACACTAATTCCAAAGCCCAGAAGAACTAGAGGATGGTTCCCAGTGCTCTGCTCCAAGCTCCAAGCATCAACAATATGAGGATCTGTCTCAGAAGACCAAATTGGAGCGAATTCATCCTCAAGGCTCGAGTACCAACCTCAGATCATCTACAACTCGAAGTCTAGAGAACATCTGGACGAAGGATTTGAAGAATTCTACAACTCCATCTATTTCTCCTATACTATGATTTCTTCCTGCACTTCAACTTTTCATTTCATGTGTGTGATGTTGAATTGAGCAATCCTTGTGCTCAATTCGCATGTGTGTGGTTTGATTTGAGATATTGCTCATCTCAGATCGTGTGTGTGGGTGCTTGTATGTGTTGAACTCGCTTTATAAGCAGTTTCGCGTGTGTGCGTGGACGGTGGATGTAGGATACGCAAGTTGTGTAATCCGAACCACCTTAAATCATTGTGTCCTGTGGTTTGCCTTGATCTCTCGTTAGATGTTTGATAGGCACGATGATTTGATCTCACAACTTTCATACTGCTAATCTTGTGTACACACTTTGCACACACAATTAGACTCGAATTTGATCTAAATCCTTACAAGTTTTTCATAATCTATTTTAATTTCAAAATTAAGGTCCATTTGCTAGAAATTGGTAGTAATCTATTCAACCCTCCTTCTAGATTCCCATTAGAACTAATTCTGCACACTCCTCATATTCTATGTTATGAATTTTCTGTATTCAATATTTGTAGAAAATTCACATGATTTTTTTCATCACCAAAAGGGGGAGATTGTTGAACCACTCCTATATTTCATCATTTTATTTTGGTGACAACAAAACCCAAGTATAACTTAAAATATCATTAATATATTTTATATCATGTTTCTCCCTTGAATACAATATATTCTTGCATTATCATTATAGATTTACACTGAGTTTCAAGTTCGTCATGCTTGTTTCAATCATGTTCAGTCGAAGCAAGCTTCGTCATATCTGAAGTCTACTTCGTCATATACAAAGCTGACACTTCGTCATGCATGTTTTGGTCATGATCAGGTGAAGTCCAACTTCGTCATATACGAAGCTAACTTTGACATATCGAAACCTATATACAAAGTTCACTTCGACTGACAGTGGTATGATCTATTTTATACGAAGTCCAACTTCGTCATATACGAAGTTCACTTCGACCGACAATGTTATGTTCTATTTTATCTGAAGTCCACTCCGTCATATACGAAGCTGGCACTTTGTCATGCATGTATTATACTATATATATCTTATTAGTCAGTTGGTGTCAACACACTCAGCTTAACTGTTAACACTGTCAACTTTCATTAAATAATTTCTTCTAAGTACACGTTGTATACATATTTATATCATGCTGACTCCGACTCTTCAGAAGTCGAAGTCTCACTCCGACTTCCAAACAGTCAAAGTCCACATCAATTACTGTTTTAATATCACATCGATTACTATTTTGTCAACATCGATTACAGTTAACTTAAACACCGATTCTCAATCCACATCGATTACTATTTTAAGTTTACATCGATTATGTTAAAACATCGATTACATTAAAACGTGGATTACATTGAAACATCAATTACATTACATTGAAACATCGATTACCATAGAACATCGATTGTCTCACACATCGATTGCGTTTCACTTAAACATTGATTACCTTAGAACATCGATTGTCTCAAAATTGTCTTTTACAATGATTATCTTTCACTCAAAAATTGATTTCTAAATATCTCACAACGATTACTATTATTTTCATTGATCTCACTCCGACTCTTTGAAAGTCAAAGTATAACATCATCATTATGATCATCTACACTTAGATGTTTTTTAAGTATATGTTATTATTTTTGCAGAAATGTTAATGTATTCTTAGTGCGGTTAATATTTAATCATTGTAGAATGATTCAATGAACTAGATGAACACATGAGGTGTTGTGTTGAGTGTGTATTGGAATTTGAACACTTGATGTATTGGAATTTCTTTCAATAATGACCAATGAACATCACTCATACTTTGATTTTGATGATGACATATTATACATATTGAATATATTACAATAATGCTCAAACAACATGTTCTTGATATTTAATATTTCATATCTTACTGTTAATGACATGTTTTCATGGTCTACTCTTCATTCATATAGGTTTACAAAGTTTTTGTCAAAGACAGGTCGACTCTATTTGATAGACAGGTCAACTCTTCGAGTCTGCCTAGCAAGCTCCTAAAGAAAAAGTCACAAACAAGTCGACTCTAGTTCATAGAAAGGTCGACTCTAACAGTCTGCCTAGCAAGCTCCTGAAGAAGAATTTCACAGCAGGTCGACTCTAGCTACTGATCAGGTCGACTCTAGCTATTGATCAGGTCGACTCTATTGGAAACATGACTCGACTCTCTTTCTGTGAAAACCTAGAATTGTGCAGAGCATGACTTTGTTTGAAGCATTTCACAGCAGGTCGACTCTATCTGCTGATCAGGTCGACTATAGCTATTGATCAGGTCGACTCTATTGGAAACATGGGTCGACTCTCTCTCTGTGAAAACCCAGAATTGTGCAGAGCATGATATCCAACGGCTATGATTTCCTTCTGAGATCTTTATGGGAGATTCTATAATTACCAAAATGCCATTTCACATAAGTGGCAATGAGGTAAAGGCCTTTTAGACACGTGGCAGCCTTGGGTGCACTCTAGGGTTTTGTGCACACCTTTCTCACGTTCATGGGAGTGCACAGTGGCTATATAAGCCTCCATCACATCTGATGCAGCAATCCCCTCCCGCCACCCATCGATTCTATCCAAGAGGAAGTGGGGATCAAGGCTAGGCAATGGAGAAAGCTGTGAAGTGCTGAAAGAGGAGCAGTTTGGGAAGTAGAGCAGCAACAGAAGAAGAAAGAATCGTGCAAGCAATAGATCTGAAAATAGAGCACCGTGGATTGAAGGAGTTCTTCATCTCATCTTCTCAAAAACCTTCAATTCGAGTCTCTGCAGATCATCATCGCCAAGGGACACCCAATTCACCTATCTTTTATCCATTTCTATTGGAGTGTTCTTCTCAGTTTTTTCTGAGTGCTTGTGAGATTTGTACATGATGTTCTGTACAGATTTCTGTGTTTGTTGAGTCTGTGAATCAGATCATTGCTCGAGGATCTCATTTTTTTTGGATTTGATCTACCTTTTGTGTTGAGTCGTCGTGCTCAGTTTGGAGTAGTCGTGCTCCAGTTGTGGTTTGAGCCGTCGTGCATAGTTTGTGGGTCGTCAAACTCACGGTTGTGTTTTGAGCCGCCGTGCTCATAGTTGTGTGTTAAGCCATCGTGCTCAAGGTGCTTTGTAGTCGTCGTGCTCTGGTTGTGTGTTGAGTCGTCGTGCTTAAGGGTATTTGGAGTCGTCGTACTCCAGTGTGTGTTGTACTCGGGTTTGAGTAGTGTTACCTCACTGTGTGAGGGGTGGATGTAGGAATCATTGGTGTGATTTCCAAACCACCTAAAAATCCTGTGTGCAATGGTTTGATCTGTCTGTTTGTGCTAGATGCTTGCATAGGATTTCATTTTCACACACTCTTTCTAGTTGCTTCACACATCATATTAACACAATCACACATTCACACATCAGATCAGTTAGATTGCTTGCTTGATTGGATCTCTAATTCAAAGTAATTTTAAATTACTTAAGCTTCCACATTAATTGGTAATAGATCTATTCAACCCCCCCCCTTCTAGATCTGTTCATCTACCCTATTCGATCCTACATGATGTACACTATGTTACTTCTTGTGTGTTATCTGAATAATAATAGTTAAATAAACTTTGTACTTCTCTATTCTTCTGTTTAATGCTTCATGTCATTTATAAATATCAGTTTCATAGTTTAGCATTTCAGAATGCTACGTGTCTCTCAAAGACATGTGCTAGCATGCTTCAGAATATCTAGTTTCTAGATTTTAAGAATAAGTTCCTTTGTAGCTCTACTGCGAGCCAACAGGTGTCCATTCCTCTTGAATGCTCACTAACCTTGTACTGTTCAAAGGACATACTATCTGTCTGAAACTGATAGATATCTGTTAAGAAACTACCTGCCCCTTACCTTCTTTTATTTTTTTATATCTCTCAAAACTACCTTGAGAAAAGAAAAAGGCATGGTATGGTGTTTGCAAAAATTCAGGAAAAGATATCTGGACAAGAGCCATGTAGTTATCTCCATAGCATGAAGATGTTGAGACTCAAGGGTTGAAGATCTGATGATGGACATCTCAAATGTCTGCAAGTCTCAAGACCCAATGATCAATTTGAAACAACTATTTTCAAATGGGAAATAAAAGATTGAAGCATATATGTGAAGCTGAAGTTTTGAAAGATGGAAAGGAGAACATGAACAATACAAGAGTAGACGGTGAGACATATGTGAGTGCTTACAGCTACACAAAGAGAGAAGTCTCCACATACAGAAAAGAGAGAGGCGCACAAGATCTTAAGAGAGGCAGTAGATTCAAGCTTCGACTTCTTGCTCTCTTGCTTTCAAGTGTTCTTGGGTGGCATTTGTACTTCTACATTCTCTCAGTCCACCCTCCTAGAGTCAGAAAGAATTAGAGCTTTCAATCCCACTTGTAATCTCTTTCTGACCATCTGTGTTTGCTCATCCTTCAGAGTAGACGCACCAGTGTTGATTTCTGTGTAAGAAACCAGCAGGGGGTTTCTTCCCTGTTGTGCCCCTCTGTGAAGGGAAAACCTACAGTTGTAGGTGGTTGTAATACCCCTCTGTGAAGGGAAGACTTGCTTGGGTGCAAGTGGGTTGTAATACTTCTCAGGTTGAGAGAAGGCCAAGTGTTATGGGCAATTAGTAAAAATCCCAAGGGGTGCTTCGGGACTAGACGTAGGACTCTTGATTGATAGGAGGGTCAAACTAGGATAAATCTTAGTGCACTTTGAGTGATTGATTCCGCCAAGTTTTTCACATGTTTCACACACACACTACACTATGTACTAACATTACTATCTAGTGTTATCTGTTTTCAGATATATTTTTAAAGTGCAAGAAGTCTTATTCACCACTCTCTAGAACATCTAAAGTGCCATCCTGATCCAACAGGGAGGTGAATGAGGAATGAAGGAGAATTTAGAAATAAGAATTGAAAATATGGAATGTTTGGGAGGCTAGGAATACCTCGGACAAAGCTTATCTATAGACTTGTTGTCTTCATAGAGCACATTAGGCTTTCTAATATCTTCACCATCCCCAAGCAACTGTCGCTTAGAGGTGATAGTAGCTGGGGGTTGCACAACCTCTGCCACTGTTGGGGGCTAGGTAAGATCGCCATCCCAGAACAGGCGATTGAATGCGATTGTGAGGTCTTCCAGATCAAACCATTTGTACCATTCTGCCTTAGAGTCACCAGTCTTCCTTCTCTTATCGGGCTGCAATGCCTCCAAGGCTTGATATGTGAGCATTGGTGTCATATGTCGGGCAAAATGACATCCATGGACATCATAGTCTGTAAAGTCTGCCCCTACTATGATGGTGTCGTACCCAACAGAACGGGTCCTTTGATGAAGTGACAGTATAAAGACCAAGTGAGTGGTTGTCGGTCTAGCTTCAGTGTGGAGGAGAAGACGGCCCATGGCTGGACTTCTCCTTTGTAACCGAGACCTCACCTGGTGTAAGGCCCTAAATTTTTACTCTCTTATATAGGTGTTAAATTGTGCTTATGTATGTGTGAGAATATATATATATATATATTATATATATATATATATATAATTATTTTGGTCTTGTTGTAAATTTATGTATACATATTATGTATATTATGTAATGCAATGCATAGATGAATTATATTTAAAATATACATTGTAAATTGTACATAACTGTGTGGTGTATATAGAGTTTTCTGCAGTTTTAAGTTTTGTTCTGTTGACCAGTAGGCGTCCACATCTGTAGATGCCGACCCCAAGTCAGCGGCCACATCGATGGACGCTAACCTAGTATTGACGGCCAGTGATCTGGACGTTTACCTCCCAGATCAGATGCGTTTGCAGATCCGAAAATGCCTCTGGATATGTCGCCCGCTGATTAGGAAACCGTTCCCTAATGGTAACCTAGCCTACCCTCTTTTCATCTCCGACCCTTAGCCTATAAAATACACAGATTCCAGCCGGAGATGACCCTTTTTGGCTCTTTTGTCAAAAACCCTAGTTTTCTCTTTACGAAACCCTGACTTCATGCTCTGAGATCCGGCGACTGGTGACTTCGTACGACATTCTTCATCGACAAGGAGGGAGTCTGAACATTGGGGAAGGCTTCTCCGACATCCGGTTGTGCTCTACATCGACACAAAACACGGATCGGAGGGATTCTGAAGGCTCTTTGGCTTTGGCCGAGGAGAGCTTCTTCGACCTATAACTCCATCCATGGATTTCTACAAAGGCAAGTAACCCATACCCATTGTCCATATATGCGTCTAGTAGGTCCTAGGCATTTTTACGGATTTTAATCGTGTCCTGGAACCCCCCCTTTCTGCGATGTTTTTGTGAGTTCTGTCTGTTTTCTGTAGATAGGAACTTAATGACAATCATTGCTGCTGTTAATATCTGAAGTTGGCGGCGGCCTTTGATGCCGTTAACGTGGTAGGCGGCCACCCCATTGCCGTTTAGTTCTTCAGACAAGAACAGTGGACTGTTATCACCTTTATGATTTATTTTTCGGATTTTTGTGTATGAGGATATACTGTAACTTTTATATATTATGTAATATATGTAGTGGATCATGTTGTGTAATTTCTGTGAATTTTCGTTAATTGTACTATTTATTAAAATTCCTACAATGTATGTTAGACAGGATTTATATCTTGTAAATTTGTTGTTTACATGATCCATGTGGAAATTGAGTACCATAGAATTTTTGTAAAATGTTTATAGATGTCAGTCCAGATCACGAAAATTTGGGATTTTTTTTTCTGATATCTGTATAATTAAGTATGATTTCTGAACTGTAAAATAGTGAATATGCATAATTGGTTTTAAATCTTCAATAAACTGTACGATGCAACCAAAATTCTTGAAAATTTCATGTAATGTTATAACTATAAATACAGGTTTTGAACTTTTAAAAACGATTACAATACTGTGATTTCATGAACAATCAAGTTATGAGTAAACATGTAGAATCACTGTTTTAAATTCTATAAATCGTGTATAGCTCAGAAAAATGTGAAATTCTGTAAGCATGATGTCCAACCCGTAAACAATCCGGGATAAAAATTTCATATGGAATGGACAATAGTAAGTAATAATTTGTTCATTTCATGAAGAAATGACTAATTAAACCATGTTCATTGAAATTTTAGATTTACTAAATAGTTTCAGCATGATTAATGTTAATCTATGGTTGATTAAATATTGTTAACAGTAGTATCATGATAGGGAACCGAAACCGTGTGTAAAATTGTGAATATGGAATTACGTGTTAAATAGTGTAAAATCGTGTGTGTTTAAAAATGGAAATTATGTAAACGTGCCAATGGGTTACACTACTACCTTAGAGGGCTGTGGAACTGTACTGTAGTAAAGTCCCTACGGGAAGGTTCATATTTGTGTGATGTCCCATGGGCCTTGGGATAAAATCCTGGAGGTGGACAAGTACCACTGGTTAGGGTGGAGAGTGCTTCTCCCAGTTCTGCGCAGTAACTAAGATCTATCACTTGATTGCCTAGGTGATAAGATATATGTGTGTGATGTGACAAGTGTGTGTCCTTCTAGAGGCGGTTTGGACTATGTGTCATGGCATAAAATGAGATAATGTGATTTTGTTTATATGTGAAAGGGGCATGTGTAAAAATGTGCAAAAGATTTTGTGGAACTGTGAATTAATATGATAATATGTGAAATTGTGGATCAGACTATTAAATGTGTTATACCCATGTAAAAACAGCAAGCTATTTATTTTTATTAATGCGTTATGAATGTGAAGTTGTACCTAGAATCCATGGTAGGATCATCTCTTTCACTATGTGTAAATTCCATGCTTATATGGTTATGTATCATGACATAAACATGATGAAAAGTGCTTGCAATTAGAATGAAAGTATGTGTAGAAAGTATGTGTTAGGTAATTAATTCTAAATGTAAATATAAAGCATGTGGCCTATATCAAAGGTAGTAGAATAGCATGTTTAGATTTTTAAAAAAGATTGTTAAATCCATGTTACTTGAAATCGTGACCTGACTTCAAAGTAAAATGTCTATATGATGTGTGTATGTATTATGTGTGTGGATTTGCTTGCTGAGTGTTTGGACTCACTCTTGCTTCGGCGTACAGGTGCAGATATCTCTACTTCTTTGGAGGAGACAGTTAGGAGTGACTCCGAGCGCGAGGAGTAGCACCTTTGTGGAGATTTCAGCATTTTGTACTTTTTTTCATACTATGTAATAAAGAACTTGATGTAATTAGTTGTGGACAATGTAATTTACTTTAAATTTTCAATTGTGAAATGTTTTGTTCCTTCTTGTACTCTATAGACTGTGGATAAAATGTGGATGATGGAATAAGATTTTTATTTAGTTCTTTATTTCCGCTATATGTGTTTATATTTGTGTACATCTCAACTTATTGTATGTGTTGGGTAAATGTCTCACTGTAGCGATGCTTTCTATATCGACGTGGGTTGGTATAACCATACCGATATAAAGAGGGTCGTTACAGAGATTGGTATCAGATAAATGGTTGAGATTGTACATAAATATGTATACCATCATCTTTATTATATGCTAAGTCTCTATAGATTGTCCACATAGTTAGGAATCTGATAGATTAGTCCTTAATTGTGATTAAATTATTTTGCAGTATATGGCTTCACGCGGTAGATGTGGTGGTGTACCTGCTCATGATGGCGAGCAGAGGAGAGATGAGCCTAGGCGTGAGGACCAGGGTGAGCAACAGTCCCCAGCACCCCAGGGTCCTGTGCTTCCTCCTCCACTGCCAGTGGACTATGGAGTGTTCATGCACGGTATAGTGCAGGCCATCCAGACGCAGACCCATACTCAGGCTGCACTCCAGGCTCAGCTGGAGGCTCAGGTTAGAATAATAAGATAAAGTAGTCTGTTTTATTAAATGCATGTTTGTTATGTTGTGTGTGTTGCTTATGATGTTTGTTGTAGCAGGCTCAGGTGCCAGCTCCCCAGGCTGACCACGGTGGACCCTCCATCATGGAAAGGTTCAAGAGGATGTCGCCACCCTCTTTTAAGAGGGAGGGCGATCCCTTACTTGCTGAGAGCTGGGTGAGGGAGATCGAGAAGATCTTCCGAGCTATTACGTGCATTGAGGATGACAAGGTCACTTTAGCCACCTATATGCTACAGGTATGTGTAATTTAATTCGGTGGTTATTTCTTTAAGTATAGATTATGTTGGTAAGTCCTTATGGATGGTTTTGGCAGGAGCGAGCCAACGTGTGGTGGTCCTCGTTGTTACGTACTCAGTTCGAGGATGGTGCTGTGGAGGTTGGTTGGGATGAGTTCGTGAGGATATTCTGAGCCAAGTTTGTTTCGGAGCACATCCAGGACAAGATGTAGCAAGAGTTTCTCTCTTTGACTCAGGGCTCCATGACCGTACTAGAGTACTAGGCCAAGTTTACCGAGCTATCAAAGTATGCCGCTCATATTGTAGCTGATGAGTGCAGGAAGGTGAAGAAATTCGTGATGGGTCTGAGACCATCACCGAGGACGCTCGAGCAGGCCCTTAGCGCAGCGTGTCGTCAGGAGGGAGAGATGGAGCAATACCTGGAGGAGAAGAAGGCTTCTCAGAAGAGGCCTGCAGCTCCTTTCCAGAGGCAGGAGAGGAAGAATGCGGCTTTTCAGTCACCGCAGCATCCCGTGGTATCGGGAAGCAGTCGGGTACCTTCTCAACGTTCCCCTAGTGGCCAGAAGGAGTGTCCTCATTGAGGGAGGGCACATGGTGGTATGGAATGTTGGAAGTTGGCGGGGAAGTGTTTGAAGTGCGGAAGCAGCTAGCATAGGATCAAGGATTGTCCGAGACTTCAGCAGGGAGTCCAGCGTGGACAAACCCCAACAGCAGCAACAGCATCGCCAGCGACAGGACGACCAGGGAGACCTCGAGCCCCAGCTCGAGTGTTTGTGTTAGCTTGTGAGGACGTCGAGCAGGCGGAGTATGTCACCAAAGGTATGGTTCTTATCATGGGTGTGCAAGCTCGAGTTCTATTTGATACGGGTGCCACTCGCTTGTTCATTTTCGAGCGTTTTGCTAGGCAATTAGCATTATAGTCGGGATTAGAATCTGAGGAGTTGGAAGTCCCTTTGTCTGTACACACACCTGCGGGCACGGTATCGACTAGGAAGTGTATTTCATCTTTATCAGTGTGCATTGAGGATAGAGTCCTAGAAGGGTGCTTCTTCTTGCTTAAGATGAAGGACTATGATGCTATTCTTGGTCTGGATTAGCTAGAGGAGCACTATGCGTTAGTGGATTATCGTGGGAAGAAGATTGTTTTCCGCATTCCTGGTGAGGACGAGTTTTCTCATCCTTTGCCAAGGAATTTAGCGGGAAAGTTTGTCATCTCTGCCATGAAGGGGATGCGTATGGTTAACAAGGGTTGTGACGCTTTTCTTATCAGTGTGGTATTAGTACCCAAGGCTGATGAGTCACCTACTCTTGCAGAGATAGATGTAGTGCAGGATTTTCCAGATGTATTTCCCGATGATTTATCTGGATTGCCATCGGCTAGAGAGATAGAGTTCACGCTAGAGTTGCTTCCAAGCACCTCTCCTATCTCGAAGGCCCCTTATCGGATGGCACCTGCGGAGTTAGCTGAGCTAAAGAAGCAGTTGCAGGATTTGATAGATAAGGAATTCATACGCCCTAGCGTTTCTCCTTGGGGCACCCCTGTATTGTTTGTAAAGAAGAAGGATGGGTCACTCAGGTTATGCATCGATTATAGGAAGCTAAACCAAGTGACGGTGAAGAACATGTATCCCATACCTCGGATTGATGATTTGTTTGACCAGCTACAGAATGCATCAGTCTTTTCCAAAATTGATTTGCGTTCTGGCTATCATCAGTTAGGGATTAGGAGTGAGGATGTGTCCAAGACGGCCTTTAGAACCCGTTATGGACATTAAGAGTTTTTAGTCCTTCCTTTTTGTCTGACCAACGCCCCGGCAGCGTTCATAGATCTCATGAACAGGGTGTTTAGACCATATTTAGATAGTTTTGTGGTAGTTTTCATTGATGACGTGTTGGTCTAATCTCCGGATGAGGCCACACACCATCAGCATTTAAGGGTAGTGTTAGAGGTTCTCCGTGAGCACAAGTTGTATGCCAAGTTCAGCAAGTGCAATTTTTGGATGCACGAGGTTCTTTTCCTTGGGCATGTTATCTCCGGTGCTGGTGTAGCAGTTGATCCAGCAAAGGTTCAGGCAGTGTTAGATTGGGAGATTCCCAGGACCCCTTCGGAGATTCAGAGTTTCCTTGGTTTGGCAGGTTATTATCGACATTTTATTGAGGGATTTTCATCTCTTGCAGCCCCATTAACCAAGCTGATTAGGATGAGTGAGAAGTTTGTTTGGTCCGAGGAATGTGAGAGTAACTTTCAGTTATTGAAGGCTAAGCTTACTTCCGCTCCAGTATTTGTATTACCTAGTGGTGATGAAGGTTTTGCCATTTACACGGATGCATCTCGGATTGGCCTTGGCTGTGTGTTGATGCAGCAAGGAAGGGTAGTAGCATATGCTTCTCGGCAATTGAAGGAGCATGAGCATAACTATCTGACTCATGATTTGGAGCTTGCGGCACTGGTACATGCACTGAAGATCTGGAGACACTATCTTTATGGTGTCAAGTTTGAGGTGTTCACTGACCACAAGAGTCTGAAGTATCTTTTCTCCCAAAAGGAATTAAACCTAAGGCAGAGAAGATGGATTGAGTTCCTAAAGGACTATGACTTCGACCTCCAGTATCATCCTGGAAAGGCGAATGTTGTAGCGGATGTCCTTAGTAGGAAGAGGTCATCACTCCAGCATGATTGGAAGATGTTGGAGGATGCGGCGTGTTCGATGACTGAGTTGGAGCCATCATTATGTCAGGCTTTTGTAGCTCAGTTGTCCATTAGGTCTTCGGTGTTGGATGAGGTGATCGAACAATAGAAAGCCGACCCTAGACTCCAAGAGTTAGTGGGAAAGGCGGGCATTGCTCGTGATGAGGATGGTGTGATTAGATTCCATCACCGTCTTTGTGTTCCTGACATCGTAGATGTCTATGAGCATGTATTAGCAGAGGCTCATAGGTCTAGATTCTCTATTCATCCGGGTAACACTAAGATGTACTAGGATTTGAAGAGATCTTTTTGGTGGTCTGGCATGAAGAAGGATGTAGCAGAGTTTGTATCTACATGTCTAGCGTGCCAGCAAGTGAAGGCCGAGCGGCAGCGACCATCTGGTCTTATGCAAAAGATGGAGATCCCAGTATGGAAGTGGGAAGCTATCACTATGGATTTTGTTACAGGTTTGCCTCGATCTAGATGGGGTAATGACTCGATTTGGGTAGTGGTAGATAGATTCTCGAGGACTGCGCATTTCGTGCCCATGAAGAAGAAGCAGTCAGTAGAAAGTTTAGCTAGATTGTATGTTAGTAGTATTATTAGATTGCATGGGGTACCGAAGTCGATCATTTCGGATCGAGATCCAAGATTTACTTCGAGGCTGTGGAAGGGTCTTCAGGATGTGTTACGTTCAGAGTTAAAGCTCAGTTTGGCGTTTCATCCCCAGATAGATGGACAGTCCGAGAGGACTATCCAGATGCTCGAGGATAGGTTGAGCGCGTGTATTATGGATTGGAAAGATGATTGGGAGCGCCATTTACCTCTTGTGGACATCGCATATAACAACAGTTTTCATGCGAGTATTGGTATGGCTCCATTTGAGGCGTTGTATGGTAGGCCCTGTAGATCTCCCTTGTGTTGGGAGGAGACAAGTGATAGGTAGTTGATCGGTCCAGAGTTAGTTCAGGAGACTTCGGATAAGGTCCACATGATTAGGAAGAGGCTTGTTGTGGCACAGGATAGGCAGAAGAGTTATGCCGACAATAGGAGGAAGGATTTGGAGTTCGAGGTAGGTGAGCATGTCTTTTTAAAGATATCACCTACTCGTGGTGTAGTCAGATTTGGCAGGCAAAATAAGTTGAGCCCTAGATTCATTAGCCCGTATGAGATTCTTAGACGATTGGGCAACGTGGCATATGAGCTAGCTTTACCCCTAGTGTTAGTTAGTGTTCATCCTATATTCCACGTATTTATGCTTAGAAGGCATGTTAGAGATCCATCTCATATTATTAGTCACGAGCCAGTGGAGATCCAACCAGATCTTTCTTATGTGGAGCAACTAGTAGCTATTCTTGACTGGAAGGTTCAGCATCTCCAGAATAAGAGCATTGCGTTAGTGAAAGTTTTATGGCGCAACTTCTTGCGAGAGGAGGCTACTTGGGAGCTTGAGGATGCGATGAAGAAGAAATATCCCCAGTTGTTTGAGTAGTTTCAATCTAACTTCGAGGACAAAGTTTCTTTAAGGGGGAGAGGGTGTAAGGCCTTATATTTTTACTCTCTTATATAGGTGTTAAATTGTGCTTATGTATGTGTGAGAATATATATATATATATATATATTATTTTGGTCTTGTTGTAAATATGTATGTATATATATTATGTATATTATGTAATGCATTGCATATATGATATTATATTTAAAATATACATTGTAAATTGTACATAACTTTGTGGTGTATATAGAGTTTTTTGCCATTTTAAGTTTTGTTCTGTCGACCAGTAGGCGTCCACATCTGTAGACGCTGACCCCAAGTCAGCGGCCACATCGATGGACGCTAACCCAATATTGACGGCCAGTGATCTGGATGTTTACCTCCCAGATCAGATGGGTTTGCAGATCCAGAAACGCCTCCGGATATGTCTCCCTCTGATTAGGAAATTGTTCCCCAATGGTAACCTAGCCTACCCTCTTTGCATCTCCTATCCTTAGCCTACAAAATACCCAAATTCTGGCCGGAGATGACCCTTTTTGGCTCTTTTGTCAAAAACCCTAGTTTTCTCTGTGTGAAACCCTCACTTCATACTCTCACATCCGGCGACTGGTGACTTCTTACGACATTCTTCATCGACAAGTAGGGAGTCTGAACATTGGGGAAGGCTTCTCTGACATCGGGTTGTGCTCTACATAGACACAGAACCCGGATCGGAAGGATTCTGAAGGCTCTTTGGCTCTGGCCGAGGAGAGCTTCTTCGACCTATAACTCCATCCGTGGATTTTTACAAAGCCAAGTAACCACACCCATGGTCCATACATGTGTCTAGTAGGTCCTAGGCATTTTTACGGATTTTAATCGTGTCCTGGAACCCCCCCTTTCTCCGGTGTTTTTGTGAGTTCTGTCTGTTTTCTGCAGACAGGAACTTAATGGCAAACTTTGCTGCCATTAATATCTGAAGTTGGCAGCGGCCTTTGATGCCGTTAACGTGGTAGGCGGCCACCCCATTGCCGTTTAGTTCTTCAAGCAAGAATAGTGGACTGTTCTCACCTTTATGATTTATTTTTCAGATTTTTGCATATGAGGATATATTGTAACTTTTATATGTTATGTAATATATGTAGTGGATCATGTTGTGCAATTTCTGTGAATTTTTGTTAATTCTACTATTTATTAAAATTCCTGAAATGCATGTTAGACAAGTTTTTATATCTTGTAAATTTGTTGTTTACATGATCCATGTGGAAATTGAGTACCCTAGAATTTCTGTAAAATGTTTATAGATGTCAATCCAGATCACGAAATTTGGGATTTTTTCTGATATTTGTATAATTAATTAGAATTTCTGAACTGTAAAATAGTGAATATGCATAATTGGTTTTAAATCTTCAATAAACTGTACGATGCAACCAAAATTCCTGAAAATTTCATGTAATGTTATAACTATAAATACAGGTTTTTAACTATTAAAAACGATTACAATACTGTTATTTCATGAACAATCAAGTTATGAGTAAACATGTAGAATCACTGTTTTAAATTCTATAAATCGTGTATAGCTCAGAAAAATGTGAAATTCTGTAAGCATGATGCCCAACCCGTAAACAATCCGAGATAAAAATTTCATATGCAATGGACAATAGTAAGTAATAATTTGTTCATTTCATGAAGAAATGACTAATTAAACCATGTTCATTGAAATTTTAGATTTACTAAATAGTTTCAGCATGATTAATGTTAATCTATGGTTGATTAAATATTGTTAATAGTAGTATCATGATAGGGAACCAAAACTGTGTGTAAAATTGTGAATATGGAATTATCTGTTAAATAGTGTGAAATCGTGTGTGTTTAAAAATAGAAATTATGTAAATGTGCCAATGGGTGACACTACTGCCTTAGAGGGCTGTGGAACTGTACCGTAGTAAAGTCCCTATGGGAAGGTTCACATGTGTGTGATGTCCCATGGGCATTGAGATAAAATCCTAGAGGTGGACAAGTACCGCTAGTTAGGGTGGAGAGTGCTTCTCCCGGTTCTGCGCAGTAACTAAGATCTATCACTTGATTGCCTAGGTGATAAGATATATGTGTGTGATGTGACAAGTGTGTGTCCTTCTAGAGGTGGTTTGGACTATGTGTCATGGCATAAAATGAGATAATGTGATTTTGTTTATATGTGAAATGGGCATGTGTAAAAATGTGCAAAACATTTTGTGGAACTGTGAATTAATATGATAATGTGTGAAATTGTGAATCGGACTTTTAAATGTGTTATATCCATGTAAAAACAACAAGCTATTTATGTTTATTAATGCGTTATGAATGTGAAGTTGTACCTAGAATCCATGGTAGGATCATCTCTTTCACTATGTGTAAATTCCATGCTTATATGGTTATTGTATCATGACATAAACATGATGAAAAGTGCTTGCAATTAGAATGATAAAGTATGTGTAGAAAGCATGTGTTAGGTAATTAAATTCTAAATTTAAGTATAAAGCATGTGGCCTATATCAAAGGTCGTAGAATAGCATGTTTAGATTTTTAAAAAAGATTGTTAAGTCCATGTTACTTGAAATCATGACCTGACTTTAAAGTAAAATGTATATATGATGTGTGTATGTATTATGTGTGTGGATTTGCTTGCTGAGTCTTTGGACTCACTCTTGCTTCGGCGTACAGGTGCAGATATCTCTACTTCTTTGGAGGAGACAGTTAAGAGTGACTCTGCGCGCAAGGAGTAGCACCTTTGTGGAGATTTTAGCATTTTGTACTTTTCTTTCATAGTATGTAATAAAGAACTTGATGTAATTTAGTTGTGGACAATGTAATTTACTTTAAATTTTCTGTTGTGAAATGTGTAGTTCCTTCATATATATAAACTGTGGATAAAATGTTGATGATGGAATAAGATCTTTTATTTAGTTCTTTATTTCAGCTGTATGTGTTTATATTTGTGTACATCTCAACTTATTGTATGTGCTGGGTAATTGTCCCACTGTAGCGATGCTTTATATATTGACGTGGGTTGGTATAACCGTACCGATATAAAGAGAGTCGTTACACCTGGTGATTTGCTTGGAGTTAGAGATGATCTGGGTCTTTCCTTGAAGCTGAGCTCCAAGTCCCTTTCCCAGCCGATAGCCAATCTTGAGCATAATGTTCCAACCTTTTGTGTCAGATAGTGTCGCCCTCTTGGCAGCCACTATAGATGGAGATACTATTTGGGGATTGGAAGAGAAAGTATATGCCTATGGGTAGTTTCGGTCAAGTACAGAGATAATGGACTTGTTAGAGGGCCAAACTGCTGGCAAGATTTGTTCAATTGCGTCAACCGTGTGTGTGGCGGCTACACTCTTTACTTTAACAATCCGTCCTTGAATTGGGAACTTTATGTTGAGCAACTATCCCTTAAGAAAATTGTTTAAGATTTTAAACTATTTTAACATGGTGATTTTTCTATGACAAAAACCTTTTTAAAGACATTCTACAAACAAATCCACTGAAAAATATCTCAAAGAACAAAACTTGAATAATACTATGTATCAACTCTATCTTGAAATTTCTTAAGTTGACAGAGTATACTATGTACCATACTAACTCTGACTGTGGACTCTGACTCCAAGAAAGTCGAAGTGTTGAACCATCTTTGTACTGGACTCCAACTCTTTGGAGGTCGAAGTCTTGACTCCAATTCTATTGAAGTCAAAGTAAGGTATCGATTGATGAACACTTTAGAGAAGTCGAAGTCCTCACTCTGACTCTTGAGAAGTCGAAGTCTCTGTATTATATTCCAACTCCCTGGAAGTCGAAGTATTCACTCCGACTCCCCCAGAAGTCGAAGTATGACTGATTGTGCTTATCAATCCGACTTTCCAAAATTCGAATTCTATGATCAGTCTCACTGTGATTTATGTAGAGTCAAAGTTCAGTTTGCATCTCTTGTACTTGACGCCGACTCTGAGAGAGTCGAAGTACATGTCTTTCTAACTCCGACTTCCCTGACAACTTTTGTACTTAATATTTTTTGGTATAAAATTATTATTTCATAAGATCCATGAAATCTTGATTGTATGTTTTTCAATGTGATTGTTATCCCTATGGGACCTTTTACAGAACATATAATACTTGTATATCCTACTGAATAATGTCTTGTCTTGTTACTATCATTTAAATTATTCTGACAGGTAGGATATATTATATTTAAAATGACCACAAAAAATAATCCTTGAAATGATCTGAATTAATTATACAAATTGGTCTCTTGCTTTTTGTTAGAAGTTCAGTTCTTCTTTATTCAGCAGTTGTCTTGCAGTAAATGCTACCAGCCGCATTGGGTATCTGACAGAGTCTCACCTACCACTGTCAGAACCACATCTTATTTTCTGATGCAACTGTCTGTCTGCCTTTTATTGCATTGAACATATGTCCATCCGAGGTATTATACTTTTCATATATTTCTAACTAATCTACCTCAGAAAGTATGGAGGTATCTTTTCTTTTGTCTTGTCCTTTGTTGCAGAACATTTATTAAGCACGTTTCTAGCATGGAGTTTCATAGAACATTAAATATAGTATGTCCTTCAAGCTGTGAAGCCTCAAACATAGTCTGAAACCGTTGGAAAGCCAAAAAGCTGAAGGACTGTTGGATAACAAAATGTCAATATCATCTACATCCAAAGGATCAAAGGTCACTCCTCAAACGGCTAGTTCTCTAATGGATAGCTTCAAATGGAAACAAAAAAGAATTTTGAAACATATATAGAAGCTGAAGTTTTGAACAAGACACACACTTGGACATTTAGACCAATTAGCAACACACTCAACTCACATCTGCATTCTTCTAGCATGAGCCTTCACAAGCCTTCTACTGAGTTGAAAGATAGAGAGCTTCCACAGTCTGAAAACTTCCAGGCTCTCCATTTCTTAGAAGTCTTGTTTTTGTTGGGTGGTATTTGTAATCCTTGATCTTTTTCTTCAGCCCACCCTTTGTTTGATTCAGAAAGTGTGAGCTATAAGTCCTTTTGCAATCCTTTCTGAATCCCCTGTGTTTGCTCATTCTTGTGAGCAGGCACACTAGTCATTCATTTTTGTTTGTTCAACCTGCAGGAGGTTTGTTCCTACTATGCCCCTTTTGTGACGGGAAGACCTTTTTGAACGTAGTCTTTGTACCCCTGTTAAGGGAAGACTTGCTTGGGAGCAAGTGGGCTTGTAATTCCTCTCAAGGGTGAGAGAAGGCCAAGTATTCTTGGTAGTTAGTGAAATCTCAAGTGGTTTGCTTGAGGACTGGACGTAGGACTTCCATGTGGGAAGGGCCGAACCAGGATAAAATTTCTTGTGTATTTGTGTTATTGTTTCTGCCAACTTACACTTTTTTCACACACTACACTAAACACTAACAATTTTATTCAGTGTTGTCTAATTTCAGATAAAATAATTTTTAAGCGCAAGAAGTCCTATTCACCCCCCTCTAGGGTAGTATTAGTGCCATCTCGATCCAACTAGTGGTATCTGACCAAGGCCTTCTCAGAAGAATCAAAAGATTTGTGAAGAGATGGCAGTTGAAGGGCACAACTATGAAGGTCAGTCTGTTACAAGGCCACCATTCTTTTATAACGACCCAACCTCCCGAACCCCCGCCAGGGACCCTGAAATTCTCGTCGCCACCCACGGATCCGAAGACTCAGAAGGGTTAGAAGAAATAGTCTAGTGAGATATGTACTGAATTTAAATAACTATAACAATATAACAATTGTACAACGTGTCCTAATTAAAAGCACATGTACAAGAAGAAAGGTGCAGTTCTTAAGGGGCATACCCTGAGAACTTACAAAGCATAACTCTCAATTCACTCAGGTACAAGAGCTCATAGCACTTGCTCTCACTGCTGCTGACAACACACACCGCCACAGCCGCCTCCGCAACCCGTCCGACACCAAGCTCCCGCGACGACGAGCCCCTAGCTGAAAGAAGTAGGGGGGTGAGCCTCACGAACAAGGCCAAGTAGAGATTACCAGTCCCTCTGTAGCAACCTGGATTTTTTGAAAAATAAAAATTTAATAATATAGAAAGAAAACTAATTAAATTTATTAGAAAATTGAATAAAAGAAAATAAATTAAATAGGGAATTAATGGAAAAGAATTTACAAAAACACATTAAAAGAAAAGAAGTGATGGGCTTTATTAAATTGACCCAATAGAATTTAGTGGACCAAAATAGGAATTTTTAAAAGGGGAATAATAGGAAAATACCTTAAATTCGTAATTGAATTATTACTTAAATAGAAAAAAGTTATTTAATGCATTAAAATAGAAGTTTGAGTTGGATTGGGATTCCTAAACCTACCCTAATGGGTTGGCCATGAAATTAGCTTCCATCCTAACCCAATTAGAAGATCTCTTGCCTAAAAAGAGGAGAGGGAAATAAGAAATTTGGAATAAATAGGAATTATAGTCATAATAGGAAATATAATGGGGAGATGCTTAAATACTCCTCTAAAACCCTCATAGCTGGCCCTAGCTCGTGCCAAGGGGTTGCTGGACGTGGGAAGGAGCCAAGGGAAAGGAGAATTCATGGAGAAGGAGGAACCCTCATGTCTTCCCCGAGTTCTTCAAGTTCTTAACCCTAGAAGACAAAAAAAGTCGAAGGTAGGCATTCTCACGAGCATAAACCATGAAAATTTATATGTAGGTTGTTTCGTCCATCAGGAACCTAAGCCCTTTGGTTTCATATTTTTCCATCAAGCAAATCTTTAGTTCTTAATTTTCAAACTTCTGTGAACTCCATGACCCCGAACCCTCTTATTAAATTCATATCTTCATGTATACTCGTCCTCATGCCATGAGATTTTTACTGTAAGAACTGATGGATGTTAGGCTTCTTTTGCCCCTGAAAGCCCAATATTTCATCCATCCTATCATGCGAATTAATTCGTTGATCTCATCTGTGTACTGTTCTAAGTACTTCATGAATACCATGACCAAAGCATGTCGAAACCCTGTTTGATTTTCCAATTCCTATTTACTGGAAGTACCCATATATGTCGAATTTGTTTAAAACTAGTTTCATAATTTTTCATGTACTGTACTATTTGTTCTTAATTTTAGAACAACCCTGTGTCAAAACCTAGAAAGTCTGGTCCGCAATCCAATGCACTGTACTCTTCCTGTCGGACTCGGGCACAGATCCTGTGAACACGATGGCCTGATAGCCCGCGTTCACAAGGGCATCGTGATAGAGTGTCCCGTCGTGATCTGATCGTGACAGGCCCGATCGTCACAATCTGGCTGCCCGGTCTGTTGACCCCGTCGCGACCCTCACATGACCCCGTCGCGACCTGCCTGCCCGAAAACTCAAGCCCGTCGCGACCTGTACAAGACCCCATCGTGACCCTTACAAGGGTGCGTTGCGTTCTTGCCTTTTTGAATAAAAACCCCAAATTTTGATGTTCTGACTCTCCACAATGCTTGTACTATTGTTTAACAGTCATACACACAGAAGATTACACTTGTTATAAATTAAACATTATATGTGATTAAAATACATGCACATGATCTTTTCCATCCACAATTTTATGACACTTACACACACTTGAACCATGCAAATATGGCTTAATTGGCATGAACATGTTACATAAATCATCTAGTAAGTTATGTCATTAAATTGCCACATTCTTAAATATACTTGTGTTCGTTTTCTCGCGTTGTATTGGAAGACCGATACCAACGCTCCACTATTCTAGAACTCCTCTAGAACATCGAGCACTTGTTTACATAACACACTCTCTTGACTTGGACGAACTCTCCGTCGGATACTCCTTCTGCCGAACTAGTGAGTCTTCGTTCAAAGCCTCCGTAAGTCTCCTCTCTCCATAGATTCTCACATGGTCGACGAGCCGGTTGTACCCTACCACCTATGATACTCTTTAGGGATCAACATGATCCAAACGGCTATTAGAAGTTTGCTCTTATCCTGAATCACGCTGGACCTCTCGACCTGTGCATAAAATGGCTAGCGGGAAGGTAGTGAGTTCCACCTGACTGCCAACACCATGTGCGCGTGTTGTGCAACTGTTACTATCGCCTGTTTACTCGATGTGTTACGTACAATGTTTAATAGCTCTCATCTATACTCTACTCGCTCATCATTTCACGTTCACTCTACTGTCTTGTCTATTCATCTAGTGCTCTCACCTTTTTTTTGGTACTCTATATTGGCCATTGACTAATTGTCTAAAGATAAACAATATAACCAATGCCTAGCAATATATAAAGGGCCCGATCTAGTCCTGAGATGTGCGTCTGAATGTGCTAGTGCCCATTGGAGTTAAATGATCAGAATGTTTTGCATTACACTCAAGTGCTATCTATCTAGACTATCTAAATAACAATCAAAAAGTGCTATGTTCTCTCGTTGTCTATTGACAAAAGTGCTATACTATACCGGTTGTGCTATTGCTATACTTTGTGCTATTGTGCTATGGCCATCTTGCTATTTTGTACTATACTCGACACTCTTGCTATATTTGGAAAGTTGTACTATTTCGTTCACGTGCTATCCTGCTATATTATACTTGACTCTCTCGCTATATCATTAGTTACTCTGCCTTTAATTCATTAATCATTTAAAGTCTGCTTGACTATTGAGATTTAGGTCCTACTGGGCGTTATCGCTCACCCTACGTTATTTGTCGTTGTGTTCTCAGGTGAGGCCGAGGATGAACTATACACTCAAGAGGAAGGGAACGACTAGGAGTTACGTCACGAGTGCCCTAGCATCCTAGCAATATGTTAGAGTCATAGTTAGTCTTTTGCTTTTATTTCAATGTAATTGGGCCCTATAGAATGGCTCTGATATTAATGGTTGTAACTAGACATTTGAAAGTTATTAATGAGAAGGATTATCTTTAGTATTATTCATTGTGCAATGGTTTGATGTCTAGTACTCGCTCTATACCTGTTTACTTGCAACTGCCTCGCGTTCCGATATTCCGCGTCGGGGTGTGACATTTTTGTGGTATCAGAGCCTAGGTTATTCTTATGTATAGGATGATCTAGGTTAACCTGCCTTGACTAAAGTCAATTATCCTACCTATGTGAGTTGTGGTTAGAGCCAAGGGTAACTAGCTAAAATGAACTCACACACACACGAATTAAATTCCACATCAATATCATGACAATAAGTTATTTTTGTAGGAACTAAGCAACAAAGATGACTGTTCAACGTGCTCAAATGAGGGGCATGCAACAAACCATCCAAGAATTAACACGTGCGATTGTGCAAGCTACCCAAAGAGGTGGCAATCGTGGTGCAGGCGACCTGCATCGTAACATCCGAATTCTGAACCCACCTAGGTTCAGTGGATCCACGGACCTGGATGAAGCTGAGCACTGGCTCAAAGAGATGGAAAGAATTTTCTGCGTCATGCAATGTGCAGCGGGGGATAAGTTGCTGCTAGCCACATTCCAACTGGAAAAGGATGCCAGCGCTTGGTGGGAGTTTGTTGAAGCGATCAGAGCTAATGGTCAGTTCACCTCGACCGAGTTCAAAGAAGCCTTCAATTCCAAATACTTCTTGGCATCTGTCCAAGAAAGGAAGGCTGCGGAATTCGCTGCTCTTAAACAGCGGAGCTCGACTGTGGCCGAGTATGAAGCCCAGTTTTCAAGACTGGCACGATATGCTGAACACCTAGTAAACACTGAGAGGATGAAGGCTAAGCACTTTCTCAATGGCCTCAAACCTCAATATATTACCCAACTAGCACCTCTCGACATCCAGACCTATGCCGAAATGGTGAAGAAAGAACAACTGCTAGAAGATGCTATGGACTTTACCGACTGTATAAAAGGGAAGTTCATGAAAAAGGAAATGACCTCGGGTGAGTCATCTGCTAAGCCGAACAATGGCAAGAAGCATCCCTTCAACATCACGGAGGGATCTAGCCAAGAAAGGAAATCGAAGGTCTTCGCACCCAACACTCCAGCCAAGAGCAACTGCAAGCACTGTGACAAGACTGGTCATACTACGGACGAGTGCTGGAGGAAAGTCGACGCATGCCTGCACTGCGGAAGCCGCGAGCACCGCATCCCCGAGTGCCAGTTGCTGAAAGAACATGAGAGGCGCCCTAATGTGCCTAAGAAACAAGGCCGACTGCGAGCCATGCATGATGAGAAACCCGCTACGGACGGTGGCGTGGTAGAAGGTACTATACAAGTTTTCTCCTTATCAGCATTTGTCTTATTTGATACTAGAGCAACTCATTCCTTTATATCTCAAAACTTTGCTGATATCCTGACTGGAAAACCTATATCCATGGGTTGTGAGTTCTCTGTCACAATGCCACTAGGAGAAAAGGAGAAATTGAACAAATACTTTCCCTCTGTCGATGTAATGATCGAAGACCATAACTTAAAAGCCGACCTGGTGTGTATGCCCATGGAATGCTATGATGTAATTTTGTGAGCCGACTGGTTGTCCACTTATTGGGCAAGTGTCGACTATAAGAAGGGGAAGGTTACCTTTAGTGACTTTCCTAAATTGGCATTCTCTGGGATTAGACATAAGAGACGAATGTCTCTAATCTCCACCATAAAAGCCCATAACATGATAAGGAAAGGGTGTATGCTTTCCTAGCAGCTGTAGTTGTGACGGCCCTCATTATGCCGGTACGGTTATACCAACCCACGTCGGTATAGCGAGAGTCCTCACAGTGGGACATTTACCCAAATGATACAAGCAGTTGAGATACACGCGAATATACAACAGAGTAGCGGAAGTAAAAAACCACTGTCTTCATTTATTCAGCATCCACATTAAACATACATGAAATTCACAATTAACATTAACAACTAAAAGTTCACATAATTTAAATTGCTGAAATTTAAATCCATAATGTCCACACTTATACATTCTTTTCATGATAACTCTAGTACAACGTCCAAATTACATACTATGAAATGCACAAGTCACAAAGAAACTCCAAAGACTAATCTCCGCGCTCGGAGTCCGTCACCACTGTCTCCTCCAAAGGTGTCACGTCACCAACTACACCTGTACGCTGAAGCAAGGAGTGAGTCTAAAGACTCAGCAAGTAACACTACTCATAACATACACGTATAAGTCATAGCGGTTTCTACATACACATTCAAAATTTCAACACATGGCATGAAGTTTTACAAATTAATACATGGATCATGCTTTCAGATTTCTAAGAATAAAACTTTACCTATCACTTGCTCTCTATTCAATTTACTCATGAAATTTTGCCTTTAAAGAACCAAGACATGAGAGCTACCAACATGAACACTGTGCATATATGAAGGAAAACACAACTAGCATGAGTTTTACATGTTCTTAATCACATACATAGACATTTTCACATGCTTTAAGTTGCTGGTTTCACATGGTTTAATGGCTGTAAACCTACACATGAGAGCTACCATGTTGCTTAAAACATATCATGTAAACAAACAATCATGCTATTTTGTACCCATGCTCATCAATTATCCCTAACATGGATTCTAGACATTTTTGCACATATAAACATGATGATAACAACATAAAATTTCTGATTTCACATGGTTTCAGATTTGTCTCACATGGAATTTCAATATCATATCCTCACATTAGAATTTCACATTTTCTTTACACAAGTTCCTCTTTCACATGGTTACACTTTGCACATACACATTCACATTGTTCACTTACACATTTACACATGAACACATACACATTACACATTACACATTTTAGGTGCCGTGACACATAGTCCAAACCACCAAAGAAGGACATATACACATCACATTACACATAGACGCTTTTTTTTTTTAATAAAGGCAGTCCTCAGGGACTCGATCCAGGAGAGTGCACCCTCCCCCAGGGGGGGAGAATGAACCCACTCCACCAGAGAGGGCCCCTAGGCCAAAAATTCACTATAAAATTATATAAAAATTACATCAGGCGAATGTGGCACAGGCCCATTTTATCTAGCCTAGTGGGACCTTTACAGACATGAGGAAGAGACATAGTGCCCTAGAATGCCTTATTTTCTTTAGACATACAACCATGATTAGCAAGAGAATCAGCAAGTTGGTTTGACTCCCTATACACATGACTCAAAGAATAACCATTCCTTGATCATAGATTGAGCATCTCGCCACCACTGTAAGCTCGCCAGGAGGACATCGACCAGACTTCATAGAAGTAACCAACACCATGGAGTCCGAGTTTATCATAGAGAGACGAAGACCAAAGAGACGCAGCTCTAAGACCATCACACAACGCCCTTGCTTCAGCCATCATGCTGCTGCCATAACCATAGTAATGAGCAAAAGCTATGACTACAGAACCATGTTTGTCCCTTATGCATCCACCACCACCACTATCCCCAGGATTGCCCTTGCAAGCTCCATCCACATTAAGAGAGAAATCAATTATAGGGGGGGTCCAACGAATGAATTTGCACTGCTTCAGCTGGCATTGAGGAAAGAAACCCTGTCATGGAGAATCCTAATCTCTTTTGGAAGAACATCCACCAGAAATTGAGTTTTAGATAAGGAGTGAACTATGCTGGCTTTGATGTTGTTAATGACAAATTTCCAGGAAATTTTCTTGTTCTCAAACTGGCCAGACATCTCCCCTTCCATATTTCCCAAAGCATAATAATGAGGCATTGCAGCGATACAAAACCAAGAGGTGAAGAAGTATGGACTTAGTCATGAAGTGCCAAATAGTAGCCGTTATGCTGCCTTGGTATGGATATTCGGAGGAACCAAAGGAAGCAGCCACCGCCATAAAGAAACCGCCAAGTCCACCATGTAAGAACAGATGGTTGAGATCCTCTGTCTAAGGATTTTTGCAGCAGACACAAGAAGAAACTATTTGGATTCCACACTCCATAATACGTTGGTCAACAGGTACTGCTCTATTTATTAATTTCCAGCAAAAATTGAGGCTCTCTGTTAAAAGAATGATGCCAGATCTTTTTGAGAGCAGGACGCTGGACACCTTGAGGTCTGACCAGGTCATAGGCGGACTTAGAGGTAAGAATCCATCCTTGGAAGCCTTCCACACACAAGTCATCCTCTTCAGAAAAGAGAACGCCCTGCAGTAAGCCAGTAGGAAGAAAAGATCTGATAGGATGACCATTATTCACAATCACCTCCTCCAGCGTAACCTGGCCCCCTTCATAGTTCGATGTAAGAGACTCCATCAGGGGCCTCTCCCCATCCAAAATATCTGAAAGAAAGTTAACCCGTCTGCCATTCCCATGGATCCACCAGGTATTATCTTTAATTATCTGGAGAGCTGTAGACCGGTCCTTGGGAGAAATAGCAGGGGAGAAGTCTATAGTTAGTCAACTGGTGGCGTCTTCTAGCATAGTCCGCCCAAAGAGAGGAACCATGCATGATGTTCCACAGGGATTTAACAGTCAGAGCCATCTGCACCATCTTTAAATCACGAACCCCTAGACCTCCTTCCTCAATAGGACGTTTAATCACCTTGCACGAAACCAGTGTCTTCGCTGCATCCATCCAAACCACTCCAAAAGAACGATGCAGAAGTTTTATCCAGGATCTCATAACACTCCTAGGTATGGAGGAGGATAAAGCCAAGTAAACCGGGATAGAATTGATGACAGAATTGATAAGAACCACTCTCCCAGCTTGAGAAAGTAGTTTAGGTTTCCAGGTGGCAAGTCTCCGAGTGGTCTTCTCAATAAGGCATTTGAAGTCTGCAGCTAGAGTTCTACCAGATCTGAGAGGGACGCCCAGATAGATAATGGGGCCCTCCTGTCTCTTAAAACCAGTCTGCCTGGTAATACGATGAACCACCTGCGCAGAAGCTTTTTTAGAAATCATGAAGCAGCTCTTTGATGCATTAATCTGCTGACCCGAACTGTGAGAATACTTGTTCAAAAAGTCCATCAGCTTCTTAATATTTAAAGACCCACCATTGGCAAAAAGTAATGTATCATCGGCTGTCACGCCCCAACGCGGAATATCGGAGCGCGAAGGCAGTTGCAAGAAAAAGGTATAGAGCGAATACTAGACATCAAACCATTACACATTGAATAATACTAAAGCAAATCTTTCTCATTAATAACTTTTCCAATGTCTAGTTACAACCACTAATACCAGAGCCATTCCATAGGGCCCAATTACATTGCAATAAAAGGAAATGACTAACTACAACTCTAAGATAACATAATGACTCGAGGGTACTCCAGGCTTCACTCTTGGTCATTCCCCTCTTCGTGAGTGTATGTGTCATCCTCGGTCTCACCTGAGAACACAACATCACCCAGTAGGAATTAAATCTCAGGCTCAAGCAGGCTTTAAATAATTAACGCATTTAATGGCAGAGTATCTAAAGATAGCAGGTACAAGAGAGTCAAATATAGCAAGAGGTAGCACAATAGCACGAGAGCGAGTATAGTTTCCAAAGTAGTACAAGTATCGAGTATAACACGAATAGCAAGATGGCCATAGCACAACTAGCACAAGTATAGTAATAGCACGACAAGTTTAGCACTTGTTTGTCATTCTAGACATCGAGAGAGTATAGCACGTTTTGTGTTTTTGATTGTCATATAGATAGTCGAGATAGATAGCACTTGAGTGTAATGCCAAACACTCTGATCATTTAACTCCCATGGGCACTAGCACTTTCGGGTGCACATCCCAAGACCAGATCGGGCCCTTTATATATTGCCAGGCATTGGTTATATTGTTTATCTTTAGACAATCAGTCAATGGCCAATATAGAGTACCAAGAAGTAGATGAGAGCACTAGATGAATAGACGAGAAGGTAGAGTGAACGTGAATAGACGAGCGAGTAGAGTACAGATGAGAGCTAGTGGTCATTGCACGTAATACGTCGAGTAATCAGGCGATAGTAACAGTTGCACAACACGCGCACTTGGTGTTGGCAGTCAGGTGGAACTCACGACCCTACCACTGGCCTTGTTATGCACAGGTCCAGAGGTCCGGCATGATTTAAGACGAGAGTGAATCTCTAATAGCCGTTTGGATCATATAGATCCCTAAAGGGTATCATAGGTATTAGGGTACAACCGGCTCGTCGACCATGTGGGAATCCATGATCAGAGGAGACTTACGGAGGACTTGTGCAAGAGTCCACTAGTCCGGTGAAAGGAATATCCGACGGAGAGTTCACCACAAGCCAAGTAAAGTGTGTATATAAAACATGTGCTCGACGTTCTAGAGGAATTCTAGAACAGTGGAGTGTCGATATCGGTATATAAACAACGCAAGAAACGAATACAAGTCCTTTAAAATAGGGCAATTAATATACTTTATTGCAATAAATTACCAGATACATTATGAGATATTTTCTGCAAGATTTCAGCCATAAATGGATGGTTCAAGTGTGTGCAAGTGCAAGAGAAATCATAGATAGAAATAAGTCGTGAATATGTATTTTAAATCATTCAATATAGCACCATTTTTAAGTAGGGTTTTTACTGGGGGTATAACGGTAAGGATTATTTAGAAAGAAACAGAAATTATTTTTATGGACTTTCATAAAAAAAAACTGAGAAGGTGACATAGGTCAATGAGCATTGCGACAGGGGGCAGGCAGAACGCGACAAGGTCCTGTACGGGTTGCGACATGGCTGTCTGTTCAGGAGACCAGAACGCGACGTAGGTACTGTCGCATTCAGAAAGCGACAAGGAAGGCGTCGCGATGACTTGAGAAAGCGACAAGTGGATGGTCGCAATCAGACCCAGAAGGTGACATTTCGGCCTGTCGCAATCTGGTTGTCTGCACCTGGCCCTGGCAGGATTCAGACCAGGCTTTGGATTGCGGGCCAACTTGAAATCGAATGATATAGGGTGCTTTGAAAAATCATAACTAATTGTATAGTGAACGAAAAATCATGAAACCAGTTGCAAATTAAACTAGACATGTAAGGGTACTTCCAATAAATAGGGATTCGAGAGAGAACATGGTTTGAACGTGGTTTGAGCATAAACAACAACGAGTAACACAGAACATGACATAGAGAGCAAGACTGATTTAATTCGAACAACATGCTCAAGGAAATTTAGGCTTTTTAGAGGCAAATGATCCCTAACAACATGAAGCATCTACAGTAAAACTTTCGTAGCATGGGATCAAGTATACATAGAGATTTGAATTAAACATGACACCTCGGGGTTATCATGTTTGCAGTTCTTCAAAAATTAAGAACCAAAGATAGGATGGATGGAAAAATATGAAACTTGGGGGTTTCGTTCAAGAGGGTAGGAAGAACCTACAGAAAAAGTTTCATGGTTTATGCTTGTGAGAATGCCTACCTTGACTTGATTTGTCTTCTAGGGCTAGAACTTGAAGAACAATGGAAGAAGCTTCAATCTCTTCTTCTCTCCACGAAATCCTCTCCTCCTTAGCCTCCTCTCCACGTCCAGCAACTCTTGGCAACGAGCTAGGGTTACCAAGGGAGTTTAGGAGGTGTATTTAGGCAAGTATGTATTTCTATTCCTACTACTACTCTAATTCCTCTTAAATTACGAAATTTCCTTACTCTAACCTTCCTTCCTTGCTTTCCAATCTCTATTAGACTTGGAAAGATCCAAATTCGTGCTAACCATATGGGGTAGGTTTAGGAATCCAATTCCAACTCTAACTTCCTATTTAATGCATTAAATACCCCTTTTCTATTTAGGTAATAATTTAGTTACGAATTTAGGGTATTTTCCTATTATTCTCACTTTGTAAATTCATATTTTTGACCCAATAAATTCTATAAGATCCAATAAGCAAAACCCATTACTCTTTTCCATTTAATGGGTTTTATTTAATACTCTATTCAAATATTCATTTAGCTAGGTTTTAAATTCTTTATTTAAATTTTTATTTTTCGCAAAAGTTCAGGTTGCTACATCGGCATAAAGAAGGTGTGATATCATAGGACATTGACGTGGCCCCGCATAACCATGAAGAAAACTTGTCCGGACCATGTTGCTGATGCCCCTACTTAGAGCCTCCTCCATGATAATAAACAGCGCAGGAGCAATGGGGTCCCCTTATCTAAGACCCCTAGTAGAGAAAAAGTACCCATGAGAAGAGCCATTGAACATAATACAAAACCAGCAATTAGATATCAACATGCCTACAAACGACATAAACCGATAGGAGAAGCCAAACTTTTTCATCACAGCCAGAAGGAAATCCCACTCCACTGTATCATAAGCTTTACGGATATCCAGCTTAAACAAAACATTATTACCCCTAACCTTCCTGTCAATATCTTTAACCAGTTGCCTGGCTAAAGAAAATTATCAACAATAGACCTTTCTTTGACAAAGGCACCTTGCTCTTCCGAATGATTAGAGGAAGAATATGGACCAGCCTATCACAAACAATTCTCGAGACAATTTATAGAAAAAGTTACACAAACTCACTGGTCTAAAATCAGCAAAGGAGGCAGGACTATCAGATTTAGGAACAAGAGCAATTAAAGAAGAAGTACCCTCTTGGAAGGGGAGCCCATGGAAAAAACTGGTCACTGCATCAACAACCTCCTGTGAAACAATACCCCAACATGAAGTGAAAAAATACCAGTAAACCCATTCGGACCCGGCGCACTGTTTGCATTAAGGCTCCAGACCGCAGCCCTGACATCTTCCTCAGAAGGGACAGCAGTAAGCATATCATTCTGTTCATCTGAAATTATAGTAGGAATGGCTCCCAGGATATGATCATCAATGACATGATCAGAAGAACAAGTCTCCACCCTAACCAGTGGTACTTGTCCACCTCCAGAATTTCCCCCTAATGCCCTTAGGGTCACTTACACATTGAACTTTCTCAGGGGGAATTTTCCCTGATACAGTTCCACTGCCCTCTACGGAAGCAGTGTCACATTGGCACAGTTACACATTTACACATTTTACCGATTTTACACATGGTTTTACACATATCACTTTTCATCTCATTCCCTTTCTCACTCACACATGGAGTTTAACACCATGCAATTTTGCCACTTACTGTTTGAACAGAGACTACTGTTATATGCATGACTTGAGATTATAGAATTATCCTAAATCATACAACCACAGATTGATCACCACAAACCATTCTTACATGCCTTTTTATTTACCGAGCCGAATTTATTAGCAATTTATACAAGCATGGATAATTCATCAAAAACTGAGTACATGTATACTAATCCACTAATCTTCATGATCTAATAAAACTGAGGCATTCAGACTAGTCCTAATCATAAAGCATAGATTGGCAAGATTATCAACAAATCATGCTTACAAGTTCATGGGATACAATTTTCTAACATTCACCACCACACATCACAGTCATCCACACACCACATTTAACAGTATACATAGTGTATAGGGTTACCATATATCCTCATCACGGAAACCATACCGAAAATAGTTGTATAGGAAGGGCAGAACAGGTCACTGTTCTGTCCAGAGGAACTTGGCGGCGGTCTTTGGCCGCTGACTCAGTGTTAGCGGCATGGTCGATGGACGCCAAGCATGATCTTAGCGTCCATTGACCTTACCGTCAATGCAGGTCTGTGCAGAAACACAGACCCGAGCTCTCAAGTTGGGTGAATGTGAGGGTCTAGGACTCGAGGGAAAAATATACAAAAATTGTAGAATCGACCTAGACACATACGGGGACATTATGGTTAGGTCACTTGCCTTTTAGAAATTGCTCCAATGGATCAAAGTGCTCGAAGAAGCCCTCCTTGGGCAGTCCCAAGAAGGTGCAGAAGTCCTCCTAGATCTTCTTCCTCCGGGCTCCTGGATGATCTCCACACAAGGGGATGTCGGGGAAGCCTCCTCCTTTGCTCCAGCTATCCTCTTGTCGTGGAAGATGGCCGGATCTAGCTCCAGGAAGTCGGATCTTTGGGTGCAAAGAGTGGGTTTTCTCACAGCTCAGAACTAGGGTTTTTCTCCTGGTTTCTCTCTTGCAAAGGTGAAGAGAGGGGTGGGAGAAGGCAGATCAGGTTCAGACATATGGGGAGGCCTCTCTCCCACTCACAGGGTGACAAGACAGCTCTCAGAGCCGTTGGGGACAGCTCCCCAATGGGTGAGCTCCTTGTTCCGGAATTTCTGGCTCTGCAACGCATGCAGGCCAGAGAAATAGGCGTCCATATCGTTAGACGCCAGGATTAGTGTTGGCGTCCATGTCTGGACGCTGACACCACCTCAACGGCTAGGGGTTGACGCCAAGATGGCCTTCGGCCAGAAGTCTAAAATATGCAGAAAACCATGCATACCATGCATATATACATGCAATATGTATATGGTAGTGTATCCATACTATCACCATTCAATACATGCATTATTTACATATAGTATAAACACATGCACACGTAATTGTACTAATTAATACGTACGTAAGTATGTATATACATACACAAGCACAAATATACACACACACAAATACAAATAATGCGACGGAAATTCGAGGGCCTTACACCCTCTCCCCCTTAAAGAAACTTCGTCCTCGAAGTTAGAACGACACTACTCAAACAAAAGGGGATACTTCTTCTTCATCGCATCCTCAAGCTCCCAAGTAGCCTCCTCTCGTGAGAAGTTCCGCCATAGGACCTTCACCGACGCAATTCTCTTGTTCCGGAGATGCTGAACCTTTCGGTCAAGAATGGCTACTGGTTGCTCGACATACGAAAGATCTGGCTGGATCTCCACTGGCTCATGACTAATCACATGAGACGGATCTCGGACATACTTCCTGAGCATAGATACGTGGAATACAGGGTGAACGCTAGCCAAAGCTGGGGGTAATGCTAGCTCATATGCCACGCTGCCCAAACGTCTGAGAATCTCATATGGGCCAATGAATCTAGGGCTTAGCTTGCTATGCCTGCCAAATCTGACGACACCTCGAGTAGGCGATATCTTCAAGAAGACATGATCGCCAACCTCGAACTCCAAATCCTTTCTCCTGTTGTCGGCATAACTCTTCTGCCTATCCTGTGCCGCAACAAGCCTTTTCCTGATAAGCTGAATCTTATCCGAAGTTTCCTGAACTAACTCCGGTCCGATCAACTGCCTATCACCAGTCTCCTCCCAACATAAAGGAGATCTGCAGGGCCTACCATACAACGCCTCGAATGGAGCCATACCAATACTAGCATGAAAGCTGTTGTTGTATGCGAACTCCACAAGAGGTAAATGACGCTCCCAATCATCCTTCCAATCCAGAACACACGCTCTCAACATATCCTCGAGCGTCTGGATAGTCCTCTCGGACTGTCCATCGGTCTGGGGATGAAACGCCGAACTGAGCTTAAGCTCCGAACCTAACGCATCCTGAAGACCCTTCCACAATCTCGAAGTAAATCTCGGATCTCGATCCGAAATGATCGACTTCGGCACACCATGCAATCTAATGATACCACTAACATACAATCTAGCTAAACTCTCTACTGACTGCTTCTTCTTCATAGGCAAGAAATGAGCAGTCTTCGAGAATCTATCTACAACTACCCAAATCGAGTCATTGCCCCTTCTAGATCGAGGCAAACCCGAAACGAAGTCCATAGTGACAGCTTCCCACTTCCACACTGGGATATCCATCCTCTGCATAAGGCCGGATGGTCGCTGCCGCTCGGCTTTCACTTGCTGACATACTAGACATCTAGACACATAATCCGCAACATCCTTCTTCATGCCGGACCACCAAAATGATCTCTTCAGGTCTTGATACATCTTAGTGTTACCGGATGAATAGAGAATCGCGATCTATGAGCCTCCGCTAACACATGCTCACGGACATCTACTACATCAGGGACACAAACACGGTGCTGAAATCTAATCACACCGTCCTCATCACGAGCAATGCCCGCCTTACCCACTAACTCTAACAATCTAGGGTCGGCTTTCTGCTGCTCAATCACCTCATCCAAGACTGAGGATCTAAGGGATAGCTGAGCTACAAAAGCCTGACACAGCGATGGCTCTAACTCGGTCATAGAGCACGCTGCATCCTCCAACATCTTCCAATCCTGCTGGAGCGAAGACCTCTTTCTACTAAGAGCATCCGCTACGACGTTCGCCTTTCCAGGATGATACTGAAGGTCGAAGTCATAGTCCTTCAAGAACTCAATCCATCTCCTCTGCCTCAGGTTTAATTCCTTTTGGGAGAAAAGATACTTCAAGCTCTTGTGGTCGGTAAACACCTCAAATCTGACACCATAAAGATAGTGCCTCCAGATCTTTAGTGCATGAACCACAGCTGCGAGCTCCAAATCATGAGTCGGATAGTTCCTCTCATGCTCCTTCAACTGACAAGAAGCATAAGCCACTACGCTCTCTCGCTGCATGAGCACACAACCTAAACCAATCTGAGATGGATCCGTATAAATGGCAAAACCTTCTGGACCACTAGGCAATACCAATACCGGAGCAGAAGTAAGCTTAGCCTTCAATAGCTGTAAGCTACGCTCACATGCCTCAGACCATACGAACTTCTCACCCTTCCTGGTCAGCTTTGTCAAAGGGGCGGCGATGGATGAGAAACCCTCAATGAATCGCCGATAATAACCAGCTAACCCAATGAAACTACGAATCTCCGAAGGAGTCTGGGAATCTCCCAATCCATAACTGCTTGGACCTTTGCTGGATCAACTGCTACACCAGCGCCGGAGATCACATGCCCGAGAAAGTGAACCTCGCGCAACCAAAACTCGCACTTGCTGAACTTCGCATACAGCTTGTGCTCACGGAGAACCTCTAAGACTAACCTCAAATGCTGACGGTGCGTGGCCTCATCCGGAGAATAGACCAACACGTCATCAATAAACACTACAACAAAGCTATCTAAATACGGACTAAACACCCGGTTCATGAGATCCATGAACGCTGCAGGGGCGTTGGTCAATCCGAAAGGAAGAACCAAGAACTCATAATGTCCATAACGGGATCTAAATGCCGTCTTGGACACATCCTCACTCCTAATCCGCAGCTGATGATAACCAGATCGCAAGTCAATCTTAGAAAAGACTGATGCATCCTGCAACTGGTCAAACAGATCATCAATCCGAGGTAAGGGATACCTGTTCTTCACAGTCACTTGGTTTAGCTTTCTATAATCAATACACAACCTAAGTGACCCGTCTTTCTTCTTGACGAACAATACAGGTGCGCCCCAAGGGGAAACACTAGGGCGAATGAATCCCTTATCAAGCAATTCTTGCAATTGCTTCCTCAACTCGGCTAACTCTGCAGGGGCCATCCGATATGGGGCCTTCGAGATAGGAGAGGTGCCTGGAAGCAACTCTATAGTGAACTCTATCTCCCTATCCGGTGGCAATCCAGACAAGTCATCGGGAAAGACATCTGGAAAATCCTGCACCACATCGATCTCTGCAAGAGTCAGTGACGAACCAGCATCGGGTACTAGCATAACGCTGGCAAGAAATGCGTCACAACCCTTGTTCACCATGCGCATCGCCTTCATGGCCGAGATAACTAACTTTCCCGCTAAGTTCTTTGGCAAGGGATGAGAGAACTCGTCCTCACCAGGAATGCGGAAAACAATCCTCTTCCGACGACAATCCACTAACGCATAGTGCTCCTCTAGCCAATCCAGACCAAGAATAGCATCATAGTCCTTCATCTTTAGCAAGAAGAAACACCCATCTACGATTCTATCCTCAATGCACACAGGTAACGACGGAATACACTTCCTAGTCGATACCGTACCTGCAGGGGTGTGCACAGACAAAGGGACCTCTAACTCCTCAGACTCTACGCCTGACTCTAGGGCTTACTGCCTAGCGAACCGCTCGGAAATGAACGAGTGAGTAGCACCCGTATCAAACAAAACCCGAGCGTGCACACCTAAAAGCAAAACCATACCTTTGGTGACATGCTCCGCCTGCTCGGCGTCCTCGCGTGCCAAAGCAAACACTCGAGCTGGGGCTCGAGGCCTTCCTGTAGTTGGCGTGGCTACCGCTACTGCTGGTGCTGGTGCTCCACGCTGAGCTCCTTGCTGAAGTCTTGGGCAATCTTTGATCTTGTGGTCGCTGCTCCCGCACTTCAAGCATCTACCCGCTACCAACCAACACTTGGAACCACCATGTGTCTTCCCGTAATGGGGACACTCTTTCTTCACACCAGGGGAACGTACAGAAGGTACCTGAGAGTTGCTGACTGCCACTACTTTCTACGGTGTTTGGTACACCATTTTTTTCTTATCCTGCCGCTGGAATGACGCTGCCGGCCTCTTCTGCGAAGCCTTCTTTTCCTCCAGATATTGCTCCATTTCTCCCTCCTGCCTGCAGGCAGCACTGAGGGC
The DNA here is from genome assembly GCA_014218235.1 of Colocasia esculenta. Classification (NCBI taxonomy): domain Eukaryota; kingdom Viridiplantae; phylum Streptophyta; class Magnoliopsida; order Alismatales; family Araceae; genus Colocasia; species Colocasia esculenta. Next base: position 125,229,465 of record CM024753.1, on the reverse strand, counting down.
CTCGTCCAGCGTGCGGTGGTCAAACACCACGAGTCTCGTCCGTAGTGATGGCTTGAGTCCCATCACAAACTTCTTGGTCTTCCTGCGCTCATCCTCTACGATATGCGGTGCATACTTAGAAAGTTCAGAAAACCTTGCCTCGTATTCCAGCACAGTCATGGGGCCTTGCGTCAGGGAGAGAAATTCCTGCTCCATTTTGTCATGGATATGCTCTGGGACAAACTTGGCTCGAAAGAGTCTCACGAACGCGTCCCACGTCACGTCTACTGCTCCGTCCTCAAAGCGTGTACGTAGTAGGGAGGACCACCATACATCCGCTCTCTCCTGCAATACACCTTCATAAGCACCAACTAACAAATTCTAAATTAAGCAGAACACACAAACATACAAAATTAAAAGTCTACCTGTAGCATGTAGGTGGCTAGTGTCACCTTATCCTCATCAGGGCACCTGATGGCTCGGAAGATTTTCTCTGTCTCCCTTAACCACTTTCTGCCATTAATGGATCACTCTCCCCCTTAAAAGAGGGTGGGGTCATCCTCTTGAATCGCTCCATGATGGGAGGTCCACCATGGTCCTGAGCTGGTGCCTGAGCCTGCTACATTCAACAATAAACAATATACGATAAACACAATATCATGCAATTTAAATAGCAAACTACTTAGTTGTTTCATTATTCTACCTGGGCCTCCAACTGTGCCTGGAGTGCTGCCTGGGTATGAGCCTGCGTCTGCATGGCTTGTACCAGACCTTGCATGAATACTCCGTAATCCACAGGCGGCGGTGGGGGAAGTACAGGGCCTCGTGGTGCTGGGGCCTGTTGCTCCGCCTGCTCATCACGTCGCGGCTCGTCCTCACGGGCCGACGCTCCACCACGCCTACCTCTCGAAGCCATGGCTGTAATAAATTTCAGCCAACATTAGAGCTAGGTTACTAAGTTTTCTAACCATTTTCTTATCTATCTTTCACTTCTTATTAGTGTTTTCTACACATGTGGACATACTTAGCATGCAATGGGGATGATGACTTAGGTATATTCATGTGCAATCTCAACCGGTTGCTCTGATACCAATCTCTGTGACGGCCCTCATTATACCGGTACGGTTATACCAACCCACGTCGGTATAGCGAGAGTCCTCACAGTGGGACATTTACCCAAACGATACAAACAGCTGAGATACACGCGAATATACAACAGAGTAGCGGAAGTAAAAGACAACTGTCTTCATTTATTCATCATCCACATTAAACATACATGAAATTCACAATTAACATTAAAAGCTAAAAGTTCACATAATTTAAATTGCTGAAATTAAATACATAATGTCCACACTTATACATTCTTTTCATGATAACTCTAATACAACGTTCAAATTACATACTATGAAATGCACAAGTCACAAAGAAACTCCAAAGACTAATCTCCGCGCTCGGAGTCCGTCTCCACTGTCTCCTCCAAGGTGCCACGTCACCAACTACACCTGTACGCCGAAGCAAGGAGTGAGTCTAAAGACTCAGCAAGCAACACTACTCATAACATACACGTATAAGTCATAGCGGTTTCTACATGCACATTCAAAATTTTCAACACATGGCATGAAAGTTTTACAAATTTAATACATGGATCATGCTTTCAGATTTCTAAGAATAAAACTTTACCTATCACATGCTCTCTATTCAATTTACTCATGAAATTTTGCTTTAAAGAACCAAGACATGAGAGCTACCAACATGAACACTGTGCATATATGAAAGGAAACACAACTAGCATGAGTTTTACATGTTCTTAAGCACATACATAGACATTTTCACATGCTTTAAGTTGCTGGTTTCACATGTTTAATGGCTTAAACCTACACATGAGAGCTACCATGTTGCTTAAAACATATCATGTGAACAACCAATCATGCTATTTTGTACCCGTGCTCATCAATTATCCCTAACATGGATTCTAGACATTTTTGCACATATAAACATGATGATAACAACATAAATTTCTGATTTCACATGGTTTCAGATTTGTCTCACATGGATTTCAATATCATATCCTCACAATTAGAATTTCACATTTTCTTTACACAAGTTTCCTCTTTCACATGGTTACACTTTGCACATACACATTCACATTGTTCACTTACACATTACACATGAACACATACACATTACACATTACACATTTTAGGTGCCGTGACACATAGTCCAAACCACCAAAGAAGGACATATACACATCACATTACACATAGACGCCATCTAGGCATTCCAATGGCGACTCTTGGACTGCGCAGACCGGGAGAACAAGTCTCCACCCTAACCAGTGGTACTTGTCCACCTCCAGGATTTCCCCCTAATGCCCTTAGGGTCACTTACACATTGAACTTTCTCAGGGGGACTTTTCCTGATACAGTTCCACTGCCCTCTACGGAAGCAGTGTCACATTGGCACAGTTACACATTTACACATTTTACCGATTTACACATGGTTTTACACATCACTTTTCATCTCATTCACTTTCTCACTCACATGCATATCTCTGTTTTTCCTGACATGGCACTACAGATTTCAGGAGTTTAACACACAGTAAATGCACTAATCAGGTTGGGTTTAAACATATCTAACCACATTACGTTAACATACATAGATTATTACATTTCACATGAAAAATACATAACTCCTTATATACTGGTCCAAATGACCTGAAATTTTAACCACATGCTATTTTCGGGTTCAAGGTCATTCATTCAAATTTTCAGATTTTCTGAGCTAAATAGAATTTACAGAAAATCAAATACCTATTTCGCATGCCATTCACAATTTAAGTTGACATGGAGTTTAACACATCATGCAATTTTAGCCACTTACTGTTGAACAGAGACTACTGTTATATGCATGACTTGAGATTATAGAATTATCCTAAATCATACAACCACAGATCGATCACCACAAACCATTCTTACATGCCTTTTATTTACCGAACCAAATTTATTAGCATTTATACAAGCATGGACAATTTATCAAAACTGAGTACATGTATACTGATCCACTAATCTTCATGATCTAATAAAACTGAGGCATTCAGACTAGTCCTAATCATAAAGCATAGATGGCAAGATTATCAACAAATCATGCTTACAAGTTCATGGGATACAATTTTCTAACATTCACCACCACACATCACACTCATCCACACACCACATTTAACAGTATACATAGTGTATAGGGTTACCATATATCCTCATCACAGAAACCATACCGAAAATAGTTGTATAGGAAGGGCAGAACAGGTCACTGTTCTGTCCAGAGGAACTTGGCGGCGGTCTCTGGCCACTGACTCAGTGTTAGCGGCATGGTCGATGGACGCCAAGCATGATCTCAGCGTCCATTGACCTTGCCGTCAATGCAGGTCTGTGCAGAAACACAGACCCGAGCTCTCAAGTTGGGTGAATGTGAGGGTCTAGGACTCGAGGGAAAAAAATACAAAAATTGTAGAATCGACCTAGACACATACGAGGACATTATGGTTAGGTCACTTGCCTTTTAGAAATTGCCCCAATGGATCAATGTGCTCGAAGAAGCCCTCCTTGGGCAGTCCCAAGAAGGTGCAGAAGGTCCTCCTAGATCTTCTTCCTCCGGGCTCCTGGATGATCTCCACAGCAAGGGGATGTCGGGGAAGCCTCCTCCTTTGCTCCAGCTATCCTCTGGTCATGGATGATGGCCGGATCTAGCTCCAGGATGTCGGATCTTTGGGTGCAAAGAGTGGGTTTTCTCACAACTCAGAACTAGGGTTTTTCTCCTGGTTTCTCTCTTGCAAAGGTGAAGAGAGGGGTGGGAGAAGGCAGATCTGGGTTCAGACATATGGGGAGACCTCTCTCCCACTCACAGGGTGACAAGATAGCTCTCAGAGCCGTTGGGGACAGCTCCCCAATGGGTGAGCTCCCTTGTTCCCAGAATTTCTAGCTCTCCAACGCATGCAGGCCAGAGAAATAGGCGTCCATATCGTTAGACGCCAGGATTAGTGTTGGCGTCCATGTCTGGACGCTGACACCACCTCAACGGCTAGGGGTTGACGCCAAGATGGCCTTCGGCCAGAAGTCTAAAAGATGCAGAAAACCATGCATACCATGCATATATACATGCAATATGTATATGGTAGTGTATCCATACTATCACCATTCAATACATGCATTATTTACATATAGTATAACACATGCACACGTAATTGTACTAATTAATACGTACGTAAGTATGTATATACATACACAAGCACAAATATACACACACACAAATACAAATAATGCGACGGAAATTCGAGGGCCTTACAGTAGTTGTTGAAAAGAAGGGTTCTAAGATAGAAGACATCCACATAGTCTAGGATTACCCCGATGTGTTTCTTGAAGATTTGCCAGGGATTCCCCCGAAATGAGATGTCAACTTCGCCATAGAGTTGATCCCTGGAGCTGCCCCGGTATCGCATCAACCGTACCAGATGTCACCTGCCGACCTCAAAGAACTGAAGACGGAGCTGATGGAGCTATTAGAGAAGGGGTTCATTAGACCGAGTACTTCTCCATGGGGAGCACTTGTACTATTCGTCAAGAAGAAAGATGGATCGATGAGGCTATGCATCGACTATCGTCAACTCAATCAGCTCACCATCAAGAACAAATACCCATTGCCTAGGGTCGATGAATTATTCGACCAAATATCCGGAGCTCAATATTTCTCCAAGATGGATCTTCGATCTGGCTATCATCAAATGAGGATCAAGGATGACGATATCTTCAAAATGGCTTTCAGGAGCAGATATGGACATTATAAATTCGTCGTTATGCCTTTTAGTCTAACCAACGCTCCTACAGCCTTTATGCAACTCATGAACAACATATATCGGCCATACCTTGACAAGTTCGTGGTCGTCTTGATCGACGATATCCTCATATATTCAAAGACCAAAGAAGAGCATGAAGAACATTTGAAGATAGCACTGCAAGTCATGCGAGACAACAGACTGTATGCAAAGCTTAGCAAGTGTGAATTCTGGCTCGAAGAAGTGTCCTTCTTGGGCCATGTCATCTCAAAGGATGACATCTCCATTGATCCCTCCAAAGTCGAAGCTGTACTCAATTGGGAGAGACCAACCAACGTCATCGAGATAAGAAGCTTCTTAGGACTGGCTGGCTACTACAGGCAGTTTATCAAGTACTTCTCCAAGATCGTCGTTCCTCTCAAAGACTAACACGAAAGGAGAATCCATACTCCTCAAGTAAATAGTGTGAGAAAAGCTTTCAAACTCTTAAAGATTGTCTGACCTCCGCACTTGTTCTCGCTCTGCCAATAGAGGGAGAAGGTTTCTCTGTCTACATCGATGCCTCAGGGATTGGACGAGGGTGTGTACTGATGCAAAAGGAAAAAGTCATCGCCTACTCTTCCCGACAACTAAAGACTCATGAAGTCAACTACCTCGTGCATGATCTTGAGTTGGCTGCCGTGGTCTTCGCCTTGAAAATCTGGAGACATTACCTGTACGAAGAAAAGTTCACTGTCTACTCAGACCATAAAAGACTGAAGTATTTATTCTCCCAGAAAGAACTCAACATGAGATAGAGAAGATGGCTAGAATATCTGAGGGATTTCAACTTCAACATCCAATACCATCCAGGCAAGGGTAATGCCGTGGTTGATGCTCTTAGTAGGAAGCCAATGGCATCTGTTTCAAGTCTAGTCCTTGGCGAGATGAAACTACTAGAACAATTCACAAGGTTATACTTAAATATTGAACATAGGGATGATCGAGTCTTGGTTGCCAATATCAAGATTTAATCTGATCTGCTAGAAGAGATTAAAACTCAAAAATATAATGATCCATTCTTAGTTCGCATGAAAGAAACCTTAGCCGAAAGACCGGACTTTGCTATGACTGAGGGTGGAAGACTGGTGTTCCAAGGGAGGACATGCGTTCCCGACAATGAGGAACTGAAGAGGAAGCTAATGGATGAAGTTCACAAGACAAAGTACACTATTCATCCATGAGGTACCAAAATGTATCAATACATGAAAAGAACGTTTTGTTGGCCAAACATGAAGAGAGAGGTAGCTGAACATGCCGCTCACTACCTTACTTGCCAACAAGTAAAAGCAGAACACCTGCGCCCTGCTGGTGTACTCAGACCGCTAGATATTCCAGAATGGAAATGGGAAAGCATTGGCATGGACTTCATTATGGGTTTACCCAAGACTCGTGGTGGGACTCGACGCCATATGGGTCATAGTCGACGACGTACCAAATCGTCCATTTTCTGCCTCGACGCCATATGGGTCATAGTCGACCGACTTACCAAATCCGTCCATTTTCTGCCTATAAAGAGTAAGTGGTCGGTGGAGGCACTAGCTGCCCTATATGTGAGGAGATAGTGAGACTGCTGGAGTTCCATCATCTAGTCTCGGATCGAGATCGAGATTCACATCTCATTTTGAAAGGACTGCATGGTGCACTTGGTACTAAACTCAACTTTAGTACCGCATTCCATCCACAAACTGATGGGCACCTGAAAGAACCAACCAGATAGTGGAGACATGTTGAGAGCTTACCTATAGACTTCCAAGGATATTGGAACGAGCATTTGTCCCTTATTGAGTTCACCTATAACAACAGTTACCAGGCGAGCATCAAGATAGCACCGTTCGAAGCACTCTACGGAAGGAATTGTAGATCTCATGCATGTTGGAATGAGGTTGGAGAACAGCAGCGGCTAGGCCCAGACATGGTGCAACATACCATAAAGGACATACAAGTGATTAGAGACCGGCTTAAGACCTCTCAGTCTAGACAAAAGAGCTATGCCGATAAAAGAGGCGAGACTTAGAATTTCAAGTCGGTGATCATGTGTTCTTAAGGTGTCACCTACTCGTGGCATCCAAGATTTGGCGTGAAAGGAAAGCTTAGTCCTATATTCATTGTCCTTTGAAGTACTCGAAAGAATGGTGAGGTTGCATACCGACTGACATTGCCACCGGATCTGGCATGTGTACACATGTGTTCCATGTCTCCATGCTCAGGAAATATGTCTATGACCCTACCCACATCATTCGCCACGAGAAGTTGGTGCTGAACAGGATGTGACATACGAAGAAAAGCCAGTCAAGATCTGGAATGGAAGGTACAACAGCTCGGAACTGTCCCATCCACGTGGTTAAGGTCTTATGAATATCGCGGAGTGGAAGAACCACATGGGAACGGAAGGACTCATGAGATGGAACTATCCCGGTCTTTTGTAAGACATTTCCTCCCTTATGATCATTGAATTTGGGGACCAAATTCTTTTTAAGAGGGGAGGATGTAGCAACTTGGATTTTTCGAAAAATAAAAATTTAATAATACAGAAAGAAAACTAATTAAATTTATTAGAAATAAATTAAATTAAATTAATTAATATGAAATTAATGAAAAGAGAATTTACTAAAACCCATTAAAAGAAAAGAAGTGATGGGCTTTATTAATTGACCTAATAATTTAGTGGGCTAAAATAGGAAATTTTAAAAGGGGAAAAAAGAAATATCTTAAATTCGTAATTGAATTATTACTTAAGTAGAAGAGTTTTAAGCATTAAAGGAAGTTTGAGTTGGATTGGGATCCTAAACTACCCTAATGGGTTGGCCACGAATTAGCTCCCATCCTAACCCAATTAGGAGATCTCTTCCTAAAAAGGGAGAGGAATAGGAATTCGGAATAAATAGGAATTAGAGTCATAATAGGAAATAGAATGGGGAGATGCTAAATACTCTCTAAAACCCTCATGGCGGGCCCTAGCTTGTGCCAAGGGGTTGTTGGACGTGGGAAGGAGCCAAGGGAAAGGGAATTTGTGGAGAAGGAGGAACCCTCAAGTCTTCCCCGAGTTCTCAAGTTCTTAACCCTAGAAGACAAACAAGTCAAGGTAGGCATTCTCACGAGCATAAACCATGAAAATTTATCTGTAGTTGTTTGTCCATCAGGACCAAAGCCCTTTGGTTTCATATTTTTCCATCGAGCAAATCTTTATTTTCAATTTTCAAAGTTCTGTGAACTCCATGACCCCGAACCCTCTTATTAAATTCATATCTTCATGTATACTCGTCCTCATGCCATGAGATTTTTACTGTAAGAATTGATGGATGTTAGGCTTCTTTTGCCCCTGAAAGCCCTAATTTCCATCCATCCTATCATGCGAATTAATTCGTTGATCTCATCTGTGTACTATTCTAAGTACTTCATGAATACCATGACCATAGCATGTCGAAACCCTATTTGATTTTCCAATTCCTATTTACTGGAATTACCCATATATGTCTGGATTTGTTTAAAACTGGTTTTATGATTTTTCATGTACTGTACAATTTGTTCTTAATTTTAAAACAACCCTGTGTCAAAAGTTGGAAAGTCTGGTCCGCAATCCTATGCACTGTACTCTCCCTGTCGGACTCAGGCACAGATCCTGTGAACACGACGGCCTGATAGGCCGCGTTCACAGGGGAGTCGCGACAAAGTATCCCGTCGTGATCTGATCGCGACAGACCCGATCGTCGCAATCTGGCTGCCCGGTCTGTTGACCCCGTCACAACCCTCACATGACCCCATCGCGACTTGCCTGCCCGAAAACTCAAGCCTGTCGCGACCTGTACAAGACCCCGTCACGATCTTCCTAATCCCCGTCGTGACCCTTACAAGGGTGCATCGCGTTCTAGCCTTTTTGCATAAAAACCCCAAATTTTGATGTTCTGACTCTCCACTGCTTGTACTCTTGTTAACAGTCATACACACAGATGATTACACTTGTTATAAATTAAACATTTATGTGTGTTAAAATACATGCACATGATTTTTTCTATCTACAATTTCATGACACTTACACACACTTTGACCTCCAAATATGGCTTAATTGGCATGAACATGTTACATAAATCATCTGGTAATTTATGTCATTAAATTGCCTCATTCTTAAATATACTTGTGTTCGTTTTCTCATGTTGTTTTGGAACACTGATACCAATGCTCCACTGTTCTAGAACTCCTCTAGAACGTCGAGCACTTATTTACATAACACACTCTCCTGACTTGAACGAACTCTCCGTCGGAAACTCCTTCTGCCGGACTTGTGAGTCTTCGTGCAAGGCCTCCGTAAGTCTCTTCTGTCCATGGATTCCCACATGGTCGACGAGCCGGTTGTACCCTAATTCCTATGATACCCTTTAGGGATCAACATGATCCAAACAACTATTAGAAGTTCGCTCTTATCTTGAATCACACCGGACCTCTGGACCTGTGTGTAAAATGGCCAGCGGAGGTAGGAGTTCCACCTGACTGCCAACACTACGTGCGGTGTTCTGCAACTGTTACTATTGCTTGTTTACTAGATGTGTACGTACAATGTTTACTAGCTCTCATCTATGCTCTACTCGCTCATCTTTTCACGTTCACTCTACTGTCTCGTCTATTATCTAGTGCTCTCACCTTTTCTTGGTTCTCTATATTGGCCATTGACTGATTGTCTAAAGATAACAATATAACCAAGTCTGGCAATATAAAAGGGCTCGATCGGTCCTGGGATGTTCACCCGAAAGTGCTAGTGCCTATGGGAGTTAAATGATCGAAGGTTTGGCATTACACTCAGTGCATCTATCCGACTATCTAAATGACAATCAAATTCTATGTTCTCTCGTTGTCTATTGAAAAAAGTGCTATACTATATCCTTGTGCTATTGCTATACTTTGTGCTATTGTGCTATGGCCATCTTCCTATTTTGTGCTATACTCGACACTCTTGCTATATTTGGAAAGTTGTACTATTTCGTTCACGTGCTATCCTGCTATCTTATACTTGACTCTCTCGCTCTATCATTAGTTACTCTGCCTTTAATTAATTAATCATTTAAAGCCTACTTGACTATTGAGATTTAAGTCCTACTGGGCATTATCGCTCACCCTGCATTATTTGTCGTTGTGTTGTCAGGTGAGATCGAGGATGAACTATACTCTCAAGAGGAAGGGAACGACCAGGAGTGACGTCACGAGTGCCCTAGCGTCCTAGCAATATGTTAGACTCAGTTAGTCTTTTGCTTTTATTTCAATGTAATTGGGCCCTATAGAATGGCTCTGATATTAGTGGGTGTAACTAGACATTTGAAAGTTATTAATGAGAAGGATTATCTTTAGTATTTTCTTGTGCAATGGTTGATGTCTAGTATCGTCTATACCCATTTACTTACACTGCCTCGGTTCCGATTTCCGCGTCAAGGTGTGACACCTCACGGCCAGAGCAGCAGGAACTCCGAAAACAGGAAACTTTCCTAGAAAGTTAAAGCGAGGACACCTAGCATGGTACTACTAAGCAGCGGAACAGAACAATGCAATGCCATGACCACCAACCAAGGTTGTGACACACACACGTCTCCCACAGAACCAACGGAGTCGGGCACAAAGCGGAAGCAACCCTCGGCACACCCGCCGAGACCACGCAACAACCAGGCGAGAACGACGTCTCACCACAAGCATGGCCACCTCAGACCTCCACAAGGTCGAGGGCCTACAAGCAGAACCACCCCGGAGCCTGGACACATCGCGAGGTCGGGAAGCCACACATGCCGATGCCACCACGGACGGGCACCCAAGAACAGGACTACGAAACCGAGAGGACACCAAGCGGAATCCACCAGAAGCACGGGTCCGCACAAGGCCAGACCAACGACGCCCACGAAAACTAGACACAGCCGGGCTATAACCGCCGTGCAAGCTAGGGCAACAGATAACACTTGGAAACGTCATGAGGAAACACCGTCACAACAACAGCAACCAAGCCACCGCAGCTAGCAGCTAAGAGGGGGACATGTCATCCACGCCCTCTGCACACCAGCCTAGCTCCTGCCTCCCCTACGCAAAAGTGCGAGGCAGAGCCGCCACAGAAACACACAATTGCACGCAACACCGCAGCCTGGCCAAGCTGCGGCCCCACACCTAGCACCACTACGTGGCTCCGGAACCAACGTAGAGAGAGGCAGTGAGACAAAGGACTATCTGGCCGCGTCGGAAGAAATAGCCTCAACGACCTCGACATCCTGCCCCAGACAAGAGAGCTCTACAAACGACTCGGCACCGCTGTCCAAACCTCGTTTCCCCTCCACTCTAGAGTCCGCCAACTCGGCTGCCAACTCGAGCACGCTCGTAGCCCAGAGTACTCCCTCAACAGGCTCTCGAGGATGGGGGTCCCAGGCAACGGAGACAACCTCTGAATGGGACAATCCCTCAAGTGCCAAGCATCGGGCCAACAGGCGGGGCAACCATAACAAAAACCACGCCAAACCGCTGGCTTGTAACCCACGACAAGCCTAGCAAGCGAGAGGCACGCACGGACACTCAAGAGGGCTGTCGGCCAACCAAGGCACGCATGAGCAAGCTAGAACCTCGGAACACTACTAGAAGTGCAGAAAATCCGTCGCTCTGCTAATAGACGCGACCTCCTGGCACCACCGTTGAAGGTCCCAAGGGCAAGCCAGCCATGGGGCACACATCGACACCCCAACCGGAACCACAGAACACCCAAGGCACACACAGGCACTCTCGCCTCCCCCTAGGCCATCGTGATACCATCGCGATGGGGAAGAGCACAGCGACAGCACCCTGTCACGCTGGGGCAGCGCGTCGCGATAGCAACCCTGTCGCAACAGGAAAATGCATCGCGACAGTGACCCTTATCGCGCTAGGCAACCGCGTCGCGATAAGGTCATGCCCGACCGGGCCGACGCCTCTTCTGGTGTCGCGACGCGCCCTGTGGTCGCGACACCAGTAGAAAGTCAAACCGACGGTATGCTCCATCCCGGGGCTGCCCACACGCTACAAACACCACCACATGGGGGAGGGGAGCATAGGAAAGCAGTAAACACTAACTACAAACCCCGAGGGGCTTCGAATCCTCCCGGATCGAGAAGAGTTCAAGTAATCCCTACCTTAAACGAAGAATGAACCCCAATAGGGCTCTTCACGTCAGATTTGCCACCTCCTCCTCGCTCCACGCAAGCTCCACGACGTCGGGACACCACTCACGGCCCTCCTCCTCACTTGAAACACACAAAGGGAAGAGAGGGAGGCGGAGCACCGCCGGAGGGGAAGAAGAGAGGGGAAAGAGGGAGAGAGGGGGAAAGGGTCTCCGGCCATGGCCTTATGCCTGCGGCACCCAAGACGCGACGGGGTGACACGTCGCGTTAAGAACCTTAACGTGACGGGTCAATGCACCGCGACTAGAACACGTCACCCAAGGATGCCGCGACAATGCGACAGGTCGTACTGACACACCTGCCACCCTGACAGGCATCAGAAAATTGAAACGACAGAAAGTTGTCGTGACCCGTTGACCAGGTGCGAAAAGAAGACGCGATGGAGAAGTCGGGCGCAACAAGAACGCAATGCACACACTCGTCGCGACAAGGATGACTATCGCGTCGGACACCCACATGTTGGGTTTACATGTGCCTTAATGTTTTTGATGATGTGTTTTTAATGAACATTGCAATTGATGATGATACATTGACATATTTGTTAAGGACATGAATGACATGATCAAGTGTCAAATGATCACCTATGTATTCATTACATTACCTTAGAATGTCTTTTAATGCAGGTATGATGCATATAAGCCAAGCAACAAGATTCAGGTGAAAAACAGAAAGACACTTCAAGTGATCACCTGTCGATAGCCAAGAAATCACTGTGACAGATGGACATGACAGAACAAAACAAGGTTCTGAAGCACTCAGAAAGCAGTACCTGTCGACAGCCAAGATGTGCACGTCACAGATGAAGTGTGCCTGTCGACAGCAAGACAAATCTATCGTTAGATCCAGTGTTCCAGCAACATGAAAACTAGAACTGAGCAGTAGTTGTCGACAGCAGCATGTCGCCTGTCGAGAGAGACGTAGTTTTGGAAGATCCGATGATCAGGATATGATCCATATTTGGGTGATTCTTTCAAGCACGTCTCTCCATGTTTGGACACCCATATATAGATAATAGGGCTATTTTTGCAGAGAGAGACCACAACTCCAAAACCCTAACAAGACTCATGAGAAAAGCTCCCATCTGCTGCTCTGCTTCAAGCTTCCTACAAAACGAAGAAGAGACATCTTCCGAGTGGATTCAAGTCAGGTTGTCCACAACTCAAGCTTCCTCCATCAGTTGATCTACATCCAAACGAAGCCTGTAGTTGTTCTGGACTACCAACGAGAAGAGTTCTCATCAAAATTTGTTCTTTCAACTCAGAACTCTTTCTGTTTTCGTTCCATCTATACTTTTGTGTGTGTGGTTGTGTTTCAAGCATTCCTTGTGCTTGATTCACATGGTTTAAGTTGTTTTGATTGTCTGTTCACATCAAACAACGCGTGTGTGTGAGTTGTAGTGTTGAACTTGCTCATAAATAGTTGTTTCTGCGTGTGTGTGTGTGGACGGTGGACGTAGGATACACAAGTTGTGTACTCCGAACCACCTTAAATCATTGTTTCTGTGGTTTGAACATTTACGTTAGATGATGGTAGGCACGTTGATCTCTCACATGCTAGATAACTTGCTAGTCTTTGTATCTATATTTAACACACATCTTGATTCAGTTTTAACTCTGTTTAAGATATTGAAGAATATGTGTCTCCATCGAAAAGAAGGCTAAAATATTTTTAATTTGGAGTAATCTATTCAAGCCCCCTTCTAGATTACCATAATAGGCAATTCTGCACATCCTTCAATTGGTATTAGAGCCAGGTTTCTCAAATTTTCTATTTTACTTATTTGATCATACGATCAGGAGATTCTCGATCTCATGGAATCTAACAAGGGGTATATGGCCAAGGGACACTCAATGACTAGGCACCCTTCTTCGATGGTATGATTATCCTTACTGGAAAAACCGTATGCAGGTGTTCCTGAGAGCTTAAAATTTTGAGCTAGGAAGATCGTCTCCAAAGGAGCATATACACTGCCAGAAGATGAAGATACATGGACAAAGGACCAGATTGCAAGGGAACTTCAACTGAGCGCGTTGAACTGATATCGCTGTTCACCCAAGAATATTCAAGGGTCTCCACATGCACCTCAGCAAAAGAGATGTGGGACAAGCTTGAACTCATATGAAGGTACGTCCGAGGTAAGGAAACCAAAGCAAGCATGCTAGTTTCTGAGTATGAATGTTTAAGATGAATATGATGAAACTATCTCAGATATATTTGCTAGATTCATGCTAATAATAAATGGATTGAAAGGTCTTAAGAAAGAATACTCAGAAAGTGACTTAGTGGGAAGATACTTCGGTCTCTTCCATCCTCATGGAACACTAAGGCCACTGTCAATGAGGATTCAAAAGATCTCTCAAAGATGAAATTGGATGAACTAATTGGTTCCTAATACATATGAAATATTGTGAAAAGAAAAGAAACTGAAGAAACCCACGAAATCAATTTCTTTGAAAGCATCCAAGAAAAATTCTTCAAGTTCCAAAAAGGACGTTCATCAGAAACCGATGAACTTGAAACTTCTAGTGATAGTGAGATGATGAAAGACCATGCTCACTAGACAATTCAAGAAATTCCTGAAGTTCAAAAGGAGAGGGTTAGGTAACTCTAAACCCTTTCAAAGAAGATGTTTCAAATAGATTTGATTCTAACAAAAAATCTGACATTGTATGCTATGATGCAAGAAACAAGGCACATGAGAGGAGAGTGCCCTGAGCTCAAGAAAAAGCTGAAGAAGAAAAATTCACTTCAAGAAAGCCAGGCAATGTTGGCGACTTGGAGTGATGAAGATGAAGATGAGGACGCATAAGAAACTTCTTGAGATGAAGAGATCCAATGTTTAATGGCAAGAAGTGACGACTCCAATGAGGTAAACTCTTCTTTGAAACTATACTGTTGATGAATGGGAAGAAGCATACATTGTGTTATTCAAAAAAATTGTGATTCAAATATGAAAACAAACACTGAAAATAAAATCAACTCTTTTGTTCATAGCACAAACAGTAATGAACAAATTGCAAACTTAAATAAAGAGATTGAATGATGAAATTGATGAATAAGCTCACATGAGGAATGGACAATCTAAAAATTAAACTGCAAGAGAGTGAAAAGGATAAACTAAACTAACTCTAACTTCAAAATGACTTGATTGGATTAAGAAAAATTGGAAAGGCTGAGGGGACCTTAAGGAAAATCTGAAGATTTAACAGTTTGTAAAGGGAAAGAAAATCTTGATGCTATTCTAGAATCAAATATCTTTGTTGCAAAGCATGGGATTCAATTTCAACCAGTAAAACAAAGAAATAGGACAAACTTTGATAACCTCTTTTGTTGATTCTAACCAAGCATAACAATCAAGTCCCTTCCAAGAATAGAAAAGTCAGCCAAGGGTAAGAATAGGAATCCAAGAAAATTAATTCAGCTATAACACAACTAAGAAGTTTGTCAACAGCCCTAAAGAGGGTTGTCGACAGTCTGGAAACATGCTTCCAAGAAAGATAACTAGGCAACAAAAGGTAAAATGCCCATGTATTTCCTCAGAATAAAAAACCACTATTTTGAGAAAATCTTCATCATGCAATTCTGTAAGAAACTTGGGCACAATGAAAAACAATGCTAGAACAATCCAAATAAACTGAAACTCAAACAAGTTTGGATTCCGAATCATTTCATTTGCACATGACAACAAGATAAATTTTGTTTGCTGGTGGAAAAAGATGGAGGTCAAGTTGTCTTGGAGGTAACAATAAAGGCAAACATTGGCTCTGGTAAGGTCGGTAAGTATGCCTTTAACTCTATAGACACGTATTGCTAGTTGATGGTCTTAATCACAATTTGCTTAGAATAAGCCAACTGTGTGATAAAGGTCATAAGGTAGTTTTTGAATCAAACTCATGTCAAATTGTTGATAAGGAAACATGAAGTACTAAGTTTTCTGGAAAAAGGGTAAACAACATTTATTTAGTTGTTTTGGATCATCCAGAAAATAAAAACTTGTGTCTTGTTGCAAATAAACAGGATGAGCTTACCTTGTGGCATCGTAGGCTTGGCCATGCAAGCTACAATGTCTTGCACAAGATCATGAGGCTAAAATTGGTAAATGGACTTCCTGTAAGTTCTTTCAATAAGAATGAAATTTTTTGTGATTCATGTGCACAAGGAAAATAAACCAGGAAATCTTTCAAATCCAAAGCACCGGTAAGCACCTCCAAACCTTATGAACTTTTGCATATGGACCTGTTTGGACCTACAAGAACTCTATGTCTTAATGGTAAACGGTTCGGTTTTGTCATTGTGGATGATTTTTCTAGGTTCACATGGGTCAAGTTTCCGGCTCATAAGAATGAAGCACTGAATCTTTTTGAAGAATTCTTTAATAAGATTGAGCATAGCAATGTTAATAACATATGCTCAATTCGCACTGATCACGGGGGAGAGTTTGACAACAACTCGTTTTCTTATTTTTGCAGGCACCAAGGTATAGAACACATCTTCTCCTCTCCAAGGACTCCGGAACAACTCGTTTTCTGATTTTGGCAGGCACGAAGGTATAGGACACATCTTCTCCTCTCCAAGGACTCCGGAACAAAATGGTGTCGTGGAGAGAAAGAACAGAACGTTGGTGGAAATGGCTTGCACTCTTCTGGTCGAAAGCCAACTCTCAAGGAGTTTTTGGGCAGAAGCAGTTAATACCTCATGCTATATTCTCAATAGAGCCATGGTAAGACCTATGATGAAGAAAACCCCCTATGAACTGTTAAAAGGTAAGAAACCCAGTATTGGGTATTTCAGAGTTTTTGGCTCAAAAGTGTTTATACATAATAATGATAAAGTTGACTTAGACAAGTTTGAAGCCAAAAGTGATCAAGGTATTTTTCTGGGATACTCATAACACTTTAGAGCATATAGGGTGTTTAACAATAAAAGTCGAATAGTGGAAGAAACTCCACATGCTGTTTTTGATGAGTATCATGTAAAGCCTAACAATTCAAATGTTCACAGGATTGAAGATGGAGATGAAGGAACAACTCTTGGGGAACTACAAATAAAAGCAAAAGAAAATTCTAAAGTAGTTTTCAAGACTAAAAGTGGATATCTTCGCAGGTACAATGATGAAGATGATGAAAATATGTTCAGAAATCAAGATGATGAATCTGAAGAAGATCCACAAGAGGAAGAGCCTCAAGATGAAACTCCTCAAGCTCACCCTCCTCAAGAACAACCTCCACAAGATCACCTTCCTCAAGTCCAAGATCAATCCGGTTCTTCAACAATCTCAAATGTGAGGTATTCCAAAGATCACCCACTTGAACATGTGATAGGAGATTTAAATGATTCAATTCAAACTAGGTCTCTGGTTAGACAAATAGTTGAACAAGATCATCTAGCTTTTGTCTCTCAAGTGGAACCTAAAAATGTTGAAGAAGCCTTAAAAGAAAATTCATGGATTGATGTTATGCATGAGGAACTTGGTCAGTTTCAAAGAAACAATGTCTGGAGTTTAGTTCCTACAACCCCTGAGATTTATGTCATAGGCACTAGATGGGTGTTTAGGAACAAACTAAATGAAGAGGGTAAAGTGGTGAGAAATAAGGCTAGACTGGTAGCAAAAGGGTATAATCAAGAATTTGGTGTAGACTTTGAAGAATCCTTTGCACCTGTAGCTATACTAGAAGTAGTAAGAATTTTGTTGGCATATGCATGCTCAAATAAATTCAAACTCTTTCAAATGGATGTTAAAAATGTCTTCTTGAATGGCTACATCAAAGAGGAAGTCTATGTCTCTCAACCATTGAGATTTGAGGATAATGATAAGCCTAATCATGTTTATAAATTGCACAAAGCTCTCTATGGTTTGAAACAGGCACCCCGAGCTTGGTACGATAGACTAAGCAACTTTCTGTTGAGTAAAAACTACTCAAAAGGTAAAGTGGACCTAACTCTTTTTACTAAGAAAGTTTGCAATCACATTATAGTTGCTCAAGTTTATGTCGATGACATCATTTTCGGTTCCACTAACCCAGCATTGTGTGAAGAGTTTTCAAAACATATGCACAGTGAATTTGAGATGAGTTTAATGGGGGAGCTTCAATTTTTTCTTGGCTTGCAAGTTAAACAGCATGAAGATGGCTTCTTCATTAATCAAGAAAAATATGTCAAGGAGCTCTTGAAATGCTTTCAGTTTGAACAAGCCAAACCTATCTCAACACCAATGAGCACGAGCATAAAACTTGAAAATGATGAGAAAGGTAAATCGGTAGATACAAAGCACTTCCGAGGTATGATTGGCTCAATCATTTATCTTACTGCAAGTAGACCGGATATACAATTTAGTGTTTGCCTTTGTGCTAGATACCAATCTAGTCCAAAGAAAAGCCATTTGGTTGCAGTTAAGAGAATTTTCAGATATCTCTCAGGTACGTATGATTTCGGTCTTTGGTATCCAGTAGGAAGTAACTTTAATTTGATATCATATTCTGATGCTGACTATGCAGGATGTAAAATTGACAGAAAAAGTACTAGTGGTTACTGCCAATTTCTTAGTGGTTGCATGGTTTCGTGGGCATCCAAAAAGCAACACTTGGTTGCACTCTCCACTGCAGAAGCAGAATATGTTGCTGCAGGGAGTTGTGCGACTCAAGTGTTGTGGATTAAGAGTCAATTGTGTGACTATAACATTGATATTGGATGCACACCAATCCTATGTGATAACACTAGTGCTATCAACCTTTCAAAGAACCCAATCCAACACTCAAGGACTAAACACATAGAAATACATCATCACTTCTTGAGAGATGAGGTAGCCAACAAATCCTCGAAAATTAGCTTCATACCCACTGAAAAACAATTGGCTAACATCTTCACCAAACCATTGTCTGAGGACATATTCACATCCTTATAAAGAGAATTGGGTTTATGCAAAATTTAATGAAATCAATATCACATTGATAGGTAATCACTTTGGGAGTGGTGACTATGAGGTATATCAAATGGTGGTAAGTGGAAGATCAAGTTATGCTTGTTCGGAAACTATCATTATGCGTGAGGAAATATTCTTCGCCAAGTATCCTTATACACTATCTTCATAAAGGTTATTTACCTCACAATAGGGTATTAGGTTCTCGTTAATTTTTGTCATATACATTTCCTTCTACCACTGAACTTCTTATTCTTGGATGGTTTTGGTTGTTGCATTGCGTGTTAGAGTTTACCTTGATTGTCAATATCATGCATGCAATTACTTCAATGATGTGTCCACATGCACACACTATGGGGTAGTAACAAAAGGCTAAGTGAGTGATTGTTTAAGGAAAACACTTCATACTTCTTATATTTTGATCCCTCACTTCTTGGTTGAAATTCCATCTCAAGTCGTAGCTTTCACACTGATTTTTCACTTGCCTGTCGACAGCCATATCCATAGCTGTCGACAGCCAGGCCTTCCTAGAACACCGTTCTGCTTGAATTCAATAGCTGTCGATAGGTCCAAAGGTTGTTGTCGACAGATACACTCTTATTGCTCAATCTTCATCATTTCTCATCCTCTCTCAATGAGTATGTTCACAATCATTGAATAAGAGGAGAATAGGACTTTATGCTCATTATCATTTATCATACTCATTTATTATCCAAGATATTAATTTACTCTCAATGATTTTGACATAATATTTTGGGCTTGGATCTAGGTTGTGTCATCTAGAAAACTTTGAGAAACTCAAGTGACTTCAACTTAATTCAATTGAATATTTCTTTTCAGGATGATCATGTCTCTCAAATGGCTTGATAAGTTAGATGGTATTTACATTTAATGTTTTACATTGCCCTTTGACCTTACATAACTAGTCACCTTGCTGTTAAATAAAAAAAAATGGAGAAATGCTACCTATTTCACAAAAAAAAAAATTGTGCAAGATACAAATTCAAATGGGATAAAGGCAGAGCAATGATGATTCTTACTGAGTAACCGGGGACATGGGCATCACTAATGTCTGTCTTCACATCAAAAAGTTATTTCATCATCTCTGTTCAATGATATGATGGTCACTCACACTGAGTAACTGGGGGTATGGGCATCACAAATGTCTACCTTCACGTCAAAAGGTGTCCGTGAACCTAATTATCACTTTTCAAATATTTCTTACATAAAAGGGAAATCCCACATTGCAAGAAATAGTGTGAAGCCTTCATCATCTCAACTCAAGGGAAATAGGTTGTCTATCATCCTTGGGTCATGTAGCCATTGTCTTCATTTACCAAATGAACATTACCACTAAGTCAGATGATTTTCATCAATGGTTTTATTCAACGAGATTCTCTTTATTTCACTTCAATGTTTGAGCATAGTTCTCTAAATGCCATAACTTAAGATTTCTGGAGTATTTTCTCTCAACCATTGTCGAATATTTTTGTGTCTTCATACTATTGGCTATGACACTTGGTATTGAGTATAAAACCTTTTCTCAACCTTAGAATCATATGTGCATGCTCACTTCCATTCAAATTCCCTGAAAACTAAGTTCTGGCACAAAATTGCTAAGCAGCTATCGACAGCCACGAGACTGCTGTCGACAGCCGGCAGCCCAGGGCGGTTCAGAAGCCCAAACGGTGTGCTATTTGGCCGAATTTTGTGGGGCCCTTTCTATTTCAAACTCTCATCCACCTTCTTTAAAAGGGCACCCATACCTCCTTCCCTCTTTCTACCCTCTCTACAACACCTTTCTTCCCTCTCTTACCCTAATCTCCTCCATCCAGGGCACCGGACCCCAGAGTCTTGTTATCTTCGCTTCTCCTTCCTCCGGTTCCCATCCTCTTCTCAGAGCCCTCTCTCGCCCCAACCACTTCTCCTCCATGTCTTCCAAGGGAAAATGAGTTGCCTTCCATCGGCAGCCTCTCTCGTCTAAAGCCGGCGACAGTTTCAGGGCTCCTGCAGAGCGTCGGAGCAAGCACCGGGATGACCGTCTACCGAAGCTTGTTGTTCCTCCCAATCGCCAAATGGATAAGGTTCGGAGTTCCTTTTCAAAGTTTGTCCAGCCACGTTACGTGGTCTTCATGTCCTTGGAGAACATGTTTCCAGGTCTCTAGCCCCTGTTTGACACCCAGGGTTGGACCGAGTTTCTATACTCTCACAAGCGGTACTCTCCTGCCGCTGTGACCGAGTTTTTCGACAACCTGGAGAAGTCAGTTGTTGTTGAAGTATTCTTCACCACGGTCAAAGGTAAAACCTTTCAAATTTCTACAAATCTCCTTTGTCGTGCCTTCCAAATTCCCAACTTAGGGGCAAACATCCTTGTCAATCCTCCTTCTGCCTCTGACTACTATACCCTCATCACCCATCAACTCTACCATCCTAGTGTGGATCGTCTGAAACTCAATGCTAATACCACACTTGTAGTTCCAAAAGATGGAAGCAGGGAACTTGTCACCATAGTCCACAAATCCCTCTTCTATTATTTTCTTAGGACTGAGCAAATCAATCTCCCCTTGCTAATGCTTGATCTCCTTAATCAATGCTTTCGTAATTCTAAGAGGTCAATGCCATATGCATGTCCAATCACCTCACTTCTTCTATTCATTTGCATTCCTATCCACGATCATGAACTTGTCACTGTCAAATCCCACAGTGCGTTTGATCTCACTGTCGTTCATCGTATGGGATATAAGTTTGTGGATGGGATATTAACTAGGACCCTCAAGGGTACAACACCAAACGTTGAGGATGATTCTGCTGAAGGTGATGATGAAGACTCCCAGGCAGAGCAAATGGATGCTCAGAGAGATGATCCTGCTGATGCTAAACACCATGAACTAGCTCCCTCTCTTCGGGATTTCATTACTGGTCAGATGGCTCAGTTGCAACTCCAACTCACCACGGGTTTTGAGCATCTCAACACCCGTCTCGATCATGTTGATACAAGGATGGAAGCACTGGCCGACACTCAAGTGCAACTTCAACATCAGCTTACCCGGCTCTCTACAAAGTTTCATAGCTTTCGTCATCCTGATGTTCCAAGAAATGACGATGTTTAGAGTCTTTGGGCTATCTAGGTCTTCGTGACTAGATTTGGGTAGTAGGTCACTTCGTATTTTGAGTCAGTTTTGTCTCTTTCCTTCTTTTGCTTTTACTCTATGTCATGCAGTTGTAATCTTTTGTAACTGAGTGTATTGCATGTTTATGAATGAAAACCTCAGTTCCTTTGCTTACATCTTATCCATGTATGCATAATGTGTCTTTTTGAATGTTCTCAAAAGGGGGAGAAATCATCAATATGTATATGCATAAATTGAAATTTTGTCATCATCAAAAAGGGGGAGAATGTTGGGTTTACATGTGCCTTAATGTTTTTGATGATGTGTTTTTAATGAACATTACAATTGATGATGATACATTGACATATTTGTTAAGGACATGAATGACATGGTCAAGTGTCAAAATGATCACCTATGTAGTCATTACATTTCACTTAGAATGTCTTTTAATGTAGGTATGAATGCATATAAGCCAAGCAACAAGATTCGGGTGAAAAAGAACAAGAAAGACACTTCAAGTGATCACCTGTCGACAGCCAAGATGTGCCTGTCGACAGATGAAGTGTGCCTGTCGATAGCAAGACAATATCTGTCGACAGATCCAGTGTTCCAGCAACATGAAAACCAGAAGTGAGCAGTAGCTGTCGACAGCAGCATGTCGCCTGTCGACAGACGTAGTTTCAGAAAGATCCGATGATCAGGATATGATCCATATTTGGGTGATTCTTTCAAGCACGTCTCTCCATGTTTGGACACCCATATATATAGATCATATAGGGCTATTTTCGCAGAGAGAGACCACAACTCCAAAACCCTAAACAAGACTGAAGAGAAAAAGCTCCCATCTGCTGCTCTACTTCAAGCTTCCATTCAGAACGAAGAAGAGACATCTTCCGAGAGGAGTTGAAGTTAGGTTGTCCACAACTCAAGCTTCTCCATCAGTTGATCTACATCCAAACGAAGCCTGAAGTTGTTCTGGACTACCAACGAGAAGAGTTCTTCATCAGGATTTGTTCTTTCAACTCAGAACTCTTCTCTGTTTTCGTTCCTTCTATACTTTTGTGTGTGTGGTTGTGTTTCAAGCGTTCCTTGTGCTTGATTCACGTGGTTTAAGTTGTTTTGATTGTGTGTTCACATCAAACAACGTGTGTGTGTGAGTTGTAGTATTGAACTTGCTCATAAGCAGTTGTTTCTGTGTGTGTGTGTGGACAGTGGACGTAGGATACATAAGTTTTGTACTCCGAACCATCTTAAATCATCGTGTCTGTGGTTTGAACGTTTTACGTTAGATGATTGGTAGGCACGTTGATCTCTCACACGCTAGATAACTTGCTAGTCTTTCTATCTATAATTAACACACATCTTGATTCAGTTTTAACTCTGTTTAAGATATTGAAGAATCTGTGTCTCCATCGAAAAAAAGGCTAAAATATTTTTAATTGGGAGTAATCTTGTGACGACCGAACCAGAAAACTGGCCCAACAACCGTGCCAGTTGGTAGACTTCCCAGGAAGGTCACCCATCCTAGGACTACTCCCAACTGAGCACGCTTAACTTCAGAGTTCTTTTCCTACTCGAGCTCTGAAAATGACTAGTCCGGGTTGTTGGTAGTCTACTGATTTAGTCCATTTAACATATTCTTATATGGGGTGTTACAATCTACCCCTCTTATATAAGCGACGTCCTCGTCGCTGCTCACATATAGCACACAATCAAACCCCAGGCAGGCAAGATTCTAGAGGTGACCCCCACAGGCTCAAGAGGTGGCTCCCACTATGTACCACTTTGCGCCATTATGGCCTCAAGAGGTGGCTCCTATAGCGTAGCACTTTGCCCTGTGTGGCACATAGTTCCTACACTTCCGGCTGGGCAAGGCTCTGATACCATTTGTGACAACCCAACCAATAAACTGGCCCAACAGCCATACTAGTTGGTAGACTTCCCAGGAAGGTCACCCATCCTGGGACTACTCCCAATTGAGCACGCTTAACTTCATAGGTAGGAAATGCGCAGTCTTCGAGAATTTATCTACAACTACCCAAATCGAGTCATTGCCCCTTCTAGATCGAGGCAAACCCGAAACAAAGTCCATAGTGACAGCTTCCCACTTCCACACTGGGATCTCCATCCTTTGCATGAGGCCGGATGGTCGCTGTCGCTCGGCCTTCACTTGTTGGCACACTAAACACCGGGATACATAATCTGCCACATCCTTCTTCATGCCGGACCACCAAAAGGACCTCTTCAAATCCTGGTACATCTTAGTGTTACACGGATGAATAGAGAATCTTGACCTGTGAGCCTCCGCTAACACATGCTCACGGACATCTACCAAATCAGGGACACAAACACGGTGATGGAATCAAATCGCACCGTCCTCATCACGAGCAATGCCTGCCTTGCCCTCTAACTCTAGGAGTCTATGGTCGTCTTTCTGTTGCTCGATCACCTCATCCAAAACCGAGGACCTAAGGGATAACTGAGCTACAAAAGCCTGGCATAGTGACGGCTCTAACTCGGTCAACGTGCAAGCTGCATCCTCCAACATCTTCCAGTCCTGCTGGAGAGATGGCCTATTTCTACTCAGAGCATCCGCTACGACATTCGCCTTCCCAGGGTGATACTGAAGGTCGAAGTCATAGTCCTTCAAGAACTCAATCCATCTTCTCTGCCTCAGGTTTAATTCCTTTTGGGAGAATAGATACTTCAAGCTCTTGTGGTCGGTAAACACCTCAAATCTGACACCATAAAGATAGTGCCTCCAGATCTTTAGTGCATGAACCACTGCTGCGAGCTCCAAATCTTGAGTCGGATAGTTCTTCTCATGCTCCTTCAACTGACGAGAAGCATAAGCCACTACCCTTCCTTGTTGCATTAGCACACAGCCTAAGCCAATCCGACACGCATCTGTGTAGATAGCAAAACCCTCTACACCGCTCGGTAAGACTAACACCGAAGCTGATGTGAGCTTAGTCTTCAACAATTGAAAACTACTCTCACACTTCTCGGACCAGACAAACTTCACTCCCTTTCTGGTGAGCTGAGTCAATGGGGCGGCGATGGATGAAAATCCCTCAATGAATCGCCGATAGTAACCAGCCAAACCCAGAAAACTACGAATCTCTGAAGGGGTCTTGGGAGTCTCCCAATCCATAACTGCCTGAACCTTTACTGGATCAACTGCAACACCAGCACCGGAGATAACATGCCCGAGGAAATGAACCTCGCGCAACCAGAAATCGCACTTGCTATACTTACAATACAGCTTGTGCTCATGGAGAACCTCTAATACTACCCTCAAATGCTGACGGTGTGTGACCTCGTCCGAAGAGTAGACCAGCACATCATCAATAAAAACCACAACAAATCTAATTAGATACGGCCTAAACACCCTGTTCATGAGATCCATGAATGCTGCAGGAGCGTTGGTCAATCCGAAAGGAAGGACCAAAAACTCATAATGTCCATAACGGGATCTGAATGCTGTCTTGGACACATCCTTACTCCGAATCCTCAACTGATGATAACTAGATCGCAAATCAATCTTAGAAAAGACCGATGCATCTTGCAACTGGTCAAACAAATCATCAATACGAGGTAAGGGATACCTGTTCTTCACAGTCACTTGGTTCAGCTTTCTATAGTCAATGCATAACCTAAGTGACCCATCTTTTTTCTTGACGAATAGTACAGGTGCGCCCCAAGGGGAAACACTAGGGTGAATAAATCCCTTATCTAGCAACTCTTGCAACTGCCTCCTCAACTCGGCTAACTCCGCAGGTGCCATCCGATATGGAGCCTTCGAGATAGGAGAGGTGCCCGGAAGCAACTCTATGGTGAACTCTATCTCTCTATCCGGTGGCAATCCAGATAAATCATCAGGAAAGACATCTGGAAAATTCTGCACTACCTCGATCTCTGCAAGAGTAGGTGACTCATCAGCCTCTGGTACTAATACCACGCTGGCAAGAAAAGCGTCACAACCCTTGTTTACCATGCGCATCGCCTTCATGGTAGAGATGACTAGCTTTCCCGCCAAGTTCCTTGGCAAGGGATGAGAGAACTCATCCTTACTAGGAATGCGGAAAACAATCCTCTTCCCACGACAATCTACTAACGCATAGTGCTCCTCTAGCCAATCCAGACCAAGAATAGCATCATAGTCCTTCATCTTTAGCAAGAAGAAACACCCTTCTTGGATTCTATCCTCAATGCACACAGGTAACGATAGAATGAACTTTCTAGTCGATACCGTACCCGCAGGGGTGTGCACAGTCAAAGGGACCTGTAAATCCTCAGACTCTATGCCTGACTCTAGGACTAACTGCCTAGCGAACCACTCGGAAATGAACGAGTGAGTAGCACCCGTATCAAACAAAACCTGAGCGTGCACACCTAGAAGTAAAACCGTACCTTCGATGACATGCTCCGCCTGCTCGGCGTCCTCGCGTGCTAAAGTAAACACTCGAGCTGGGGCTCGAGGCTTCCTGGTCTTCCTGTAGCTGGCGCTACTGCCGCTACCGCTGCTGAGGCTGGCGCTCCACACTGGACTCCTTGCTGAAGTCTCGGACAATCCTTCATCTTGTGGTCGCTACTTCCGCACTTCAAGCACTTTCCCGTAATCATCCAACATTCGGAACCACCATGTGTCTTCCCACAGTGGGGACACTCTTTCTTCACACCAGGGGAACGTACAGAAGGTACCTGAGTACTGCCGACTGCTACTGATCACTGCTGTGTCTGGTACACCGCTTTCTTCTTATCCTGTCGCTGGAACGTAGTTGCGGGTCTCTTCTGCGAAGCCTTCTTCTCTTCAAGGTATTGCTCCATCTTACCCTCCTGTCTGCAAGCAGCACTAAGTGCCTCGTCCAAGGTGCGATGGTCAAACGCCACTAGCCTCGTCCTCAGTGATGGTTTGAGTCCCATCACAAACTTCTTCGCCTTTTGGTGCTCATCAACCACAATGTGAGGTGCATACTTAGATAGTTCTGCAAACCTTGCCTCATACTCTAGCACGGTCATGGAGCCTGTAGGGGCCACCTCTAGAATCCTGTCTGCCTGGGGTTTGATTGTGTACTATATGTGAGCAGCAACGAGGACGTCGCTTATATAAGAGGGGTAGATTGTAACACGCATATAAGAATATGTTAAATGGACTAAATCAGCAAACTACCAACAACTCGGACTAGTCATTTTTAGAGCTCGAGCAGGAAAAGAACTCTGAAGTTAAGCGTGCTTAGTTGGGAGTAGTCCCAGGATGGGTGACCTTCCTAGGAAGTCTACCAACTAGTATGGTTGTTGGGCCAGTTTGTTGGTTGGGTCGTCACAAATGGTATCAGAGACTAGCCCAGCTGGAAGTGCAGGAACTAAGTGCCACACAGGGAAATCTGGCTGAATCTCCACTGGCTCATGACTAATCACATGAGATGGATCTCGGACATAATTCCTGAGCATAGAAACGTGGAAAACGGGATGAACACTAGCTAAAGCTGGGGGTAAAGCTAGCTCATATGCCACGCTGCCCAATCGTCAAAGAATCTCATATGGGCCAATGAATCTAGGGCTCAACTTACTATGCCTGCCAAATCTGACGACACCACGAGTAGGTGATATCTTCAAGAAGACATGTTCACCCACCTCGAACTCCAAATCCTTCCTCCTACTGTCGGCATAGCTCTTCTGCCTATCCTGCGCCGCAACAAGCCTCTTCCTGATAAGCTGGACCTTATCTGAAGTCTCCTGAACTAACTCCGGACCGATCAGCTGCCTATCACAGGTCTCCTCTCAACATAAAGGACATCTGCAAGGCCTTCCATACAACACCTCAAATGGAGCCAAACCAATACTCGCATGAAAGCTGTTGTTGTATGCGAACTCCACTAGAGGTAGATGACGCTCCCAATCATCCTTCCAATCCAGTACACACACTCTCAACATATCCTCGATCGTCTGGATAGTCCTCTCGGACTGTCCATCTGTTTGGGGATGAAATTCCGAACTGAGCTTCAGCTCCGAACCTAACGCATGCTGAAGACCCTTCCACAACCTCAAAGTAAATCTCGGATCTCGATCCGAAATGACCGACTTCGGCAGACCATGCAATCTAACCACACTACTAACATACAATCTAGCCAAACTCTCAACCGACTGCTTCTTCTTCATAGGCAAGAAATGCGCAGTCTTCGAGAATCTATCTACAACTACCCAAATCGAGTCATTGCCCCTTCTAGATCGAGGCAAACCCAAAACAAAGTCCATAGTGACACCTTCCCACTTCCACACTGGGATCTCCTTCCTTTGCATGAGGTCGGATGGTCTCTGTCGCTCGGTCTTCACTTGCTGGCACACTAAACACCGGGATACATAATCTGCCACATCCTTCTTCATGTCGGACCACCAAAAGGACCTCTTCAAATCCTGGTGCATCATAGTGTTACCCGGATGAATAGAGAATCTCGACCTGTGAGCCTCCGCTAACACATGCTCACAGACATCTACCAAATCAGGGACACAAACATGGTGATGGAATCTAATCACATCGTCCTCATCACGAGCAATGCCTGCCTTTCCCACTAACTCTAGGAGTCTAGGGTCGGCTTTCTGTTGCTCGATCACCTCATCCAAAACCGAGGACCTAAGGGATAATTGAGCTACAAAAGCCTGGCATAGCAATGGCTCTAACTCGGTCAATGCGCAAGCTGCATCCTCCAACATCTTCCAGTCCTGCTAGAGAGATGGCCTATTTCTACTCAGAGCATCTGCTACGACATTTGCCTTCCCAAGGTGATACTGAAGGTCAAAGTCATAGTCCTTCAAGAACTCAATCCATCTTCTCTGCCTTAGGTTTAATTCCTTTTGAGAGAAAAGATACTTCAAGCTCTTGTGGTCGGTAAACACCTCAAATTTGACACCATAAAGATAGTGCCTCCAGATCTTTAGTGCATGAACCACTGCTGCGAGCTCCAAATCATGAGCCGGATAGTTCTTCTCATGCTCCTTCAAATGACGAGAAGCATAATCCACTACCCTTCCTTGCTGCATTGGCACACAGCCTAAGCCAATTCGAGACGCATCTATGTAGATAGAAAAACCCTCTACACCGCTCGGTAAGACTAACACCGGAGCTGATGTGAGCTTAGTATTCAACAATTGAAAACTACTCTAACATTTCTCGGACCAGACAAACTTCACTCCCTTTCTGTTGAGCTGAGTCAATGGGGCGGCGATGGATGAAAATCCCTCAATGAATCGCCGATAGTAACCATCCAAACCCAGAAAACTACGAATCTCCGAAGGGGTCTTGGGAGTCTCCCAATCCATAACTGCCTGAACCTTTGCTGGATCAACTGCAACACCAGCACCGGAGATAACATGCCCGAGGAAATGAACCTCGCGCAACCAGAAATCGCACTTGCTGAACTTAGCATACAGCTTGTGCTCACAGAGAACCTCTAATACTACCCTCAAATGCTGACGGTGTGTGGCCTCGTCCGAAGAGTAGACCAACACATCTTCAATAAACACCACAACAAAGCTATATAGATACGGCCTAAACACCCTGTTCATGAGATCCATGAACGTTGCAGGGGCGTTGTTCAATCCGAAAGGAAGGACCAAAAACTCATAATGTCCATAACGAGATCTGAATGCCGTCTTAGACACATCCTCACTCTGAATCCTCAACTGATGATAAGCAGATCGCAAATCAATCTTAGAAAAGACCGATGCATCTTGCAACTGGTCAAACAATTCATCAATACAAGGTAAGGGATACCTGTTCTTCACAATCACTTGGTTCAGCTTTCTATAGTCAATGCATAACCTAAGTGACCCATCTTTCTTCTTGACGAATAATACAGGTGTGCCCCAAGAGGAAACACTAGGGTGAATAAATCCCTTATCTAGCAACTCTTGCAACTGCCTCCCCAACTCGGCTAACTCCGCAGGTGCCATCCGATATGGAGCCTTCGAGATAGGAGAGGTGCCCAGAAGCAACTATATGGTGAACTCTATCTCTCTATCCGGTGGTAATCCAGATAAATCATCAGGAAAGACGTCTGGAAAATCCTGCACTACCTCGATCTCTGCAAGAGTAGGTGACTCATCAGCCTCTGGTACTAATACCATGCTGGCAAGAAAAGCGTCACAACCCTTGTTTACCATGCGCATCGCCTTCATGGCAGAGATGACTAGCTTGCCCACCACGTTCCTTGGCAAGGGATGAGAGAACTCATCCTCACCAGGAATGCGGAAAACAATCCTCTTCCCACGACAATCTACTAACGCATAGTGCTCCTCTAGCCAATCCAGACCAAGAATAGCATCATAGTCCTTCATCTTTAGCAAGAAGAAACACCCTTCTAAGATTCTATCCTCAATGCACACAGGTAACGACAGAATGCACTTTCTAGTTGATACCGTACCCGCAGGGGTGTGCACAGTCAAAGGGACCTCTAAATCCTCAGACTCTATGCCTGACTCTAGGGCTAACTGCCTAGCGAACCACTCGAAAATGAACGAGTGAGTAGCACCCGTATCAAACAAAACCTAAGCGTGCACACCTAGAAGTAAAACCGTACCTTCGGTGACATGCTCCGCCTGCTCGGCGTCCTCGCGTGCTAAAGCAAACACTCGAGCTGGGACTCGAGGCCTTCCTGGTCTTCCTGTAGCTAGCGCTACTGCCGCTACCGCTGCTGGGGCTGGCGCTCCGCGCTGGACTCCTTGCTGAAGTCTCAGACAATCCTTGATCTTGTGGTCGCTACTTCCGCACTTCAAGCACTTTCTCGTAATCATCCAACATTTGGAACCACCATGTGTCTTCCAACAGTGGGGACACTCATTCTTCACACCAGGGGAACGTACAGAAGGTACCTGAGAACTGCCGACTGCTACTGATCACTGCTGTGTCTGGTACACCGCTTTCTTTTTATCCTGTCGCTGGAACGTAGTTGCGGGTCTCTTCTGCGAAGCCTTCTTCTATTCAAGGTATTGCTCCATCTCACCCTCCTGTCTGCAAGCAGCACTAAGTGCCTCGTCCAAGGTGCGATGGTCGAACGCCACTAGCCTTGTCCTCAGTGATGGTTTCAGTCCCATCACAAACTTCTTCGCCTTTCTGCGCTCATCAGCCACAATGTGAGGTGCATACTTAGATAGTTCTGCAAACCTTGCCTCATACTCTAGCACGGTCATGGAGCCTTGAGCCAAAGAGAGGAACTCCTGCTCCATCTGATCTTGAATATGCTCGGGGACGAACTTGGGCAAAAAGAGCCTCACGAACTAGTCCCAAGCAGCATCAACCGCGCCATCTTCAAACCCTGTACGTAGTAATGAAGCCCACCATACATCAGCTCTTTCCTGTAGTACACCGTTCATAAGCACCATCTAAACAAATCCAACTTAATAGAACATACAAACATACAAAACTAACACATACTTGAAGCATATAGGTGGCTAGAGTAACCTTATCCTCATCCGCACACCTAATAGCTCGGAAGATCTTTTCAATCTCCCTCATCCAACTCTCAGCTAGTAATGGATCGCTCTCCCCCTTAAAAGAGGGTGGCAGCATCCTCTTGAATCTTTCCATGATGGAAGGTCCACCATGGTCCTGAGCTGGAACTTGAGCCTGCTACATCCAACAACAATTATACACATACAACATAACATCATACAATTAAATAAAACAGACTACAGTTGAATTAATTATGCTAACCTGAGCCTAGAGTGCAGCCTGGGTGTGGGCCTGTGTCTGCATGGCCTGCACCAAACCTTGCATGAACACTCCATAATCCACAGGCGGCGGTGGGGGAAGTACAGGACCCTGTGGTGCTGAGGCCTGCTGCTCCGCCCGCTCCTCACGTCTCGGCTCGTCCTCACGGGCCGTCACACCACCATGTCTACCTCTCGAAGCCATGGCAGCCACCATTAGAGCTACGTTAATTTATTTCCTAACCATTTTCTTATCTATTTTTCATTAATTATTAATCAATTCTACACATGTGGACATTCCTATGTAGACTTAGAATGTAATGAAGATGATGATTCATATATATTTATGTATAATCTCAATCGATCTATCTGATACCAATCCCTGTGACGACCCTCATTATACATGTACGGTTATACCAACCCACGTCGGTATAGTGAACGTTATCATAATGGGGCATTTACCTAAACGCTATCACATAATTGAGATACACACAAATATAGATACAGAGTAGCGGAAGTAAAAGAGCAAGATCTCTCATTTCATTTCATCATCCACATTTAACATACATGATCCCATGACAATTAAAAAGAAATAAAGTCCACATAATGAAGTACTAAATTCAAATACATAGTTGTCCACAATTACATAGTGTTTCTATTACAATGCCTCAATTTACATACGATGGAAGTCAAAATGTCACAACTACAATTCCGCCAAGCTACTCCCCACGCTCGGAGTCGCTCTCCACGGTCTCCTCCAAAGGTGTATCACCTACTAAACCTGTACACCGAAGCAAGGAATGAGTCTAACAGACTTAGCAAATAACACCACACACATCATACATGCTTATATCACAGTAGGTTTTTCATTCCAATTCTTAAAGTAAAACATATAACATGCTTGAACATTTATAAGAGACAACCTATCATGACAATTCTACAAAATTGTAACACATTGTACATGGTTTAAGACATTCCAAAATAAACATCCTATCACATGCCTTCTACTCATGTAATCACATGAAATCTACCTTTCAAATAAAGCTATAACATGGAAGCAACCAAACATGGGGTTCTTGCCCACATAAAAGGAAGCATTCCTATCAAGGTTTCTACACATTATTACACATGCACATTATCATTTTATACACGTTAAGGTTGCTGTTTTGACATGGATTTAGCAATTCACATTCTATCACATGAGAGCTACATTCCTGATTAATCTACAACATGATAGCACTGAAACATGGAGACGTTTACACATAAGCAAGAATTGTTCCTAGCATGAATTCTACGTATTTTTACACATATAAAACATTCTTATAAACACAACTAGGTTGCTGTTATAACATAATTTTCACATTAATGTATCATGGATCACAATTTCATAATCTAACTTATTGGTTTCACACATGCTTGCACAATCACTCATTCACATAGTTCTCTTTTTACACATTGCACATTTACACATATTCACACTACACAATTTACACATAGTCACATTCACATTTCACAATTTAGTGCCGTGACACATAGTCCAAACCACCATTAGAAGGACACATCACATAACACATACACATAGATGCCACCTAGGCAATACAGTGACGACTCTTGGACTGCGCAGACCAGGAGAACAAGTCTCCACCCTAACCAGTGGTACTTGTCCACCTCCAGGATTTCATCCTAATACCCTTAGAATCGTAACACATTGAACCTTCACATGGGGACTTTCCATGGTATGGTTCCACGGCCCTCTATGGAAGCAGTGTCACACATGGCACACACTTTTACACATTACACATTTTGATTTTTCACACACATACTACACATGTCTTTACATTCTCTCACTTACACACATGGCTATATTTTCCTAATCATGATACTACTGTTGACAGACTTTAAACATTCAATACTTTACACTAATCAGGCTGAAAATGCCTAATCAAGCCACATTCATGATAACATGCATTTATCATTCGTTTCCACATGGAATTCTCATAATACCATTTTCTGTTATCCAAATCACATGAAAATTTAAGCACATACTGGTTGCAGGTTTATGACCACACATGCAAATTTCCAGATTTTTCTGAGTCATATTACATTTACAGAAATTAAAACATTCAATTGCATGCCATTCATAATTCAATTTATCATGGAGCATAACATGAATATCCAGTTTG
The DNA here is from genome assembly GCA_014218235.1 of Colocasia esculenta. NCBI lineage: Eukaryota > Viridiplantae > Streptophyta > Magnoliopsida > Alismatales > Araceae > Colocasia > Colocasia esculenta. Next base: position 125,195,530 of record CM024753.1, on the reverse strand, counting down.
ACAGTTCACAGCCCTGAACCTAACATACACATCATTACAGGAATTCTCTTTGAATTTATTGCACAACACACAATTTACTATAAATTTCAAATAACCTACTCATGCTTTCTATTTCCATTGCAGAAATTACAGTAAATCATATGAACATGAACAAATTCTCAAATTTGCAGGGTATGAATTGACGCATATACACATGGTATAGAAAAATCTAGGGTATTTAATTTCTCAGGAATCATGTAGACAGTAGGTGAGCATGCATAATCCATTTTCCCCAACATGTATTTCAATAAATCTAATAATTTATGCCATCCACAAAAAAGCACAAAAATTTCCACACACATCACATTATCTATTTTACATAACATATAAAAATTACACTATATCCTCATGCGTCAAAGTCTGGAAAATAATTACTCAAGGCAGAACAGTTTACTGTTCTGCACTGAAGAACTTGACGGCAGTGTCTGACCGTTCAAGGAGTTGGATGGCAAGATCGCTGGACGCAGACTGGAGATCTTGGCGGTAAGGGCCTTGACACCAAGTTCCTGTCTATGCAAGAACACAGACCGAGCTCCAAATAATAGGGGAATGTGAGGATCCAGGACACGAGAAAAATCTGTAAAAATGGTAGAAACCTCCTAGACACATACATGGACAATGTGGGTAGGTTACTTGCCTCTAATTAAATCTTCAAAGGGATCAAAGGTGTCGTTGAAGCTCTCCTTGGGCAGTCCCAAGAAGCCTCCAAAGTTCCTTCCTCCTGGTTCTCAGTCGATGCAAACTTCAGTCCAGTGTTGGGGAAGCCTTCCCCAAAGTCCAGACTCCCTCCTAGCAGTAGTGGATCGCCGGAAGAAGCCTTCAGTCACCGGATTCAAGCTTTCCAAGTTCAGGTTTTTTCTCACAAAAGCTAGGGTTTCTCTATTCTCCTTGCAAAGAGCCAAAGAGAACTCTTTCTGATGCAGAAGGAGTTTGGCTTATAGGAGAGGGGTTTGGGGAACCCCGGAGAGGTGATGTGAAGGCCTGCTAGACGTTGGGGACATCTCCCCAATGGCTGGGCTTGCTTTCCCCCGGAGTTTCGGGGTCTGCAACGCATGCAGGTCAGAGATCTTAACGTCCATATCAATGGCCGTTGACTTAAGTATTGGCGTCCATCGAGGTGGATGCTGACTCAGCATGGACGTCCATCCATGTGGATGCCAATTGGGTCCTTCGGCCAGAACTCAAAACATGCATAAAATCCATGCTTAACTTATACGTATATATTCATGCCATATATATATATTATCATGTACACACTACCACCATGCAATTCATACATTATTTACAACTAATTATACACATGCACACATAAGTATAACTAGTTAATACATACGTAAATATGTACATCTATGCATACACCAACATGAATTATTTACGCGTAATAAAATAATACAACAAAATTCGAGGGCCTTACAAATCTATTCAACCCCCCTTCTACATTACCATAAGAGGTAATTCGGCACATCCTTCACCAAGACACGACACTAACGCGTCGCCCAGCCTGGACCCGTTAGTGGCCAGTCATCCAAGACACCGGACGGAAAGTCGAGAAGCCGGGTCTTACATCTTTGATGATGAGGACTATTAGTACTAGAACATGCAGATGGAATGCTTCATCAGAGGCACATATTTTGATCTGTGGCAGGTAACAGAACAAGGTGATTTTGCTATACTTGGTAAAACTATTTCTACTCTTTCTATAGCTGATAAGAGAAACATGTCCTTAAACTATAAAGCCAAGCACTATCTATGTTGTGCTCTATCTAAAAGTGAATTTAATAGACTATCTTCTTGTAGAACAACTAATGAAATGTGGGATAAACTACAAGTCACATATGAAGGAACTGATAGAGTAAAACAAACTAGAATAGATATTCTTGTCTCTCAGTATGAACAATTTAAAATGCTTCATAATGAAAATATAACTCAAATGTATAATCGTTTTTCAAATATAATAGTAGGACTGAGTTCACTGGGAAAGATTCTTACAAATGAAGAAACTGTAAGAAAAATCTTAAGGTCATTAATTAATGTCTGGACTCCCAAGGTCACTGCCATTGAAGAAGCACATGATTTAACTCAACTTTCTATTGATAAATTAATTGGATCCTTAATAGCTCACGAAATCAACATGGAAAGGTTTTCTGAAAGCTCATTGAAAAAGAAAATGCCAAATGCTTTAAAAGTTGCAGATTCTTCTTCCTCTGAAGACTCAAAGGAGAAATCAGATGATAGTGATGATGAAGCCATGCTGTCATGAAAACTGCAATGGATCCTTGCTAAGAAGAAGAAGTTCGATTCAAAGAGATTCTTCAAAAACGATAAGAAGAAGGAACCAACCTGCTACGAGTGTAATTAACCAGGACATTACAAATCTGAATGTCCTAAGCTGAAGAAAAAGGATCAAGCTGAAAGATCTGAGAAGAAGAAAGGCAAAGAAAAGAAATTCAGATACAAGAAAAAGGCAATGGCAGCAGCATGGGATAATGAAGAAGCTACAAGTTTAGACTCCTGATGCTCGGAATTTGAAGAAGAAGAAGAAGCAAATCTAGCCCTCATGGCAGGACTGGATAAGGTAAATTCTGAAACCTCTTTTACATCATGTTCTGAATCAGATTCTTACAGTCTTGAAGAAGCTTTCAATGAATTGTATGAAAAATACAAAACAATAGTTAAACAAATAAAAATAGTTAAGCTAAACTTGCTTACTCAAGAAAAATCTAATACTTTCCTGAAAAATGAAGTAGAAAGATTAGGGCAAAACCTGAATGAAACTAAAAGAGCAAATGAACTACTGTGTGAAGACTTAAAAAATAAAAATAGTAAAATATTGGAAATATAATTAAAACCTAAAGGAACTAAAAGATGAGGAAAAGGTAAGAGAAGAAAATAACTACTTAAGAGCTACTATAGAGAAAATTTCTAACTGTAAAACATGTTTATTTGCAGGACTAAAAGGTTCTAGGTCTGGCAAAAAAAATATGGAGTAGGATATACACCCCCAACCAATGAATAAAATATCATTTATCCTAAAAAATATCCAACTCCCAAATTTGTAAATGAAAAGGGAAAAAAAATCTCAGAAAAGTAAATCAGTATGTTTAGAAGCAAAAATTGAACTCTAGAAACACTACACATGTAAAAAATGCTTTTGATTTATGTTGTAGTCACTGTAACCAGCTAGGACAGACTGTCAGCACATGCACAACTAGACACCTGCGTTGGATTCCTAAGACTAACCATCAAGGACCCAAAAAAATTTGGGTACCAAAAGTTACAACTTAAATTTGTTTGCAGAGTCGCCTGAGAGCATCCAAATGGTATTTGGATAGTGGGTGCTCAAGGCATATGACAGGTGATAGAAAATTATTTACAAGTTTTAGAGATGAGATTGGTCAAGTCACCTATCGAGATAATGAAAAAGGCATGGTGTTAGGATGTGGAACAGTAAGAACAAAAATAAAGGATCTAATAGAAGATGTCATGCATGTAGAAGGATTGAAGCACAACCTCATTAGCATCAGTCAATTATGTGACAAGGGTCACTTGGTGAAATTTCACAATGATAAGTGCATTATTCAAAAGGATGGAAAAATAATATTTGAAGCTCAAAGAGTCAAAAATTTGTACACCTTACAGTTAGCAGAATTAAAAGAAGTAAACTTATGTCTTGCAACCACCAACAGTGAAGAAACGGATTTATGGCACAGAAGACTAGTACATGCAAGCACTTCGGTGATCAAAAATTAATCAAGCATGCTCCAGTTGAAGGTCTTCCGAAGCTGAAACTAAAGATGTCTGGAATTTGTACAACCTGTGCAAAGGGAAAGCAAACCAATGCATCATTTCAGTTCTGCAACTTACATGACCCCGAACCCCCTTCATACCTCTTGATCTCCATCTTTGATAAACCCCAAGCCTCGAAATTTTTATTGGAGGTTATGATGGTTGTTGGCTCTCTTTAGCCCCTAAAAGCCCTAATTTTCATCTACTCTAGTGGGCGAATTAATTTGTTTACTCCAACAGATTACTGTTTCTATCCTTCCTATTTAATTAGACCAAAGCATGCTGAAACCATCTTTGTTTTTCAAATTCCTATTTATTGTAATTTCACACGCATGTCTAGATCAATCTACAACTGGTATCATGCTTTTTTGTCACTTGTATAATTAGTTTTATATTTTTTAATCCCTCTGTGTCAAGAAGGGCAACTCTTGGACCGCAATCCAATGCACTGTACTCTCTCTATCAGACTCGGGCACAGATCCTGTGAACGCGACGGCCCGATAGGCCACGTTCACAGGGGTGTCGCGACAGAGCGTTCCATCACGATCTGATCACGACAGCGCCGGTCGTCGCGATCCGGCTGCCCAGTCTATTGAACCTGTCGCAACCCTCACATGACCCCGTCGCGACCTGCCTGCCCGAACTGACAAGCCCGTCGCAACTTGCACCAGACCTCATCGCGATCTCAGTGGACCCCGTCGCGACCCTCATTAGGGTGCGTCGCGATATGACTTTTTGCAGGAAAACCCATCTTTTTGCAAGTCTTGTTGTTTTTTAGCTATTCCCATATCTTGTTAACTTTGTTAAACACTGAAAAATGAAGTTGTAAATATGGAATATATTTGTAATTAATTTAAGTCAATCACATGATCTATCTTGTCCATGATTCTCTTATTCACATGCACACACACTTTGAACCATCCAAATATGGCTTAATTGGCATGAACATGTTACATAATTTATCTAGTAATTTATGTCATTAAATTGCCTCATTCTTAAATATACTTGTGTACATTTTCTCGCAATGTTTTGGAACACCGATATCGACGCTCCACTGTTCTAGAATTCCTCTAGAACGTCGAGCACTTGTTTCTATATACACACTCTCTCTTGACTTGGACGAACTCTCCGTCGGATACTCCTTCCGCCGGACTAGTGAGTCTTTATTTAAGGCCTCTGTAAGTCTTCTCTGTCCATAGATTCCCACATGGTCGAAGAGCCGATTGTACCCTATCACCTACTAAACTCTTTTAGGGATCAGCATGATTTAAACGGCTATTAGAAGTTCACTCTTATCTTGAATCATGCTGGACCTCTGGACCTATGTATAACATGGACAGTGGAAAGGTAGTGAGTTCCACCTGACTGCCGACACCACGTGCGCGTGTTGTGCAACTGTTACTATCACCTGTTTACTCTACGTGTTACATGCAATGTCCACTAGCTCTCATCTATGCTCTACTCGCTCATCTTTTCACGTTCAATCTACTATCTCGTCTATTCATCTAGTGCTCTCATCTATTTCTTGGTACTCTATATTGGCCATTGGCTGATTGTCTAAAGATAAACAATATAACCAATGCCTGACAATATATAACGGGCCAGATCTGGTCCTGGGATGTGAGCCCGAAAGTGCTAGTGCCCATGGGAGTTAATTGATCGGAGTGTTTGACATTACACTCAAGTGCTAATGACAATCAAAAGTGCTATATTCTCTCGTTGTCTATTGACAAAAGTGATATACTATACCAGTTGTGCTATTGCTATACTTTGTGCTATTGTGCTATGGCCATCTTGCTATTTGTGCTATACTCGACTCTCGTGTTATACTTGGAAAGTTATGCTATTTCGTTCATGTGCTATCCTGGTATCTTTTACTTGACTTTCTCGTTCTATCATTAGTTATTCTGCTTTTAATACATTAATCATTTGAAGCCTGCTTGACTATTGAGATTTAAGTCCTACTGGGCATTATCACTCACCCTGCGTTATTTGTTGTTGTGTTCTCAGGTGAGACTAAGGATGACCCATACACTCAAGAGGATGGGAATGACTAGGAGTGAAGTCATGGTACCCTAGCGTCCTAGAGTTATGTTAGAGTCTTAGTTAGTCTTTTATTTTTATTTCAATGTATTTGGGCCCTATAGAATGGCTCTGATATTAGTGGTTGTAACTAGACATTCGAAAGTTATTAATGAGAAGAATTTTCAATAGTATTTATTCTTGACCAATGGTTTGATGTCTAGTACTCGCTCTATACCCGTTTATTTGCAACTGCCTCGCATTCTGATATTCCGCGTCGGGGCGTGACAATTTTATGGTATCGGAGCCTAGGTTGTTCTTAAGTATAGAATGATCTAGGTTGACCAGCCTCGACTAGAGTCAATTATCCTACCTATGAGAGTTGTGGTTAGAGCCATGGGTAAATAGCTAAAATGAACTCACACACACACGAATTAAATTTCACATCAATATCATGACAATAAGTATTATTTTGTAGGAACTAAGCAACAAAGATGACTACTGAATGTGCTCAAATGAGGGGCATGCAACAAACAATCCAAGAACTAACGCGCGCGATTGTGCAAGCTACCCAAGGAGGTGGCAATCGGGGTTCAGGCGACCTGCATTGTAACTTCCAAAGTCTGAACCCACCTAGGTTCAGTGGATCCACGGATCCAGATGAAGCTGAGCACTGGCTCAAAGAGACGGAAAGAATTTTCCACATCATGCATTGTGCAGCAGGGGATAAGCTACTGCTAACCACATTCCAACTGGAAAAGGATGCCCGCACTTGGTGGGAGTCTGTTGAAGCGACAAGATCTAATGGTCAGTTCACCTGGACCAAGTTCAAAGAAGCCATCAATTCCAAATACTTCTAGGAGCATGTCCAAGAAAGGAAGGCTGCGGAATTCGCTGCTCTTAAACAGCGGAGCTCGACTGTGGCCGAGTATGAAGCCCAGTTTTCAAGACTGGCACGATATGTTGAACACCTGGTGAACACTGAGAGGATGAAGGCTAAGCGCTTTCTCAACGGCCTCAAACCTCAATATATTACCCAACTAGCACCTCTCGACATCCAGACCTATGCCGAGATGGTGAAGAAAGCACAGCTGCTGGAAGATTCTACGGACTTCACTGACCATATAAAAGGGAAGTTCGTGAAAAAGGAAATGACCTCGGGTCAGTCATCTGCTAAGCCGAATAACGGCAAGAAGCATCCCTTCAACATCACTGAGGGATCCAGCCTAGAAAGAAAACCAAAGGTCTTCGTACCCAACACTCCAGCCAAGAGCAACTGCAAGCACTGTGACAAGCCTGGTCACACCGCGGACGAGTGCTGGAGGAAAGTCGATGCATGCCTGCGCTGCGGAAGTCGCGAGTACCACATCCCCGAGTGCCCATTGCTGAAAGAACATGAGAGGCGCCCAAATGCGCCTAAGAAATAAGGCCGACTACAAGCCCTGCATAATGAGGAACCCACTATGGACGGTGGCTTGGTAGAAGGTACGCTACAGGTTTTCTCCTTACCAGCATTTGTCTTATTTGATACTGGAGCAACTCATTCATTTATATCACAACACTTTGCGGATACCCTAATTGCAAAACCTATATCTATGGGTTGTGAGTTCTCTGTCACAACGCCACTAGGAGAGAAGGAGAAATTGAATAATTACTTTCCATCTGCCGATGTAATGATCGGAGACCATAGCTTAAAAGCCGACCTGGTGTGTATGCCATGGAAGGCTATGATGTAATTTTGGGAGCCGACTGGTTGTCCACTTATGGGGCAAGTGTCGACTGTAAGAAAGGGAAGGTTACCTTTAGTGACTTTCCTAAATTGGCATTCTCTGGGATTAGACATAAGAGACGGATGCCTCTAATCTCCTCCATCAAAGCCCACAATATGATAAGGAAAGGTTGCATTGCTTTCCTAGCAGCCGTAGTTGTTGAAAAGAAGGGTTATAAGATAGAAGACATCCACATAGTCCATGACTACCCCGACGTGTTTCCTAAGGATCTGCCAGGGATTCCCCCGGAACATGATGTCAACTTCGCCACATAATTGATCCCTGGAGCTGCCCCGGTATCGCGTCAACCGTACCGGATGTCACCTGCCAAGCTTAAAGAACTGAAGACGTAGCTGATGGAGCTATTAGAGAAGGGGTTCGTTAGACCGAGTACTTCCCCATGGGGAGCACCTGTACTATTCGTCAAGTAGAAAGATGGATCGATGAGGCTATGCATCGACTATCATCAACTCAATCATCTCACCATCAAGAACAAATACCCATTTCCTAGGGTCAATGAACTGTTCGACCAAATATCTGGAGCTCAATATTTCTCCAAGATCGATCTTCGATCTGGCTATCACCAAATGAGGATGAAGGATGAAGATATCTTCAGAACAACTTTCAGGAGCAGGTATGGACATTATAAATTTGTCATTATGCCTTTTGGTCTAACCATGAACATCATATATCATCCATACATTGACCAGTTCATGGTCGTCTTCATCGACGATATCCTCATATATTCGAAGACCAAGGAAGAGCATGAAGAACACCAGAAGATTGCACTGCAAGTCCTGCGAGACAACAAATTGTACGCAATGCTTAGCAAGTGTGAATTCTGGATTTAATAAGTTTCCTTCTTAGGCCATGTCATCTCGAAGGACGGCATCTCCGTTGATCCCTCCAAAGTCGAAGTTGTACTCAATTGGGAGAGACCAACCAATGTCACAGAAATCAGAAGTTTCTTGGGGCTGGCTGGCTACTACAGGCGGTTCATCAAGGACTTCTCAAGGATCACTGTTCCTCTCACACGACTGACATGAAAGGAGAATCCATACTCCTGAAGTAAAGAGTATGAGAAAAGTTTTCAAACTCTTAAAGATTGCCTGACCTCCGCACCTGTTCTCGCTCTACCAATAGAGGGAGAAGGTTTCTCTATCTACACCGATGCCTCAGGGATTGGGCGAGGGAGTGTACTGATGCAAAAGGAAAAAGTCATCGCCTACTCTTCCAGACAACTGAAGACTCATGAAGTCAAATACCCCGTGCATGATCTTGAGTTGGCTGCCATGGTCTTCGCCTTGAAAATTTGGAGACATTACCTCTATAGAGAAAGTTCACTATCTACTCAGACCATAAAAGACTGAAGTATTTATTCTCCCAGAATGAACTCAACATGAGATAGAGAAGATGGCTACAATATCTGAAGGATTTGGACTTCAACATCCAATACCATCCAGGCAAGGGTAATGTCGTGGCTGATGCTCTTAGTAGGAAGCCAATGGCGTCTGTTTCAAGTCTAGTCCTTGGCAAGATGCAACTACTGGAACAATTTGCATGGTTAGACTTAAATATTGAATATAGGGATGATCGAGTCTTGGTTGCCAATATCAAGACTCAATCTGATCTGCTAGAGGAGATCAAAGCTCAACAAGATGATGATCCATTCTTAGTTCGCGTCAAGAAAACTCTCGCCAAAAGACCAGACTTTGCTATGACCGAAGATGGAAGACTTGTCTTTCAAGGAAGAACATGCGTTCCCGATAATGAAGAACTGAAGAGGAAGCTAATGGATGAAGCTTACAAGACAAAGTACACAATTCATCCAGGAGGTACCAAAATGTATCAAGATGTGAAAAGAATATTTTGGTGGCCGAACATGAAGAGAGAGGTAGCGGAACATGCCGCTCACTGCCTTACTTGCCAACAACTAAAAGCGGAACACCTGCACCCTACTGGTGTACTCAGACCGCTGGATATTCTGGAATGGAAATGGGAAAGCATTGGCATGGTCTTCATCATGGGTTTACCCAAGACTCGTGGTGGACTTAACTCCATATGGGTCATTGTGGACCGACTAACCAAATCCACCCATTTTCTGCCTATAAAGAGTAAGTGGTCGGTGGAGGTACTAGCTGCCTTATATGGCAAGGAGATAGTAATACTGCACGGAGTTCCATCATCTATTGTCTCGGATCGAGATCCGAGATTTACATCTCATTTTTGGAAATGACTACAAGGTGCACTGGGTACTAAACTAAACATTAGTACCGCATTCCATCCACAAACTGATGGGCAAACCAAAAGAACTAACCAAATAGTGGAAGACATGTTGAGAGCTTGCACCATAGACATCCAAGGATATTGGAATGAGCATCTATCTCTTATCGAGTTCGCCTACAACAACAGTTACCAGGCAAGCATCAAGATGGCATCGTTCGAAGCACTCTACGAAAGAAAATGTAGATCTCTTGCATGTTGGAATGAGGTTAGAGAACAGCAGTGGCTAGGCCCAGACATGGTGCAACATACCACAAAGGACATACAAGTGATTAGAGACCGGCTTAAGACTGCTCAGTCTAGACAAAAGAGCTATGTCGATAAAAGAAGGCGAGACTTAGAATTTCAAGTCAGTGATTATGTGTTCTTAAAGGTGTCACCTACTCGTGGCATCCAAAGATTTGGCGTGAAAGGAAAGCTCAGTCCTAGATTCATTGATCCTTTTGAAGTACTCAAAAGGATTGGTGAGGGTGCATACCAACTGGCATTGCCACCGGATATGGCATGTGTACACAATGTGTTTCATGTCTCCATGCTCATGAAATATGTCTATGACCCTACCCACATCATTTGCCATGAGAAGTTGGTGCTGATCAAGGATGTGACATACGAAGAGAAGCCAGTCAAGATACTGGACCGAAGGGTACAACAGCTTAGGAACCATCCCATCCACGTGGTTAAGGTCTTATAGAATAACTGCGGAGTGGAATAAGCCACATAGGAATCGGAAGGAATCATCAGACAGAACTACCCCGATCTTTTCGATAAGACATTTAATAATATAAAAAGAAGCTGGATTTTTTGAAAAATAATAAATTTAATAATATAAAAAGAAAACTAATTAAATTAATTAGAAAATCAAATAAAAGAAAATAAATTAAATAGGAATTAATGGAAAGAGAATTTACTAAAACCCATTAAAAGAAAATAAGTAATGGGCTTTGTTAAATGGACCCATTAGAAATTAGTGGGCTAAAATAGAGAATCTAAAAAGGGAAATAATTGGAAATTACCCTAAATTCATAACTAAAATATTACTTAAATAAAAAGAGGGTATTTAATGCATTAAAATAAGTGGTTTGAGTTGGATTTGGAATCATAAACCTACCCCAATTGCTTGGCCATGAAATCCCAACTCTCTCAACCCAATTAGGAGATCTCTTGCTTAAAAAGGGGAGAGGAAAATAGGAAACTCAGAATTAAATGGGAATTAGACTTAAACTAGGAAATGGAATTAGGGGGAGCTTAAACAGTTCCATAAAACCCTCATGGCCGGCCCTAGCTCGTGCCAAGAGGTTGTTGGACCAGAAGGAGAAGCCAAGTGGAGGAGAAATTGTGGAGAGGAAGATCTATCAAAGCTTCTTCCCAAGTTCTTCATCTTCAAACCCTAGAAAAGGAAAAACGTGAAAGGTAGGCATTCTCATGAGCATAAACTATGAAAAATTATCTGTAGGATATTCCAATCATCTTGAACAAATCCCTCAAGTTTCGTATTTTTCCTTCAACTCAATCTTTAGTTATGGATTTTCAAAGTTCTGCAACTTACATAACCCCGATCCCCCTTCATACCTCTTGATCTCCACGTTTGATAAACCCCAATCCTTGAAATTTTTATTGGAGGTTTTGATGGTTGTTAGCTCTCTTTAGCCCCTGAAAGCCCTAATTTTCATCTGATGATCAGTTTGTCCTCATGTAATTTTAATTAATTATATATTTATTTTGGTGATTAACAAAACCATGTCAAAGATTACTAACACATATTCCATAAGTCTTGAGCACATGAAATACTACAGGAAAATCAAACAAATTTGGTAAGTATCACCTTTCTGAAGCAATATTAAGTTCAACATAAAATTTCTCTAAGTCCACATCGATTTTCCTTATGCTACAACAATTTCAGTTGAACTGTAAAGATTTCATCATAACGATTTCTTAAGTGCCTTAACGATTTCTTCATAATCTGAAACATCGTTTAAAGTTAAACAGGAATCATTATCGTAATGATTTTCTCAACGCAACGACTCCTTTAGTCATCGTAACGATTTGCTCATCGCAACAATTCCTTTAGTTATCGTAACGATTTGCTCATCGCAACGACTCCTTTAGTCATCGTAACGATTTGCTCATCGCAATGATTTCTTTAGTCATTGTAACGATTTGCTCGTCACAACGATTCCTTTAGTCATCGTAACGATTTGCTCATCGCAATGATTCCTTTAGTCATCGTAACGATTTGCTCATCGCAACGATTCCTTTAGTCATCGTAATGATTTGCTTCATGCGATGATTTCTTAAGTGTTCATAACGATTTTTTCATTGAACATAATGATTTAATTCATGCAATGATTTCTTAAGTGTTCATAAAGATTTCTTCATTGAACACAACGATTTGCTTCATGCAATGATTTCTTAAGTGTTCATAACGATTTCTTCATTGAACATAATGATTTGCTTCATGCAACGATTTCTTAAGTGTTCAGAATGATTTCCTCATTGAACATAATGATTTGCTCTCCACAACGATTTCCTCAGTAAACATAACGATTTGGTTATGTCTTACAACGATTTAGCTGAATTGACTTGATCATAACGACTCTATAAGTCATAAATGTATCGACTTCTTATGTACAACGATTTGCTACTGGTCAAAACATTGAATAGTCAAAGTCGTCACGCATATCCTTCTGACACCTCTGCATTTAATATAGACTGAATGTATCTCTGCTTGCATGCAGACGATAACGTCTAACATTATATTTACTCTGTGTGTATCTTTTAGAACAAGCTATTTGGCATTACTATTTTGGTGAATATTCACATCAACGTTTACTGACAACAAGAGACAGCCTAGCTGTCTACTGTTCTAGCATTTAATGTATGCAGGGCCCTAAAGACATTCTGTCATACAATGTTGGACCATATAGACGCCAGAAGATCCTATCTCCTTGCGTGCACAAATGGATAAAAGACTGTTGACTAGAAGCTTCCAAGTATCAAGCAGTCTAATGTCTACCAAAGCTAGAGACAACGTTTACTTCAACAAATACATTTCAAATTGGAGATATAAATACAAGACAGTAGCTCCAGAAGTAGCAGCTGACTTACCAACGAACACTACAAGCAAGTCTTAGCAATTCAAATCTTCTGTGAAAATCCAAGAGCCAAGCGTCTCATTCCTGATTTGTCTCATGCTCTTTAGCTCTTCGTGCTGCAATAGAAATCTTGAGAAAGAGCCTGTGTAGTTCTGAGAGAGACCATTGTGTAGATTTCCTTCTCTCAGGGCTATTTTGCTTTACATCGTTGCTTGTTAAAGCTTGATCTAGGGGCTTGATTTCTTTGCTCATCTTTACTGTGTTTTTCCCTTCTGTGGTGAAGGAAGACCTGGTGGGGTATCCAGGGTGTTGTAGTTCCCTTCTGTGGTGAAGGAAGACCTAGTGGGGTACCCAGGGTGTTGTGGTTCCCTTCGTGTGAAGGAAGACCAGCTGAGCTGGGTGTTGTAGTGTCCATAGGGGGACTGTATCCTTGTTAGTAGAATCTTGAGTTGTTGATCAGGGACTGGACGTAGGACTCCTAAGGAGAGGAGGTTTGAACCAGGATAATTCCTTGTGTTGTGTGATTGATTTTTTGTATGACTATTGTTTATACTAACCTTCATCGAAGAACACCTTTGTATGTATGTTTGAAGTACATGTACTGACTAAGTAATTTTCAAAAAGACCCATTCACCCCCCCCCCCCCCATCTGGGCTTGTCAACTGGGCAACAAGTGGTATCAGAGTGAGACTCTTCGACAAAGAAGAAGATCTAACGATCTGAAGAGTGAAGATCCATGGCAGCCCAAGGTAACATTGAAGGTCAGTCTGTCAACCGACCCCCTCTCTTTGATGGTGAAGATTATGCTTATTGGAAGACCAGAATGGAGTACTTTCTGCAAGGCCACGATTATCAGATATGGTCTATAGTAGAAGAAGGTGATCTCCTAGTCACAAATGAGAAGGCTCAGTGGACAGATGATGATAGGAAAAAGATTTCCTTGAACTGTAAGGCTAAAAGCATTCTATGTTGTGCTCTCAGCAAAAAGGAGTTCAATAGAGTGTCAGCCTGCAAATCTGCTATGGAAATGTGGGAAAAACTTAGAATTACCTATGAAGGCACAGACAAAGTGAAGAAGACAAGAATTGACATTCTTGTTACACAATATGAGAGATTTCAGATGCAATCAGGTGAGTCCATAACTCAAATGTTCAGTAGATTTACTTATATTACAAATGGGTTGGCTGGTCTAGGAGATTGGAGACATGGTAAGAAAAATTCTCAGATCCCTGCCATCCTCATGAATCCCAAAGGTGACGGCCATTGAGGAAGCCAATGATCTAAAAAGGATGTCCTTGGAGAAACTCGTCAGATCCCTTATGGCCCATGAAATAAATATGGAGAGATTAGGAGAGTCCTCAAGCAAGAAAAAGCACCCCAGTGCTTTGAAAGCCGAAGAAGAATCATCAGAAGCAAGCTCAGATGACAGTGAAGGCATTGAGGATAGTGAAAATGAAGAACCAATGCTATCAAGAAGACTGCAACGAATTCTAGCTAAGAAAAAGAAGTTTCAGTCTGGCAGAAGGTTCTTCAAGAGAAATAAAGAATTTAGGAAGCCAGAAGGAAAGGATCTGAAGAAAGGAGAACCAATATGCTATGAGTGCAAGAAGCCTGGACATATCAAGGCAGAATGTTCAAAGCTTAAGAAAGATGGACACAAGAAAAAGGACAACTTCAGACGATTCCAAAAGTACAAGAAAAAGGCAATGGCAGCCGCTTGGGAAAACAGCAGCGACTGAGACGGTAAGTCAAACTGAAGCAGTGATAAAGAAGAAGCCAACCAGGTGTTCATGGCAAATACAGATGATAAGGTAACATCTGACTCCTCTTTTGATTCCTGCAATGATTCTGATTCGGATAATTTAGAGGAAGCATTCAATGAACTATATGATAAATATAGAGATATATCTAAATTATTGAAAGCTAGTAAGAAAAACATTGCTTGCTTAGAAAACACAAACTCAGATCTAAAATCAGAAAATGAACAGCTAGAAAAATAGTTAACTGAACTTAAAAGAAGAAATGAGTTATTATGTGAAAATTTAAAAGATAAGAATGAACAAATAATTAAATTGGAAAAACAAGCAAGCTCAGATGAACTGAAAACAGAGATAAACTCATTAAAAGAAGAAAATAAAAAGTTATCTAGCACATTGGAAAAATTCACAAATGGTAAAAACTCCCTCATATTAAAAGGTGCTAGAAGATCAGGTAATAAGAAAAATGGATTAAGATATACACCCCCAGATAATGAAGAAACCATAGTTTATCCTAAAATAATCCAACACCAAAATTTGTACCTGAACAAAACATTGCATACAAAGTAGATTTCAAATATATAGAAAAAGTAACTAAATTATCCTGTTGTAGTTACTGTAACAAGTTAGGACATATCATAACAACTTGCCCAACAAGACACAAGAAATGGATAATCAAAAGCGAAATCAATGATACTAACCAATTAGGACCCAAAAGAACTTGGGTACGTAAAGCTTAGTGTTTTTCATTTCAGGGAGGCCTTAGAGCATCAAAATGGTACCTGGATAGTGGGTGCTCAAGGCATATGTCAAGGAACAGAAAATTTTTCTCTCAACTAAAAGTCGAAGAAGGAACAGTTACTTATGGAGACAATGGAAAAGACATAGTTATTGGTACTGGATCAGTTGGCAGTAAAGAAAAACCCATAATTGAAGATGTTCTATTTGTAAAGGGTTTAAAGCATAACCTCATAAGCATCAGCCAACTTTGTGACAAGGGTCACCACATAAAGTTTCAAGAATCCAAGTGTATTATCATGAAGGATGGAGCAGTTATTTTTGAAGCAAATAGAGAAAAGAATCTGTATGTTTTGTATCTTGAAGAACTGAAAGATCAAATGTCTGTTTGGCAGCAAATAGAGATCAATCAACTGAATTATGGCACAGAAGATTAGGACATTGCAGCTTAGATAGTATGAGGAAATTATTAAAGAAAAGCTTAGTGGAAGGTCTACCAAAGGTTAGCACAAAAATGGAAGGTATTTGTAGACCATGTGCAAAAGGAAAGCACACTAAGAGCTTCTTCAAGTCAAAGACCGTGGTAACCACCTCAAAACCCTTAGAACTTCTTCATATGGATTTGTTTGGGCCTATGACGACCACTAGTCTTGGAGGAAAGAATTTTGGGCTTGTCATAGTTGATGACTTCTCCAGATTTACATGGGTATCATTCTTAGAACATAAAGATGACACATTTCAAAACTTTGTCAGTTTCAGCAAGAAGGTTCAGAAAGACAAGAAATTCAGCATTGTTAGTATTCGATCAGATCATGGAGGTGAATTTCAGAATGAAAAATTTACAAAGTTCTGTGAAAATGAAGGAATTGAGCACAATTTCTCAGCACCAAGGACACCACAGCAAAATGGAGTTGCTGAGAGGAAGAACATAACCTTATTGGATATGGCAAGAACAATGTTGTCATAATATGATTTGCCAAGATATTTCTGGGCTGAAGCAATAAACACAGCAAGCTATATCATCAACAGAGTAATGATCAGGCCAATCCTAAAGAAGACTGCCTACGAGCTATATAAGGGAAAGAAGCCAAAGATCAGTCACTTCAGGACATTTGGGTGTCCTTGCTTCATCCACAATAATGGAAAGAGGGACATTGGTAAGTTGGATGCCAAATCAGATGAAGGTATCTTCATGGGGTACACTTCTAAACCTAAAGGCTATAGAGTATTTAACAAGTGAACTTTATTAATTGAACAATCTGTTCATATCATTTTTTATGAAACTAACCCTTCCTTGAGAAAGGAAGAAGATAGTGACATTGATGATGCAGATAAATTGTCTAAAAAATTAAACGACACATCAATTGAAGACAAGGATGATCCACCTCTGGAAGACCTGCAACAAAAGGACATTACTCATGAAAATCTACCAAAGGAGTGGAGATACAAGAAAGATCACCCTTCTGAGAACATTATTGGTGATCCATCTGTAGGGGTAAGAACAAGAGGTAATGTAATACCTTGTGATTACTTAGCATTTGTTTCTCAAATAGAGCCTAAGACAGTCAATGAAGCTCTTACTGATGAATCTTGGATAATATCCATGCAAGATGAACTTAATCAATTCAAGAGAAACCAGGTATGGTCACTTGTTCCCAGACCATCAGACCATCCAGTTATTGGCACCAAGTGGGTGTTCAGAAATAAATTGGATGAGACTGGTGTGATCCTAAGAAACAAGGCCAGACTGGTGGCTCAAGGCTATTCCCAAGAGGAAGGCATAGATTTCGATGAAACCTATGCACTTGTAGCTAGACTTGAGGCTAATCGAATCTTACTTGCATATGCATCAGCATTAGATTTAAAATTATTTCAAATGGATGTTAAGACCGTATTTTTAAATGGTTTTATTAAAGAGGAAGTTTATGTTGAACAACCCCCGGGTTTTGATGACACAGATTTTCCAAATCATGTTTTTAAACTTCATAAGGCATTGTATGGTTTAAAGCAAGCACCTAGAGCCTGGTATGAAAGGCTTAGTTATTTTTTATTAAATCATGGTTTCACTAGAGGACAGGTAGATAGCACTCTATTTGTAAAATTGAAAGTTAAAAACATATTACTTGTACAGATTTATGTAGATGACATTATCTTTGGATCTACTAATGAATCCCTTTGCAAGTATTTTGAAAAGTTGATGCAGGGAGAGTTTGAGATGAGCATGATGGGGGAGCTCAATTATTTCCTAGGATTACAAATCAAGCAAGGAATTGATGGCAACCACATCTGTCAAGCCAAATACACTAAGGAGCTTCTAAAGAAATTTGGATTCGATAACTCCAAGCCACTGTCAACACCTATGAGTACATCAATAAGGATGGACAGTGACAGAAATGGTAAGAAGGTAGATCAAAAGACCTATAAAGGTATGATAGGGTCTTTGCTTTATTTAACAGCTAGCAGACCTGTTATTTTATTTAGTGTATGTATGTGTGCTAGGTATCAAGCAGATCCTAGAGAATCTCATTTAATCAGTGTCAAAATAATTTTTAGATATATAGCAAGAACTCATGATTTAGGTCTGTGGTATCCGAAATCATGTGAAATTAATTCCATAGGATACTCTGATGCTGACTATGCTGGATGCAAGGTAGATAGAAAAAGCACCAGTGGATGTTGTCAATTCCTTGCAGGATGTTTGATATCATGGTCCTCCAAGAAGCAAAATTCAGTGGCACTATCAACTGCTGAAGCTGAGTATGTTGCTGCCGGGAGCTGCTGTACACAACTCCTATGGATCAAGCAATAACTTGAGGACTATGGACTTCATATCAAAACAATTCCTCTGTTGTGTGACAACACAAGTGCTATAAATCTCACCAAAAACCCAGTACAACATTCAAGGACCAAGCACATTGACGTTAGATACCATTTCATTCGAGATCATGTAGCTAATGGTAATTTAGAAATATCTTTTATTGATACAATGGGTCAGTTAGCAGATATCTTCACTAAAGCCTTACCCGAAGAGAGATTCACATCTCTCAGAAGGGAATTAGGCATGTGTAATTTGTGAAAAGATCTCTATTTATACTGATATATAAATTTTCAGAATTTAAGGTATCTTTCTCTCCATGGAGTTAAGCAAAAGATATACTCAATTATCCTATTTTTGACAGTCACTATTGGAAAAGTCCTTTTGAAAAGTCAAACTTGTTTGTCGTTTCCTCCCGCCTTTTGGCGCTTCACTTTTTGATAAAGTATTCATTTATTCTCTTCAAAATCGATGTGGGAACGACTCATCTCCTACCTTTACCTTTTCCCTCTTTCGTCTGGTTGCCTAAGTCGATGCCCTAACGATTTCGACATCGACTCTCTGTAAAATTTGAAGCCTCTCACTTCTTCCCGCGAAGAATTTCTTGAGGGCTTTCACTTCTACCACCATCTCCTCCTTCCTAGAAACCTACTCCACCCAAATCCATGGCCGCGTTCGTCGTTTCTAGCAGTCTTGGGGGCTACGGTGCTGAGTACCTCTCACCTGAGCAGTAGGAGAGGTTCACGTTTGTGAAATCAAAGCTTTGTGGAAATAAAGCAATGGATATTACTGATCTTGAGAAGAATGGCATGCACAGCATAGTGGCCGCCGTGAGCAGAATGCAGTGGACAGTCATCTCGACCTTTTCAGAGGTAAGCTATCCAGACCTCGTGAAGGCGTTTTATGTGTGCTTGAAATCTGAGGCAAATGGGTCCCTGACATCCTTAGTCAAGGGAACCCCGATCAAGATTGATCATGATCTCCTGAAGACCTTGTTTGGTGTGAGCACGATCGGTCATAGTGGAATCCACACTGTGGACACCCAGGTCAAGGGTCTAGGAATTATTGGTCCTGAATTCTGGTTAAAAGATGGGAAAATAGACATAAATCAATTGAATGCTTTCAACCGTCTCCTACACTTTATAGTCTGTCAGATACTTATTCCTAGAAGTGCTACTTTTTCAACCTACACCAAGGCAGACTCAGATATGATGTTCTAGACCATTCAGAACAAAGAAATCAACATGGCCGAAGTGATGATGGAAAGGATGAAGTTTGCCCATGATCAAATTTGGGATACCAAGAGTAAGTTAAATGTATCTCTGCCTTATGCTCATCTGCTCACCAAAGTTTTTAAGCATTTTGGAGTAGATGTGTTTGGCGTTATTGTAGAAAAGAAGGGCCAAGCTATTAGGTCCAGGAATTTGAGGAAAAGTGGATTTTTCGTGGTCAATAGAGTATGGACCAAGACCTTTGTAGCTGAGGGTGAACCCATCATAGGGGAAGCCCAAGATGTCCAGCTAGAGGCAGCAGCAGTAGAGTCAGAGGGACCATCAGCAGTTGCAGAACCAGCAGCAGAAGTGGCCGCAGTGTCTAAAGCGTCACAGGAAGTAGCTGCAGTCAGAGAAGATTCAATGGAAACTCCAGTAGCACAAGGAGATGTAGCAGTGGAAGATTCTGACAGAAGACCAGAGGATCCTCTACCCACCTCCTCAGTGGCATCTGTGCTTCGAGATGTATTGGATTCCATTCACTCCACCCCAATGATTCCAAACACTAGTGGGAGTTTGGTAGAAGAGATTGTGGCATCTGGCCACATTGAAGATTCTGTAATGGTAGATGCTTCCATTCAGGGGGAGCAAGAAAGAATTGTGCAAGAGGCTCCTATTCAGGGGAAGCAAGATATCAGCATCACAGGGGGAGAATCAGAAGATGCCCCTATATATGAAAGACCAAATGAAGTTCATGTTGAGGTCGAGGAGCAAGTAGAAAGGAGAAGCAAAAGCAAGAAAATTGCTCACAGAAAGCAGAGGAAAATTCAAAAGAAAGTGAACTTGAAGCATATCTTGAAGAGGTTGGATGACCAAGGTGAGATCTTGACCTCAGTGCAGTCAGATGTGAGTTCTGTTAGTGTTCGCCAGGAATCAATGTCCAATGATTTTTCTCAGATAAGAAATGCCATGAAGTGGTTCAATAAGGAAATGGGCACTATGAAGATGACGGTGTCTGAGATTTTGAAGGTAGTAGGACCTACAGTTTCTACTCCTCACCCTTCTGTCCCTCAGAGCACTTCAAGCAATGTTCCTAGGCCATCAGGGCCCTCTCTTCAAGAGTGTGGGCCTCCAGGGCAAAGTGAAGATATTTTAGGGTCATCCGGGCCCATTGTTGTTGATCAAGAGGAGCAGCCATCAGGGACTTCAGTTGATGCACCAGCAAGGCCATCAGGGCCAAGTATTGCAGTACAACTATCTGAGAGTATGCCTATTGAAGATTGTGATATCAGTAAGGGGACTAGGCCATCAGGACCAGGCGAGGAGGCTTTTATCTCAGTGGAACCGGTGGCTAAAAGAGCAGAACAGGCTGTAGCTCATGAGCCCCCTGCCACTTCTACTTTTCCCACTCCAGCCCCTCCTTCTCCACCTACCTCATCCACTGCCACTCCAACTCCAACCACCTTTAAACGACCCCGTCCAAGACCTATATCCTCTCCTACACCATTTCTTTCTCAATATGCTTCATCTCCTATTTCTTCCACCATTATTCCTCTACCCTCATCTTCTCTTTAGATTCCTCTAGCATCCTCTTCAGTTGGGCCCTCTTCCTCTTCTGGTCCTTCCTCCTCAGGACCCTCTGCTCTCCCTACCATAACTTCTGCCTCAATCTTCAATCCACCTACACCTCCTTCTTTTATTACCATTATTCTTGAGGGTGCCCAACTCACTCAGGTTGAAATCCAAGATATCAAGGATGAATTTGAGGTAGCAATACTTCGTTCAGTCCTGACTGTTGGGACCCATATTCACAGGACAGGCTCTTCTAGTCCTGTCTCTAAAAAGAGGAGACTCACTTCCACCCATCCTATCTCCTCTGAAACTTGTTATCCTCCCCTTTGGTTTTCCCTTTCTATCTCAAATAAGCAAAAACTTGTCTATGAAGAATTTCTTCAAAAAGTAGTTTTTGCCCACATTTTTGGCCTTTCCTTCCAAAACCTTTCTGATCATCTTACCACCATCTTTCCTTACACCTCTCTCTCTAAGGCTCAACAGTCAAAATTTTTCTCCATGACTGAAGCCAAACCTGAAGAGAAGTGGGCTCGGAGCAACAGAGATCTATACAGTAAATTTCGTCATGCTCAAGCCGCAAGGTATCCACCTAGGGACGCTCCTCTCCCTCTTTCTGAATGGTTCCAAATTCATCACAAACATCTTTTTGGACCTTCATTCAAAAGAAAATCAAGTTCATCCGGCAGTATCAGATGTACTGTAATTACTGCTATATTAACTGCTTTCCTGAACCTCAGCTAGGTCAATTCCGTGAAGATATCAGGGCTCTCAGTTCAAGAACAGCTCATTCTGAATCCCTTCCGGTTGATTTTGTTACCTTAGACACTCCTGATGTCGTGATCCTTCCCCCTCTCCATGCCTTGATTACGGACTCTTCTGTAGGAACACTTATTTTTAAGCGAGCTGCAAGGGTCATGGCTAGGTTATTTGTGCAAGACGGATGTGATCGTCTTTTCCAAGATTTGTCTTCGAGCAATATCTTCAGGGGTATATCAAGGCAGATATCCTTGCCCCTCTTCTATCTGAATGTGACAGGCTGTCTCCTTCTGATTGGACGAAGTTCTATCCCTTGTCTGCTCAGTAGCTAGAAGACTTAATGCTTCTTAGGCCAGTTCAACTCAACCCCTTTTGACTCCCAGTGAATTTTTGGATGCCAACTCTCTACACCTCATCCAGGATTCCTATCTGACTTGGGTCGAAAGATACAAAGTCTTTTTTGATTTAAAGAACGAGCTTAGATCGCATCAGATTGTTTATCCCCTCAAGATTGATGTCTTTCTTCGGTTTGCAAGTTTTGGGTCTTTCTTATCCTACAAGATAGCCCTCGGAAGTGCTAAATATGGGGATTTCATTTCAGATCAAAGGAAAATTCATATCAAGAGGATGGCTCCCACCATGGGACCCTCCTATCAAATTGAGCTTGGGGCCGTTCAAGCTTATTTTGAAGAGCAGGAACGCCACACATTCCCTGTCATCAGACACTTTGCCTCCCTTTTGTCTCCTACTTATTATCTACATGTACCTCCTCAGAATTAATCAATACATTTTGTTTGGGTGCTCTTCAATCTTTTATCTTCTTCTTTGTCTCCGTTTATTTTTTTTTGCTTAATGACAAAAAGAGGGAGAAATTTCCTTCGCATTTCTGACATACAAATTTTCATTTTTTAGAAATACAAAGTGTCACTTATGCTTATTGATAAGTTTAGTTTTATTTTGTCATCACCAAAAAGGGGGAGATTGATGATCAGTCTGTCCTCATGTAATTTTAATTAATTATATATTTATTTTGGTGATTAACAAAACCATGTCAAAAATTACTAACACATATTCCATAAGTCTTGAGCATAGGAAATACTACAGGAAAATCAAGCAAATTTGGTAAGTGCCTTAAACAGGATTCGTTATCGTAACGATTTGCTCATCGCAATGACTCCTTTAGTCATCGTAACGATTTGCTCATCGCAATGATTCATTTATTTATCGTAATGATTTGCTCATCGCAACGACTCCTTTAGTCATCGTAATGATTTGCTCATCGCAACGATTCCTTTAGTCATCGTAACGATTTGCTCATCGCAACGATTCCTTTAGTCATCGTAACGATTTGCTCATCGCAACGATTCCTTTAGTCATCGTTGTTGAGTTCTCATTTTGATGATCACTTAATGTGAATGCTAATCTAACAAGTCACAAGTGTGTTTTTGATGATAATCATTTCATAGACAAAATTTATGATGAAAACATGATGAAAATGACTCATGAATGCAAATGGAACAAACACTTCACTTGAGCATATTTATATGTCACTATGTCTCACTAACTATGTTCATTAATTTAGGCGAAGATATACATGAAAAGCAAGTACCTGTCGACAGCAGGAAAGACCCCTGTGGATAGCTACACACAAGCCAGAAGGCCACTCTTCAAGACAGATGTGCCTGTCGACAGCACCCCAGTCCCCTGTCGACAGGAAGAGGCTCCCAGAACCCCTTGGTCTTCTGTCTGCCTGTGCCTGTCAACAGCACCCAGTCGCCTGTCGACAGCAACTACCTTCCAGAGCCTTTCAGCCTTCTACTGGCTTGCGCCTGTCGACAGGAGCACCTAGTGCTGTCGACAGACGGAGAGAATCTTCAAATACGGAAAGTCTTCAAGTTGCCATAGATGGTGTTTCCACATACCACGACTCTCCATATGTAAACACCTCTATTTAAGCATCTCTTTGAAGAGAATCTTGTACACAAGAAGCCTCCACCTAAGAACCCTAGCAAGCTCTCTTCAGAAGAATTGTTCTTGCTGCTCTGCTTTAACCTGCCGCCCAGATTCAAGGAGATACTTCTTCCCAGCAGAGGTGAAGCTTGAACGTCGAGGATTCAAGCATCATCATCAACTTATGATCATCAAGACGAAGCTTGAAGCCTAGCCGATCGTTCACGAGAGAAGTTCTTCAATCAGGATTTGTTCTATAATTCAGAACTCTCTCTATTTTTCATTTTTACGTGAACGTGTGTGTGTGTCTATGTCTCAAGCAGTCCTTGTGCTTGATTCACGTGTGGGAGTTCATCTGATCGTGGTTGCACATCAGATAACTTGTGTGTGTGAGTTGTAGTTCTCGAACTAGCTCACAAGCAGGTTGGTCTGCGTGTGTGTGTGGCCCGTGGAAGTAGGATACACAAGTTGTGTACTCCGAACCATGTAAAATCTGCGTGTCTCGTGGTTTGCACAAATTTACGTTAGATGTTTGGTAGGCACGGCATAACTACACACGCTTAATTGCTTGTTTATCTATCTATCATCGATTCATACACATCCACACATAGTTTAAACTCTGCTAGTATTTCAATAGTCTGTGTTCTCGCGAAAAGAAGGTGATAAGCTTTTCAATTGATAGTAATCTATTCAACCCCCCTTCTAGATTACCATACATAGGGAATTCCGCAACCTTTCAATTGGTATCAGAGCAAGGTTTCTCTGATTTACTGCGTTATTTGTTTGATCTTACGATCAGGAGAATCTTGATCTCATGGAATCTAGTAAGGGATACATGGCCGAGGGACACTCAGTGACCAGGCCACCCTTCTTTGATGGCACTGACTATCCTTACTGGAAAAATCGTATACAGGTGTTTCTGAGAGCACAGAACTATGAGCTGTGGAAGATAGTCCACAAGGACGAATATTCCCTTCCTGAGGATGAGAGTACCTGGACCAAGGACCAGATCGCGAAGGGGACACTCAACTGGAGCACCCTCAATATGATGCAATGCGCGGTCCACCCCAACAAATATTCGAGAGTCTCCACGTGCACATCAGCAAAAGAAATGTGGGACAAACTCGAGTTAATCTATGAAGGTACATCCTAGGTAAGGGAAACTAAAGCAAGCATGTTGGTTTCCGAATATGAAATGTTTAAAATGAACTCTACTGAAACCATCTCTGACATGTTTGTGAGATTTATGTTAATTATTAATGGATTGAAAGGTCTGAAAAAGGAATACTCAAAGAGTGATTTGGTGAGGAAGATTCTTCGGTCTCTTCCATCCTCTTGGAACACCAAAGCCACTGTCATTGAGGATTCCAAAGACCTCTCAAAAATGAAGTTGGATGAACTCATTGGCTCACTGATGACCTATGAAATCAACATGAAATGAAAGGAAACTAAAGAAAATCCTAGGAAGCCACTTGCTTTGAAGGCTTCCAGGAAAAATTCCTCAGCTTCCAAAAAGGAGGTCATTCAGGAAAGTGATGAGTCTGAATCGTCTAGTGAGAGTGAAAATGACGATATGGCCATGCTCACTAGGCAATTCAAAAAATTTCTGAAATATAGGTAACTCTAAACCTTTCCAAAAGAAAGAACTTTCCAACATATTTGATTCTAACAAAAAGTCTGAGATTGTGTGTTACGAGTGCAAGAAGAAAGGGCACATGAGAGGAGAGTGCCCCAAGCTCAAGAAGAAGCTGAAAAAGGAAAAGTTCACGTTCAAGAAAGACAAGGCAATGATGGCTACTTGGAGTGATGAAGACGAGGACGACAACAGTCAAGCTACCTCCGGAGATGATGAAGTCCACTATCTCATGACGAGAAGTGATGACTTAAATGAGGTAAATTCTTCCTTTGAAAGCTGTTCAGTTGATGTATGGGAAGAAGCTTATATTGTTATGTTTGAAAAATTCTGTGAGCTTAAATCTGAAAACAAAGCACTCAAAAAGAAAGTTAATTCTCTCGCTAATAACACACAAAATGATGAAAATGTTGCATCATTAATCAAAGACATTGAAATGATGAGGATTGATGAGGAAGCTCATCATGAGGAAATGGACACCTTGAAGTTAAAACTACAAGAATCTCAGAAAGAAAAGGAAGTTCTAATGAACTCCCTTGAAACTCTTCAAGGTGAGCATGATAAGCTTAAAGAAAAATTGGATAAGACTGAAGAAAATCTAAAGGGAAAATCTGAAGATTTGTCAAGGTTTGTTAAAGGGAAACAAAACCTTGATGCAATATTGGGGTCAAATGTTTTCGTTTCGAAACATGGGCTTGGGTACCAACCAGTAAAACAAAAGAAAATTGGAGAAAATTTGATAACATCTTTTGTTGAAACAAGCCCAAGCACAAGTAAGAAGATCCCCCAAAAGAACAACAAAACCCAAGCTAAGGGTAAGCAACCACAAAACAAGGCGAAGAAGCCTATTACTGGCACTGTTCCAAGATCTGTCAACAGCACCAAGAAGAGTTGTCGACAGGTCTGGAAATCGAGTCCAAAAGAAAAAGCAACAAAGCAACAGAAAGGTAAAATGCCCATGCATGCTCCAAAGAACAACAAGCCCACTGTTGTAAGAAAACCCTCATCATGCACAATCTGTAAAAAAGTTGGGCACAAAGAAAATGAATGCAGAAACAAACCAAGTAAACTGAACATTAAACAAGTTTAGATTCCTAAGCTTTTGTTATTTGGCGTGAATGATACAATGGGACCCAAAGTAATTTGGGTACCAAAACCTCTTGTCTGATCCACATGTGCAGGAATGCCTAGCAGCCCATAATCAAAATAAATGGTACCTGGACAGTGGCTGCTCGAGGCATATGATGGGCGATAAAGATAAATTATGTCTGCTAGTGGAGAAAGACGGAGGTCAGGTAATTTTTGGAGGCAACAACAAAGGCCAGATCGTCGGCTCAGGTAAGGTTGGTAAGTATACCTCTAACTCTATAGACAACGTGTTACTTGTTGATCGCCTTCATCACAACTTGCTTAGCATAAATCAATTGTGTGATAAAGATCACAAAGTTGTCTTTGAAACCACAAACCACCTCTACACACATCGGTTAACCATGCCATGCATTGGTTAACAGTAATGGATACATACATTAACATTTGTACGCAAATAACAACCCTCGGCTGCGATCGCGACAGAGGCTCAGGTCGCGTTCAGATAGCGATGCCCCGACCAGTCGCAATCTAGAGAGTGAACGTGTCGTATTGTCCTGTCGCGATCAGATCGTGATAGGGGAGACCGTCGCCTTCGCAGGCGAAAAACCCTATCCGAGTCCCCTTCGCTAGAAAACCCTAAAAACCCTACCATACATGGTTTCTAATCCATTTTTCATGCTCATTGTGATGTCCTAGCATGCCATCTACATTTCTTAAAACAGTAAACACACCACATGACGCACACACAGCAGTTCCACGAAGAAAAGGGTAGAATCTCCCTACTTTGATGAAGAACACCTAAACGGGCGATAACCCGGCGTTTCTCCCACTCCACATGTGAACCTCACGGAGAGAACAAGACCAACTAAGGCCCACGAGCTCGAATCGCCCAAAAACCCACGAGCAAAACCTCCCCTGGCTGAGCAAAGCTTGTGAAAGCTCTGTTCTGCCAGGGTTTCTTAAAAACGCAGCTCGGTTGGGAATGCGACGTATCGCGACGTCGCGACCTGGTCGCGATGCGGCTACCCGTCCCGATCCACCTGTCGACGTCAGCACGCCCGTCCAGCTCGCGACACGCGGCACGCATGCAGACGAAGAGCCAAAGTAGTGGCAACCTGAACGTGACGTCCCCGGGTGTCGCGATGAGAACGCGACCTGGCCCTGTGTCACGTTAAAAGACAGATAACAAACCTGCGTTTTGGGCCAACCAGCCGGCCCACAACTCCCCAAAAACCTGTGAAAGCACCTGCTACTCACAATGTGGGCCACACACTGGCCACCACAACGAATATAAGACGATATGAATAGTCGATATGCTACATTACTATCACCTAAAAGAAATTTCATCCTCGAAATTTATAGTGGAACCTGATAACAACAATTTTCAATTTAAAACAAATAGGGTACTATCACCTAAAAGAATTAAAAGCTCACTCAAACAAGTATGGATACATCTTCATCATTTCCCCTGCTAGTTCCCAAGTATCCTCACCGCCTTGTCTGTTTTCCCATCTGACTTTCACTAAATCAATACTCTTATTCCTGAGCTTTTGGGTTCTACGGCCTGTGATCTGTACTAGATATTCTGGCATTGTCATGTCTGGCTTTAATTCACTCCTCTGGTAACTAATCACTTGGGACGGATCTTCAATGTATTTTATGAGCATTGAAACATGGAACACATTATGAACATCTGCGAAGTCTGCTGGCAGATCTAACCTGTAAGCTATCTCGCCCAATCTTTCTATTATCTGGAATGGACCCACATATCTAGGGCTCAACTTGCTTCGCTTACTGAATCTAAATACACCTTTAGTAGGAGAAACCTTCAAAAATACATAATTCCCTACTTCAAACTGCAATGGCCTGCGTCTGTTATCAGCATAACTCTTGTGTCGACTCTGTGCTATCTGAAGTTT
This sequence comes from Colocasia esculenta, assembly GCA_014218235.1. Taxonomy (NCBI): domain Eukaryota; kingdom Viridiplantae; phylum Streptophyta; class Magnoliopsida; order Alismatales; family Araceae; genus Colocasia; species Colocasia esculenta. The sequence goes on along the minus strand of CM024753.1, from coordinate 125,167,099 downwards.
TTCTTTAATAAACTTAACTGTTTCTGCACATTGCCTAATTAAATCCGGACCCAGAACTCGCCTTTCTCCTACCTCATGCCAATTCAATGGTGTCCTTCATGGTCTGCCATATAATGCCTCATAAGGTGCCATTCTGATACTTGCTTGATAACTATTATTATATGCAAACTCAACCATACTCAAATGATGTTCCCATATTCCTCCCCAAACCAAGCAACAGGCCCTCAACATATCTTCTATTGTCTGGATGGTCCTTTCTATCTGTCCATCTATATGCGGGTGGTATGCTGAACTATATCTTAATTCTGTACCAATTACCCTTTGCAAACTTCTCCAAAAGCCTGAGGTGAATCTTGGATCTCGATCTGAAACAATAGTAACTGAAATTCCATGCAATGGTATTATTCTTTCCACATATTATTTGGCTAGCCTGTCTACTGACCATGACATATTAACCGGTAACAATCTGCAAACTTTAGTCAGTCTATCAACTAAAACCCAAATACCATTGTGACTTGCTGAGTTGGGCAAACCTACTATAAAATCCATAGCTATATCATCCCATTTCCACTGTGGTATGGGCAAAGGTTGCAACAAACCTCCAGGTCGTTGATGTTCTACTTTTATTTGCTGACAGACAGCACATCATGCTATAAATTCAGAAATTTCTCTTTTCATGTTTGGCCACCAATAAAAACCCTTCATTCCCTGATACATCTTAGTACTGCCTGGATGAATAGTATATCTTGACCTGTGGGTCTCCTCTAACACTTTCTGTCTAATTCCTGCATCAGCTGGAACATATACTCAGCCTTTTAATCTAACTACATTATCATGGCCCAAAGTTACCTCCTCCATTCTTAAAATATCTGCCAAGTTCTCATCTGCTTTCTAGGCTTCGACTATCTGTCTGTAAAGAGAAGGTTCAACTGCACTATTTGCCAACACTGCTCTCTGTTGACTATTTGGCACATATAAGGAATTATCTGCTATCTCTTCATATAATTTCCATTCTCTGATCATAAGTTGATTCATAACAGCTTTTCTGCTCAATGCATCTGCCACAACATTTGCTTTACCCGGATGATATCCCAAACTAAAATCATAGTCTTTCAAATATTCCATCCATCTGCGTTGCTTTAAATTAAAATCTTTTGGTGAAAATATATATTTCAAGCTCTTATGATCTGTGAATATTTCAAATATTTCTCCATATAAATAATGCCACCAAATTTTCAAAGCAAACACTACCGCTGCCAGATCCAAATCATGAGTCGGGTAATTCTCTTCATATTTCTTTAATTGCCTGGAAGCATAAGCAACCACTTTTCCATCCTGCATTAATACTGCCCCTAATCCTCTTCTGGATGCATCTGTATATATCACAAAACCATCACTTCCTGAAGGAATTTCTAATATTGGTGCTGTAGTAAGCCTCTTTTTCAATTTAGCAAAGCTGCGCCTGCACTCAGAAGACCACACAAAAGAAACTCCTATCCTAGTCAACTTAGTTATTGGGGCTACTATTTTAGAGAAATCTTGAATAAATCTTCTATAATAACCCGCAAGACCCAAAAAGCTTCTGATCTCTGACACTATTTTTGGCTCTGCCTACTTCAACACTACTTCCACTTTTGTTGGATCCACTGCAACTCCTTCACCAGAGATCACATGACCCAAAAACTGTATCTCTTTCAACCAGAATTCACATTTACTGAACATAGCATACCATTGATGCTCTCTTAATGACTGCAATGTAATTCTTAAATGGGCTGCATGCTCTTCTTCTGATGCTAAATATATCAAGATATCATTGATAAAAACTACTATAAACTGCTCTAGATACGGATGAAATATCATGTTCATCAAGTTCATAAATGCTACTGGTGCATTTGTCAACCCAAATGGCATTACTACAAATTGATAATGTCCATACCTGGTCCTGAAACCTAACTTTTCAATATCTTCTTCCTTTATTCTCACTGATGATATCCTGACTTCAAATCAATCTTGGAGAACACCTTTGCTGACTGAAGCTGATCAAACAAATCATCTATTCTTGGGAACGGATACTTGTTCTTGATAGTAACCTTATCAACTGTCGGTAATCTATACACATCCTCAGACTACCATCCTTCTTTCTAACAAATAGTACTAGTGCACCCATGGTGAGTGACTTGGCCTGATGAAACCTTTCTCTAATAACTCTTGCAACTGCTTCTTTAACTCTTTTAAATCTGCTGGTGCCATTCTGTACGGTGCCTTTGAGATCGTCATACTGCCTGGTTCTAATTCAATAGTGAAATCTACCTCTCTGCGCAGTGCTAGCCCCGGCAAATCTTCTGGGAATACATCTATAAATTCTCTAACCACTCGCACAGACTCTATTGATTTATGAGACTCAACTAGACTCACAGAAGCAAGATACGCTACACATCCTACATTAATTAATCTTCTAGCCCTGAGCACAGAAATGATAAACTTAGAAGAATAAAAGGGCATACCTTGAAATTCAAAGGCTGCTCCATTAGGTCTACAAAACCTGACCCTCTTCTCTCTACAGTCTACCAAAGCACCATAAGCCTCTAACCAATCCATACCCAGAATCAAATCATATCCTTTAAAGACAAAGCATATAACTTTGCCGGCAATGATTCCCATGAATCACAATTGGAACCTCATCTAAATAACAAGAGGTAAGCATAAAATCACCAGTAGGAACCTCAACCACCAATTCACTTTGCCTTTCTTCTATGGGATGAGCCAGACTATCCAAGAAATTCGGAAATAAATGAATGAGAAGCACCCGGATCAATTCTAGCTGAGAAATCAAAGATCGGTAATATACCTTAAATGAGATTTGATGCTTCTGCCTGCGCCTTGGTGATTGCCATCACCCAACCTCGACCTCCTCTCTGAAAAGGGGTTCCTCTGCCTCTTTCTACAGACGGCTGATATGTCTGCTGCTGCTGTTGAGTTCCCCTGCCATAACCATATCCTCGACATGGAAAATCCCTGGCATAATGTCCTGGCTGACCACAAGCATAACATATGACCTCCCGAAAAGTTGCGGGTCGAAATGCGGTACTCTGCTGGGACTCCTCTGAAACCGGTGGCCTGTAGCCACGCCCTTGCTAAAAACCACCTTGCTGGAAACCCTGTTGCCTGCCTCTGCCACATCGTCCTCCTTGAAAGAATTTCTTGATCTGCTTACCCCACTTTGCTATCCTGAATGATGATGCTCCTGAGGGTGCCTTTCCTTTTCTAATGCCCTGCGACTGCTGGGGAAGTCAAAAACTACCTGAACCTCCAACCTGAGACTGACTTTGCCTAGCCTGCAAAGTCCTTTCTAACACAGCTACCCGTTGTGCTGCTTCCTCTACTATTATGCACATTAGTGGAGCTACTGCATCCTGCAACTTAGACCTCAATCCCATAATAAAATACTCCACCATTATGGCATGATCGGTCACCACATAAGGAGCATATCTACTCAATGCCATGAATCTCATCTGATACTCCAACACAGACAATCTTCCTTGCTGTAAAGTTCTAAACTATTCACTTTTTGCTTGCTAGATCTGTAGTGGAAAGAACGTGTCATTGAAAACCGTCAAAAACTCTAGCCAAGTAATTCCATTTTCTGTCCTTCCTGTAAAAACAGTCTGCAACTTGAGCCTCCACCATTCCTGAGCAAATCCCCTCCACTGATAAATAGCAAGAATAACTCTGTCCTCCTGCGGACATCTCATAGTCACAAATACCCTCTCAATCTCATGTATCCAATGCTCTGCAGTATCTGGGTTAGGGCCACCTGAGTAAGTAGGGGGCTGTAACCTCAGAAACCTCTCCACAAGAGCTATGGGATCCTCTGCAGTAGCTGGCCTCACAGATACTACAGGGTGCATAGCTACTACAGGAGGTACCTCTACTCCTACTTGGGGTAAAACTGGGGCTACTGGCACTACCTCCTCAACAACTGGTATCGCTGGTTGTCCAGGTCCTGGCTGATCCATCCTCATACGGATCTCCGTAAGACTTTCCCATATCCGCTCAATCATCCTCTGGGTAGGATCCTCCGGGTCATCACCACCTCCTCCCCAATCTCTCCGATCTGCCATTTCTAATCCTGCACAAACAATTTTCAACCATACAACACAACAAGTATTAACACAATATCCAAGGTCAACTACCAGCAGTGGGTTTTAAGTAAAGAATTGGCTATGTAAATTTCCTGTTCCTTAACATTTATATGGACTATGCTCTGATACCAACTGTGACGGACCACATCGTTCAAACCCGTTAACCTGATAACGAGCCTGGCATGACTCCGCCTCCCGTGAACAAGCCGAAGTTTTGCAAGGGATTTTATTCACACAAGTCCGTAGAAATATAAAGGAAACCACAGAACAGAAGTAAACTTTCTATTCCACAAATATTTACATGGGATTTACATAGCCAGTTTCTCAACTAAAACCATAAACCTGTACAACAAAACATGGGGCATACCCCGAGGTGTACAAAGAGAGAAAATTACACTGCTGGAGGTGGCGCAGACAATACTCCGCTACGGTGCGGTCCGGAACTAGAAGACAGTTGGAAGCCTCTTGCTCTCCCTCACCTGAAAGGAGTAGGGGGGTGGGGGTGTGAGCCTCGCTAGTCACTGGCTCAGTAGGGAACTCCCCCAAAGAAACCGAGCAAACCACAACTCAAGTAACTAAGCAGGAAGCTATGTTATAACATTTTATAGAATTGTTTAAGCAAGATATTAAAGTTGTAACTTACTTACCGCTTGCTGATCTTGAAAGTAATGTTAATAAATAAATAAACAGAAAACCCAAATAGGTGTATGAGCTAAAGTAGGTAAACGTCAAACTCGGGTCGCGTAGCCAAGCTCACGACACCAGTAACCAACCCGGACAAACACACAGGTCTACCTCTTAGCCTCGCAGCCACAGGCGAAAGGTCCAGCTGCCGCTAAACTAAACCAAACAAGAACTGTGGAGACCAACCAAACCACCACACTTACAGGTCACACCTCGTAGGCCCATGCCTGTCACCTTTAGGGACTCCAGCCTAAGCTCGCTAAAGTGAGGCACTGGAAAGAGGACTAGCTGGGGTCCAGTACGTCTACAAGTGTCCGTCCCCCAACTACGAGCGCTCTATAAGTGACTAAACACAAACTCTCACAAGTCACTGTCCCACTGCCGTCTTTCCCTCACCAGGACGGCAACTCTCCCCGAGAGTGAGGGTGTCCAGGAAGACGACAAGACCCTGACAGTACCATTGTACCGGGACAAACCCCGAGCACACCCACACACCTGGCTCACCTCGGAACTTGGGGCTCCCAACTGAAGAGGTAACCATGGAAGGCGTAACACTACCTGCCACGCACACAGAAACTCGTGCATGCTACACAAACCACGTGAACACATTTGGGTCACTGAAACCAGTTACACACACTACCACGTGAGCCTATATCTCACCATGTGAACAGCACTCCCGAGCAGCGCAACAAATGTCAAAGCACCACAAACCACCTCTACACACATCGGTTAACCATGCCATGCATTGGTTAAACAGTAACGGATACATACATTAACATTTGTACCCAAATAACAACCCTCGGCTGCGATCGCGACAGAGGCCCAAGTCGCGTTCAGATAGCGACGCCCCGACCAGTCGCAATCTAGAGAGCGAACGCGTCGTATTGTCCTATCGCGATCAGATCGCAATAGGGGAGACCGTCACCTTCGCAAGTGAAAAACCCTATCCAGGTCCCCTTTGCCAGAAAACCCTAAAATCCATACCATACATGGTTTCTAATCCATTTTTCATGCTCTTTATGATGTCCTAGCATGCCATCTACGGTTCTTAAAATAGTAAACACACCACACGATGCACACACAGCAATTCCATGAAGAAAAAGGGTAGAATCTCCCTACTTTGATGAAGAACACCTAAACGGGTGATAACCTGGTGTTTCTCCCACTCCACACGTGATCCTCGCGGCGAGAACAAGACCAACCAAGGACCACGAGCTCAAATCGCCCAAAAACCCACGAGCAAAACCTCCCCTGGCCGAGCAGAGCTTGTGAAAGCTCTGTTCTGCCAGGGTTTCTTAAAAACACAGCTCCATTGGGAACGCGACGTATCGTGACGTCGTGACCTGGTCGCAACGCGGCTACCCGTCGTGATCTGCTTGTCGATGTTAGCACCCTCGTCCAGTGCGCGACACGCAGCGCGCATGCAGACGACGAGCCAAAACAACGGCAACCTAAACGCGATGTTCCCGGGTGTCGCGATGAGAACGTGACGCGCCCCTCTGTCGCGTTCAAAGATAGAGAACAAACCTGTGTTTTGGGCCAACCAGCCGGCCCACAACGCCCCAGAAACCTGTGAAAGCACCTGCTACTTACAATGTGGGCCACACACTGGCCACCACAACGAATATAAGATGATCCGAATAGTCGATATGCTACAAAAACTCCTTCCCGCGAGAAATTTCTTTAGGGTTTCTGCTCCTCTCCTCACTCCAACCCTTCACAAACTTTCCCCATCAAAATCCATGGCCACACCTATTGATTCCGGCAGCATCGGGGGCTATGGAGCCGAGTTCCTCACAACAGAGCAGCAGGAAAGGTTCACCTTTGTGAAGACGAAACTTTGTGGAAACAAGGCAGTGGATATTGCAGGCATGGAGAAGAATGGGATGCACAGCATCATGGCAGCTATAGAAAGGATGAAATGGACAGAGATTGCAACCTTCTCTGAGGTAAGCTATCCAGACATGGTAAAGGAGTTCTATGTTTGCTTAAGAATTGAGGCGGACAGGTCCTTGACGTCATCTGTCAAAGGTACTCAGATTAGAATCGACCATGAGCTTTTGAGGTCTTTATTTGGTGTTTGCACCACTGGTCACTGTGGGATTCACACTATGGATACCAAGGCAAAGGGACTAGGGATTGTAGGTCCCGAATTTTGATTGAAGGATGGAAAAGTTGATATTAATCAGATGAATTCATTCAACCATCTATTGCACTTTATAGTTTGTCAAATTTTGGATCCAAGAAGTGCTACATTCTCCACGTGCACCAAGGCAAATTCGGACATGATGTTCTGGGCCATCAAGAACAAGGAGATAAACATAGCTGAAGTTATTTTGGAGTGAATGAAGTTTGCCCATGCTCAGATATGGGACACAAAGAGCAAACTAAATGTGTCTCTACCATATGCCCATCTGCTCACCAAAATATTCAAACATTTTGGCTTAAATTTATCTGGAGCAGTAATAGAGAAGATGGGGCAAGCTATCCGCAGCAGAAATCGAAGGAAAAGCGGAGTTTCTATGGTAAATGGTGTATGGAACAAAACTTTTGTGGCTGAGGGTGAGGCCATAATTGTCGAAGCACAAGAAGTCCAGGAAGAGGTAGGAGAGGCTGCAGCCCAAATAGCTCAATAAGAATCAGCAGCAGCAGCAGCAGAGATACTTGTTGTCCAAGAAGAACATCAAGAAGGTCACAGTTCAGAGTCTGCAGTGGTTCGAGAGGAATCAGTACAGGCAAAAGCTCTAGTAGCAGCAGACCAGGCAGCAGCACCAGCTGAAAGAGCAGCAGCTCTATCTGAAGAAGCACCAGCAGGAGCAGAGGCCAGAGCAGAAGAATCCATGGCCATTGGCAGCCTAATTGAAGAAATTCCTCCAGAGAATATTTTGCCAGTTGTGGGAACCTCTGAAAATCTAAACCCCACCACTATTGTGGCATCCATTCTTAGAGATGTTCTGGAATTCATCTCTAGCACTCAAGGGGAGCCTGAGAGGTTCAGTGAATCAGTAGCTCCAGAAGTTGTGGCATCGGGCCACACAGATGAGATCATCATGGAGGAAGCTCCAAGTCAGGGGGAGCAAGCAATTGCTCATGAGAAAATATCAGTGGAAGATGCTCCTATTGAGGGGGAGCAATCTATTGATGAGGAGGCAACTCCTGAGGGGGAGCACACTGAAAGTGTCCCCATGGATAATGAAGAGCATGTTGAATTCAAGGAGCCCATTGCAAGGGCACATAGCAAAAGGAAAAGAATAGCTCATAGGAAGCCCAAGGAGAAGCAGCTGAAGATTCAGTTGAATCCTGTTATTTCAAGGCTGAATGACCAAGGAAAGACTCTCTCATCTCTGCAGTCTGATATTCAGTCTCTTCTTATCAGCCAAACTTCTGCAGCTAATGAAATTAGAACTTTGTCCACTGAAGTGCACAGCTTAAGAGATGATTTTAAGATGTTCAAACAATTATGCCGATGGATGAAAGGTGAGTTTGACAGTATAAAGAAGCTCATCACCTCAAGGGAGCAATCCTCCTCTGCCCCTCCTATTCCCCCTCCTGCTGATCCAGTCAGCAGTTCAGGGCCTTCTCAGGCCACGCAGCAAGAAGAAGAGGTCGGGCCATCAGGGCCATCTGGTATAGCAGAAGATCGGCCATCAGGACAAATTTTGGTAGAACCAGCAGGGCCAACCAGGCCTCAGGTAGTTCAGAAGGAACCAACATGGCCATCAGGGCAAGTCAAGGTTGTTTCAGGGCCAACAGGGTCAGTGGTCTCCGAGGATGTGAAGTCCAGTGTAGAAGAGCTAGCAGTTGCTCCTGAAGCCCCTGAGCCTTCATGCCTTGCAACAACAGCCCCTTCTTCACCACCATCTTCTTCCATAGCACCTCCAGCTCCACCTACCTTCAAACAACCTGTACCAAGAACCATCTCATCTCCATCACCTTTTCCCTCTGAACCTCATTCGTCTCCTATCATGCCTACTACCATTTCCACATCCATTTCTCCCTCTCCTCCTGCTATTGATCCTCCAATTTCTTCATCAGCTAGAGCCTCTTCCTCCTTTGGTCCCTCATCAGTCGGGGCATCCACTATTCTTTCTCCTAGATCATTTCTTCATCCTCCTACTCCACCTACATCTGTTACAATTACTCCTACTAATCCACAACATGCTAGTGTTTTTCAAAATAAATTTGAGGATGAGTTGGAACGCACCACACTCATCTCAATCTTGGCAGTTGCTTCACATGTTCACAGGACTGATTCTTCTAGTCCTGTTTCTAAAAAGAAGAAAATTTCAAAAACTCTTGCTCTTTCCTCTAAACCCATGTTTCCTCCTCTTTGGTACTCCCTCACAGTTGAAAATCAAAGGAGACCAATTTACTCCGAATATCTTCAAAAATGTATTCTCGCCAACCTTTTTGGCATTTCTTTTCTCAATCTTACGGATCACCTTAACATTGTATTTCCCTACTGCCACCTTTCCAAAGTCGACCAACTCAAAATCTCCCAATTGGCTGAATGCAAGACTGAAGATCAATGGGCCAAAGGGCATAAGACTCTCTACAACAAGTATCTTCTTGCCAGATCAGACAGCACTTCTCGATAGGATCATCCTCTCACCCTTTCTAAATGGTTTGTAATTTATCATCAAGCACTTTGGGGCCCTTTCATTCTCAAAGAAATTAGAATCACCCGGTGCTTCCAGCTTTACAATGATTTTTGTTATTTACGCAAGCTACCTGAAGTTCAGTTTGGCCAATTCCATGGGGCTCTTGCTATTCTTCGAACTGAAGGTCCCATTAATTTCCACTTCACAGTGGACTTCACCACTCTGAAGATGCCTGAAGTAGTATTTCTCCCGAAGTTACACTCCTTGATTTTGGATTCCTCCTTTGGCTCTCATGCCTTTGAAAGATTTGCACGAGTCATGAGAAGAATCTCAGCTCAGCAGGGTCACCTTCCCTCCTTTCAAAGGTTCATCTTTCGCGAATATCATCTGGGCCACATCTCTTCTGCAGTGCTTGCTCCTTTGATGTCTGAATGTGAAAGGCTCTCTCCCACAGATTGGGAGAAGCACTACAATCAATCTGCTCTCCAGCTGGAATCCTTGAACAGCTCCTTGGTCCGAGCAGGCAAGCCACCTCTCTCTGCTGAAGCTTTCCTGGACTTGAATTCCATCAATCTAGTTCAGGAACTGTTTGTGCAATGGGCTACGTGGTACTCCGCTTTTACTTCCTTGCTAAAAGACCTGAAGGATCATCAGCTCTTCTATCCTATTACCATTGCTCACTTCCTTCAGCATGCCAGTTTTGGGAAGTCCAGCCACTTCAAGTTCACCCTTGATAAGGATCAATATGTGCATTTCTTAGAAGATCAACGGCTACTTTACATTGAGCACATGCGTCCTAAGATGGGTGTATCCTTCACTATAGATTCTGGCATCTTCCAACAATTTTTTGAAGAACAGGAGATTAAGGATTGGGAACTTATTTCCCGGCATGCCTCTCTTCTTTCTCCAACTTTCTATCTCCCTATCCCCCTTCAAGAGTAATACAATCATTCTTTTTTGTGCTCTCTCATTTATCTTTTCTCTTCTTCTTTGTCTCAAGCGTTTGATCTTTTTGCTTAAATGACAAAAAGGGGGAGAAATATTACATTTTTGAAATACATTATTTATGTTATTTCCACAATCATACTTAGAATTATTTCAGATAATGTGTGCTTATTGTTAAGTTTTGTCATCACCAAAAAGGGGGAGATTGATGATCAGGTTATCCCCATGTAATTTAAATAAATTACACATCAATTTTGGTGATTAACAAAACTATGATAGAGGTTACTAACATATTTTCTATGAAGTCTAAGCACAGGAAATAAACCAAGGGAAAAATAAGCCAATCAAGTAAGTATTCATCACACCACAACAATGTGAGTTCAAAGCATCAATATTTGTCTAAGTACACATCGATTTCTACTATAGGTCATAACGATTTCTATAGAGCTATAACGATTTCCTTAGTTCCATAACGATTTCATACTTACAAGGATTCACTATGTGTTATATCGTTAAGTGATTGCAACAATTTACTTTCACAACGATTCGTTAAGTGATTGCAACGATTTGCTCTCACAACGATTCGTTAAGTGATCGCAACGACTTACTCTCACAACGATTCGTTAAGTGATCGCAACGATTTGCTCTCACAATGATTTGTTAATTGATCATAACGATTTGTTTTTACATCGATTTCTTAAGTGAGAACAACGATTTGGTCTCACATCGATTTCTTAAGTGTGAACAACGATTTGGTCTCATATCAATTTCTTAAGTGAGAACAACGATTTGGTCTCACATCAATTTCTCTCACATCGATTTCTTAAGCGAGAACAATGATTTGGTCTCATATCGATTTCTTAAATGAGAACAACGATTTGGTCTCACATCGATTTCTTAAGTGAGAACAACGATTTGGTCTCATATCGATTTCTTAAGTGTGAACAACGATTTGGTCTCACATCGATTTCTCTCACATCGATTTCTTAAGTGAGAACAACGATTTGGTCTCATATCGATTTCTTAAGTGAGAACAACGATTTGGTCTCACATCGATTTCTCTCACATCGATTTCTTAAGTGAGAACAACGATTTGGTCGCACATCGATTTCTTAAGTGATCACAATGACTTGCTCTCGCAACGATTCCTTAAGTGATCATAACGATTTGTTCCAGAACAACTTCTTAAGTGATCATAACAACTTGCTCTCATAACAATTCGATAAGTTACATAGCGACTTGGTCGCTGTAACGATTCGATACATTTCACAAAGATTCGCTTACAACGATTGGATTATTAATATATATAGCGATTTGTGTATGCATTTGTTTACTTATGATTGCACAATGATTCACTCATTTGCACAACAATTTCATAAGTTATGCATATAACGATTTCTTGGAAAATAACAATTTGCTTTTCGAGCTAATGTTTAAATACGTCGAAAAGTCAAAGTCTTTACGTATATCTTTTTGACAGCCATGCATTTATTATGATAGTACATATCATTGCATGCATGCAGACCATATCTTCTATTCTCTTGCTTATTCTGTAAACATCTTTTTAGAAGAACAGAATGGAACTTCTAGTTTTGTATAAAATCAATCTAACATTGACTGACAACAAGAGACAGTCTAGCTGTCTATTGTTTAGAATTTAATGTGTGCAGGTCTCTGACAACATTCGTCATACAACGTTGGACAAAATAAAAGCCAAAGGATACTACAGAAGATCTTCTCTCTTTGCGTGCATGGAAAGCAAAAAGACCATTGAACTTCTACAGTGCCATGCAGTCTAACGTAAACCAGAACTTAGAGACAACGGACACTTCAACGTTCAAATTTCAAAAGAGTGATATATATATAGTAGAATGAAGCTTCTGAAGAAAAAGACAAGAACGAGCAACAAGGAGAACAACTGTGATACAACGCTTACAACCTTCTGCAAGCTTTCCCAGAGCCAAGCAAAAATTCCCATCTGTTCTAGCTCTTGCTCTCTGTGCTAAGTGTAGATCTGTGAGAGAGCCTTTTAGTTCTAAGAAGAGTTCTTTGTTGTAGATCTTTTCCTTCTCAGTTCCTAGCTTCAGATCAAGTTGTGTTCTATAAGCTTGATCTAGGGGCTTCATCTCTGAACACTTTCTTGAGTGTTTGTTCCCTTCGTATAGAAGGAAGACCTAGTGGGATTCAGGGTGTGAGATTCTCTTCCTGTAGAAGGAAGACCTGGTGGGTTCCAGGGTGTTGTTCCCTCCGTGTGAAGGAAGACCAGCTGGGGTACTGGGTGTTGTAGTGTCCGTAAGGGGGACTGTACCCTTGTTATTTGAAATCTTGAGATATTGCTTAGGGACTGGACGTAGGACTCCTAAGGAGAGGAGATCTGAACCAGGATAATTCTCTGTGTCGCATGAATGCCTTTGTGTGATTGATTTTTTCCATAACTAACACTAGCAATCTGCGAAGTGTGTTTTTGTGACCTTTGTGTGAACAGGTCTTAAGTATTAAATATTTTTTAATATCCCATTCACCCCCCCTCTTCTGGGCTAGCTAGCTGGGCTACATTCAGTACTTCAAGCATGTAGGTGGCCAGGCTAACTTTATCTTCCTCAGCACACCTGATGGCTCGGAATATCTTCTCAACTTTCCTCATCTAGCACTCTGCCAAGAGTGCATGACTCTCCCCCTTAAAAGAAGGCGGAGCCATCCTCTTAAACCTCTCCATGATGGATGGATCACCATGGCCATGCTCCTAATGAACTTGAGCTGGAGCCTGAGCCTGAGATAACAAACAACATATAAGCAATACAAATAATAATCATGCATTTAACAAATAGACTACTCCTATTTGCCAACTTTAACCTGATCCTATAGTTGAGCCTGCAGTGCCGCCTGAGTCTGTGCCTGGGTCTGCATTGCCAGAACCATGCCTTGCATGAACACGACGTAGTCCACAGGTGGTGGTGGAGAAAGTATCGTGGGACCCTGGGGTGTTGGGGCCTGCTGCTCACCCCTCTCCTCACGCCTCTGCTCATCCTCCCTAGCCTGAGCACCACGCCTACCACGGCTCGCCATAGCCTGTAAAACAATTTATCAAGTTAGAATCTAAGTTAGTTAGTCCTAACCATTTCTTAACTATCTTTAATCCATTATTAGATGTTTCCCACATATATGGACAAATTCTATAAAGACTTTGCAATATTGTGAAGATGATGGCATATTCATGTAGTATCTCAACCTGTTGCTCTGATACCAATCTCTGTAATGACCCTCCTTATATCGGTGCGATTATACCAATCTACATCGATATAAAGGGCGTCATTACAGTAGGACATTTACCCAACACAACACAATAGGATGAAATGTACATGAATAACAAAAGAGTACAATGGAAATAAAATAGAATTCTTATTCCATCATCGTTCACATAATTCCACAGTCTATATAGCAAATGTAAATAACAATTGTTCACATTATACATGTCCATAAAATAACATTGTCCACGTCCACATACTAGTAAAAGTAAATGTAAACTACGCAGCGATCTCCACAAGCAGCTACTCCTCTCGCTCGGAGTCGCTCCTCACTACGTCCTCCTCCAATACGGGGACACCTGTCTCACATGTATGTTAAAGCAAGTATTAGTCTTTCAACAAGACCCAGCAAGCAACCTAAGGTACATCCTTACACATATCACATACACATGCTAGTCTTTTAAATAATAAGAGAAATACATGGTACATGCTTCATGACAATTAAGCATAAATAACCTACACATGCTTTCTACATATAACATGTAACATGATTCATGGTTTCAATTTCTATTCATATCATTTCACAATTTTACACAATTAAAGTATGGAATTATGGACATAGTAATTAGCAATCCTAGCATGATATCTAATCATTTTCACATGCTTTTGTAACACTTATTCACATCTTAAGATTGTTGTTTTAATATAAAAATATCACATTCACAAGATTTCATATCTTTTCACATGCTATCACATTCACATAACACTATCACATGTTCACATTTCACATATTCACATTTTTCACACTTTTACACTTAATTTTTCGTGACACATAGTCCGAACCACCATAAATAAGGACACACATTCACATAACACATTCTCATCACCTAGGCAATATAGTGACTAATCTTAGTAACTGCATAGAACCGGGAGAAGCCCTCTCCACCCTAACCAGTGGTACTTGTCCACCTCCAGGATTTCATCCTAATGCCCATAGGATATCAAATACATAATGAGCCTTCCCATAGGGACTTTACTACAATACGGCTTCACAGCCTTCTATGATAGCAGTGTCAATCTCGGCACATATTACACATTAACACTTAATCACATGATTTTATTCACTTACATGCACAATTTAATCCCTTTCACATGCACTTTAATTAAATATTCATATCTCAGGTTATAGAACTTGACACTAGTGTTCCACAGTGATAAACAAATCATAACATAGCCCTAACATGCTGCTAAACACTAAAATTCACATGATTTAAGTTAAATGCTCTTATCATGGCTTAAATGCCCTTTTAAAAGACAAACAGTACTCACGGTTGTCAAAACAGTACAAAATTTTTTATCACTGGCATCATATAGGTAATATGTCACATGGCTAATTTTTCATATTTTTTGCAACAGTAAACTAATTTTAATAACTTAAACATATTTCATGCTAGTTTAGCAAATTATTCACTTAAACATGGTTCACAGCACAACAGTCATTCCTATCAGTTCTAAAACCTAAAAACAGTAACCATAAGATCATGGAAAATTTCTGAAACCCTAACATGCAACAAAACTAATTGTTTCAAATTAAACACAGCCAAATCATGCTTATTTTCCAATAACAGAAATTAAAATAAATAATATCATGCTCAAAAAATTGACAGAACCTCATGATATGACCTACAGACCATACCTGACAAACCCTAATTTTTACAGCATGCACATATAACCAGAAGTTCGAAAATCACAGCATAGAGATCACATCACAGTTCTGAAAATCTTGAGGAACTTGGCGGCAAGGGGCTTGCCGCCAACATGGGTTAACGGCACATGATGCTGCCGTTAACTCAGGAACTTGGCGGCAACAAGGTTGCCGTCAACCTCCTGTCTGCAGAAGTGCATACCAAACTCAAACAAAAAGGAGAATTGGGGGTTCCAGGACAAGAATACAAATCTATAAAATTTCTGAGACCTATAGGACATGTCTGGGGATGTTAACCCTCGATTACTTGCCTAGAATAAAATCTACAAGGATCAAATCTTGTCGAAGAAGCCCTCCTCGGCCAAGCCAAAAAGGTGAGATTTTGCTCTCAAACTTCAGTCTTTTTGTTGATGCAGATGGATCTCTTGGAGTCGGGGAAGATTCCTCAATGGTTGGGGCACCTCCGAGTCGAAGTAGATCATTGGAAGAAGCTCTTCAATCGCCAGATCAAGCTTGAGAAGATCAGTTTTTCTCACAAGAAACCCTAGGTTTTCATTTTAGCCAAAAGGACCAAATCTCGCTGAAAACTATAGGTTTTATAAGGCTAATGGGTCAGGGTACGACTAGCATTAGGTTTTCCTACCGTTGGGGTGGGTTTCTTAATCAAGAACCGGAGAAAACGTAATCATTTTCAAATCTAGAATCGCAACATAACCGGAGAAGTAAATGGCCACATTGTTGCCATTAACTGGAAGTCAGCATCCATCGATCTGGACGTCAATCTCCCCTGCCTATGAAGTCAACGACACACTTATTGTCGTCAACCTACCCTTAACGTCAAGGGATGTTGACGTTAACAGGGATTTCGGCAGAAAACAAAAACATCCAATAATCAACATACACAATATAGATACATACATATGTACAGTATTATTTAAATACAATGTGCACATAATTAAATAAATACAATATGTACAAAAATAAACATGTATATACATATGCACATAAGTAAATAAATAATTATAATATAGACAAAGTTAAATAAGCATAATATGAATAAAATTCGAGGGCCTTATAATTTTGGATTGTCTCAATTTGACCTTGGAATGCGTGAATCATGGTATAAACATGAAAATCTCTAATCATGCGTGACTCTTGGAAAACGCTTAATATTCGAAGCATGCTTGATAAAATTGGGCAAAACAGGTGCATATGAAACTAGACACAAAGAGCATTAATAGGGTATATGGTTTTTTCTTTTTGACTCGAGAACACCTACCTTGGAACGTTCCTAAGAAGGGTCTTCTGCAGGTCGATGTAGAACGTAGGTTGGGGAAGAAAGCTCCGGTTGGGGGTGATCTCCACCTCCTCCGGTGCTCTAGCTAGCCTTCACACGACCCCAACAGGTTGGTAACTCATCCCCAAGGGGTTTTTGATGAGTATTTATAGATTTAGAGTTGTTTAGAGTACTATTGTAACTAGGAAAGTGGGGTTGCGATTTTAGCTTGATCCCTTCCAAGTTTTGAGGGTTCCCATCCCAATTGGAGTAGGAAAGCCTTTAGGAAACACCATATTATGGTTGGGCACGAATTTGGGTTAATATGGAAGGCGAATTGTCTTAAATTTTGTCCTAATTACCATTTTGATTTATGCCCAATTGTAGCTATGAATTTTCATGATATTTCTTACTTGAATTTATTTGTGAGCTGAAAGTTATTCATTGGTCCAATTCCCATGATGAGCTATCAATACACATTGTTCGGAATCTACCCCATTTTATTTTAGTTTATGGTCATCTTTTGTATACTTGATAATAGATTCCCAACTTATTCCCTAATACCAATAATAAGTCATAAAACACTTAAAACTCAGCTAATTGAATTTTTCTTCACCTGACTCTCTTTGCGTGTCAACTAGAAATATTATTCAGAGTTGAACTATGATTTTTATGAAATTTTTCTGTGTGTTTTCGTACATATGATAATGGCACGTACATTTTTATTATTTCGATAATATTGAATTTAAATTTATTTCTAATTTTTCAATTACTAAATTTCTGGGTGCTACACGATGGCTAAAACCACACACACATGAGCACACTTTCTTAGAACACACACACACATGCTAGATCAGATCCTCTAGCATAGATCAAATCCATACATGTACTGAGATCTGCACAGAACACTTTTGTAGATTGTTGAAACAAATTCAAAGACAAATTCATATGAACATTCTAATAGAAATGAGGGATAGAAGTGTGAATTATATGTTCCTCGTTTAGAACTATCTGTTGAAAGCTTCAATTGAAACCCCTTGAGAAGATTCAATGGAGGTCTTCTTCAAATCACGATGCTCTGTTTCAGATCTAGATCAGCTACTTGTTTTTCCTCTGCTGCTCTCCTTCGATATGCTACTCTTCTATTTATGCTCTTCCAGCACTCTCACTCTCACTCTCTCTATTCTTGGCCTTGCTCTCTCTCTGATGGACTTCAGATCCTTTGCTTTTTAAAACCTGATGGATGCTCTCCTTCAGATATGACAATAGGCTTTTTAAAAGGGCACACACTCTCTTGTATGTAGGGACATTGCATAGAAAACTAGGGCACACATAAGGTTGCCACGTGTCCACAACTCCTTCTTCTCTTTGCCACTTGGATGAAAGGGTAGTTTGATAATAAAATATTCTCCCATAATCTCCAAGGATAAGTCACACCCTTTGGAAATCATACCCTTTTTGTTTTTGACTTTTCACTCGAGTTGTGTCGACCTTTTTCCCAAGTTGCATCGACCTCTTGTGTATTTCTTCCAATATGGCTCACTGGAAGGATACTAGTGTCTACCTAATCTT
Organism: Colocasia esculenta; assembly: GCA_014218235.1. Taxonomy (NCBI): domain Eukaryota; kingdom Viridiplantae; phylum Streptophyta; class Magnoliopsida; order Alismatales; family Araceae; genus Colocasia; species Colocasia esculenta. The sequence goes on along the minus strand of CM024753.1, from coordinate 125,148,929 downwards.
CAACTTGCGTTGACACAACTATGACTTTGTCCTTCATAAACTTACTGGATAGACTATGTGCATCGACCTGATTTCAACTTGCGTCGACACTATTGTGACTTTGTCCTTCATAAGCTTACTAGACAGATTATGTGTGTCGACTTGATCTTCAACTTGCGTCGACACAATTGTGACAAAGTTGTGTAAATCTGTATATATATGAAATGTGAACCATCAACACATGTCATTATAATCAAAATATGAAATATGAAGTATCAAAAACATGTTGTTTAGTCGTCATTATAATATGTACAAATGTCATCATCAAAATCAAGGTATGAGTGTTTAGACATCATCAACATCAAAGTGTTTAATCATCATTAGAATCATCATCAAAATATTGAATACACACTCAACACAACACGACCTTTCTTCATTAAACGGTAGAGGATTAGGTATCAATCGATATGAACTTAGACAATTTTCCATGAAGTAAATAATATGGAATTACAAAATTTTTCATGAAAAAAATAAAATAGAATTTCTTGAGTCTCTTTAGAATACTTATATTGATGATTCTTAGAGTCATTAAAAGACTTATTTATCATATTGATAGACTTAATGAAAAATAGATATTAAAAAAATGTTATCAAGATCATTAAGAATAAGAAAAATAAGAATGAAATTATAAGTATGTGTCGACACATGATTTTCTGTCACGCCCCAACGCGGAATATCGGAGCGCAAAGGCAGTTGCAAGCAAAGGTATAGAGCGTATACTAGACATCAAACCATTGCACACTGAATAATACTAAATCAAATCTTTCTCATTAATAATTTTCTAAATGTCTAGTTACAACCACTAATATCAGAGCCATTCTAAAGGGCCCAATTACATTGCAACAGAAGGAAATAACTAACTACAACTCTAAGATAACATAATGACTCAAAGGTACTCCTGGCTTCACTCTTGGTCATTCCCTTCCTCGTGAGTGTATGTGTCATCCTCGGTCTCACCTTAGAACACAACATCAAATAACGTAGGGTGAGCGATAATGCCCAGTAGGACTTAAATCTCAGGCTCAAGCAGGCTTTAAATAATTAACGCATTTAATGGTAGAGTGTCTAAAGATAGCAGGTACAAGAGAGTCAAAATATAGCACAACAGGTAACAAGATAGCACAATAGCACGAGATCGAGTATAGTTTCCAAAAATAGCACAAGTAGCGAATATAGCACGAATAGTAGGATGGCCATAGCACAACTAGCACAAGTATAGTAATAGCACGACGAGTATAGCACTGGTTCGTCATTCTAGACATCGAGAGAGTATAGCACGTTTTGTGTTTTGATTGTCATATAGATAGTCGAGATAGATAGCACTTGAGTGTAATGCCAAACACTCTGATCATTTAACACCCATGGGCACTAGCACTTTCGGGCGCACATCCCAGGACCAGATCGGGCCCTTTATATATTGCCAGGCATTGGTTATATTGTTTATCTTTAGACAATCAGTCAATGGCTAGTATAGAGTACCAAGAAATAGATAAGAGCACAAGATGAATAGATGAGCTAGTAGAGTGAACGTGAATAGGTAACCGAGTAGAGTATAGATAAGAGCCAGTGGACATTGCACGTAATACGTCGAGTAATCAGGCGATAGTAACAGTTGTACAACACGTGCACTTGGTGTTGGCAGTCAGGTGGAACTCACGACCCTACCACTGGCCTTGTTATGCACAGGTCCAGAGGTCCGGCGTGATTTAAGATGAGAGTGAATCTCTAATAGCCGTTTGGATCATATAGATCCCTAAAGGGTATCATAGGTATTAGGGTACAACCGGCTCGTCGACCATGTGGAATCCATGATCGAGGAGACTTACGGAGGCCTTGTGCAAGAGTTCACTAGTCTGACGAAAGGAATATCCGACGGAGAGTTCACCACAAGCCAAGAAAAGTGTGTATATAAAACAGGTGCTCGACATTCTAGAGGAATTCTAGGACAGTGGAGCGTCGATATCGATATTATAAACAATGCAAGAAACGAATACAAGTCCTTAAAATAGGGCAATTAATGTACTTTATTTCAATAAATTACCAGACACATTATGAGATATTTTCTGCAATATTTCAGCCATAAATGGATGGTTCAAGTGTGTGCAAGTGCAAGAGAAATCATAGAAAGAAATAAGTCGTGAACATGTATTTTAAATCATTCAATATAGCATCCTTTTTAAGTAGGGTTTTTACTGGGGGTATAACGGTAAGAAGGCGACATAGGGCTGTAAGGATGGCGACATGGGTCAGGCAGAACGCGACAAGGTCTTGCACAGGTCGCGACAGGGCATGTAAATAGGGTACTGAGAATGCGACGGCTCACCTGTCGCCTTCTTGGTCGCGACAGGGAGGCTGTCGCAATCAGGCCCCAGAAAGTGACATGTTGAGGCGTCGCCTTCTGGTTGTCTGCGCCTGACTCTGACAGGAGTCAGACCAGACATTGGATTGCGGACCAGAACATTTAAATTTCGATACAGGGTCATTCAGAAAATCATAACTAATTATATAGTCAACGAAAAATCATGAAACCAGTTGCAAATTAAACTAGACATGTAAGAGTACTTCCAGTAAATCGGAATTAGAGAGAGAGCATGGTTTGAACATGGTTTTGAGAACGAACAAGGACGAGTAACATAGAACATGACATAGAGAGCAAGACTGATTTAATTCGAGCAACATGCTCAATGAAATTTAGGCTTTTTAGGGGCAAATGATCCCTAACAACATGAAGTATCTACAGTAAAACTTTCGTAGTATGGGATCAAGTATACATAGAGTTTTGAATTAAACATGACACCTCGGGGTTATCATGTTTGCAGTTCTTCAAAATTAAGAACAAAAGATAGGATGGATGGAAAAATATGAAACTTGGGGTTTCGTTCAAGAGGGTAGGAAGAACCTACAGAAAAAGTTTCATGGTTTATGCTTGTGAGAATGCCTACCTTTGACTCGATTTGTCTTCTAGGGCTAGAACTTGAAGAACAAGGGAAGAAGCTTCAAGCTCTTCTTCTCTCCACGAAATCCTCTCTCCTTAGCCTCTTTTCCACGTCCAGCAACTCTTGGCAACGAGCTAGGGTTGCCCAAGAGAGTTTAAGATGTGTATTTATGCAAGTATGTATTTCTATTCCTACTATTACTCTAATTCCTCTAAATTCCGAGATTTCCTAACTCCAACCTTCCTTCCTTGCTTTCCAACCCCTATTTAGACTTGGATGAGATCTAAATTCGTGCTAACCCATATGGGGTAGGTTTAGGAATCTAATTCCAACTCTAACTTCCTATTTAGTGCATTAAATACCCCTTTTCTATTTAAGTAATAATTTAGTTACGAATTTAGGGTATTTTCCTATTATTCTCCCTTTGTAAATTCATATTTTTGACCTAATAAATTCTAGAAGATCCATTAAGCAAAGCCCATTACTCTTTTCCATTTAATGGGTTTTATTTAATGCTCTATTTAAATATCCATTTAGCTCGGTTTTAAATTCTTTATTTAAATTTTTATTTTTCGCAAAAATTCAGGTTGCTACATTTTCACATGTCGACACCATAGATATCATGTGTAGCAACTCTGGATATTTATGCCCAATAAGGCTCCATATCCAAGTTCGCCTCCCGCGATCGGACCGAAGTCTAGCAAGGGATATCTCACACAAGTGTCCAGTAAGAATATAAAAGACAACCACAACAGTATAAGACACAAGAAAGTACATGTGCTCATACCTGTATACAACAATGTACAACTGTCCCAATACATTATTACATGTCCAAGAGAAAAGTACAACTACTTGGGGCATACCCCGAGGGAGCAAAGCTCACACTAAACAAACGACTACTCAGCTGTTGGTGATACAAGTCTGTCACAATGTCGCTACAAGCCAAACACAAGGCAAACCCTGAAAAGAACTATAGGGGAGTGAGCCTCAACAAGTCACAGGCTCGGCAGGAACGTCTCAGAAACAACTAGAACCATCAACTAAAAGAAGGACCAAGTCCTCAACCCCTAAGGGTCTCACTGGTACGTCGATAGTTAAACCACAACCGACACTCATTAATCATAGATAAACTGTAATTAAATATAACCATATCAACTAATTCAATCCTCGGAAAGTAAGAGGAAACAACAGGACTAGCACATCACCACTAGTCCGCCCAATCACTGAAGTGCCCAGACCACAAGCCTCACAGGCAAAGCACTGCCTACGCTACAAGTCTCACAGGCAAACCACTGCCTAAGCTATAAGCTTCACAGGCGAACCTCAAACACATGGGTAACAGGATTGCTAGCCAAGAGCTAGTCGAGTATATCCTAAAACCACAACACATCGGAAGGCCCCTTTAAAAGAGTACAACACGATGAGTGGAAGGTCCTACAACATGACCTCCACGGAGCACAATTCCACCTCAACACCTGAAAAGGCTAGCACACTGCATGCCACAACAGCCAACAACCCACACAAGGTACGGGTACCTAAAAGCATGAGGTATCGTGACAAACCACCACCACACACAAAACCACAACACAATTGTGCCTCCTACAAGGCAAACCATACACCACAGCGAGTCAAACCACAACTGGTAAGTTACCACTTACAAGCCACAACCACTGGCAAAGCACGAGCCGGAAAGAACGACGCCACCACACGGGAATGGACTACTGGTTCATGATGCCAATATCCAACCCGGACAACACTGCACAAGAACTACCTCTCAGTCTTGCAGTCACAAATGAATGGTCCAATTGCCGCTCCATAACCACATAGTAAAGCCAAAGAACAGTGGAGACCAACCAACACCACACCTGCAGACCACACACTACTGCAGGCCCATGTCTGGCACCTTTAGGGACTCTGGCCTAAACTCCCTAAAGTGAGGCACTGGAAAATCGGACTAGCTGGAGACCAGTGATGTCTACTGGTGTCCGTCCCCCAACCATGAGCCCGATACAAGCGACTGCACACCCACAAACACAAGTCGCTGCCCCTAGTCGTCAATCCTTCAGCAGGACGGACTACTCAAACACAGGAGTGAGGGTGTCCAAGAAGACGACACAGACCTCGACGGTACACACAGTACCGAGACAACCCCGAGAACTAACGTGCCTGGCTCACACACAACCTGGTGTACCCGACTAGAGAGGCATTCCGGAATAGGCGTCGGACCACCAAACTCGACAAGCACACAAACCATGCTGATCACTTAACACCCCGGTAAAACTTATATCACAACACATTTAACATAATCGGCTCGTCATTGGTCACTACGTGACCTCCAAGCAATAACACACCATTAAACACGAAATCCACATTATAACCTTGCCTGTCATTGACCATCTCATGGCCTCCATGGCAATGCACCATAATGCATATAACCACACATATGAATCAGATAACCTTTATAACATACTTAACATAATTAACGTAACCAACAACATTACTCACTCATTAACCTCCAACTATTCTATTAACCTAAACATGCTTTACTAATCATTAATCATCTTAGAACAACTTAAAATACCTTAAAATGACCTGAGCTAGGTCCATACAGGACCATCATTGCCGAAGGCTCAACCACTTATTTCAGAGAGAAGAATGCGACGGGGGCCACTGTCATGATAAGAATGCGACATCTCAACTAACCGCAATCACACACCCGAACGTGACAGCGTCTACCGTCATGTTAAGAACGTGACGGCTCGACAAGCCGCGTTCACAAACCAGAACGCGACGGGGCCAAGGGTCGCGACCTGAACGTGACAACCCGATTTGTCGCCTTCTCAGACAGAAACCTTACACTCTGGTTTTCACACATAAACCAGCTTAAAACCTCATTTCCATGCATGTCAAACTTCTACAAATCCATTAAACTATACAAGAAATACAACTACACATCAATACATCTTAAACATGCTTTAAATCAATCAAGTAATGCAATAAAAACAAGGAAAGTCCCTACCAATAAGAAGAACTTGCAGAACGAGGCTCGATCAAGGCTCTCCACGCTCCGAGCAGCTTCTAAGCGCCAAAACCACGTAAAAACATGAGCTCCAAAGCCGACATCGCCGAAAATCACCGTAGCAACCCTCTCCCCGGTCGAATAGAGCTTCCTGCTCTATTTGGGTGGAGGGCCAAACTTATCCAAATCGGTAACAAGAACGTGACGTAGCATCCTGTCACCTTTAAAACGCAACGTACCTAACCGTCGCCTTCTAAAAACTCTTCATGCCATGCGTCATAAAGGCGGTGCGAAGAACGCGACGCGTGCGACTGTCGCGTTAAGAACGCGACGCCTCACCCTGTCACGTTCACAACCACTGAACCTGTGGGCTGTTTTGGCTAAAACCTTCGGCCCACAACACCCACACAACGCACGGGGACTACAACTAAGGCCCAATGACCACCTCTTGGTCAAGAGCACCATGCCAGACCAATAAACACCGACCCGAATGGCCACAACGTTACTGATGATCAGTCCATCTCCATATAATTCATTATTAATTAAATATATATACATATATATATATATTTGGTGGTTAAGAAAACCTTGAAAAGTATTTTCTAACAACATTTTCTGAAGTTTATCCACAGGAAATAATTCTAGTAAAATCTGTAACTTCTATATGTTTTGTATATGTTTTATCTGAAGTACATTGCATATGTTTTGTCTAAGTACACATCGACTTGATAGAACAACGATTTCATAAGTCACTTAAACAACGACTTGATTGCTACAACGATTCTGTTTCCCTTAAACAACGACTTGATCGCTACAACGATTCTGTTTCACTTAAACAACGACTTGATCGCTACAACGATTCTGTTTCACTTAAACAATGACTTGGTCGCTACAACGATTTGGTCGCTACAACGATTCTATTTCACTTAAACAGCGACTTGATTGCTACAACGATTCTGTTTCACTTAAACAACGACTTAGTCGCTACAATGATTCTGTTTCACTTAAACAACGACTTGGTCGCTACAATGATTTGATCGCTACAACGATTTCATAAGTTACTTAAACAACGACTGCATAGAAACAACGATTTGATTGCTACAATGATTTCATTTCACTTAAACAACGATTTGGTTGTTACAACGACTTCATAAACATCGATTTCATTGCTACAACGATTTCGTCTCACTTAAACAACGATTCGGTTGTTTCATCGACTTCGCTCTACTTAAACATCGATTTCGGTAGAACAACGACTTCATGTCTACAACGACTTCCCTCAAACATCGACTTCATATGAAACAACGACTTCATGGTTATATCGACTTCGTTTCAAACAACGATTTCATCAGCACAACGACTTCAGTTAAACAACGACTTTGTACAGAACATCAATTTCATTGATACATGGATTATGCTCACATCGACTCTCTCTATCTACAGCCTATCAAAATACATCATCTATTTTAATGATTATATTTAATGTAGCTGTCAAACATTCTTGTTCAAATCATTTTTAACCATTCTTTAGCTCCATTCCACATGATATTCAAATGTACTTCAAATCTTTGTGAATTTCAAAGTTTTCTAGCGAAAGCATGTTGTATCCCACATTGTCTCACATTTATTGTGACAGTAGGGAATGAGCAAACTAGCCTAGTAGGATTTATATCTCAATTTACAGGCAATGATATAAGTGATTAATAGTTTAGAACTAGGTAAGCACAATGATTGTAATGATATGCATGTACAAATAAAACTCATTGAAAACATGATACATGAAACAAGCTAGTTAGAGTGATCATGATAGAACAAGATTTTTGAATAAGATGACCAGATAGAACTAGCAATAGATCACTTTGTACAAGCACGCAAGATTTCACATGATGTCAATAGCTTTGAAGAACGCAAGATATCACTAATTGCATTAAATGCAGGATGGTCATATCACGCAAGCAAGCAAGAATGCACGAGCACAATCATGTAACACTAATTAGGCACGTAGACACTAATGTACACCAAGTAAAGATCCATCAAGAATGTACACTAGGATACGTGTATGTGGTTATTGTATCTATCATTCGACACGCACGCACGACTCCCAACGCAGATGCAACGCCAGTAATCATTATACCCCATGGTTAACAGTATATTTATAACTCTCTGTCATTATGGCTAGACTGGAGCCCTTGGACACTCTCCGTGCCCGGTCAGGATCTCACTTAAATTTTAAATGTAGATACCCACAGTCATTAATAATGGCCCATGAGAGTTTCAATAAGCAAGCACGTGTAATGTCATGTTCATGATGATGATGAGAACAAGTAATAAGTAAATTGAACATGATTTCATGAGAACAATGGTCAAGAGATAAATTTGGCAGCATAACGGCATGATTTATACTTTAATTCAATCTTTACATTAATGGCTTTAGTCTAGATTATAAATCACATTCACGAGAACAAGATGAGAGAGGAAGTGCACGTTATCTCCAAGGGACTTCAATGGTACAACCAACTCGGCCTCCATGTGGTAATCCACGGAGAGTGGAGATTTACTGAGGTCTTAGAGAAAAGGTCGCTAGTCTTATCGATTCAAAATGACCAATAGAGAGCTTCCAAATCCCCAAGAAAGGGCTGCCTAGATGTGCAAGTGTATAGTGATATAAGCATCTCAATTCACAATCCACTAGTTTCAAACTCGCGGAAAGTGATGATCAGCTCATCCCCATATAATTTCATGAATTATATATCTATTTTGGTGACTAACAAAACTTCAATTAAGTGTTATCCAACAAGTTTCATGAAGCTTAGGCACAAGAAGTAAATAAGGTGAAATAAAGCAACTATGTAAGTATTTCTTACATTGAAGTATTTAAAGTTCAAAGCATGAATCTTGACTAAGTACACATCGACTCGCTTTGAAAGCATAACGATTTCCATCATAGCATAACGATTTCATAAGTTATATTAACGACTGCATAGCATAACGATTTCATAAGTTAATACATTACATAATGATTTCATAAGTGCCATATCGATTTTGTGCTTATAACGATTTGCATTCACATCGACTTGTTAAGTGAGTACAACGATTTGCACTCACAACGACTTGTTAAGTGACTATAACGATTTGCACTCACAATGACTTGTTAAGTGAGTATGCACTCACAACGACTTGGTCGCTGTAATGATTTGATAAGTTACACAACGACTCGACCATCGTAACGACTTGATAAGTTACACAACGACTCGATTGTCATAACGACTCGATATGTTACATAACGACTCAGTTTGGTCATAACGATTCGTTTACATCGATTTACTTATAATGATTTGGTCATAATGATTCGTTCACATAAATTTGTTTATAACGATTCATTCACATCGACTTGTTTATAACGATTTGGTTATAACGACTTGGTCATAATGGTTTGCTTATATTCTCATAACGATTTGTTTACAACGATTTGGTTATAACGACCTATTCATAATGGTTTGCTTATATTCTCATAATGATTTGTTTACAACGATTTGGTTATAACGACTTGTTCATAATGGTTTGCTTATATTCTCATAACGATTTGTCTCTACAATGATTTGGTTATGACTGTATAACTATTTATGTTCACATCGATTTAATTACTCATGTGCAACGATCTACATAAACATCGACTCATTCACTCAACAGTTTCATAAGTCATACTCATAACGAATTCATTGCAACAACTTGTTATTTAAACATATTTCAAATGTTTTTGAAAGTCAATGTCTTCCCTCGCTTTTCTCTGATATCCATGCATTTATTATGGATGAACATTTCACTGCGCAATGCATGCTTAGATATCTTCTATTCCTATGCTTATATTGGAAACATCTTTTTAGAAAGCAGAATGGTATTTTTATTTTGATGTATATTCGTTCTAACATTGACTGACAAATAGAGACATCGTAGCTATATATCATTCAGCGTTTATTGTGTGCAGGTCTCTGACAGCACAACCATTTACAACGTTAAACAAAATGAAAGATAAAGGATATCTAGAAGGATCTCCTGTTTGCATGGAACGTAAAGGACCGTTGATTGGAAAGTCTACAATACCATGCAGTCTAACATATATCAGAGCTTAAAGACAACGACTATTTTTCAAAGTACAATATATATTGAAGAACTGAAGACTCCAAAGACAACTGAGAATATACGAAAGTAATTCTTTTGAGCCTTCATTAGAGAATTTGTCGAGCACCAGAAAAGAGCCAAGCCTCATTCCATCGCTCAAGCTCTTAGTTCTCTGTGTCTAGTGTAAATCCTTGAGAGATAGTTTGTGTACTGATAGAGTTCTGCTTTATAAATCTCCTTCTCTCAGTTCTTGCTTCAGATCAAGCACTATTCTATTAGCTTGGTCTAGGGGCTTGTCATTCTCTTCAACACTTTTTGTGTTGTTCCTCTTCTAGGTTGAAGAGAGGACCTGTAGTTGACAGGTGGTTGCATTCCCTTCGAATAGAAGGAAGTTCTGAGGTTCAGGGTGTATTGTACCTCTTCTGGTTGAGAAGAGAAGGCCAGCTGTGGCTAGATGTGTAAGTGTCCTTGAGGGGGACTGTACCCTTGGGTAGTGGTATCCTGAGATGTTGCTTAGGGACTGGACATAGGACTCCTGTGGAGAGGAGGTCTGAACCAGGATAAAAATCCTTGTGCAGTATGCTTGCTTCTATATGCTTGTTATCTTCTATACTACTAACACTAACAATCTATCATAGTTTCTTATGTTGATCATTTTTGTTGGCAGGTTTAGATAATTGAGTTTTAAAGAATCCCATTTACCCCCCCTCTGGGCTTGCTAGCTGGGCAACAAGTGGTATCACAGCTAGTTTCTTCGACAAAGTAGATCCAACGATCTGAAGAGAAAAGATCAAATGGTAGCCCAAGGTCACTTTGAAGGTCAGTCAGTCAACAGGCCACCATTGTTTGATGGTGAAGACTATACTTACTGGAAAACAAGAATGGAGTTTTTCCTACAAGAGTTGGATTATTAGATCTGGTCCATTGTAGAAGAAGGAGATCTTCTGGTCACTAACAAGAAAGACAAATGCACGGAAGATGATAAGAAAAAAATCTCTCTCAACTGCAAGGCCAAAAGCATATTGTGTTGCACTCTTAGCAAGAAAGAGTTCAACCGTATATCTGCCTGCAAATCTGCAATGGAGATGTGGGAGAAGTTGAGGATCACGTATGATGGTATTGATAAGGTGAAAAAAACTAGAATAGATATTCTGATAACACAGTACGAAAAGTTCCAGATGCAGCTAGGAGAGTCAATAACCCAGATGTACAGCAGATTTATAGACATCACTAATGGGCTAGCTGGTCTCGGAAAGACCTATGAAATGGGATATATGGTCAGAAAAATTCTAAGATCCCTACCAGCTTCGTGGACTCCCAAAGTGACAGTGATAGAAGAGGCCAATGACTTGAAGAGAATGTCATTGGAGAAACTCATTGGGTCCCTAATGGCCCATGAGATCAACATTGATAGATTGGGAGAGTCATCAAGTAGAAGGAAACACTCCAACGCTCTCAAGACAGAAGAAGTTACATCAGAAGAATCCTCAGATGATAATGTCAGTGATGAAGGCAGTGAAGATGAAGCAGCACTTCTATCTAGAAGACTACAACGCATACTAGCCAAGAAAAAGAAATATCAATCTGGAAGAAGGTATTTTAAGAAAGGAAAAGACCTCAAGAAGCCTGAAGTCAAAGATATAAAGAAGAATGAATCAATCTGCTACGAATGCAAGAAGCCCGGACATATCAAAGCTGAATTTCTGAAATTGAAGAAAACCGAGTTTAGAAAGAAGGATAGTTCCAAGAAATAGTAAATAATTTAAAACAAGAAATTAACACATTAAAAATAGAAAATGAAAAATTATCAAGTACATTAGAAAATTTACAAATGGTAAAACAACATTAATACTGAAAGGAGCTAGAAGATCAGGTAAAAAGAAACATGCACTAGGCTATACTCCTCTTGATAATGAAGAAACAATAATATACCCTAAAATATAACCAACACCTAAATTTGTAGCCGAACAAGACACTGCATACAAGTCAAACTTTAAATACACTTCAACTGAAAAGGTAAGTAGAATATCTTGTTGTAGTCACTGCAACAAATTAGGTCATAATAAAATAAAATGTCCAACTAAACATAAAAGATGGATAATTAAGAGGAAAATTGATGATACTAACCCATTAGGACCCAAAAGAACTTGGGTACCTAAAGGTTAGTATTTTCATTGCAGGGAAGCCTTCGAGCATCTAAATGGTACCTGGATAGTGGGTGCTCAAGGCATATGTCTAGTAACAGGAAGCTTTTCTCTCACCTTGAAGCTGAAGAAGGTACAGTGACGTATGAAGATAATGGAAAAGTGACAGTCATAGGTTGTAGATCAGTTGGCAGTAAAGGAAAAATACTCATTGAAGACGTACTTTGTGTAAAAGGACTCCAACACAATCTTATCCGCATCAGCCACCTGTGTGACAAAGGACATCAAATCAAGTTTTAGGAATCAAAGTGCAGTATCATAAAGGATGGTACAGTCATGTTTGAAGCCTACAGTGAAATGAACCTATATGTACTTCATCTAGAAGACTTGAAAGATCAACATGTCTGTCTGGTAGCAAACAAAGAGCAGTCAACTGAACTTTGGCACCGAAGATTGGGTCATTGTAGCTCGGATGGCATAAGAAAGTTAATCAAGAGAAATTTAGTGGAAGGCCTACCCAAAATAAGCACAAAAATGGATAGTATTTGTGGGCCGTGTGCAAAAGAGAAGCACACTAAGTCATCCTTCAAGTCAAAGATAGTGGTAACAACTTCAAAACCTTTGGAATTATTGCATATGGATTTGTTTAGACCAATGAGGACCACAAGTCTTGGAGGAAAGAACTTTGGATTTGTCATAGTGGATGACTACTACAGATTCACTTGGGTATCCTTCCTGGAGCATAAGGACGACACGTTTGATAGTTTTGTAAGTTTTAGTAGGAAGGTTCAGAAGGACGAAAAGTATAGCATCATCAGCATCCGATCAGATCATGGAGGAGAGTACCAAAATGAAAGATTTGCTAAGTTCTGTGATGATCAAGGGATAGAGCACAACTTCTCAGCACCAAGGACACCACAACAAAATGGAGTTGCTGAGAGAAAGAATCGAACTTTATTGGACATGGCTAGAACAATGCTGTCTGAGTATGATTTACCAAGATGTTTTTGCACCGAAGCCATTAACACAGCATGCTATATAATCAACAGTGATGATCAGGCCAATCCTGAAGAAGACTGCATACGAGCTTTACAAACAGAAGAAGCCAAAGATCAGTCACTTCAGAACCTTTGGATGTCCATGCTTTATTCACAACAATGGAAAAAGAGATATTGGTAAGTTGGACTCAAAGTTCGATGAAGGTATATTTATGGGGTATGCTTCTAAACCCAAAGGATATAGAGTATTTAATAAGCATAGTTTATTTATTGAACAAACAGTGCATGTTATTTTTGATGAAACTAACCCTACCTTGAGAAAGGAGGTAGAAAGTGATATGATGATACAGATGAACTGTCTAAGAAGTTAAAGAATACATCAATTGAGGAAAAGGAAGATCCACCCTGGGAAGATCTACAACAACAAGATATATCACATGATAATCTTCCAAAGGATTGGAGATACAAGAAAGATAATCCGTTGGATAACATTATAGGAGATTCATCGGTTGGGGTAAGAACTAGAGGTAACGTAATCCCCTGTGATTATTTAGCTTTTGTAACTCAAATAGAGCCTAAGACAGTCAATGAAGGACTATCTGATGAATCTTGGATATTAGCCATGCAAGATGAACTTAATCAGTTCAAGAGAAACCAAGTATGGTCCCTTATTCCGAGACCATCAGATCATCCTGTGATTGGCACCAAATGGGTGTTCAGGAACAAAATGGATGAAGCTGGTGTGATTACTAGAAACAAGGCTAGATTGGTAGCTCAAGGCTATTCTCAAGAGGAAGGCATAGATTTCGATGAAACCTATGCAACAGTAGCCAGACATGAGGCAATTAGGATTTTACTTGCTTATGAATCAACATTGGATTTAAAATTATTTCAAATGGATGTAAAATCAGCTTTCCTAAATAGTTTATAAAGGAGGAAGTTTATGTAGAACAACCTCCCGGTTTTGATGATATCGATTTTCCAAATCATGTATTTAAATTGCACAAGACTTTATATGGATTGAAACAAGCACCCAGAGTATGGTATGAATGTTTAAGTGCCTTTTTGTTAGATCATGGTTTTATTAGAGGAAAAGTAGATAGCACATTATTCATTAAGTCTAAAGTTAAAAATATGTTACTTGTACAAATCTATGTTGATGATATAATATTTGGTTCTACTGATGAATCTCTTTGCAAGTATTTTGAAAAGCTTCTGCAGGGAGAGTTTGAAATGAGCATGATGTGGGAGCTTAACTACTTCCTCGGATTGCAAATCAAGCAAGGAAAAGAAGGATTTCATATTTATCAAGCCAAGTACACCAAAGAGCTACTAAAGAAATTTGATTTTGAAAACGCCAAGCCACTGTCAACACCAATGAGCTCATCTACAAGGCGAGACAGTGACAAGGATGGTAAGAAAGTAGACCAAAAGCTCTACAGAGGTATGATAGGTTCATTACTTTATTTGATAGCAAGTAGACCTGACATATTATTTAGTGTATGCATGTGTGCTAGGTATCAGACAGACCCTAGAGAGTCTCATTTAATTAGTGTCAAATGTATCTTCAGATACTTAGCAAGAACTCATGATGTAGGATTGTGGTATCCAAAATCTTGTGAAATTAATTTAGTAGGATATTCTGATGCTGACTACGCTGGATGCAAGATAGATAGAAAAAGCACCAATGGTTGTTGTCAATTCCTTGCAGGATATCTGATCTCATGGTCCTCAAAGAAGCAAAATTCAGTAGCACTATCAACAGTTGAAGCTGAGTACGTGGCTACTAGAAGCTGTTGTACACAACTATTATGAATTAAGCAGCAACTTGAGGATTATGGGCTACACATCAAGACAATCCCCTTACTGTGCGACAACACCAGTGCGATAAATCTCACCAAGAATCTAGTTCAGCATTCAAGGACAAAGCACATAGAGGTTAGATATCAATTTATTCGTGATCATGTGGCAAATGGCAATATAGATATTTTATTTATTGACACTCAAAATCAGTTGGCAGATATCTTCATAAAAGCCTTACCTGAAGAGAGATTTATGTCTCTTAGAAGGGAATTAGGCATGTGTAATTTGTGATAGAATTGTCTGAAAATAACTGAAATAATAATCATTTCAGAATTTTAATTATTCTCTCTCCTGAAATTAAGCTAAATCCTTAAAAATCGCTTGCGTCATAAAAATCTATGACGGTTCAGTATTTTAAAACTGTTTATTCTTCTCGAACATGTCACCTTTGTCGTTTTCTGCATTTATGGCTCGATCTCCTCAAAAGGCGCTTTAACTTTATTTTCATATAACCCAAATTCTGCGTCGTAACGATTCATCTTTCTCTCTCATTTCTTTCGACTCACCTGAGATGATAAACCCTATCTACTCTGGCATCGACTTCGTGCGATTTCAAAGAATCCATTCCTTGTCGCTCAAAATTTCTTGAGGGTTTTTGCTCCAATCCTCTTCTCAATCACCCAGAACCTCTTCCTGCCCAAAACCATGGCCGTTTCTGGAGCTTCCAACGTCATTGGGGGCTACAGCATTGCCTTCCTCACAGCAGAACAACAAGAAAGGTTCGCTTTTGTGAAGACGAAGTTGTGTGGAACAAAGCTGTTGATATAGCAGATTTAGAGAAGAATGGAATGCATAGTATTGTGGCCACATTGCAGAGGATGAAGTGGATGCAGATGGTAACTTTCTCTGAGGCAAGTTATCCCGAGTTGGTAAAATCTTTTTATGTCTATCTGAAAGTTGAAGAAGATGGGTCCTTGACATCCATGGTCAAAGGAACCCAGATTCGTATCTCATATGATCTGTTGGAATCCTTGTTTGGTGTGTCTACCACCGGTCACAAAGGGGTAAACACTGTTGATATTAATGTTAAGGGTTTAGGTATCGTCGGCACTGAATACAAATTGAAAGATGGTAAAATTGATATAAATCAGTTGAATAGATTCAATAGGATCCTTCACTTGTAGTTTGCTAGATCTTGGTCCCTAGAAGCGCAACTTTTTCTTCTTGCACCAAGGCAGATTCTGATATAATGTTTTGGGCCATCCAGAACCAAAGTGTAAATATGGCAAAAATATCTTTACGAGGATAAGAAAAACAAGTTCAATGTCTCTCTTCCCTATGCTCATCTTTTGACAAAGATTTTCCAGTACCACGGCATCAATCTAAGTGGTGAGATCTCTAAGAAAATGGGGCATGCAATTAAGTGCCAAAATTTGAAGAAAAGTGGATTCTCACTGGTTTCTGGAGTTTGGACAAAGACCTCAGTGGCTGAGGGTGAGGCCATTGTTGGCGAAGCCCAAGAAGTCCGAGAAGAGGCAGCAGTAGCAGCACCAGAAGCTCAATTTGTGCAAGAAGATGCCAGGGCAGAAGTGTCATCAATTTAAGAGCATCAAGAAATGGTCAGGGAAGATATTCCAGTGATTCAGGAGGAACAAGTAGCAGCAGCAGCAGCAGCAAAGGTCCAAGGAAATGCAGTAGAGATCAGAGTTGAAGACTCAGTGGTCAACAGTAGCAGAATTGAGGACATTCCTCCAGAGCACATTGAGCCCGTTGGGCAAATTTCAGAGGTTGTCTCTCCCTCCTCCGTGGTAGCATCAATACTTTGGGATGTGCTTGACTGTATTACCTACACTCAAGGGGAGCCAATTATCAAGTGTCATCAAGAAGCTGAAGTTGTGGCACCAGGCCACATTCAAGATGTTTTTATGCAGGATGCTCCTATTGAGGGGGAGCAGTCAATTGCAAAGGAAGTTGCACCTTAGGGGGAGCACACTGCTAGTGCCCCTATTAATAATCAGTTTCAAGAAGGAGTTTTGGAAAGTGCCTCAGATGAAGAGGCAAATGTTAATTCTGTGGAGCCCGTTGCTAGGGCAAGTGACAAAGGAAAAGGAGTGGCTCCTGAGATCCCTTTACTCACCAGGAAGCCACATAAGAGGCTGAAGAAGAGCAAACTGAAGATCAACATGAAGCCTATTGTTGAAAGATTGGATGAACAAGGGAAGATTCTCTGCTCAGTGCGATCAGATATTGCATCTATCATCATAAGCCAGAGTATGACAGCTAAGGAGATGGGAATGGTCAGAAATGCAGTCAGATGAGTGTGAAGTGAGCTCATTAGAATTAAGGAGTCTATAGCTGCACTTGCAGATTTGGTGAGAGCACAGTCCACAAATGCCCCTCCTGCTCCTCCTCTTGCAGCACTTGTTAGCAGCTCAGGACCATCTGGGCCAAGGCAAGAGAATGTTGGGCCGTCAGGGCCATCAGTTATTGTAGAAGATCGGCCATCAGGGCAAATTTCTGAAGAACCAGCAGGGCCATCTGGGCCAACAGTTGTTGAAGAGATAGTAGCTCCAGTGCAAGATAATGTTGAAGCTATCAAGACTGGGCCACCAGGGCCTGCAGAGGATGTTTCCGGGCCCACCAGGCATGTGGTTTCCGAGGCTGAAACATCAAGAGTAGAAGCACCGACTGTAGCTCCAGAAGCCCCTGTTCCTTCTCCTCTTCAAACTTCAGCCCCTCCTTCACCACCATCTTCATCCACAGCTCCTCCAACACCTATCACCTTCAAACAACCCATGCATCGCACCATCTCATCTCCAACACCATTTCCTTCTGAATCCTCCTCATCTCGTGCCACCTCCACATCCATTCCTCCACCTTCTCCTATCATTGAAAACCCTCCAGCCTCCTCCTCAGTTGGAGCCTCATCCTCTTCTGGTCCTTCTTCAGCTGGACCATCCATCATACCTCCTCCTACCCATCAATCATTTCTTCATCCTCCTACTCCTCCCTCCTTTGTTACCTTTTATACCTGAAGGTGCACAACTTGAAGGTCCCTTTCTCAAAAAATTCAAGGATGAGTTGGAAATTACCACAATCCGCTCAGTTCTGGAAGTTGGTTCTCATGTCCACAGAACTCGCTCTCCTAGTCCTATTTGTAAAAAGAGGAAACTCTCCAACACTCTTGCTCTTCCCACCGAACCAAAATTTCCTCCTCTCTGGTTCTCCCTCACCGTTGAGAATCGAAGAAAACCCATCTATTGTGAATATCTCCAAAAATGTATCCTTGCCACCATTTTCGATGTTCTTTATCTTAATCTAACTAATCATCTCAATGTTGTTCTTCCCTATTGCCACATCTCCAAAGCTGATCAATCTAAAATCATCCAAATGGTTGAATGCAAATCTAAAGATCAGTGGGCCAAGGGGCACAAGGCTCTCTACAGGAAGTTTCTACTTGCAAAATCCGATCGGTTTCCACCCCAGGATCACCCACTCACTCTCTCTAAGTGGCTTGTCATTCATCACAAGTCTATCTGGGCGCCCTTCATTCAAAAGGAAGTAAAACTCATCCAGTACTTCCAGCTCTTCAATGACTATAGTTATCTCCACAATTTGCCTGAAGTTTAGTTGGGTCAATTCCAAGGAGCCATTGCTTTTCTTAAAGTTGAAAGTCCAGTTAACTGTTCTTTAAAAGTGGATTTCGCTACCCTGAAAATACCAGAAATTGTGTTTCTCCCAAAACTGCATTCCTTGGTCATGGACTCATAAGTTGGTCCTGTTATCTTTGAGAGATTTGCTCGCGTAATGGGAAGGATCTCAGCTCAGCATGGTCGTCTCCCCTCCTTCCAAAGATTCTTCTTCTGGGAATTTCACCTAGGCCATATCACTTCTGAGGTTCTTGCCCCTCTTCTATCTGAAAGTGAAAGGCTATCTCCCATTGATTAGGAAAAACATTACAACCTGTCTGCCCTTCAGCTGGCAACTTTGAACAACTCTTTGTTTAAGGCAGGCAAGCCTTCTCTCTCGGCTGAAGCCTTTTTAGACTTGAATTCCATCAATCTGGTTCAAGAGCCCTATGCTCATTGGGTAGAGCAGTACAAACTTTTTGTGGCATTGAAGAAAGATCTCCTACAGCATTAGATCCACTACCCTATCAAGATCAACCAGTTTCTTCGGTTTGCCAGTTTTGGCTCTTTCACTACCTTCAAGGTCTCTCTTAGCAACGATGAATATGGCACCTTTATAGATGCTCAGCCCCAACTTTATATCAAAAGAATGCTTCCTGACATGGGGTCATCTTATTCTATCACTTTTAGGACTTTTCAAGTCTATTTTGAGGAGCAAGAATGCAAGGGTTTGCCCATTATACAACGGCATGTCTCTCTTCTATCTCCTGCTTTCTACCTCCCTATACCCCCACAATATAAATAGAATAGTTCTTTGATCTCACTTATCTTTTCTCTTTCTGTCTTTGTCTCATTGCTTTATCTTTTTACTTAATGACAAAAAGGAGGAGAAATAAAAATATCATACTTCTAAAATACATATAAAGGGGGAAATTGAATTCTTTATTTAATTCTCTTTATTTTTACAAGCAAAGTTACTTAGGTTTTATTTCAGAACTATCTGTATCCTTGTTATGTTATGTCATCACCAAAAAGGGGGAGATTGATGATCAGCTCATCCCCATATAATTTCATGAATTATATATCTATTTTGGTGATTAACAAAACTTCAATTAAGTGTTATCTAACAAGTTTCATAAAGCTTAGGCACAAGAAGTAAATCAGGCGAAATAAAGCAACTATGTAAGTATTTCTTACATTGAAATATTTAAAGTTCAAAGCATGAACTTTGACTAAGTACACATCGACTCGCTTTGAAAGCATAATGATTTCCATCATAGCATAACGATTTCATAAGTTATATTAACGACTGCATAGCATAAGGATTTCATAAATGCCATATCGATTTTGTGCTTATAACGATTTGCACACACATCGACTTGTTAAGTGAGTACAACGATTTGCACTCACAACGACTTGTTAAGTGAGTATAACGATTTGCACTCACAACGACTTGTTAAGTGAGTATGCACTCACAATGACTTGGTCGCCGTAACGATTCGATGAGTTACACAATGACTCGATCGTCGTAACGACTTGATAAGTTACACAACAACTCGATCATCGTAACGACTCGATATGTTACATAACGACTCGGTTTGGTCATAACGATTCGTTTACATCGATTTACTTATAATGATTTGGTCATAACAATTCATTCACATAAATTTGTTTATAACAATCCATTCACATCGACTTGTTTATAATGATTTGGTTATAACAACTTGTTCATAATGGTTTGCTTATATTCTTATAACAATTTGTTTACAACCATTTGGTTATAACGACTTGTTCATAATGGTTTGCTTATATTCTCAAAACGATTTGTTTACAACGATTTGGTTATAACGACTTGTTCATAATGGTTTGCTTATGTTCTCATAACAATTTGTCTCTACAACGATTTGGTTATGACTGTATAACTATTTATGTTCACATCGATTTACTTACTCATGTGCAACGATCTACATAAACATCGACTCATTCACTCAATGGTTTCAAAAGTCATACTCAAAACGATTTCATTGCAACGACTTGTTATTTAAACATATTTCAAATATTTTTGAAAGTCAAAGTCTTCCCTCGCTTTTCTCCGATATCCATGCATTTATTATGACTGAACATTTCACTGCACAATGCATGCTCAGATATCTTCTATTCCTATGCTTATATTGGAAACATCTTTTTAAAAAGTAGAATGGTATTTTTATTTTGATGTCTATTCATTCTAACGTTGACTGACAAATAGAGACAGTGTAGCTGTCTATCATTCAACATTTATTATGTGCAGGTCTCTGACAGCACAACCATTTACAACGTTGAACAAAATGAAAGATAAAGGATATCTAGAAGGATCTTCCATTTGCATGCATGGAACGTAAAGGACCATTGATTAGAAAGTCTACAATACCATGCAGTCTAACGTATACCAGAGCTTAGAGACAACATATACTTCAACGACTACTTTTCAAAGGACAATATATATTAAAGAACTGAAGACTCCAAAAGACAACTGAGAATACACGAAAGTAATTCTTTTTGAGCCTTCATTAGAGAATTTGTCGAGCACCAGAAAAGAGCCAAGCCTCATTCCATCGCTCAAGCTCTTAGCTCTCTGTGTCTAGTGTAAATCCTTGAGAGAGCGTTTGTGTACTGAGAGAGTTCCTCTTTGTAGATCTCCTTCTCTCAGTTCTTGCTTCAAATCAAGCACTGTTCTATTAGCTTCATCTATGGGCTTGTCCTTCTCTTCAACACTTTGTTGTGTTGTTCCTCTTCTAGGTTGAAGAGAGGACCTGTAGTTGATAGGTGGTTGCGTTCCCTTCGAATAGAAGGAAGACCTGAGGTTCAGGGTGTATTGTACCTCTTCTGGTTGAGAAGAGAAGGCCAACTATGGCTGGATGTGTAAGTGTTCTTTAGGGGGACTGTACCCTTAGGTAGTGGTATCCTGAGTTGTTGCTCCGGGAGTGGACGTAGGACTCCTGTGGAGAGGAGGTCCGAACCAAGATAAAAATCCTTATGCAGTGTGCTTGCCTCTATGTGCTTGTTATCTTCCATACTACTAACACTAACAATCGATCGTACTCTCTTGTGTTGATCATTTTTGTTGGCAGGTTTAGATAATCGAATTTTAAAGAATCCCATTCACCCCCCTTTGGGCTTGCTAGCTGGGCAACAGAAAGCACTTAACATGATGACATGACATGAAACTATGCACTTAACTAATCATGGTTTACAAGATTTTGAGATAACAAATTATCATTTTAATCAAGCTAGAATAGTAATAAGAGCGAATCATAAGTTTCATGAATGATCATATCATTAAGAAAGCAATTAGAATAATATTCATGTAATTAAGGCTTTTTAAATGGCTTAAATAATTTTAAGCCATTAAATAGATATCATGTAATGATCAGACCCAAGATATGCAAATGACACACTAGATACCATGTTAAACAGACCTCGGGTATGCCTTGAAATATGCGTCCAACACAGTGGATGCACTTCGGAACACATTGCATAGTGAAAACCAGCGAAACGGGGAAAAGTCAAAATCGCGTCCAATAGGGTGGCCGCCTTCATGCTTGAAATGTGTCGGGGCCCTCGAACGCGTCTACAGAAAATCATTAAAAAAAACTTGGGCAAGAAAAACCTCTGAAACGCGTCGGGGGAAACCGCCGCGGTTCAGACCGGTCCGGACTCCCAGGCGGCGCGCAGACCCACGCGGGCCGTTGACGGGTCAACGCCTTAAACGTATCGGGGTCTTTGGACGCCTTTCATATGGTCGCATCACCCAGCAGCGTTGCAATACTAGATGCTTGAAACGCGTCCTCAGGACTGAACGCGTTTTGAGCAGCAGACCGAAAACGCAGAAAACTCTGAAACACAGGGGTTCGATCCATGCAATGCCTATATCATCTAAACTAGGGCTTTTCGGAGAAAAGTATCAACATGAAATTTGTTGGGAACATGGAATAGGTGCGAACTATGATTTTTAAATAATTTAAAATGGCATCGAGATGCATGATAAATTGACTTAAACAAGAAAAGTCCCTAACAGGCGCGACTTTGGAAAAACGCCTATAATCCAAAATCTACTCATTGGAATTTGATGAAACCATCTGGACATAAAACTAGACTTGATGCTCTACACATTGCTATAAGATTTGTTAAGGTTTGGCCTGAGAAAACCTACCTTCTAGGTTAATGAAGTCTCATTCTTCAGAAATCTCTTGTTCAGACCACTATTTGAAGAATGCCTAATACTCCATGCATACCGCATGGAAATTGTGCATTCTACTTGGGTTAGGAAGCGACTTGACCCTCTTTCCAGGTGTACAAGTCTTGCAAAGTTTGGTTACGGTTTGACTCACCTTTGGTCGACCACAAGAAGGGTTGTCTGCACAGGTTGAAGCAGAACACTGCAGGGAAGAATCTCCGAGTTGGGGCAGTTTCCTCCTCCCTTTGATGCTCAAGACCAGCCTTCCATGACCCCAACAATGTATATTTTTGTCCCCTAGGGTTTGGTGGAGAGTATTTAAGCAACCATGGTGTTTTAGGAGTCCTATTGTGACAAGGAAACTAGGGTTGCGGTTTTGACATATCACTTTCCTAATTTGAGGACTTCTTCCTCCATTAGAGTGTGTAAGGCTTTACGAAACCTCCCACCATATTTAAGCACGAATTTGGGTTGCCAAGAATGCATGTTCTCATCCCAATTCAACTCTAATTGCCTCTTTCTAATTTCAGCTTATTTAAGCTATGAATTTCCTTGTATTTTCTTGCATCATTTGATTTTTGGGCCAAATGTTGTCCATTGGCCCAATTATGATATTGGGTCATTAATATATAATGTTCGAAGTCTCTCCAACATTTTTATTTAATTTATGATTGCGTCGTATTTCCATGTTAACGGTTTTCCAACTTGTTTCCTTATTTGGATAATCGGTCACCATGTGATGTACACTTGGTTAATTGGATTTTTTGTTGCATGAATTTCTTCGTGGAACACTTAGGAATAATGTGTGGGGTTGATTTTTACGGAATTTTCCGATGTGTTTTATCACATACGATAATGATACGTATGTTTTAAATACTCTGATATTATGGAAATTATTTATTTCCATTTATTTGAATTTTTATGTAATCAAACTTTCCGGGGTGCTACAAGCTAGCTCGTCCATTCGAATTTTCTGCAGCTCTTAGCTCTCTGTGAGAACATTGCATTTGCCTTTGAGAGCTTGCGTTGATCTGAGAGAGAGAGTCCATCTGTGATATTCTTGTGTCTCTCAGACTTCGCCTCAGATCAAGCATTGTCTATAAGCTTGGTCTTGGGGCCTATCTCTTTCAACTCATTTCCTGTTTGTTTTCCTCTTTGGGTGTGAAGAGAAGACCTGTTGCATCAGGTGGAGTGATCCCTCTTCTGGTAGAGAAGAGAAGGCCAGCTGTTGCTAGATGTGCAAGTGTCCTTAAGATGGACTGTACCCTTGTTTAGTGGAATCCCAAGTGGTTGCTTGGGGACTGGACGTAGGACTCCTTGGGATAGGAGATCCGAACCAGGATAAAATTTCTTGTTGTCTATGTGATTGTTCTTGTTGTTTTGATTAACACTAACTCTAACCATCGATCTTAGTATTGTCTGTCAAGTGTGTTTATTTATAGGAATTTTCAAAAGAAGAATTTTTTAGCAATCCATTCACCCCCCCTTTGGGCTTGGAAAAACCTATGAAATTGGAGACATGGTAAGAAAAATACTAAGATCCCTACCAACCTCATGGAGTCCAAAGGTTATAGCTATAGAAGAAGCCAACGACTTTAGGAGAATGTCACTTGAAAAGCTCATTGGGTAAAGACTTCAAAAGATCTGAAGGAAAAGAAGTCAAGAGACCTGAACCTATATGCTACGAGTCAAAAAGCCTGGTCACATCAAAGCCGAGTGTCCAGAATTAAAGAAAACTCAGTTCAAAAAGAAGGACAACACAAAGAAATTCAAAAGGTACAAGAAGAAGGCCATGACTACTACACGGAACAATGAAAGTGACTCAGACAGTGAGTCAAGCTCCAGCGAAGAAGAAGAAGAAAAGGCCAACCTGGCTTTCATGGTAAATATTGATGATAAGGTAACTTCCGACTCATCCTTTACTTCTTGCAATGAATCAGATTCAGAGAGTTTAGAAGATGCTTTTAATGAATTATACAGTAAATATAAAGATGTCTGCAAATTGTTAAAAACAAGTAAGAAAAATTATGCATGTCTCGAAATAACAAACTTAGATCTAAAATCTAAAACTGAACAGTTACAAAAACAAATTTCAGAATTAAAAAGAAGAAATAAACTGTTATGTGAAGATAGAAAGAATAAAAATGAAAAGATATCAAACTTAAAAAATAAGGAAACCATAATCAAACTTAAAAGTGAAATTAACACACTAACAAAAGAAAATGAATATTTAATGACCACAGTTGAGAAATTCACTAATGGAAAATCCTCTTTAATATTAAAAGGAGTAAGAAGATCAGGTAGGAAAAAGTATGGCTTAGGATATACCCCACCAGACAATGAAAGAAACTGTAATTCACCCTAAAATTTATCCTACTCCAAAATTCGTAGCTGGACAAAACTCTAATTATAAAATAAATAAAAATAACAACCATAAGCCAAATAGGATAATAAACAATATTCCTTGCTGCACATACTGTAACAAATTAGGTCACACTAAAATAACATGTACAACCAAACACTTAAAATGGATTCCCAAAAGAAACTGTGAAGAAGCTAACCAACCAGGACACAAAAGAACTTGGGTACCTAAATCTCATTCATTTATTGCAGGGAAGCCTTAGAGCATCAAAGTGGTACCTGGACAACGGGTGCTCATGGCATATGACAGGTAACAAGAAATTGTTCTCTCATATCAAAAGTGAAGAAGGTACAATAACCTATGGCGATAATGGAAAAGGGTCAGTAATTGGTTGTGGATCTATTGGAAGTCGAGATCGAATCTTTATAGAAGATGTTTTATGCGTCAAAGGACTCAAGCACAACCTAATCAGCATCAGTCAGCTGTGCGACAAGGGTCACCAGATCAAGTTTCAGGAATCTAATTGTTTGATTATCAAGGATGGTGCAACTGTCTTCGAAGCCAGTAGAGAAAAGAATTTGTATGTATTACATCTAGAAGAATTAAAGGATCAAGACATCTGTCTAGCAGCAAGTAAAGAGCAGAATGCTGAACTGTGGCATAGAGGTTAGGTTACTACAGCTTGGATGGAATAAGAAAACTCATTAAACATGATCTAGTAGAAGGTCTGCCGAAGATTATCTCAAAATTAGACAGCATCTGTGAGCCATGTGCAAAAGGAAAGCATGCAAAATCCTCTTTCAAGTCCAAGACAGTAGTCACTACCTCCAAACCACTAGAATTGCTACATATGGATCTATTTGGACCAATGAGAACTACCAGCCTGGGAGGAAAGAACTTTGGATTTGTCATAGTTGATGATTATTCAAGATTTACATGGGTATCATTTTTAGAGCATAAATATGACACATTTGAATGTTTTGTGAAGTTTAGTAAAGTAGTTCAAAAGGATAAGAAGTTCAGCATCATCAGTATCCGTTCAGATCATGGAGGAGAATTCCAAAACGACATATTTGCATAATTCTGTAATGATCAAGTCATAGAACATAATTTCTCAGCACCTAGAACACCACAACAAAATGGAGTAGCTGAGAGGAAGAATAGAACCTTATTGGATATGGCCAAAACAATTCTATCTGAATACAACCTTCCAAGATACTTCTGGGCAGAAGCTATAAATACAACATGTTACATTATAAATAGAGTAATGATCAGGCCAATTCTGAAGAAGACTGCATATGAGCTGTACAAGGAAAGAAAGCCCAAGATCAGTCATCTCAGAATGTTTGGATGTCCATGCTTCATTCACAACAATGGTAAGAGAGAAATAGGTAAGCTGGATCCCAAATCCGATGAAGGGATCTTTATGAGGTACACTTCTTAACCTAAATGGTATAGAGTTTTTAATAAAAGAAGTTTACTGATAGAACAAACCGTTCATATTATTTTTGATGAAACTAACCCTTCCTTGAGAAAGGAATCTGAAAGTGATGATGAAGATACTGATAAACTTACCCAGAAGCTGAAAGAATCTACCATCAAGGATGGCGAAAATCCACCCTCGGAAGAATTACAATAGAAGGACATTATCCATGATGATCTTCCAAAGGAATGGAAGTACAAAAAGGATCACCCTATTGATAACATCATTGGAGATCCATCAGTTGGGGTAAGAATAAGAGGTAATATAATTTCATGTGATTATTTAGCTTTTGTATCTTAAATAGAGCCGAAGATAGTCAATGAAGCACTGGCTGATGAATCTTGTATTCTAGCCATGCAAGATGAACTTAATCAGTTGAGGAGAAATCAAGTTTGGTCCCTTGTTCTGAGACCATCAGATCATCCTGTGATTGGCACCAAATGGGTATTCAGAAACAAATTGGATGAAGCTAATGTTATCACTAGAAACAATGCCAGATTGGTTGCTCAAGGCTATTCCCAAGAGGAAGGTATAGACTTTGATGAAACCTATGCACCAGTGGCTAGATTAGAGGCTATTCGAATATTACTTGCATATGCATCTGCATTAGATTTAAAACTTTTTTAAATGGATGTTAAGTCTACATTTTTGAATGTCTATATAAAGAAGTAAGTCTATGTGGAACAGCCTCCTGGTTTTGATGATTTAGATTTTCCAAATCATGTTTTTAAATTGCACAAAGCATTATATGGTTTAAAACAAGCACCTAGAGCATGATATGAAAGACTTAGTGCATTCTTACTAAATCATGGCTTTATTAGAGGACAGGTAGATAGCACATTGTTTATTAAATCAAAAGTCAAAAATATATTACTTGTGCAAATTTATGTCGATGATACTATATTCGGATCTACTGATGAATCCCTGTGCAAGTATTTTAAGAAGCTCATGCAGGGAGAATTTGAGATGAGTATAATGGGAGAGCTCAACTATTTCCTTGGATTACAAATCAAGCAAAGCAATGAAGGTACACATATTTGTCAAGCAAAATACACCAAGGAATTATTAAGAAATTCATATTTGATAATGTTGAACCACTGTCCACTCCAATGAGCACATCCACCAGGTTAGACAGTGATAAGGAAGGTAAGAAAGTTGATCAGAAACATTATAGAGGTATGATAGGGTAATTAGTTTACTTGACAGCTAGTAGACCAGATATTTTATTTATTGTATGTATGTGTGCAAGATATCAGTCTGATCCTAAGGAATCTCATTTAATATCTGTTAAAAGGATTTTTAGATATTTAGCTAAAACTCGTGACCTAGGACTATGGTATCCTAAATCTTGTGAAATAAGTTTAGTTGGATATTCTGATGCTGACTATGCTAGATGCAAAGTAGATAGAAAAAGCACCGGTGGTGGTTGTCAATTTCTTGCAAGATGCTTGATTTTGTGGTCTTCAAAGAAGCAAAATTCAGTAGCACTATCAACAGCTGAACTGAATATGTAGTTGCTGGGAGCTGTTGCACTCAACTCTTATGGATCAAACAACAGCTTGAAGACTATGGACTGCACATCAAGACCATCCTGTTGCTGTGTGACAACACAAGTGCAATAAATCTGACGAAAAATCTAGTACAACACTCTCGGATGAAACATTTAGAGGTTAGATATCATTTTATTAGAGATTATGTAGCTAATGGTAATATTAATATTTCATTTGTAGATACTCAAAATTAGTTAGCAGATATCTTTACAAAAGCCTTACCTGAAGAGAGATTTACGTCTCTTAGAAAGGAGCTAGGCATGTGCAATTTGTAACAGATATATCTGTAAGTAACTAAAATAAAAAAATAAATTTCAAGATAAGACTTATCTTTCCCCGCTAGATTTAAGTAAATCCATTCTACTTGCGTTATCTTCTCCTATTTTGTCGTTATCCGCATTTATTGCTCCGTCATTTCAAAAAGCGCCTTTATGTCCCTCCGTTACGACCATAATCCTTCCCTCACCAATTCTCTCTCTCTCTCTCTCTCTCTCTCTCTCTCTCTCTCTCTCTCTCTCTCTCTCTCTCTCTCTCTCACCTCAATCGACTTGAAAGCCTGTGAAACCCTCATCCACTTCGGCAAAGCTATCTGTGCTTTCGAAGAAGTCATACCTTCTTGCTCAAATTTCTTGAGGGGTTATGTTTCTCCTTCTCCCACAATCCTCCAGAACCTTACCTTGCGTGATTCCATGGGCGCTTCTAGGAGCTCCGATAGTGTTGGTGGTTACAGTGTTGCCTTCCTTACAGCCGATTAACAGGAGAGATTTTCACCCGTGAAGACCAAGCTCTGTGGAAACAAGGCATTGGATCTAGCAGACCTGGGGAAGCATGGGATGCACAGTATGGTTGAAGCCCTTTAGAGGTTGAAATAGACAGGGATTTGCATAGTCTCAGAACCAAGCTATCCACATCTGGCGAAGGCTTTCAACACTTGTTTGAAGACAAAGGAAGACGGCTCACTCACCTCCACAGTAAAAGGTACATCTATTCACATTACTCATGATCTATTGGAGAGGCTGTTTGGGGTGTCCATAGTTGGGCACTATTTGGTTGAATCAGTTGACATTCATGCAAAGGGGTTAGGGATCATCGGAACTGAATAAAAACTGAAGGATGGAAAGATAGATATCAATCAGTTCAACGCCTTCAATAGGATTCTGCATTTCATTGATTGTCAGATTTTGGTACCCAGAAGTGCAACCTTTTCATCATGTACCAAGGGAGATGCAGACATGATGTTCTAGGCCATTCAGAAGCAAGACATCAATATGGCTTAAGTAATTATTGAAAGAATGAAGTCTGCTGCAGAAGCTATTTGGGATAGGAAGAACAAGCTAGCAATTTCCCTTCCCTATGCTCATTTACTAACCAGGATTTTCAGTCACCTGAATATTGATTTGAAGGGATAATTAATAGAAAAAATGGGTCAGCCAATCAGATCAAAGAACTTGAAGAAGAGTGGATTTTCCCTCATTGGAAATGTATGGACTAAGACTTCAGTGGCAGAGAGTGAAGCTATCATTGGAGAAGTCTCTGAAGAACCTCCAATTCTAGAAGAAGAAGCAGCAGTCAGAGAAGAGGAGCCTCCTGCTCCTGCAAGAAGGATTGAGGACATTACACCTGAACACATTGAGCCCATTGGGCAATCTATTGAAGAAATTGCTGAAGGTACTGCTCAGTTTGAGGGGGAGCTTGAAGATATTCATATAGAAGAAACCCCTAATATTCCTGAAGAAGAAACTACACTGAAGGAGAGCCATGAAGATACAGTTGCAGAAGATGTGGCACCAGGCCACACTGAAGTTGTTCAGATGGAAGATGCTCCAGCTCAGGGGGAGCTTGAGATTCAAGAAGATCCAAAGATTTAGGGGGAGCACACTGCCTGTGCCCCTACATACCAGTTTCAAGAAGGTATTGTTGAGAGCACCTCAGAAGAAGATGTTGAGCCAACTGTTGTCTCAAGAATAAGAGGTAAAGGAGTTGCTCCTGAAGTCCCCTTGCTCACCAGGAAGGCACACCATAGATCCAAGAAAAAGAAGATTTATGTGCACATAAAGCCAGTCATTAATAGACTGAATGCACATGGGGAGATTTTGTGCTCTTTGCAATCAGAAGTAACATCCATCTTTCTTAGTCAGAGCACTGAAGCCAAGGAGATTGGAGAAGTTAAATCTGAGCTCCAGGAGATGAGAAATGAGTTGGGTAGCCTGAAGAACATGATTACTGATTTATCAAAATTTTTGAGGATGCATCTGTCAGCTCCTGCCCCCCTACTCCCACTCAGTCTATGCCAGAGGTTAGTGCAAGGCTATCAGGGCCATTTGTTGAAGAGTTAGGGCCTTCAGGGCCATTTGTTGAAGAATCAGGGCCACCAGGACCATCTACAGAGGAAGTTAGGACATCAGGGCCAAGTGCAGTTGAAGATATCAGTACTGGGCCATCCCGGCCATCCAAGCCAGTGGAATTACTGGCAGGGCTAACCGGGCCTCAAGTGTTTGTAGAGGAAGCTATTGTGCCCCCAAAGTCTTATGAATCCCCCAGTCTTCACACCTCAGCCCCTTCCTCTCCACCCACATCCTTCACTGCCCCTCTTGCACATGAAACCTTCAAGAAACCACTTCCTAAACACATATCTTCTCCTACCCCTTTCCCTATTGCCACCTCTTCTTCACCTCCTCCTTCTTCTTCCCCTTCTCATCCCACCTCTGAGGCACCTCCAGCCTCATCATCCTCTGCTGGTCCTTCTTCAGCAGGTCCCTCATCTGCTGGACCATCCACCCAACCTCCTACTTCCACTTTTGGTTCCTTCCATCTACCTACTCCACCCTCCTTTATCACCATCATTCCAGAAGCAGCTAGTGTCATTCCTCATTCTATGCATGACATCAAGGATGAGTTTGAAGAAGCCATCCTCCGCACAGTTCTTGATGTTTCTACTCACATTCACAGGACTGATTCCCAACCTTCCTCCAGTCCTGCTTCTAAGAAAAGAAAGACCTCTTCAGCTCTAGTTTTCCCCTCCAATCAAACTCTCTTTCCTCCTCTATGGCATTCTCTTTCAGTTGTCAACAGAAGAAGAACCCTCTATGCTGAATATCTCCAAAAATGCACTTTTGCAGCCACTTTTTGTCTTCCTTACCTTAACCTTTCTGAACATCTTAAGATTATTCTTCCTACTTCGGGTCTTCCCAAAGCTGAACAAGCCAAAATCCTATCCACTGTTGAGTCCCATACTGAGGATCAGTGGGCCAGGGCCAACAAAGCACTCTACAGAAAATTTGAGGTTGCCAGGATCAACATCTTTCCACCCAAAGATCACCCACTCACCTTATCTGAGTGGTTTGTTTGCCAGCACAGAGATTCTTGGGGTCCATTCATTCAGAAAGAGATCAAATTCATCAGGCACTTCCAAATGTACCAAGATTATTATTTTGTCAATCGTCTGCCAGAGGTCCAGCTTGGTCAATTCAGAGGAGCCATAGCTCTACTCCGCACAGAGAATCCGGTCAACACTCCCCTTTAGGTTGATTTTGCAACCTTGAAGATGCCAGAAGTTGCCTTTCTCCCCAAGCTTCATTTTCTCTTTATGGAATATGAAGTGGGTCCTATCATTTTTGAGAGATTTTCTAGAGTCATGGCCAGGATATTCGTTCAGAAGGGAACTCCTCTTGCCTTTCATAGATTCATCTTCAGAGAATATCAAAGAGGATTCATCAAGTAATCAGTCTTAGCACCTATCCCCTCAGAGTCTGAAATATTTGACAACTCTGAATGGTGCAAAGCTTATCCTGAAACAGCCATCCAACTTGAGCAACTGAATTCCTCCCTGCACAAGACAATTTAGTTGATTCTAACTCCAGAGAAATTCATGGACCTTAACTCCATCAATTTGGTTTCAGATTTCTACTCTATCTGGATTGACAGGTACAAGATCTTTATTGCCTTGAAGAAGGATTTGCTTGATCACAAGCTCCACTACCCTCTTTCAATTGACAAATTTCTTCAGCATACTAGCTTTGGAACTACTGGGCCCTACAAGTCCTCTCTTAGCAATTAGGAGTATACCTCCTTCATTGAAGAATAGAGACTACTCCACATCAAGAGGCTTAGTCTTGAGATGGGGCCATCTTATAATATTAGTTGGGGTGTTTTTAGAAATCCTTTTGAAGAGCAGGAAGTTCAAGCTTGGCAGATCATCACTCGCCACGCTTCTAGATTGCCTCTTGCTTTCTACTTGCCTACCCCCTCTAACGAATGAAATTTCATTTCTTGGCTCCATTTATCTTTGTCTATCTCCATTTTATCTTTTGT
Source organism: Colocasia esculenta (assembly GCA_014218235.1). Taxonomy (NCBI): domain Eukaryota; kingdom Viridiplantae; phylum Streptophyta; class Magnoliopsida; order Alismatales; family Araceae; genus Colocasia; species Colocasia esculenta. The sequence goes on along the minus strand of CM024753.1, from coordinate 125,116,320 downwards.
CTATATCTAGTTTTTTTTTGCTTAATGACAAAAAGGGGGAGAAATTATTCATTCTGAAATACATACCTTTAAATTAACATTTTTCGTAAAAAAAATTTATTTCAATTCCCTCTATGTATGCAATTCTCTATGTTTTGTCATCACTAAAAAGGGGGAGATTGATGATCAGTCCATCTCCATATAATTCATTATTAACTATATATATATATATACATATATATATATAGTGATTAACAAAACCTTGAAAAGTGTTTTCTAACAACATTTTCTGAAATTTATCAATAGGAAATAATTCAAGCAAAATTTGTAAGTTCTATATATTTTGTATATGTTTTATCTGAAGTACATTGCATATGTTTTGTATAAGTACACATCGACTTCCTTGATAGAACAACGATTTCATAAGTCACTTAAACAATGACTTGATTGCTACAACGATTCTCTTTCACTTAAAAACGACTTGATCGCTACAACGATTCTATTTCACTTAAACAACGACTTGGTCGCTACAACTATTTGGTCACTACAACGATTCTATTTCACTTAAACAACGACTTGATTGCTACAATGATTCTGTTTCACTTAAAAAACAACTTGGTCGCTTCAATGATTTGATCGCTACAATGATTTCATAAGTCACTTAAACGACGACTTCATAAAAACAACGATTTCTTTCACTTAAACAATGACTTGGTTGTTACAATGACTTCATAAACATCGATTTCATTGCTACAAAGATTTTTGTTGGCCCTTTTGGTACAGCAGCAAGCTAACCTAGAGGGGGGGGTGAATAGGTTTTTTTGAAATCTGAAATAGAAACTTAAACGCAGAAAATTAACACTTGAAAGTTTGGTTAGTTGAGTGTGATAGAGAGTTGTAGTGTGGAAGTAAATAAACAATCACACAAAGAACACAAGGAATTTATCCTGGTTCGGCCCTTCCCACATGGAAGTCCTACGTCTAGTCCCCAAGCAATCTCTTGGGATTTTACTAACCAAGGGTACAGTCCCCCTCAAGGAAAATACAACATCCAGCACCCCAGCTGGTCTTCCTCTCTTTCTCGGGCAAGAAGGCAGCCCACTTCTTTTACAGGTCAAGAAGCCAACCTCCTAGTACAAACCCCAGTGCGGTTCTTCTAGACTTAAACCCCCAGCTAGGTTCTACACTGAGTACAGTCCCTCAGCTGGACAGAAATCTTTCTTTAAAAAATAATGAACAAAGCTGAGAGTTGTACAAGAATGGACTCTAACCTAGAAACTCTCAGCGAAGGACTCTACACATGAATTACAATTACCACAGGGAGAGAGTGAAGAGAGGAAGGCTTGAAGGCTTCGAAAATTTCTGCTATGAAAAGATTCTCTTGATTTGGCTCGAGCTCCTCTCTTTCTTTAAGTGTATATGGAGTTGAGGTTCCTCACAGGTTGTACACTCCTTTAAGAATCTTCAGGAAAGCTCTGTTTTGTTCTTCAGCCTTGCTTCATCTTTTAGATGAGCAGCTTTGAATAGATCCATTGAAGAGATCCGTTGGAACTCTTCTAGTCGTTGCTGATCTTTCTATTCTTTTTCTTCTAACTGTCAGCCACTTGGTGGTCTTCGAGGTCTGCAAGCATAGAAGAAAGTGTTTTAGATCAAAGAGTGTTTCTGTCAAAAAGGCTCATACTTTTGTGTTTTTTGCTGTCATCCAGAAGTGGTAGGTAAGCCCTTTTTTGTCTTACAGGAGAGAAGAGATCTAGAGAGATAAAAAAAAAGATCTTCTGTCAGAAAGATAGAAGATTATGCAAATGAAATATATTTGATTTTTCACTAGATGCCAAAACATTTTGAAATATAGAAGAAATCGATGTTTAAGTGAAATCCATGTTGAAATCTATATTTTTTCAAGCGAATCGATGTTTAAGTGAAATCCATGTTGAAATCCATATTTTTTCAAGCGAATCGATGTTTAAGTGGAATCCATGTTGAAATCTATGTTTTTCAAGCAAATCGATGTTTAAGTGAAATCCATGTTGAAATCCATAATTTTTCAAGCGAATCGATGTTTAAGTGGAATCCATGTTGAAATCTATGTTTTTCAAGCGAATCGATGTTTAAGTGAAATCCATGTTTTTTCAAGCAAATCGATGTTGCAGTGAAATCCATGTTTTCAAACAAATCGATATTGCAGTGAAATCCATATTTTCAAGTAAATCGATGTTTGAGTGAAATCCATGTTTTCAAGCAAATCGATGTGGTACTTGGTGAACTGAAATCAATATATATTGAATGGACATCGATTTAGCTTTTTAGTGCAAATCACACAGCAATAATGCCATAAATTTATATTTATTAGGAAAGTATATTTAATAATATTTAATTCATCATAAGTTTTATTATCACCAAAATGTAAGGGTAAAATATAGATTGGTTCAACAATCTCCCCCTTTTTGGTGATGACAAAACTTATGAGAATTTTCTGATAAAAATACTTAAAGCATAGAAAATATAGAAAATTCACAGATAATGCATACATAGAAAATACAGAAAATTCACAGATAATGCATACTATGCATACTCTCCCCCTTTTTGTCACTAACCAAAAAGAAAGGTGTCACGCCCCTCCAATTTAGCAGCAGAATAAATCAGAGGGAGATGGGAACAACGAGTATGGTAATGTAAATTGCACATGCATACGCAAACATTAGAGCATCTAATGAACAATAATTGAAATAAACTCTTGATTTCATTATAAAATCACTAAGACTATTACAACCACTAATTCAGAGCCAATACATAGGGCTCAATGACATCATTACATTGAAAAAAAAAATCTAAAGCAATAACTACTAGACTCCATGGCACTAGGGTAACTTCATCAACTGACTCCAGGTCACTCATCACTTTGGTCCCGTCCCATCGGTACATATAACGTCATTGTCCAACTTACCTGAGACACAATAACAAATAACGAAGGGTGAGCGATAACGCCCAGTAGGACTTAAATCTCAATAGTCAAGCAAGCTTTAAGTAATTAATATATTAAAGGCATAGTAACTAATGATAGAGAGAGTCATGTAAAGTCGAGAAAGTAATAGCACAAGTATTAGGGTTCAACTAGCAAATGAATCAAGTAGAGCACGATGATAAAAGTCAAGTCACGCAATAGCAAGTAATGTCATTGTCAAGAGATAGCCAGTGACAAGTATAGCAAGAAGAAGATAGTAGATAGTCATGTAAAGAGTAAATTGCACGTTTGATTGATTCTCATCAATCGAAATAGTATAGCACTTTTGATTATCTTTCGTCAATCAAAATAGTAATGGCACTTTGGTTATCCGTAGATAGCCGAGAGAAAAATATAGCACTTTTATTGTCAATAGACAATGAGAGAGTATAGCACTTTGAATGCGATCAAGTCGCGATAGTATGCAATAACTCAAGAGAGCGAGTATCAAGTAGAGCAAGTAGAGAGTACGACAGTAGTCGCTCAATATCAATTCAATAACAGTCAGCGATAGCACAGTAATAGCACAGTACGTCTGAACTCCTTAGACTAATAGCATAACAGTCAGATGTCTAGCTAATTCAGAACATTCAGTCAGAATCGGTGCAATGCAGAACACCGTCTATAGCCCCTGCAGGTATTTTCAGGTGGCTCTCTGCCCCCAGGACTAGATTGGGGCCCCTCGGACACTCTCCGCGCCCTGAACAGTATGCATTCAAGTCAGTAGAGTCACAAGACCCATTTTAGCACTAGACAGTCATGAACAGTTCAAAACAGTAGGAGCCACACAGCTCAAGGGTACCAAGAGAGTACTAGATAAATAGACGAGAGAGACGAGATAGTAGAGTGAACGTGAATAGACGAGCGAGTAGAGTATAGATGAGATCTTATGGTCATTGCACATGAAATGTCAAGTAACGCGCAATAGTAACAGTTGCACAACACATGCGTACGGTGTTGGCAGTCAGGTGGAACACAACCTTTCCGCTGGCCTCATTATGCACAAGTCCAGAGGTCCGGTGTAACGTCTCGGGTTTTTACCGGATCCTTATCGGGTCTTCTTCCGGGTTTGTGCCTGTTGGCGTCTATAGGTGCTGACGTCAACAATGGGTTGACGTCCAGGTGGCTGGCGTCGGCTTTGTGTTGGCGGCAAGGGTGTTGCCGTCGGCAGGTCTTTGGCGTCCATCGATCTTTCCGTTAGTTATTAGTTCCTGAGTTTTGCGGAGCTAGAACTTGGCGGCATGCGATGTGGACGTCAAGTGTTGGCGGTTCAGTTGGCGGCAATGGGGGTTGACGTCAACTGATCTGGCCTGTGTTTTTAGGGGCAACCCGAGGGCTGTTTTCCCTCATCCTCTCCTCTCTTTTTCCCTCCTCTTTCACCTATGTTCTTCTCCAGCACTTCTGATTGGTGACGGGAGCACGTGGGAAGGTCGTGATGCGCGTGGCAGTGGCAGATCGGGCGGGAAATGACGGATTGGACGGCGGTTCTTGCGAGAAGCTCTTGGGGGTTCGGCGCAAATCGAGGTTTATGTGGAGTTTTTTAGCGTTTCTGAGGTAGGGACGTAAACCCTTTAGCTTCCTTGTGTGCTATTCCATGCTTGTGTGCGTGTGATTTGCGTGGAATCGAGCTTTGGGGAGGGTTTTTCTCCATGCCGGGTTTTAGGGCGTTTTGGCCGATCCATGTGTTGGATCGTGTTTTACAGGCATTGTGGTAGTGTAGTGTGATGTAGGGGAGTGTTTCCCTACATCAGATTGTGGTTTGTGGGGCAGATTTGCCCTATGTGGGGATCAACTGGAGGCTAATTCAGCTGCTGGAGGCTGATTCAGCTGCTGGAGGCTGAAGAAGTCAACGTCAAGGGATGTTGACGTTGATCTCTTCAGGGAAGAGGTAAACGGCGTGATCCTTTGCCGTTAAGCTCTTCAGGGGAGAACTAGACGGCGAGATCTGTGCCGTCAGGTTCTTTAGATAGGATATAAACGACATGATCCTTTGTCGCCGAGTTTGGGTAAACGGCCAAGCTGTGACCGTCTACTTTTCTAGACGTCTGGAGTGTTGCCGTCTACCTTTGGTTAGCGGCAGTCGATGCTGCCGTCTACTGTTTGCTTGGCAACATGTGATGCTGTCGTTTACTTCCTGGTTGGCGGCGGTCGATGCTGCTGTCTACCTGCAAATGTGTTCCCAGTATGCTGTGTGTTTCCCTTTCCGTGGTTTGAGGTGTTGACATGCGGTGTCCGCCTGTTAGCACAGTCTGCCAGGTGTAGAGAGTGTCTTTGCCTGTGCTCGCGTTGTGTTTGGCTGTGTTGTGACGTTGACACGTGGTGTCTGTCCGTTGCGCGGTACTTCAGACGTTGAGATTGTTTCCGTCTGTACTTGTGTTGGGGGTTATCGCGTGCCCGTTTCTGTTGTGTTCCTAGGCGTGGGTGCGACTCCGTCTAGATGACTAGTGTGTGGTTATCCTCTGCTAGTGAGCCAGGACGCCGAGTGCGACTCTGTTCTGTGCGTACTCCTTGTGGTGGTTTCGAGCCGGTCTCCGTGGAGCCCCTTCTCTACCGCTAGGGTCAGGCGTAGGGGGAAAACCGGTCGTGGACCAGACACGAGAGAGAGCGTCTGTAGTGTGCACACGTGGTTAGGGTTGTGAGACTCTGTGGTGCCGGGACGCCGAGCACACAGACCCTACTAGTCCTACTTTGTGAGAGTGTGTGTGAGCTTTGCTTGTGAGCTTGTTGTGTTTGCCGTGCTTGTAGTGCTGTCGAGCCTGCGAGGTTCCAGTTTTCTCAGTGCGCTTCTGAGGGAGTTGCGTACTACGCCACCAGTTCCTGTGTGTTGTATAGGCTCTGAGTGTTTACTTATTGAGCTTTCTTTCCTGCTTAGTAGTGTTGATACCGGTGGGGGTTAGTTGCCCTACTGGGTCTCTTTCCTGAGACTCACTCCCTTTTCCCCAGGTGTTCGTGTGCGGCTTTCGAGGCTGTGGAGCCTTGTCTCTCCGGTGCTGGTCTTGCTTGGCTACTGTGAGTGGTACTTTTCTTTGTACCAACTGTACTCTTGCGTTTAGCTTTGACTCTAAGTTTTTCTTGTGTTAATTGTTTTAATTTGTAGCGTGTACATTTACTTATATGTTCTCCTCAGACACTCTTTTCTTACCCTTTCGAGTTTCGGCTCGTGTGTTAGCGGGTCAGGATTCGGGTTACTGATCGGGTACCGGTAATGCGGATCTTGGAGCGTTACAGTTGGTATCAGAGCCTGGTCTGTCGAGACATATAAGGAAATGTTCCGAATAACTCATAGTGTGAAGAGTACAGTAGCAGCAACTGAACCGGAGTCGTTTTGCGTTTTGTGCGTGTGCTTGTCCTGTGTGGATTAATTTCCCTTGTTCTTAGGTGATGTCGTGTTTGGGAGGTGATTGCGTGGGTACCTTAGCAGGAGGCTAAAGATGCCCCGCCACCATAGCAGACTCGGCCTGAACCATAGGATGTACGCTATAGTTTTCGTGTTCCCCTTGGGCAGTGTAGAGTTTCGACTGGACCATGTTTTTCTTGTGTCGATAGCTCAGTAAGTTGCTCTGCGCTGTGGTGTTCTGGCACCTTGGAGAAGTTCCGGGAGGGTGTAGAGTTGTTGAGCTGTCGTTGTCGGTTGGACTGTGTGTGTTACAGTCTGCCGCGGTGTTCCCGGTCAATGTGTGTGCCCTTGGTGGTGCATCTGGCTGTTGTATGGCCAGGTTGCTTTGCGGTTGTTTCCAAGTGTCTCGGTTGCGCCGGTGGGACTTTATGTGTCCCCGTGGCTCGGATGGATTGTGTTGTTTCCTATACCCAGCATTTTTCTCCCAGATGGTGGTCTGGTGAGTGTTGTGATTGTGTCCTTGGCTGTGCTTCTTGTGGAAGCGATAGTCTTGTGTCATGATTTTCCGTCTTGTGTTTGGAAGAGACTCGTTGCGCTACGTGTCTCCTTCCTCCGCTTTCGGTGGTTGCTCAGGGTTGTGATGCTCCACGTGATATTATGTTGCTAGGGTGCGCGTTGTGGCGACCCTTGGTGGAGTTATCTTCCCTTGAGTTGTTTTGAGGTTGAGCTGGTTGCTCTCCTCGTGTCGTTATTTTTTGTGCCACCCTTGGGTCGGCTGACCTGTTCGTGCTGTGTGTCGTTGTGATAGTTCTAGGCAGCCAGTGGTAGCGGCGTAGTGGATGTTGTTGTTGTGACAACGCCCTTACGCGACACTTTTCAGTACGGCTCGATGCCCGAGCTGACACGGCAATTGTGTCCTTGCTGTGTTTAGTCTCTGTGGATATTGTTGGTCTAACTTGGTGTGGACCCGAGTTTTTGGTGGTCTCCGCTGCAGTGTTTTCTTGGTCCCGTAGTTTTGTGCCTGGGTGCTAGTTTGTGGTGGCACTGGCTTGTGTGGGTTCCCGACCTCGTGGTGTGTCTGGGGTTCGGAACGATTTGTGTTGTCGGCTCTCGACCTTGTGGAGGTCTGAGGTGGCCATGTTTGTGGTGGGACGTTGTTCTCGCCTGATTGCGTGCGATCTCGGCGGGTGTGCCGAGGGTTGCCGTCATGTTGTGGCCGACTCCGTTGGTTTTATGGGAGTCGTGCGTGTGTGTGTCACGACCTTGGTGGGAGGTTGTGGCGTTGCGGTTTTTGGTTTCTCCGTGTGTTTCTTGCTGGGTGTGCCGAGCAAGGATTATTTGGTGTGCACCTCGGCTTGTGCCTTGAAGGTCTTTTGCATGCCATTTCTTTCGGTGTTGACCTCTTTTATCGTTTGCGATGAAGATGGTTTATCCTACTCTTGTGCGCCATGGAGTTGTTGTGGTTTTTGCTCCCCGTGCGGAAGAGTTGGTATTTTGTATTTTTGCGTGCCTTTCTAGAGCAGACGTGGTGGTCGTTGTGCTCTAAATGTCGTCAGTTTTCCGTACGCTTTTCTTGTGGGTCTCTGGTGAGGAGTCCCCTTCTGTGGGCACTGTGTTGTGTTGGCCCTAGATGCAGTTGTGTGTGCTGCACTTTGAGCGTCTTTGGATGCTCTGTGTTTCGTGCTTTAAGTGTTGGAACCGGTGTGGCCTGTTATGCCCTTTTTGCTTGTGGTTCTTTTGAGCGTGGCGTGGTGAGTCTTACAGCCAGTGGCGGAGTCTCCTGTCATTCGTTTGGTGACAGTGAGGTCAATTGGCTTGCTAGTACTCGACCACGTATTGTTGACGTTGTGAGGTGCCAAGTGCTGGCTTGACTCCAAACGTCTTCTGTGTTTTGTCGCGGATTGTTGTACCGTGGAGTGAGTGGTTCTGGAGTTGTGTGGCTCCATGTGCGTTGGTGTCTCTGGTGAGACCTAGTGGTGATAGTGGATACCATTTTGCGTATTGAGATTTTCTCCGCATTTGTCTGTTGTCCTTGTCGGACCGCGAGGAAGGTCTGTGTGAGACCTAGTGGCAACAATGGACATTGTTCCGTGTGTTACGGACTATCCGCGAGTACAATGTGACTTGGGTTCTCATCACCGCGTGACTTTTTGATTTTTCTGATGACCGGTGCTAGCAGTGGCTAGTAGCGTGAGGCTATCCCCCTGAGTGTGGTGGTTGTCCCTCAGGTATTTTTCTGAGTTGTTGTCAGGCAACTGTGTGCTCTATCGGGTTTTGCTGGCGACGGAGTGAGTTACTGACCGGCGTTTCTCGCATTGTTATCGACATTTGCGCCCTCTGTCGGGTTGTGTTTTACGACAGAGTGGGTTGCTAATCTGTGGGTTCCAACGACGAGGTCGGTTGGTGACCGCAGTGTGTGACTTCTGACTAGGATGTTTTTACCTTCTGTGTGGTTGGTGCAATGTGAGTAGAGCTTCATAGAGTTGAAGTGACTGCTTACGTCAGCGCCAGTCCTGGTGTTGCGATCGGGTTCGGAGAGTTCTAAAATTCTGTGCCGATGCTTTCGATATTTGTTTTAGGAGCTGTTCTATTGCAGCGCGGCAGAGGTGGTGCCTTGTGCGTCGCGTCAGTTGAAGCCCCTCAGGGAGTTACCCGACCTACGGCTTGGAGTGTCCAACTGCGTGTGTTAGCAGTCGTTAGTAGCTCCTGCTTGCGTGTGTTAGGTGATTGAGCCTTGTGTAGACGACCGTGTCATTTCCCTCTCGTTGTTTTTGAGGTGGATGAGCGAGTCGTCACTGGACCAGGGTAGTCCAGTAGGTTGTTGGGTATTTTGGCTCCTAAGTTCGAGGCTTTAGTTTCCGCCAGTGTTGGCTATCGACCGTGGTGCATTCCATGCGTTGCCGTTTTGGGAGGTACCTTTCTTGTTGCTGCGTCGCGTGTTCTCCCGGGTGTGGTGTGTCAGTGATGACACTGGGTTGATTGTACCAGAGTTCTGTCATTTCTTGTGGATTGCTAAGTTCCGAGGTTGTGGAACAAGGCAGTCCAGCTGGTTAGTGTTGTCCAGCAGCGGTACTCGGGTGGTGTGTCGACCTAGTAACGGAAGAATGTGATGCACGTGTAGTTTTTGTACCTCTACGTTGCTTTTGGCTTCCCCTTGTGTTGCGTGAGTTTTGAGGGCAAAATTCCTTAAGGGGGGAGGGCTGTAACGTCTCGGGTTTTTACTGGATCCTTATCGGGTCTTCTTCCGGGTTTGTGCCTGTTGGCATCCATAGGTGCTGACGTCGACAGTGGGTTGACGTCCAGGTGGCTGGCGTCGGCTTTGTGTTGGCGGCAAGGGTGGTGCCGTCGGCAGGTCTTTCGCATCCATCGATCTTGCCATTAGTTATTAGTTCCTGAGTTTTGCGGAGCTAGAACTTGGCAGCATGCGATGTGGACGTCAAGTGTTGGCAGTTCAGTTGGCGGCAATGGGGGTTGACGTCAACTGATCCGGCCTGTGTTTTTAGGGGCAACCCGAGGGCTGTTTTCCCTCATCCTCTCCTCTCTTTTTCCCTCCTCTTTCACCTATGTTCTTCTCCAGCACTTCTGATTGCTGACGGGAGCACGTGGGAAGGTCGTGATGCGCGTGGCAGTGGCGGATCGGGCGGGAAATGACGGATCGGACGGCGGTTCTTGCGAGAAGCTCCTGAGGATTCGACGCGAATCGAGGTTTATGTGGAGTTTTTAAGCGTTTCTGAGGTAGGGACATAAACCCTTTAGCTTCCTTGTGTGCTATTCCATGCTTGTGTGCGTGCGATTTGCGTGGAATCGAGCTTTGGGGAGGGTTTTTCTCCATGCCAGGTTTTAGGGCGTTTTGGCCGATCCATGTGTTGGATCGTGTTTTACCGGCATTGTGGTAGTGTAGTGTGATGTAGGGGAGTGTTTCCCTACATCAGATTGTGGTTTGTGGGGCGGATTTGCCCTGTGTGGGGATCAGCTGGAGGCTGATTCAGCTGCTGGAGGCTGAAGAAGTCAACATCAAGGGATGTTGACGTTGATCTCTTCAGGGAAGAGGTAAACGGCGTGATCCTTTGCCGTTAAGCTCTTCAGAGGAGAACTAGACGACGAGATCTGTGTCGTCAAGTTCTTCAGATAGGATATAAACGGCATGATCCTTTGTCGCCGAGTTTGGGTAAACGGCCAACCTGTGACTGTCTACTTTTCTAGACGTCTGGAGTGTTTCCGTCTACCTTTTGTTAGCGGCAGTCGATGCTGCCGTCTACTGTTTGCTTGGCAACATGTGATGCTGTCGTTTACTTCCTGGTTGGCGGCGGTCGATGCTGCTGTCTACCTGCAAATGTGTTCCCAGTATGCTGTGTGTTTCCCTTTCCGTGGTTTGAGGTGTTGACATGCGGTGTCCGCCTGTTAGCACAGTCTGCCAGGTGTAGAGAGTGTCTCTGCCTGTGCTCGCGTTGTGTTTGGCTGTGTTGTGACATTGACACGTGGTGTCTGTCCGTTGCGCGGTACTTCAGACGTTGAGAGTGTTTCTGTCTATACTTGTGTTGGGGGTTACCACGTGCCCGTTTCTGTTGTGTTCCTAGGCGTGGGTGCGACTCCGTCTAGATGACTAATGTGTGGTTATCCTCTGCTAGTGAGCCAGGACGCCGAGTGCGACTCTGTCCTGTGCGTACTCCTTGTGGTGGTTTTGAGCCGGTCTCCGTGGAGCCCCTTCTCTACCGCTAGGGTCAGGCGTAGGGGGAAAACCGGTCGTGGACCAGACGCGAGAGAGAGCGTCTGTTGTGTGCACACGTGGTTAGGGTTGTGAGACTCTGTGGTGCCGGGACGCCGAGCACACAGTCCCTACTAGTCCTACTTTGTGAGAGTGTGTGTGAGCTCTTGCTTGTGAGCTTGTTGTGTTTGCTGTGCTTGTAGTGCTGTCGAGCCTGCGAGGTTCCAGTTTTCTCAGTGCGCTCCTGAGGGAGTTGCGTACTACGCCAGAGGTTCCTGTGTGTTGTACAGGCTGTGAGTGTTTACTTACTGAGCTTTCTTTCCTGCTTAGTAGTGTTGTTACCGGTTGGGGTTAGTTGCCCTACTGGGTCTCTTTCCTGAGACTCACTCCCTTTTCCCCAGGTGTTCGTGTGCGGCTTTCAAGGCTGCGAAGCCTTATCTCTCCGGTGCTGGTCTTGCTTGGCTACTGTGAGTGGTACTTTTCTTTGTACCCACTGTACTCTTGCGTTTAGCTTTAACTCTGAGTTGTTCTTGTGTTAATTGTTTTAATTTGTAGCGTGTACATTTACTTATATGTTCTCCACAAACATTCTTTTCTTATCCTTTCGAGTTTCGGCTCGTGGGTTAGTGGGTCAGGATTCGGGTTACTGGTCGGGTACCGGTAATGCGGATCTTGGATCGTTACATCCGGTGTGATTCAAGATAAGAGCGAGAGAACAATCTAAGGCCGTGCGGATCTTGCTGATCCCTAGAGTGTATCATAGCTGTTAGGGTACAACTAGCTCATTGACCATGTGGGAATCCATGGAAAGAGGAGACTTACGGAGGCCTTGAACAAGGATTCACTAGTCTGACAGAAGGAGTATCCAATGGAGAGTTCGTCCAAGTCAAGAGAGAGGGTGTATATATAGAAACAAGTGTCTGACGTTCTATAGGAATTCTAGAACAGTGGAGCATCGATAACGATATTCTCAAAACATCGCGAGTAAACATAGACAAGTTAATTTAAAATAGGGCAATTAAATACATAATTGAAATAAATTGCTAGATGTACATGTGAAAATTTTCATGTCAACTTAAGCCATATAGGATGGTTCAAGTGAGTGCAAGTGTAAGAGAGAATCATGGGCAAGATAGATCATGTGATTAACTTGAGTTAATTAAAATATATTCAATAAGTACAACTTCATTTTTTCTGTGTACATGACAGTTAATAAGACATGGGGTAACTGTATAACAATAGATCTTGCAAAAAGGTGGGTTTTCATACAAAAACTTCAAAACGCGACAGGTCTCTGTAAGTGTCGCGACAGGAACAAGTGTGAACGTGACGGGGGCTTGTAAGGGTCACGATAGGCTTGTCTGAAAAGGCAGGCAGATCACGACAGAGTCATATGAGTATCGCGACAGGTCTATCAGGTCGGTGGCCAGAACGCGACAGGGTGCCCAGTGGCGATCAGATTGCGACAGGTGCTGTGTCGTGACGGCCCTAAGAACGAGGCCTATCAGGCCATCGCGTTCTCAGGTTCCGAACCTGAGTTTGAGCGGGAAAAGGTCCAGCATGGGATTGCATGCCAATTTAACATGTTTTGACACATGGTGCTTTGAAAATTCATAACTAATTGCATAGTCGATGATAAATCATGAAATAAGTTGCAAATTGATCTAGACACACATGAGTACCTACAATAAATAGCAATTTGAAAATAGATAGAGTTTCGATATGCTTTATTCAAATCAAACAGGGAGTACAAGGCACAGTGAGCAGTTGAGATGAGAGAATTAATTCACGAAGTATGGTGGATAGAAATTAGGGCTTTTAGGGGCAAAAGATGCCTAACATGCATCAGTATCTTCAATAAAAATTTCGAGGCATGAGATAGAGTATTCAAGGAGATATGAATTAAACATGAAGGTTCGGGGTCAACAGAGTTGTAGGACTTCAAAATTCAATAAGAAAATATTGACTCGATGAAAAATTATGAAACTTGATGGTTTTGTTCTTGATGCATGGAACAATCTACAAACAAAATATTAGGATATTAGCTTGTGAGAATGCCTACCTTTACTCAATTTCCTCTTCTAGGGCTCGAACTTGAAGAACGGGGTTGAGAGCTTGAAAGGTTCTTCTCCCCATGAACTCCTCCTCCTTGGCCTCTCCTCCTGGTCCAGCAATCCCTTGGCACGAGCTAGGGCCGACCATGAGGGTTTTAGGAGGGTATTTAAGCTTCTCCTCTTTCTATTTCCTATTTGGACTATAACTCCTATTTAATTCCGAATTTCCTCTTTCCTAACCTCCTTCCAAGCTTTCCAATTCCTATTTGGGTTAGGATGGGAGTTAAACTCGTAGCCAACCTATTAGGGTAGGTTTAGGAATCCAATTCTAACTCAAACTTCATATTTAATGCATTAAATACCCATTTTCTATTTAGGTAATAATTTAGTTACAAATTTAGGGTAGTTTCCTATTATTCTTATTTTAAAAATCCCTATTATGGCCCAATAAATTTTATATGGTCCATTTAACAAATCTCATCATTTATTAGAATTTATCTTATGGGATTTCCCTTTTTAATTAGGGAATAATAGAGTTACGGATTTTATTATATTTTTCTTACTTGATTTTATTCGTGGACTATGAGAGGTCCATTGGTCCAATTTCGATAATGGGTCATCAATACCTAATGTTGGAGGTCTCTTTGACATGTTCATTTAATTTATGAGCCAGTTATATTTCCATGTTAATAGTTTTCCGACTTAGTTTCCTAATTTGGATAATTAATCATGTTGTGACGTGTGCTTGACCAATCGGATTTTTTGTTGCACAAATTTCTTCGTGGAACACTTAGGAATAATGCCTGGGGTTAAATTTATAATTTTTATGAAATTTTTAGATGTGTTTTTACACATACGATAATGGTACGTCTGTTTTCTATTATTTCATTTTAAAGAAATTTATTAATTCGAATTTTTAAAATACTGAATTTTCCGGGTTGCTACGGAAGGATCTTACCATGCATTCTCTCCCCTTTGTGAAAATTTCTTACCATTGAGGGGTTCAACAATGATTGACATTAATTAATAACTCCCCATTGGTCTGTGCTCCCCCTGAATGAGAGACTCCACCTGAATGAGACTTGGAAATAGTTGTTAGTAATACTCAAATTTTAAAATAAATTAATGACTACTCCCTCTTCAGATATGAGTTGGATGAAGAGCTGACAGTCATCAGTGCCTTGAGCATCCTTTGTTCCTGATTCTCCAAGGCTATCCTGCAAACAACTTATTCAGAAGTAGGTACCCAAATCTTTTTGGGTCCTTGATGGTTAGATGCATAAAAATATCCTTTCGGAATCCATACTAGGTGCCTTTTTGTGCAGGTGTTTACTGTGTGTCCTAATTTATTGTAATGAGAACAACAATGAATATACTTTATTTTCCAGTTCCTATTGTCTTTGTAATGTCTATTTAGAACACAATTTTTGGAAACCTTTTCTTTTGCAGGGGCCTTTTTCTGAGGCATCTTGGTTTCTTTTACAAATTTTGGTAATGTATATTTTTCAAGAATTATGACTTGTTTTCTTTTTTCAGGAGGTTTGCATCCAAGACTTTGTTTATTATTTTCAGATTCTGATCCTTTGAAGCATAGGGCTAAAGATGTTTTCCTTTTAGTTAATTTTCTAACTGATTCTTTTAATTAAAGATTTTCTTCAGTTAGAGTATTTTATTTTTCTTTTCTTCAGTTAGAGTTTTTAATTTTTCTTCTAACTCTAATTTTCATTGTTTTTGCTTTTTAATTCTTCATTCAAGAGATAATTATTATCTTTACTTTCCTTTATTTATTTTTCTAATTGTTCCATTTCGGATTTAAGATCAGAATTGGTGTTATCTAAGCAAGTGATGTTGTTTTTCAGATGTTTTTGTGACGGCCCTCGATACACCGGTACGGTCATACCGACCCACGTCGGTATAGCGAGTGCTGCCACAGTGGGACATTTACCCAAACGATACAAACAGCTGAGATACACGCGAATATACAACAGAGTAGTGGAAGTAAAAGACCAATGTCTTCATTCATTCATCATCCACATTAAACATACATGCAGTTCGCGTTTAACATAAAAGAACTAAAAATCCACATGATTTAAATTGCTGAAATTAAATACAAATATCCACACTTATACATCCTTTTCATGATACTTCTAGTACAATGTTCCAAATTTACATACTATGAAATACACAATCTCAAAGAACTCCAACAACTAGCTAGTCTCTGCGCTCGGAGTCCGTCTCCACCGTCTCCTCAAGCGGTGTCGTGTCACCAACTATACCTGTACGCCGAAGCAAGGAGTGAGTCCAAGGACTCAGCAAGCAACACTACTCATGATATACACTTATAAGTCCTAGTGGTTTCTACATGCACATTACAATTAGCCACACATAGCATGTTAGTCATTTCAAGTTGTCAACCTATCATGAAAGTTCTACAATTTTATACATAACTCATGCTTTCAGATTTCTAAAATAAACTTCACCTATCACATGGTCTCTATTCAATTTAATCATGAAACTTTAATCTTTAAAGAATCAAAACATGAGAGCTATCAACATGAACTTTTACATATATGGACGGGAAACACAACTAGCATGGATTTTACACATTTTTAAACACATACATGGACCTTTTCACATGCTTTAGGTTGTCGATTTCATATGGTTTCATGGCTGAAAACCTATGCATGAGAGCTACAATAATGCATAAAACATGTCATGTGATCAAACAATCATGTTATCTTTTGCCTGTTTTCACCAATTATCCCTAACATGGATTCTAAACATCTTTGCACATAATAACATGACGATGATAACATAAATTTACTGAATTCACATGGTTTCAGATTTGTATCACATAGGTTTCAATAACACATTTCCACATATTTGGTTTCACATTTTTATTTGCACAAGTTTTCTCTTTCACATGGTTCACTTTACACATACACATTTACATGTCACTTACACATTTACACATGGACACATACACATTACACATTTCACATTACACATTTTAGGTGCCGTGACACATAGTCCAAACCACCAAAGAAGGACATATACACATCACATTACATATTTCACATTACACATTTTAGGTGTCGTGACACATAGTCCAAACCACCAAAGAAGGACATATACACATAGACGCCATCTAGGCATTCCAATGGCGACTCTTGGACTGCGCAGACCGGGAGAACAAGTCTCCACCCTAACCAGTGGTACTTGTCCACCTCCAGGATTTCCCCCTAATGCCCTTAGGGTCACTTAACACATTGAACTTTCTCAGGGGGACTTTTCCTTGATACAGCTCCACTGCCCTCTGAAACGCGCGACATTGTTGACTGTGCATTTTCGTTGTCCAGAGTTCCTTGCACAAGCCAATATGTGCACTTCCTCTAAACTGTCTCACAAACTTAAAATCACAAAAAGGAACTAGCACAATGGTGAGAACAGGTCAT
Organism: Colocasia esculenta; assembly: GCA_014218235.1. NCBI lineage: Eukaryota > Viridiplantae > Streptophyta > Magnoliopsida > Alismatales > Araceae > Colocasia > Colocasia esculenta. The sequence continues at coordinate 125,099,789 of CM024753.1, read as the reverse complement.
TTCCACGGAGAGGCTGAATAGAACTTGAATTTAAACTACTTTGACTTGAAATCATGCTATCAGACACATTTTCACCAAAATCATATTGCATTAAATTCAATTGTGTAAACAACACCAATCAAATTCCCCACACTTGACAGATTATACTCAATGAAAGAACAAGTAGAATTGAGAACCAAAAGTTGGTATCACTGTACCCTCACAGCTCGAGGGATGAAAACAATAGACAGAAATCTTTAAAAGAAAACTTTCAAATCAATGTACCCCTGGAGCACAGGGGATGAACAGTTATTAAGAACGGAAAATAAGAACAACTAATTCGGAATCCTTGTGTTATGAAGAACAGAAAATAAGAACGAAATAGTAACTCCAAAACAAATTATGCATTCTCCTAATCCTCATGAAATCACCCCCATCCTATATCAGCTGAACTGAAGAAGAACTTGACAAAACCCCAAAAAATTATCTCAAAGTTGGTAAAAGAACCATCTCACAGTTGTAGGTCTTTCAACAGCGGAATCAGCAAGAACCCAGACAAAATTCTGAACATTCAGAATAAGAAAAGAAGGGCATCCGAACAATCACACAGTAGTAGCAAAAGACTGGAAGAACAGAAACATTCAAAATTCTGAACACAAAAGAGATGAAATAGCAAATTAGAATTGGACTGGATCGATCTCCTCTCAGTTGCTCAAACAGTAAGATAAAAAAATGGAACCCAAATTGTTAAACTCAAATCCCCCAAATAAGAACTCTCCATCTAATCCCCTTCCCACCAGCCGAAATCCTCCACAACAGTATAGACAAACAAAACAAAAAAAAATTCAGAAATGCCCAACCAACATCATAACAATTAAATGCTCAAACACTTACCGAAGAAAGAAGCTTCTAAAAAAAAGTGGGATAAACACTGAGAACTCCCCAACCAGAAATAAGAACCCTCCACTGCTCAACTCCCTCTGCTCACAGCAAGAAGCAAATCTCAAATATGGACATCTCCAAGCTCCTCTTAGCAGCAGAGCAAATTCTTAAAGACCAGAGTTCAGAAAAGTGAAGAAAAGAGCTCCTCCACTCCCCCTCCAGGATTCACAGAAGGGAAGCAACACATTTGTAGTTACTCTCCGGATGAACACAGAAGCAAGACAATACTCACAACCTCCACTGGAAGGGATCCACACAGCACAGAAGAAATGGAACTAATCGCACAGACGGAAGGCGGAAGAACACTTAATCTAACAGCTAACAACCAACTCAAATGCTTACACAAAGAACATAAGATGTGCAGAAGAAATGACCGATCAAATTAAATGAAATGGGCTAAGCAGGTGCCCCTGGATCTTTCACACAACAGTCGAATTGTCACACATTAATACTAAATGAGAACAGATGCCACACCTCGGAAGGATAGAACCCAGAACATTCCACCATCCCTGCTCTGCTAAATACAGGAGAGAAAGAACAAGAACAGTAAAGAACTACTGGAATGCGCTTATAGCAAAGAAGTAAACCAAAAACTGAAATCAAACTCCACCCCTCTCGCTCTGCTCAAACTGCTCAACAGAAGATACAAGAAAAGAAGAAACGAAAAAAAAATTCCTAAGCATCCTCCCAGCCAGCCCCAAAAACAGTAGAACTCTCCCCAACGAACTGAAAGAATAGTGAAAAAGTAAACTAAAAATGCTCAAAAATTCTAACTGGAGAGCCCCGGAGAAGAAGGCCTTGGGGTCTTCTTATAGGCGCCTTGGCTGCCTCTGCATGATCCGGATCGGCACCTCCTCGCCAGTGCACAGCTTCCACCGGGATCGCCACCTCAGCACAGCTGCTTCACACGTACACACCCCAGCTACCTACGCCTCAGCCTCCTTCATGCCTGGCGCCATCGGCACACCTGCCCAACACCATCTCATCTCGGCCGCACCAGCACAACCTCCGCCAGCGCCAGCTGCATCAGCCTCACCTCTGCATCAGATCCGCAGGTGCATGGCTCCATCGCACCCGCAGCAGGGCCAGCCACCTCAGCACAACCGGACGCCGCGCTTCACACCGCCAGCCCAGCTGGCCCTGGTTCATCGCACCAGCTCCGCGCCGCGCACAGCACCCAGCCACACATCGGCCACCTCCAGCTCTGCTTCACCTGGCCATCGTACGGCCCAGCACACACCTCCGCCAGCGCACAATCCGCCTCCATCAGCCCTGGTTCAGCACCGCCTGGGGTGCGCCTCCATCAGACCACCCAGCCCAGCACCGAGCTTCGCACATAGCCGCCTGACCAGCTGGCCTCCGCCTTCAGGTCGCTGCGCCCAGCACAGCCTTGGCGCCCGAGGTCTGGCCGCCTTCACACCCAGCCGCCTCCGGAGCTCCATCTCCAGAGGTCTTCCAGCAGCTTCTGCTGGGGGAGAATAATAAAAGTTTTAATCGGGTTAGATGGGGTTGGGTAGGGTAAAAAGTCATTTGAAATATTGAAATTGGGAGGGGTATGTGTCATGATCTGGTGAGATGAGAGAAATGGTAAAATAAATTTTAGGGGGGGGTATGTGGCATAATGGTGGTGGTAGGAAAAAAATATTTTAATGAGTGAGATATTTATAAAATTTTATTTATTAACAAATCGAAATCTCTTTAAAACAAAATTTATTTACAAAATATCTTTTATTTTTCAAAGTGAACCTAATTAGTCAATCTATGACTTATTGAATGAAAAATCTAATCATGTGTACTCTAACCTAATATGTTCAAAAACTTATTTATGGGTGAAATGAAAATTAAAATCAAACTGCACATTATTTATCGACAAAAGATGTCTAAAATCAATTATATGTTGAAATTTAACACGAAAAATTGTGTTGTTATCACTCCCCCCTACTTGAATATTGCTAGTCCCTTAGCAATGAAAATTATTCCAAATATAGGAGTAGAAGATATAATGTCTCATGCTAACCAGTCATCATGTAAAAGATTAATGTAAAGACATGTCTTTCCTAATTGTAAAGGCTTATGTCAAGAAATTTGTGCACAAAAGGTAGCTCACTTAAGGGTTCACATCAGCCCTTCTGAAGCTCCTCTGCCTCAGCCAGTAATTGAGATTAGATTGATTTGAGGGAGAAGAAAAGAATTGTGGAATAAGATCCTTGCTCAGTCAGATCTGGTTGTTTCTCTCAGTTCCATTATGCTCATCTTCCTTGAGGATTATTTCTCTGAGTTTGAGGACTTTTGTCCCTTTATTTGCACTTTGTGCACTCAGAATTTCTTTATTTCTTTTTCATCCACAATGCTGCACAACCCATCACTTTTCAAGAGTAGCGAGTCCAACTTTACTCAGATCCGGGGCATTTTTCATGGATATATTTTTCTTTTGCTTTTTGCTTTTCTTTTCTTTTCCTCTTTACGGAAGGATGAACAGTCAGGTTCCTTGATCACATGCCTTCACTTCCTTCGCAATTCACTTAAGGGAATGGGAGAAAACCAATCACCTCTCTCCTACTAGCCTTGACAAATTTGCTACATTCGGGTTCAGCTAGTCTCAATGGCTGTGTAGTGTGTGTATGAAACTTCTTGCCATAAATCCTTACATAAGGTGGACAAGAAGTACATGTAATCATTTACTAGAGGCTACCTAACATGGATACTTGCAAGGGAATGTGACAACCACAAAATTTTAATGGTTAAAGATCAGACACATAGTTTGTGAAATGACAAGCATTTTTATTCAAAGATTTATTTAAAGATGAAACATTGTGAAATTTTTATTTTTCTATGTACAAGCTAAGAAAATGAAATGAAGCAATGGTTGGGATGAGGACTATGCATGCTTTATTCTACCTCTCCCCCCTACTTATTTGCAAGAAAAGAAAGCAAGATAGAAAATTACCTGATAAGGAAAATCTGTACACTTGGGTTGCCTCCCAAGAAGCGCTAAGTTTATTTCGTCTTCAGCCGGACGCAATTAGGCTTCGTTTAGATCAGCTAGCTTGGTAGAATCCGTTTTTAAGAAAAGTGGGCTTTCATAGGAATGCTTTAATCTTTGCCCATTAGCAATGAATGATTGTCTAGTTTTTGGGTCAAGAATGATAGCATCATTGTCACAAACTTCGACAACACTATAAGGACCATCCTGTCGGGACTTCAATTTTCCCGAAAACAGACTAAGTCGAGAATTAAATAACCAGACCTTGTCTTGCATTTGAAAAGTTTTTCCATGATTTTTCAAGACTTCAATTAGTTTCTTCTCCGGCCCTTCATCAAGATCGCTAGCAATTATGATGGGCCAAGTCTCGTCCTTTCCTAGAAAGATGTATTTTAAATTAGCAGGGAGTGGTTTTAGCTCAACCTCAGGAGGACATTCTAATGGAATTGATGGATCATTATCTTGAAACATAGAATTAAATTGTCCTTCCTCTCCCTCAAACCCTAGAGCACAGGGTTGGTCTACTGCTTTTTCCTCACAAGATTCTTCTACCACCAGACAACTTTCTTTTTCCTTGGATTGCTCTTTTTCAACCTTCTCTTCAACCTCTTCTTCAATTTCATTCTCAATTTCATTTTCCTTATCCTCATGCAATGTTGACATGTGTGAGTGAGGATTTGTTATAATGTTTGCACTTCTTAAAGTAGACATTGTTTCCATATTTTCCACTTGGGGGCCCCTAGCTTGGGCAGAATGATGGTCCTGTTGTATAAGTTGATTTTGAATTTGTGGTGCTAAAATGTTTTGGACAAAAGTTTGATGTGGGTTTTGTGGTAGAGGTACATTTGGTCTGACAGGTGGTCTGTACCCCTGACCTTGATAGTATTGTTGGTCCTGATAAAATCCAGAAGAGTTGTTCCTTGGGTTTGTTATAGTTTGACTTGGTAACTGACCCAATTCCTCCCTACACAGCTCAGCAATCTGAGACTCTATCCTATCCAAATTTTGCTGAATATTTTGGTTTTGATTTTGATTTTGTTGCACAGTTTGGCATAGAGTCATCATCATGTTTTGAAGTTGGTTCATTTTATCTTCCCAATTGGGTTGAGAAGATGGTGGTTGATTGTATGAATGTTGCTGAAAATTGATATGAGAAAATTCATCGAAGTTTTGACTTCCTTGGAATTGTTGATGTCTGGAATAAGAAGATTGGTCGAATCCCGGATTCTGATTTGGATAGGATTGACCGTACATGGATTGGTTGAAAGAAGTTTGAGACATTTGTTCATATTGATTTCTCCAAGAAAAATTTGAGTGATTTCTCCAACCAGGATTGTATGTGTTAGAATATGGCTCATGAGGGGGTTGGTAGAAACCTTGGAAAGTTTGGACTTGTTCTTGATAGGCCATGGGTTGAAAGAATCGATAGGTTGAGCCAAATCTAAGCTGAATGATTGTCTACCAAGCATACACAGTGGAAAAGCCCTCTATTTATGATTTTTGAATTTTTAAGATTTTTATTGATTTTTTTGATGATTTTTTAAACAAACACAAACAAAACAAACACTTTGAAATCAAATTAACCTACCACTAAGTGTTCCTTGGACTTATGTTATTTTTCTCAAAATTAGATTTATGCTTGCTTAAGTCCAATCCTAACTCTTTTTGTACTGGCCAGGTAAGAGGTGGAGTAGAGGGAGGCCCCCCTTGCTTTCGCAAGGATCCAATTAAATAACCTCTAGCTCACTTAAGCGTAAGCTTTTTAACCTCTAATCCTAGACACCAGACTTAAAGAGAAGTTTTAGAATTAAGAAAGAACAAATCTAATGATGAACCCTAGGGCCAAGTCTACTGATTTTTATTGAAAGTTTAGGACAATGCAAGAATGTGAATTTTTTGTGATTTTTGGGCAAAGGAAAGGGTGATGAAATCCCTCACCTTATCTTTTTATCTAATGGGTTAAGCCCTTAAACAGTCCCTTTTTCAAATATGAAATGCAAAGATCAATTTTAAACAAGGGTTTTCTAATGCTAAAACTAATGCATGAAACAAGTGGTGGAAGTCTTACCTTTCCCCCGCTCTCTTCATTGCAAAGAACTAAAATTGAATTCAAATGTCAATTAAAGTGATGAATGTCTTAAAACATGGGATCCTAATCTTGAGAGATGAAATTTTTAGTTACAAACAAACGGCTAACATGAAAGAGCGAATTGGAAAATTTTTAGATTTTAGAATTTTTTGAATTTTTATTTGGTTTTTAAACTGAATGAAATGAAATTTAACTAAGAAAATATGAAGTGGTACTATAGACTAATGCCAAACCAATCAAACCACCAAAAGGCCAATTATTACATGCCAACAAGAAGAAAGTCTCTGTATATGCACAGAGAGTACATGAAAGCCTCACTACAAAGTTCACTCACACTCTTTCTATCTAAAATTTGGAATTAAAAGCAATTAAAAAAAAAATTAGCAAGCTTCTCCTCCAATGGGCTTCAAATCTCCAAGTCCAAATCTCCAAGTCCCACTCCAAGTGTGCAAATCTGAAATGAAAGCCCACAAACAAGTCAATGTAAAACCAATAGAAATGAAATCAAATCAAAATAGATCTAAATCAAACTCTAATGCCTCCCCGGCAACGGCGCCAAGATGAAACGCGCGACATTGTTGACTGTGCATTTTCGTTGTCCAGAGTTCCTTGCACAAGTCAATATGTGCACTTCCTCTAAACTGTCTCACAAACTTAAAATCACAAAAAGGAACTAGCACAATGGTGAGAACAGGTCATTTCCACGGAGAGGCTGAATAGAACTTGAATTTAAACTACTTTGACTTGAAATCATGCTATCAGACACATTTTCACCAAAATCATATTGCATTAAATTCAATTGTGTAAACAACACCAATCAAATTCCCCACACTTGACAGATTATACTCAATGAAAGAACAAGTAGAATTGAGAACCAAAAGTTGGTATCACTGTACCCTCACAGCTCGAGGGATGAAAACAATAGACAGAAATCTTTAAAAGAAAACTTTCAAATCAATGTACCCCTGGAGCACAGGGGATGAACAGTTATTAAGAACGGAAAATAAGAACAACTAATTCGGAATCCTTGTGTTATGAAGAACAGAAAATAAGAACGAAATAGTAACTCCAAAACAAATTATGCATTCTCCTAATCCTCATGAAATCACCCCCATCCTATATCAGCTGAACTGAAGAAGAACTTGACAAAACCCCAAAAAATTATCTCAAAGTTGGTAAAAGAACCATCTCACAGTTGTAGGTCTTTCAACAGCGGAATCAGCAAGAACCCAGACAAAATTCTGAACATTCAGAATAAGAAAAGAAGGGCATCCGAACAATCACACAGTAGTAGCAAAAGACTGGAAGAACAGAAACATTCAAAATTCTGAACACAAAAGAGATGAAATAGCAAATTAGAATTGGACTGGATCGATCTCCTCTCAGTTGCTCAAACAGTAAGATAAAAAAATGGAACCCAAATTGTTAAACTCAAATCCCCCAAAATAAGAACTCTCCATCTAATCCCCTTCCCACCAGCCGAAATCCTCCACAACAGTATAGACAAACAAAACAAAACAAAATTCAGAAATGCCCAACCAACAGCATAACAATTAAATGCTCAAACACTTACCGAAGAAAGAAGCTTCTAAAAAAAAGTGGGATAAACACTGAGAACTCCCCAACCAGAAATAAGAACCCTCCACTGCTCAACTCCCTCTGCTCACAGCAAGAAGCAAATCTCAAATATGGACATCTCCAAGCTCCTCTTAGCAGCAGAGCAAATTCTTAAAGACCAGAGTTCAGAAAAGTGAAGAAAAGAGCTCCTCCACTCCCCCTCCAGGATTCACAGAAGGGAAGCAACACATTTGTAGTTACTCTCCGGATGAACACAGAAGCAAGACAATACTCACAACCTCCACTGGAAGGGATCCACACAGCACAGAAGAAATGGAACTAATCGCACAGACGGAAGGCGGAAGAACACTTAATCTAACAGCTAACAACCAACTCAAATGCTTACACAAAGAACATAAGATGTGCAGAAGAAATGACCGATCAAATTAAATGAAATGGGCTAAGAAGGTGCCCCTGGATCTTTCACACAACAGTCGAATTGTCACACATTAATACTAAATGAGAACAGATGCCACACCTCGGAAGGATAGAACCCAGAACATTCCACCATCCCTGCTCTGCTAAATACAGGAGAGAAAGAACAAGAACAGTAAAGAACTACTGGAATGCACTTATAGCAAAGAAGTAAACCAAAAACTGAAATCAAACTCCACCCCTCTCGCTCTGCTCAAACTGCTCAACAGAAGATACAAGAAAAGAAGAAACGAAAAAAAAATTCCTAAGCATCCTCCCAGCCAGCCCCAAAAACAGTAGAACTCTCCCCAACGAACTGAAAGAATAGTGAAAAAGTAAACTAAAAATGCTCAAAAATTCTAACTGGAGAGCCCCGGAGAAGAAGGCCTTGGGGTCTTCTTATAGGCGCCTTGGCTGCCTCTGCATGATCCGGATCGGCACCTCCTCGCCAGTGCACAGCTTCCACCGGGATCGCCACCTCAGCACAGCTGCTTCACACGTACACACCCCAGCTACCTACGCCTCAGCCTCCTTCATGCCTGGCGCCATCGGCACACCTGCCCAACACCATCTCATCTCGGCCGCACCAGCACAACCTCCGCCAGCGCCAGCTGCATCAGCCTCACCTCTGCATCAGATCCGCAGGTGCATGGCTCCATCGCACCCGCAGCAGGGCCAGCCACCTCAGCACAACCGGACGCCGCGCTTCACACCGCCAGCCCAGCTGGCCCTGGTTCATCGCACCAGCTCCGCGCCGCGCACAGCACCCAGCCACACATCGGCCACCTCCAGCTCTGCTTCACCTGGCCATCGTACGGCCCAGCACACACCTCCGCCAGCGCACAATCCGCCTCCATCAGCCCTGGTTCAGCACCGCCTGGGGTGCGCCTCCATCAGACCACCCAGCCCAGCATCGAGCTTCGCACATAGCCGCCTGACCAGCTGGCCTCTGCCTTCAGGTCGCTGCGCCCAGCACAGCCTTGGCGCCCGAGGTCTGGCCGCCTTCACACCCAGCCGCCTCCGGAGCTCCATCTCCAGAGGTCTTCCAGCAGCTTCTGCTGGGGGAGAATAATAAAAGTTTTAATCGGGTTAGATGGGGTTGGGTAGGGTAAAAAGTCATTTGAAATATTGAAATTGGGAGGGGTATGTGTCATGATCTGGTGAGATGAGAGAAATGGTAAAATAAATTTTAGGGGGGGGTATGTGGCATAATGGTGGTGGTAGGAAAAAAATATTTTTAATGAGTGAGATATTTATAAAATTTTATTTATTAACAAATCGAAATCTCTTTAAAACAAAATTTATTTACAAAATATCTTTTATTTTTCAAAGTGAACCTAATTAGTCAATCTATGACTTATTGAATGAAAAATCTAATCATGTGTACTCTAACCTAATATGTTCAAAAACTTATTTATGGGTGAAATGAAAATTAAAATCAAACTGCACATTATTTATCGACAAAAGATGTCTAAAATCAATTATATGTTGAAATTTAACACGAAAAATTGTGTTGTTATCACCCTCTACGGAAGCAGTGTCACATTGGCACAGTTACACATTTACCGTTTTACACTTGGTTTTACACATAACACTTCATCTCACTCACATGAATACCTCTATTTTTTTTTCCTAACATGGTACTACAGAATTTCAAAAGTTTAACACACAGTAAACACACTAATCATGCTGGGTTTAAACAAAATCTAATCACATTACGATCATATACACGAATTATCACATTTCGCATGAAAAACACATAACTTTTTATTTACTGATCCAAATGACCTGAAATTTTAACCACATGCTGTTTTCGGGTTCAAGGTCACACCCTCAATGTTTCAGATTTTTCTGAGCTAAACAGGATTTACAGAAAATAAAACGCCTAATTAGCATGCTATTTAACAACTTAAGTTAACATGGGTCTAACACATTTTGCAAATTAGCCACTTGCTGTTTAAACATAAGCTATTAACATATGCATGAATTGAGAATACAAAATTTCCCTAATTCATACATCTATGGATTGAACACTACAAATCATTATTGCATGCTTTCATTTTATCTTACCGAATCGGATTTATTAGCACGTTACACTAGCATGGATAATTTACCAAATTTTCAAAACACATATATTGACCAACTGACTTTCATGATCAGACCAAAACCTAGGCCTTCATACAATTCTAATCATGAAAACTAATTTTGCAAGAATCAACAATTCATGCTCACAAGTTTAAGGAATACCATTTCCACATTCACCTTCACACCACATTCATCCACACACCACAATGCACAACATACATAGAGTATAAGGTTTACCATATATCCTCATCACGTAAAACATACCGAAATTAATGTATAAGAGGGACAGAGCAGCTCACTGTTTTGTCCAGAAGAACTCGGCAGCGATCTCTGGCCGCTGACTCAGGGTCAGCGGCATGGTCGATGGACGCCAAGCTCATCACAGGCGTCCAGGGACCTTGCCGTCGAACCAGGTCTGTGCAGAAACACAGACCCGAGTTCTGAATCTTGGGTGAATTGGAGGGTCTAGGACTCGAGGAAAATTCCATAAAAATCACAAAACCAACCTAGACTCATAAGGGAACATCAGGGATAGGTCACTTGCCTTTCTAAAATTCCTCCAAGGGATTTATGGCTCGGTGAAGACCTCCTTGGGCAGTCCCAAGAAGTTGCAGAACTCCCTTCAAAGATCACTCCCTCTGGGCTCTTAGATGAGCTCCACAGCAAGGGGTCGATGGGGAAGCCTTCTCCTTTGCTCCAGCTTCCTCCTTGTCGTGGAAGATCTTCAGATCAAGCTCCAAGAGGGTCAGATTTGAGGGTGGTAAAAATGGGTTTTCTCTCAGACTTGCTCCTAGGGTTTTTCTCCTCTTTTCTCCTCTTACAAGGGTGAAGGGAAGAGTGGGAGAGTCCAATTCGGGTTCAGGATTTAGGAGGGTCTCTCTCCCACTCACTAGGGTGATGGGACACCCTCAGATCCGTTGGGGGACATCCCCCCAATGGTGGCCATACCTTGCTTCAAAAGCTTGCAGCTCTGCTGCGCATGCAGGTCAGAGAGGTTGGCGTCCACATCGCTGGACGCCGGGATGAGTATTGGCGTCCATGTCTGGACGCTGACACCACCTAAACGGCTTGGGCTTGACGCCAAGGTGGCCTTCGGCCAGAACTTTAAATCATGCAGAAAACCATGCATACCATGCACATATACATGCAATATACATATGGTATTGTATCTATACTATCATCATGCAATACATACATTATTTATGTTTAATATAGACACATGCACACGTAATTATACTAATTTAATACGTACGTAAATATGTACATACACACACAAGCACAATATACACACATAAATACAAATAATGCGACGGAAATTAGAGGGCCTTACAGTTTTTCATATAGTTCATTAATGACTTCTTCTAAGTCTTCAGACTCTGACTCTGAATCAGTGCACGAATCAAAAGATGAGTCAGAATGTACCTCATCTAGTCCTACCATGATGGTTAGACTTGCTTGCACTTTTTCGGAATCTGAGCTTGATGATTCTGAAGTTGTGGCCTCTTTATTGTCCCAAGCAGCCGCCATGGCTTTTTTTTTGAATTTCTTGTGCTGGTTCTTGGATTTTTCTGGTTGACCAGTCTTCTTGAGTTTAGAACAGTCTGGTCTTTGATGTCCAGGTTTTCTGCATTCATAGTAGACTGGTTCTTTTTCCTTTTTCTCTTTCTTTTGAATTCTTCTTGATCCATTTTTCTTCTTCTTGAGAATTTTCTGAAGTTTGGATAGGACATCGTCCACATCGCTATTTTCAGAACCTGCATTTTTTGAACTAGAAGAAGAAGAAGAGGTGGAAGGAGCAGCTGCAACTTTAAGAGCATTAGTGAGTTTTTTCTTGGAAGAGCTTTCAGATAGTCACTCCATATTGATTTCATGTGCCATGAGAGAGCCAATTAATTTATCAATGGAAAACTTGATTAGATTATGGGCTTATGGGCTTCTTCAATAGCTGTGACCTTAGGGGTCCACGAAATAGTTAAAGACCTAAGTATCTTTTTCATAGTTTCCTCATCAGAAAGATTTTTACCAAGAAAATTTAGACCTACTACTATGCTTGAAAATCTATTATACATCTGAGTGATATTTTTGTTTGGAAGCATTTTAAATTGCTCATATTGTGAGACAAGAATATCTATCCTAGTTTGTTTTACTTTATCTGTTCCCTCATAAGTTACCTATAGTTTATCCCACATTTTTTTTGCAGATTTACATATAGATACTCTACTAAATTCTCTTTTGGATAGAGCACAACATAAATAGTTATTTGCTTTAAAGTTTAAAGATAATTTACTTGTATCTGCTACTGTAATAGCAGTAGTACCTTCAGCAGGAACAATAACAAAATCACCTACCTCTATTACCTGCCACAGATCAAAGTCTGTGTCTCGAATGAAGCATTCCATTCTCATCTTCCAATATTGGTAATCCTCTCCATCAAAGAATAGAGGTCTAGTGACTAATTGACCTTCAGAAAATCCTTGAGCTGCCATGGATCTTCTCTAAGATCGTTGGATCTTCTTGATTGATTAGAGAACCTCGCTCTGATACCACTTGTTGGCCCTTTTGGTACAACAGCAAGCTAACCTAGAGGGGGGGTGAATAGGTTTTTCTGAAATCTGAAATTGAAACTTAAACGCAGAAAATTAACACTTGAAAGTTTGGTTAGTTGAGTGTGATAGAGAGTTGCAGTGTGGAAGTAAATAAACAATCACACAAAGAACATAAGGAATTTATCCTGGTTCGGCCCTTCCCACATGGAAGTCCTACGTCTAGTCCCCAAGCAATCTCTTGGGATTTTACTAACCAAGGGTACAGTCCCCCTCAAGGACAATACAACACCCAGCACCCTAGTTGGTCTTCTTCTCTTTCTTGGGCAAGAAGGCAGCCCACTTCTTTTACAGGTCAAGAAGCCAACCTCCTGGTACAAACCCCAGTGCGGTTCTGCTAGACTTAAACCCCCAACTGTGTTCTACACTGAGTACAGTCCCTCAGTTGGACAGAAATCTTTCTTTAGAAAAGAAAGAACAAAGCTGAGAGTTTTACATGAATGGACTCTAACCCAGAAACTCTCAGCGAAGGACTCCACACAAGAATTGCTATTACTACAGGGAGAGAGTGAAGAGAGGAAGGCTTGAAGGCTTCGAAAATTTATGCTATGAAAAGCTTCTCTTGATTTGGCTCGAGCTCCTCTCTTTCTTTGAGTGTATGTGGAGTTGAGGTTACTCACAGGATGTACACTCTTTTAAGAATCTTTAGGAAAGCTCTGTTTTGTTCTTCAACCTTGCTTCATCTTTTATATGAGCAGCTTTGAATAGATCCGTTGAAGAGATCCGTTGGAACTCTTCTAATTGTTGCTGATCTTTCTATTCTTTTTCTTTTGACTGTCAGCCTCTTGGTGGTCTTCGAGGTCTGCAAGCATAGAAGAAAGTGCTTTAGATCAAAGAGTGTTTCTGTCAAAAAAGCTCATACTTTTGTGTTTTCTGTTGTCATCCAGAAGTGGTAGGTAAGCCCCTTTTTGTCTTACAGGAGAGAAGAGATCTAGAGAGATAAAAAAAAAAGATCTTCTATCAGAAAGATAGAAGATTACACAAATGAAATATATTTTATTTTTCACTAGATGCCAAAATATTTTGAAATATAGAGGAAATCGATGTTTAAGTGAAATCCATATTTTTTTAAGTGAATCGATGTTTAAATGAAATCCATATTTTTTCAAGTGAATCGATGTTTAAGTGAAATCCATGTTGAAATCCATATTTTTCAATCGAATCGATGTTTAAGTGAAATCTATGTTTTTCAATCGAATCGATGTTTAAGTGAAATCCATGTTTTTCCAGCGAATCGATGTTTAAGTGAAATCCATATTTTTTCAAGCAAATCGATGTTGCAGTGAAATCCATATTTTCAAGCAAATTGATGTTGCAGTGAAATCTATGTTTTCAAGCAAATCGATGCTTGAGTGAAATCTATGTTTTCAAGCAAATCGATGTTTGAGTGAAATCCATATTTTCAAGTAAATCGATGTGGCACTTTGTGAACTGAAATCGATGTATATTGAATGGACATCAATTTAGCTTTTTAGTACAAATTACACGACAATAATGCCATAAATTTATATTTATTAGAAAAATATGATATTTAATTTATTAATAGAAAAATATGGTATTAAATATATTTGATATTTAATTAATCATATAAATTTATATTTATTAGGAAAATATATTATTAAATATATTTAATAATATTTAATTAATCATAAGTTTTGTTATCACCAAAATGTAAGGGTAAACTATAGAGTGGTTCAACAATTTCGTCTCATTTAAACAACGATTCAGTTGTTTCATCGACTTCGCTTTACTTAAACATCGATTTCGGTAGAACAACGACTTCCCTCAAACATCGACTTCATATGAAACAACGACTTCATGGTTATATTGACTTCGTTTCAAACAACGATTTCATCAGCACAACGACTTCAGTTTAACAACGACTTTGTACAGAACATCGATTTCATTGATACATAGATTATGCTCACATCGACTCTCTCTCTGTCTACAGCCTGTCAAAAAACATCATCTCTTTTAATGATTACATTTAATGCAGCTGTTAAACATTCTTGTTCAAATCATTTTTAACCATTCTTTAGTTCCATTCCACATGATATTCAAATGTACTCAAATCTTTGTGGATTTCAAAGTTTTCCCGCGAAAGCATGTTGTATCCCACATTGTCTAACATTTATTGTGACAATACACAACTCTGCATGATATATCATTTACTTGTCTTGCCTATTCACACAAAGTCAATGACAGAATGGCATTTCCCTTTTTGTCTATCTTTATACAACCCAACTACTCATATTGACTGACAATTTAGACAAAGATAAGTTGTCTAGGTGTCAACATTTATTGTGCGCAGGGTTTCTGGAGGAAACACACGTCTCAAAGTTGGACCTGTCAACCTAACAAGAGAAAAGAAGATTCAGACAATCTTTCCTTGAGTATGTGTGTCTATCCAAGCATTAATGGCTGCAGGTTCACTTGCTCTTTCCTTTCTACCAGACACTCCAACATTTATGAAGATGCGAGACAATGGATATTTCAACGAATACTTCAATGGTAAAATGATTTCAAGAAGATAAAAGAAGACTGGTGACTCCAAGCAGGAACAAACTTTTTTTAACCCTTGAGAAGCTTGAAGATCTTGGTCACCTGAAGAAAAACTAGAGCTAGCTCGTCCATTCGAATTTTATGTAGCACTTAGCTCTTTGTCAGAATATTGCATTTGCCTTTGAGAGCTTGCGTTGATCTGAGAGAGAGAGTCCATCTGTGATAATCTTATGTCTCTCAAACTTCGCCTCAGATCAAGCATTGTCTATAAGCTTGGTCTTGGGGCCTTTCTCTTTAACCTCATTTCCTGTGAGTTTTCCTCTTCGGGTGTGAAGAGAAGATCTGTTGCATCAGGTGGAGTGATCCCTCTTCTGGTAGAGAAGAGAAGGTCAGCTGTTGTTGGATGTGTAAGTGTCCTTAAGGGGGACTGTATCCTTGTTTAGTGGAATCCCAAGTGGTTATTTGGGGACTAGACGTAGGACTCCTTCGGATAGGAGATCCGAACCAGGATAAAATTTCTTGTTGTCTATGTGATTGTTCTTGTTGTTTTGATTAACACTAACTCTAACTATTGATCTTAGTATTGTCTGTCAAGTGTGTTTATTTACAGGAATTTTTAGAAGAATTTTTTTTTTTGCAATCCATTCACCCCCCTCTTGGCTTGCTATCTGGACAACAGTTACATCACGTGTCGACACCAATAATGAGAATGAAGATGTGATTGAACATATGAGTACATTAGATATGAGGATTTGTATTTAGAGTATAGTTATGAGTAAAGGCGTGTAATTTTTGAGTTTTTGTTATCACCAAAATACATAGTTATAGAGATAAAAGAGTCAACTCGAGAGATTTTGGCCTTAGGGACTGTCGAGCCGATGAAGGATGTGGGGGTGAAGTTTTGGCGCGCCTGAAAGTTTCTTGCAGTACCAAAATAGTAACTCTTTTATTATGACTAGGAAGTCATAACAAAATTAAACTTTAATCTCATTGATTCAATACCGTAATCGAAAAAGAGTAAGTAAATATTGAACTATTCTTATGGATAACAAAACTTTGTAACATCAAGTGTAAGTATAAATAATTTTTTTTTTTACATACATAGAATCTATGCATACAAAAATCTTACCGTAACATAAAATCAGAAGTATACAACCACCTATACTTATAGATAAATGATTCCGTAAGTAATAGACATTGTTAGATCCTAATTTCTTGCAGTGCAATCAAGTACAGGGTATCCTAGGATTTAAGCAATCCCACTTAGATACCTCTTTTCTACATCCTACTTTATCTTAGAGTTATCCTGATATCTCTCTCTTATGGGTGAGATAAAATTATCCACCTTTATCTATGGATAGACTATACATCCTATCATAACCAAAATAATTTTAAAAGTTTATCCCCCTATCAAAGTGACTAAGATTTACCGCTGAAGCCGGTCGGCGGTCTAACAAGTATGCATTTTAATTTATCCGAGTATCAAATAGGACTAAAGATATATACTACTCGAACACATTTCTTACGTTGAACTTTTTCCCCATGATAAAAATGGAGCACCAGATGGTTTGAACGGAGTTGAGATCTCCTTAATGTACCTACTAAATTAATGGACTCGACGAGAGAATACATAGGACAAAAATACTTGTAAGAAGGGGGGGGGGAATTTATCTTTCACCAACGTGCAAATATTGTTGGACACTTACAGGTGGAGCATCCTGCTAACACGCGTACGTCGCAGTCTGCCGCTGTTCTCGCCATCACTATGTAAGAAGCTTCCGAGGAGGCGGCCTGCGAGCGATCCGTGCTACACAGGAGGCCCGACCAAATAGATCATCTAAGATAGGATAAATAGGCGATAAGCATCGCCGATTGGGTGCCGTCTGCTGACCGTGAGCTGATGAGGACGTTCCCGAGTGATCGGCGTCACGTCCGCTGTTGTTCACGGCTTCCGCTTCACCCACTTGTTACATCTTTTGCACGCGGCATCAGCATCCCGACCCCGACAAGGAGCGAAAGCACGATAGTGGTGGGGGGTGCTGCCTGCCGGCCCGCCAATTGCGTTGTTCAACGTTTTAGGGTTCCGGAGAGGTTGTGTCGCCATCTTATTTATCAGACTAGCCCTCCTTTAAGTTTCTTGTCTCCAACCCTCTCACAACAAGCAGAGTTGTCAGTAAACCACCCTCATCTATTCCCCTCCCACCCCTACTGGCTACTGCCATGCTCCTTTTTCTTCCCCTTCCTTCTCCACTAATGAGACTGTTGCTTTGTCAGACTCTCCTCTCCCCCCCCCCCCCCCCCCCCTCTTTGAACAGCCACTCTTCCATCCTCCCCTCGTCAAAAGAACCTCCTCTACGCCACTTTGTGAAGCAAATTAATGTGAGTCGGACAGAGACGGAAAGAGAGACCGGCGTATCATTCCTTCCCACGTACGACCCACACGACTCCCCCCACCCATGTTTGCTACCACTAAAGATATCTAGTGGGTTGGCTGTTCCTTTCGGAGTTGCGAGCCTACTAACCTACCCGATGAGCGGTGAAAGCGCAACCGACCCATACGCCATAACGCGTGTCGTCCGGAGGAAGTTCGGACAGGCTGTGTCTTCCTTTTTCGTCTTCAACGTTGGACAACACAGAGAAGTACAAACAGGTAGCCGCCGCCGGAGCTAGCTCGACCGATCGTTGACCGGTGTGAGTGACAGACCTCTGGTGGGCTGCTGACCAGTGACAAGTCGCTGTGATGTCGAGTGGTACGTACTTACCATTTGAGTTGGGAACTGTGGGGCGGGCGCGTGTGGCACGCGGGTGCGCAAGGTGGAAGACGAACAAGGGTTCAGTACTTGTATAACTTTTCACATTTTAACTGATTTTTTTCATGTATTTTAATTAATTTTATCTTCCAATTTAACATGTTTTGTCATTTATTTTAACTGGATTCTACACCTACTTTAACCTATAATTTATGCTCTTATTTTCTATTTTTGCAGTTTAATCATATTCTTCTTCTACTTTAACTAACATACAATATTATTTTAACACATCTATACATGTATTTTAAAAGAGAACTGTAATCACGAGGAAACACACTCGTCAAAACACACAATAAGATGTCAATATGCGATAATGGAAAGATTTGTGATTGCCACCTAGCATGTTGCCTAGGATGTAAACAAAAGTACAAGGCTAACAAACTAGGAAAGAGAGATGAGAAGGCTACTTACCTTTGTCGCGACCAGGAGACTTGTCGCGATAAGGATGGTATCGAGACCACCCGATCTGTCGTGATATTACTGTCGCGACTTGGTAGACCGACGCCTTCTCAGCATGGAGCGGGAGTGTGGGCGGGCCTCCTTCCCTTACTCCGATCGGCCAGGGGAGGAGAGCTCCTCGTCTGCTCTTGTTGATAAACCTGCCAAAATAACGAAACAAAGAAAAGAAACCCTATCAGACCATTTTCAAGTGAAGTATCTACTCAAAATAAAAGAAAAGAGGGGAAACATGGAGGGAACGAACCTAGGTGTGTTTTGGAAACCCCTGGGGTTATGGATAATGTGGGTGTGTAGGAATGCAACTGTCTAAAAGAAATAAATAACATGCATGAAAGGAAAATGAGAGGATGGAAGGAAGAAGGGCCCCATAAGGGGTGACTTCCTGGCTGAGAAAGATCTCCTTGGGTTGTGCAGTAGCCTCTATGGATGTAGGAGATCATTTCTTGGCCGCCTAGCTCCAAATATGGAAGAACGTGATGTGGCTTGATGAAGAAAATGAGAGGAAATGAGAGTGCTACGGGCTAAGGGGAAGCTCTGGAGCGAATTCGGCAGCACTTCATTGTAGTATCAGATTCTGCCCTCGTACAGAAAGGTATGGGTTGCTTATATAGAGAGGAGATGGAGTACCTCGTCCATAAGTGATAATGGCCCAGGAAAATGGTATGGGAAGAGTCGTAGGAGGCTTCCAAGGTAGGATGGAACCTCAAACCGCGGCTAGGGGCATTGGGGAGTTGTTAGAGATGAGGATTGTAGCGGTTCTCGTCGTTCAAACCTGTTAACCTAATAACGAGCCTGACCCGACTCCGCCTCCCTCGATCGGGCCGTAGCCTCGCAAGGGATACCATTCACAAGTTCGTAGGAATATAAAGGGCCAAATATATATAAGATTGTCATCTCACAAATATTTACATGGAATATACATAGCCATTTCTCAACAATAACCAGACACTAGTACAAGAAAATCTGGGGCATACCCCGAGATGTACAAAGAAAGAAAATTACATTACTGGTGGTGTAGACCCAACCCCGCTACGACGCGACTCTAAACTAGACAAAGGGCGAGAAGCCTCCTGCTCTCCCTCACCTAAAAGGAGTAGGGGTGAGCCTCGCAAGTCACTGGCTCAGTAGGGAAACTCCCCCAAAAACCAAGCAAAACCAAACTCACAAGTAACAAAGCAGGAAGCTACGCTAACAATTTATAGTACTAACTAAGCAGGATATTAAAGCTGTAAATGCAATTTACCACATGCTATTAATTGAATCAACTTTAATAAATAAACAACAAATCACAACTAGGTGTACGTGCTAAAGTAGGAAAACGCCACACTCGGGCCAGGAAGACTGGTTCGCGACATCAGCTACTAACCCGGACAAACCACACAGGACTACCTCTCAGTCTCGCAACCACGGACTAAACGTCCAGCTTCCGCTCCATTAGAACAAGCCAAGAAAATTGTGCAGACCAACTAACACCACTCCTGCGGACCACACTGATGTAGCCCCATGCCTGGCACCTTTAGGGACTCCGGTCTCAGCGTCCTAAAGTGAGGCACTAGAAAACAGGACTAGCTGGAGCCCAGTATGTCTACTGGTGTCCGTAACCCCCAACCACAAGTGCGCTACAAGCGACAAACACAAACTCTCACAAGTCGTTGTCCCACTGCCGTCTTTCCCTCAGCCGGACATACAACTCTACACAAGAGTGAGGGTGTCCAGGAAGACGACACAGACCTCGACGGTACACAAGTACCGGGACAAGCCCCGAGCACTCACGTGCTTGGCTCACACAAAATCTAGGGCTCCCAACTGAAGAGGTAACCACGGTAGGTGTCGTACTACTTGCCACGCACACACAAACCATGTGCAAACCACTCAAACCACGTGAACACTGCGTCAACCGCGTGAACTACATGCTCCTCGAGCGCTACAGGTGCCAATGCACCGCTTACCATTGCCATGCACAACACAAAACGATAATCCGATAACGACATAACCGTGCACAAGCATTCAACCCTCGGGACCCTTAACGCGATAGGGTCCTCAGTCGCCTTCTGAACGCGGCACCTCGACATGTCACGTTCAGAAGCAGAACGCGATGGGTCAGGCTGTCGTGTTCTTAACGTGACACCCGGATCCGTCACCTTCACCGGAGAAACCCTAATCTGGGAACCCATCTCTGGATTTCCCACACTAACCATGTAAAACACCGATGTAACCATTCAAACATGCTCTATACTGTTGCCCAGCTAGCTAGCCTAGAGGGGGGGGGGTGAATGGGTTGTTAAAATTGATCTTTGATTAATACCTGCTCACTAAAAAGATTACACAACAAGTTAAACAAAGGTTAGAGTTAGAGGAAATGAGACAGCAAACACACGGAGCACAACCACAAGACACAAGGATTTTTATCCTGGTTCGGAACTCCTCTCCGCAGGAGACCTACGTCCAGTCCTTGAGCGATACCTCAGGATTTCACTAACAAGGGTACTATCCCCCTCACAGATCCTTACACCCAGCCTCAACTGGTCTTCCTTCAACCTGAAGGGAAAAACAACCACCCTGGAAACCACCAGGTCTTCCTTCGCCCAGAAGGGAAAACAACCACCACCTGGAACCACCAGGTCTTCCTTCACCTAGAAGGGATACAACCAATAAAAGAAGTATAAGAACAAGCTTCAGGAACTAGCTCAAACAGCTACAATCTGAAGCAAACAAGCCTCGAGAGAGAAGGAATTTTAACACTGGTTTCTCTCCAAAGACTACACTGGCTCTCACAGGAATTTCTTCGAGAACACTGAGAGCTAAAGAGCTAATTAAGATGGATTGGAATGGAGTGCTACGCTCTTGTTTGAATCACATAAAACTTGAAGGATTGGCGATGCTTTCTTGCAAAATAATATTTCTTCAAAAGTATTGTCCTTCTTAGTCTTGAGTCTTGTATTTAAGCTTCTGCTTGAAATTTGAACGTTAAAGATCCGTTGTCTCTCATCCTGGTGAACGTTAGATAGGTCTGCAAGGAAGCTTCTGATCTTCAGTCTTTTATCCTTTAGTACACGCCAGAGAAACATTTTAATATCTTGTATCTTGTGTCCAACGTTGTACAGATAAGTCTTGTCAGAATCTGCGAGCATATCAACAATAAATAGAGGACAGCTAGGACTATCGTCGATTGTTAGTTGCAGTTGGAACAGATATTGCAATATATAGCAAAGCTCCTTTCGGTCTAGAAAGGACGTAGACAGAGTAGTATAAAAGTAGAAGATATTGTCTGCATGCATAGGAGATACATTTAGAGAGCATTGAATGTGTAGCAGTCAAACAGACAAGATACGACTTTGACTATTCAACGTATATTAAGGAGTATTATACTGATATATCAAATGAAATCCATATGAACAAGCCCGATGCCTTTATGACTTATGAAATCGTTACTGGTAAGCAGGTTGTTATGACAATACAGAAATCGTTGTGAGTAATACAGAAGTCGTTATGAGTGTTACAGACATTGATGTGATTACTTATCAAATTGTTACTGATAAGCAAGTCATTATAATCATCAAAGAAATCGATATGAAACTCTTAACAAATCGTTGTACCAAGTAAATCATTCTGAGTTCTAAAGAAATCGTTTCAACAAGCAAATTGTTACGAGGTCTAAAGAAATCGTTACGAAAACTGAAGAAGTCGTTACGGCTAGAGAGTCGTTGTGAATTCCTAAGAAATCGTTACGAGAACTAAAGAAATCGTTACGACTAGAAAGTCGTTGTGACTTCTAAAGAAATCGTTACGAGAACTTAAGAAATCGTTACGGCTAGAAAGTCGTTGTGAGTTCTAAAGAAATGGTTACGAGAACTTAAGAAATCGTTATGGCTAGAAAGTCGTTGTGACTTCTAAAGAAATCGTTACGAGAACTAAAGAAATCGTTACGGCTAGAAAGTCGTTGTGACTTCTAAAGAAATCGTTACGAGAACATAAGAAATCGTTACGGCTAGAAAGTCATTGTGACTTCTAAAGAAATCGTTACGAGAGCTAAAGAAATCGTTACAACAGACAAGTCGTTACGCTTTCAAAAGAAATCGTTACGATGTCTTATAGAATCGTTGCGACGGTCAAGTCGTTGCGCTTTCCAAAGAAATCGTTGCGATGTCTTATAAAATCGTATGAGATCTTTAACAAATCATTACGGTATCGATTTGTTTTGAAACATTACGACTTTTCGGTCAGAAAGGAAATCGATCATAATACTTGTGAAATTGTTATGATGACTATTGAAATCGATATGAACTTATAAAGAATCGTTCTGATTATCAATAGAAGTCGTTATGAAGTATGAAGTATGAAGAAGTCAATGTAATGACTTGGAAAGATTGTGAAGTGAGAGTCTTACCTGATTGTCTTGAACTTTCTTTTACTTTTATTTCCTGTCCTCAAGGCTCAAGTAATTCATTAGTAATGTTTTGTTAATCATCAAAATAATATATAAATAAGTGCATTAATTTATATGGAGAGAGTTTGGTCATCAATCTCCCCCTTTTTGATGATGACAAATATACAAAACAACATGTTTTTCAGAGTTGCATTAGTTTTCTCCCCCTTTTTGTCAATAAGCAAAAAGATAGTCTATGAGACAAAAAGAGAGAAAGCTTTGTATTAATTAGGAGTAAGATAATACAAAGGAGACAAGAGGGAGGCATGCTGAGAAATAACAGTCAATGCCTTGATCTCTATGTCTTCAAAAGTCTGGCGGAAAACACTAGGAACAACTGAGAAGGAAGCACCCATGGCTGGAGAGATCCTCTGAATGTAAAGCTGCCGCTGTTCTTCCAGGAATTCTTCATACTGATCTTTATCCAGGATGAATCGGAAGTAGGTTCTCTTTCCAAAGCTGGCATGATGGAGAAATCTATCCAGAGAGATTGAATATAAAATCTTCTGATCAAGCAGGTCCTGCTTCAGAGCATAGAAGGCAGTATATCTGGCTGCCCACTGAACATAGATCTCTTGAATGAGATTTATGGAGTTGAGATCCATGAAGGCTTCGGCTGATAGAATGGGTTTAGCTTGACGGACCAAGGAACTGTTGATGGCTTGCAACTGAAGATGGGGTTCCTTATAGAGCGTTTCCCATATGGTGGGAGAAAGCCGCTCACACTCAGAGATGAGTGGAGCCAAAACTTGAGAGGAAATGCGGCCAGAGTGGTATTCTCTGAAGATAAACTACAAAAAGGAAGGCATTCTACCCTGCTTAGCTGACATTCTGCCCATCTGCTTAGCAAACATATCAAAGGCATGGGAGCCTGCATCTGAGTCAAACACTAAGGAGTGTAGCTTTGGCAGAAGAACTGGAGAGTCAACTTTCAGAACGGCAAAATCCACTGTGAGGGGAAGATTATTGGTTGTTCTGATCTCAGCATCACTATGGCTGAATGAAACTGGTAGAACTGGACTTCAGGCAGCTTGTTCAAGTAGCAGAAATCACTGTACAACTGGAAGTTCTTGGCAATTCTGATCTCTTTCAAAATGAAGGGTCCCCAAGAGTTCTTATGTTGAAGAGTAAACCACTCAGAAAGAGTGAGTGGGTGAGCTCGATGGGTAAAGGATTCTGCCCTGGCAGTCAAGTATTTGGTGTACTGAGCCTTGTTGCCCTTGACATTGGCCCACTGATCTTCAGTCTTGAACTCAGTGCCCTCAAAGATTTTGGATTTTTTAGGGTGGGATAGCTGGGTAAAAGGAAAACAGTGTTTAGATGCTCCGAGAGGTTGAGGAAAGGATACCATAGACGGTGGAGAGGATGCACTTTTGAAGGTATTGCCTATAGATAGGTCTTCTCTGAGGTTCGAGAGTAAGAGAGTACCAAGAGGAGGAAATAATGGTGAGGAGGGGATGCTGACAGAGGATGAATGTTTCCTCTTTTTCTTGGCAGGACTGGGAGGATCAGTCCTATGGATATGAGTGGCAGTGGAGAGAATGGTGATGAGGGTATTTCTCTCAAATCATCCGGAATATTAGTGTCAAAGACACCAAGAAGTAGAGGTTTTTCCAAAAGGAAGGTGACAGAGGAAGAGAGCAGTAGGAGGATAGAAGAGATGTTGGGATTGAAGGATGTAGATGGGGTGAACGGGAGTGGTTTGAGTGAGAGAGAGAAGGTGAGAATGATGATGGGCTGGGGGAGGTGTGAGAAGGAGTGGAGAGAAGAAGTTGAGATGAAATGAGAGAGGAGATGGTTGGGTGCGAGACATAGGATGTTTTACAGTTGGTGGTGCTGGAGGGCTGTAGAAGGAGAGTGGGTGGGGGACAGGGTTGGAGTTGCAAGAGTAGAAGTGTCAGGGGCCTTAGTGGCTACAATGGGCTCTTTCCCTTTTGCATGACCCTCTCTGACAACTGCAGACGACCCAGATGGCCCTGATGCTGGCACTGATGGCCCTGGTGGCCCTGATGCTTGAGCTGAAGGCCCTGCTGATTGCTGAGACTCTTGAGCTGGAGGCCCTGGTGGCCGGGAACAGTTGCTGATCTGCTCTGAGTAGCTGTAGGAGAAACTCTACTTGACTTTGAATGATTTGCAATCATGGACTTCATATCAGACATTTCCTTATTAAACCACTTCATTGCATTTTGGATTGAAGATAGCTCAGAAGTGATCGAAGCTTGACTAGCAAGTATCCATTGCACACTGGTCTGAACTGATGATAAAATATCTCCTTGAGCCTTCAACAATTCCATAACTGGTTTCAGATTTACTTTTCTGTGGCTCTTTCTTGGCCTTCTGTGAACCACTCTCTTTTGTTTGCTCTGCTGAGTGACAGCTCCTCCATATTAACATGGCTTGACCTTGGGCCTTCACTTACCGAAACGCTGGAAGGAGGTTGATTTCCTGAGATGGTGCATCTGCCTCAGGAGCATTCTCTAACAATGGTTCCTCATTGCCAATTTGCTCCCCCTGAATAGAGCATGGAGATCAACATTTCTTGCTCCCCCTGGGAGGAGCTTCCTCCAAAACAATCTGCTGATGTGACCTTCTGCCGCGGATTCTGACAACTCAGGCTCTTTAGCACTTTGCTCCCCTTGGATAGGCTACTTTTCCACAATCACTTCTTGTTGAGTGGTGCTTGCACCTCAACATTAACAACTGAATCAGTCAAAATTTCTATATGGCCTGGTGCCATAGCTTCTTCTTCATCAAGTCACCTACTTTTGAAGCAACTGAGGAGGAGGAAGGGAATCTAAACCCTTACTTAAAATAGAGCAACAACATGGAGGTGGGCAAAGGATCTGCCACACCTTCTGCACTTCTTCCATTTGAATTTCTAGAGGATGAGATTCAACCTCCAAGAGGGGCGAACTGGAAATCTCTGCTTGATCTGCCACTGCTGGATCTGCTACTGCTTGCTCTACTGCTCTACTGCTGCTGATCTGACCTCTAATTCTGCTAGAGGATCTGCTGCTTCTTCTTGAATTTCTGGAATATCTCCGATAATGGCTTCTCCCTCTACCACAGAGGTCTTGGTCCACATCCCATTCTGCACTGAAAAGCCACTTTTCTTTAAATTCCTGGACCTTATAGACTGGCCCATCTTTTCCACAACTGCTCCAGATACATCAACTCCAAAATGCTTGAAAATCTTGTTAGGAGATGAGCGTAGGGCAAGGATACATTCAATTTGCTCTTTGTATCCCAGATTTGAGCACTAGCAAACTTCATTCTCTCCAACATGACTGCGGCCCGGTTAATCTCCTTATTCTGGATTACCCAGAACATCATATCTGAATCTGCCCTAGTGCAAGATGAGAAAGTAGCACTCCGCGGAACCATAATTTGGCAGATAATGAAATGGAGCAGACGGTTGAATGCAGACATTTGATTGATATCTAATTTTCCGTCTTTCAGCCTGAAACCTGGACCTATAATGCCAAGACCCTTTGCTTCATCGTTCACGGTGTGAACCCCACTATGTCCAGATGTCTTCACTCCAAACAACGTGTGCAATAACTCATGGTCTACCTTGATTTGGATACCCTTTACTGAGGAGACAGGGACCCATCTGCTTCTGACTTTAAACACACACGAAAAATGCTTTCACCAGGTCCGGATAGCTTACCTCGGTGAAAGTAGCAACATCCATCCTGCATCCTTCTCAAGGCTTCTACTAAGCTGCCCATGCCATTCTTCTCTAGATTCTGAACATCCACTACCTTGTTTCCGCAAATCTTCGTCTTGACGAAGGTAAACCTTTCCTGCTCCTTCGGGGACAAAAACTCAGCACTGTAGCCCCCTACACTTCCGGAGATCATCAGAGGGCCATGGGTAGAGAGAAGAAAACGGTTCTAGAGAAGGAGATGATGGAAGAGATGGAAGCCCTCGAGGGATTCTTCGCGGGAAGAAGAGGAAGCTTCAAATCTTGCAGAGAGTCGATGCCTGAATCGTTAGGTCATCGGCTTTGGGCGAACAGATAAATGAGAAAGGGTAAAGGTGGAGATGAGTCGTTCCCAGAATGATTTGACTAATTAAGAAATACTTTATCGAAAATGAAGCGCCAAAAGGCGGTAATGGCAGAAAGCGACAAAAGATTTGACGAGTCAAACTGATTTCAACACAACAGCGGTCAAAGAATGTAGATAAACTGAGATTTGCTTATTGTTAAAGAGGAGAAAATTTCGTTTTAATCTGAAAATTTTTATGTGCCAATTTAAATACAGAAATCTTTTTTACAAATTGCACATCCCTAATTCCCTTCTAAGAGATGTAAATCTCTCTTCACGTAGGGCTTTTGTGAAGATGTCTGCCAGTTGACCATTTGTATCTATAAAAGAAATTTCTAAATTACCATTAGCTACATGATCTCGAATGAAATGATATCTAACCTCAATGTGTTTAGTCCTTGAGTGTTGCACTGGATTCTTGGTGAGGTTGATGGCACTTGTATTATCACATAATAGTGGAATTGACTTGATATGAATGCCGAAATCCTCAAGTTGTTGCTTTATCCATAGGAGTTGTGTACAGCAACTTCCAGTAGCAACATATTCTGCCTCAGCTGTGAATAGAGCTACTTAGTTTTGTTTCTTGGAGGACCAAGATATCAGACATCCTGCAAGAAACTGACAACAACAATTGGTGCTCTTTCTATGTACTTTGCATCCAGCATAATCAGCATCAGAATATCCTACTAAATTTATTTCACAAGACTTTGGATACCAAAGACCTAAATCATGAGTTCTAGCTAAATATCTGAATATTTTTTTTACAGAAATTAAATGGGACTCTCTAGGGTCTTCTTGATATCTAGCACACATGCATACACTGAATAAAATGTCGGGTCTACTTGTTCTTAAGTAAAGTAATGACCCTATCATACCTCTATAGTTCTTTTGATCTACCTTTTTACCATATTGATCACTGTCCATTCTAGTTGATGTGCTCATTGGCGTTGACAGTGGCTTCACACCTTCAAAACCAAATTTCTTTAATAGCTCTTTGGTGTACTTGGCTTGACAGATGTGGGTGCCTTCCTTCCCTTGCTTGATTTGTAATCTAAGGAAGTAGTTTAGCTCTCCCATCATACTCATTTCAAATTCTCCCTGCATAAGCTTTTCAAAGTACTTGCAAAGAGACTCATCAGTAGATCTAAAAATAATATCATCTACATATATTTGTACAAGAAGTATATGTTTGACTTTAGATTTTATAAATAATGTACTATCCACTTGACCTCTAGTGAAACCATGATCTAATAAGAAAGTACTGAGCCTCTCATACCAGGCTCTAGGTGCTTGCTTTAAACCATATAGGGCCTTATGGAGTTTAAATACATGATTTGGAAATTCGGTGTCATCAAAACCTAGAGGTTGTTCAACATACACTTCCTCTTTGATAAATCCATTTAAAAAAGTTGATTTGACATCCATTTGAAACAATTTTAAATCTAATGCAGATGCATAAGCAAGTAAAATCCTAATAGCCTCAAGTCTAGCCATAGGACCATAGGTTTCATCGAAATCTATGCCTTCCTCTTGGGAATAGCCTTGAGCTACCAGTCTGGCCTTATTCCTTAAGATTACTCCAGACTCATCCAGTTTATTTCTGAACACCTACTTGGTGCTAATAACTGAATCATTGGATGGTCTAGGAATAAGTGACCATACTTGGTTTCTCTTGAACTGATTTAGTTCATCCTGCATGGCTATTATCCAAGATTTATCAGTTAAAGCTTCATTGACTGTCTTAGGCTCTATTTGAGAAACAAAGGCTAAATAATCACATGGGATTACATTACCTCTTGTTCTTACCCCTACGGTTGGATCACCAATAATGTTCTCAGGAGGGTGATCTTTTTTATGTCTCCATTCTTTTGGGAGATTTCCATGTTGAATTTCAGTCTACTGCAGTTCTTCCAGAGGTGGATCTTCCTTGTCCTCAATTGAGGTATTCTTTAATTTTTCGGACAAGTCATCTGCATCATCAATGTCACTAATTTCTTCCTTTTTCAAGGAGGGGTTAGATTTATCAAAAATAACATGCACAATTGTTCAATTAATAATGAGTGTTTATTGAAAACTCTATAACCTTTGGGTTTAGAAGTGTACCCCATAAAGATGCCTTCATCTGATTTGGCATCTAACTTACCAATGTCCCTTTTTCCATTGTTGTGGATGAAACAAGGACATCCAAATATTTTGAAGTGACTGATCTTTGGTTTCTTTCCCTTGTAGAGTTCATAAGCAGTCTTCTTCAGAATTGGCCTAATCATTACCCTATTAATGATATAGCTTGCAGTGTTGATGGCTTTGGCCCAAAATATCTTGGTAAATCATATTCTGATAACATGGTTCTTGCCATATCCAAAAGAGTTTTGTTTTTCCTCTCAGCAATTCCATTCTGTTGAGGTGTCCTTCGTGCTGAGAAGTTGTGCTCAATTCCTTGATCATTACAGAACTTTGCAAACCTTTCATTCTGAAACTCACCACCATGATCTGATCGGATAGAGATAATGGTGAACTTCTGATCTTTCTGAACTTTCTTCCTGAAGCTGACAAAATTATCAAAGGTGTCATCTTTGTGCTCTAGAAAGGATACCCAAGTAAATCTTGAGTAATCATCAACTATGACAAATCCATAATTCTTTCCTCCGAGACTGGTAGTCCTCATTGGCCCAAATAGATCCATATGAAGTAATTCTAATGGCTTTGAGGTGGTCACTACTGTCTTTGATTTGAAAGATCTCTTGGTGTGCTTTCATCTTGCACAAGGTCTGCAGATGCTATCCATTTTTGAGTTGATCTTTGGCAATCCTTCCACTAGTTTTCTCTTTCGGAGCTTGTTCAATCCATCCAAGCTGCAGTGGCCCAGTCTTCTGTGCCACAGCTCTGTTGATTGATCTTTGCTGGCTGCCAAACAGACATCTTGATCATTGAGTTCCTCGAGATAGAGAACATACAAATTTCTTTTTCTATAAGCTTCAAATATGACTGTTCCATCTTTTAATATACTGCACTTTGATTCTTGGAACTGAATCTGATGGCCTTTGTCACACAACTGGCTGATGCTTATGAGATTGTGCTTTAATCCTTTGACCAACATTACATCTTCAATAACTGATTTTCCTTTGATGTTCACGGACCCACTTCCTATCACTGTGCCTTTTCCATTATCCCCATAGGTGACTGTTCCTTCTTCAGCTTGGAGATTTACGAAAAGCTTCTGATTGCCTGACATGTGCCTTGAGCATCCACTATCCAAATACCATTTGGATGCTCTTGAATTTCCCTGAAATTTAAACATTAAGTTTTAGGTACCCAAGTTCTTTTGGGTCCTAATGGGTCAGTATCATTGTTTTTACTTTTTATTATCCACTTCTTATGTCTTGTTGGGCATGTAGTTATAATATGTCCTAACCTGTTGCCGTGATCACAGCAGGACAATTTTGTTACCTTTTCTGTATACTTGAACTCAGCTTTATATGCTATATTTTGTTCAGGTATAAACTTTGGTGTTGGATATGTTTTAGGGTAGACTATGGTTTCTTCATTATCTGGGGGTGTATATCCTAACCCATTTATCTTTTTACCTGCTCTTCTAGCACCTTTTAATATTAGAGAGTTTTTACCATTAGTAAATTTCTCTAGTGTGTATGATAGTTTATTATTTTCTTCATTTAAGTTTTTAACTTCTTTCCTTAATTCATCTGTGCTTTCCTGTTTTTCCAATTTTGTTATTTGTTCATTCTTAGCTTTTAGGTCTTCACATAACAACTTATTTCTTCTTTTAAGTTCAGTTATTTTTTTTCTAATTCTTCAGTTTCTATTTTTAGATCTGAATTAGTGTTTTCTAAACAGATTACATTTTTCTTACTGATTTTAAGTAATTTGGATACTTCTTTATATTTATCATAAAGTTCATTAAAGGCACTTTCTAAATTGTCAGAATCTGAACCATTACAGGAATCAAAAGAAGAGTCAGAAGTTACCTTTTCTTCGATGTTGGCCATGAGAGCCAGGTTGGCTTCTTCTCCATCACTGCTTGAGCTTGACTCACTGTCTGAGTCACTGCTATTCTCCCAAGCAGCTGCCATTGCCTTTTTCTTGTATCTTCTGAACTTCTTGGAGCTGTCCTTCTTCTTGTGATCATTTTTCTTTAGCATTGGACAATCTGCCTTGATATGTCCAGGCTTCTTGCATTCATAACAGATGGTCTCTCCTTTCTTCATTTCTTTGCCATCTGATCTTTTGGAATCCTTATTTTTCTTAAAGTACCTTCTGCCGGATTGAAACTTTTCCTTCTTGGCCAGGATGCGCTGCAATCTCTTAGAGAGCATTACTTCTTCATTTTCGCTGTCTAATCACTCCCACTAGAACTTGCCTCTGATGATTTTTCTTCTGCTTTCAAGGCATTGGAGTGCTTCTTTCTGCTAGATGATTCTCCTAGCCTTTCCATGTTGATCTCATGGGCCATGAGGGACCCGATGAGCTTTTCTACTGACATTCTTTTAAGGTCATTTGGTTCTTCGATAGCTGTGACCTTTGGTGTCCATGAAGATGGCAAGGATCTAAGAATCTTCCTTACCATATCTGCAATCTCATAGGACTTTCCTAGACTGGCTAAACCATTAGTGATGTCAGTGAATCGACTGAACATCTCGGTGATTGACTCACCTGACTGCATCTGAAATCTCTCATACTGAGTGACAAGAATGTCGATTCTTGTCTCCTTTACTTTGTCTGTACCTTCATATGTAATCCTTAGCTTTTCCCACATTTCCATGGAGGATTTGCAGGCTGAGACTCTGTTGAACTCTTTCTTGCTTAGAGCACAACATAGAATGCTCTTGGCTTTACAGTTCAAGGAGATTTTCTTTCTGTCTTCGTCTGTCCATTGTGCTTTCTCATTTGTGACGACCAGGTCACCTTCTTCTACTATTGACCAGTTTTGATAGTCGTGGCCTTGTAGGAAGTATTCCATCCTGGTCTTCCAATACAGATAATCTTCACAATCGAACAAAGGAGGTTTGTTGACTGACTGACCTTCGAAGTTGCCTTGGGCTGCCATTGATCTTTGCTCTTCAGATCGTTGGATCTTGTTCTTTGTCGAAGAGACTTGCTCTGATACCACTTGTTGCCCAGCTAGCTAGCCCAGAGGGGGGGAGGGGTGAATGGGTTGTTAAAAATTGAACTTTGATTAATACCTGCTCACTAAAAAGATTACACAACAACTTAAACGAAGGTTAGAGTTAGAGGAAATGAGACAGCAAACACACAGAGCACAACCACAAGACACAATGATTTTTATCCTGGTTCGGAACTCTTCTTCGCAGGAGACCTACGTCCAGTCCCTGAGCGATACATCAGGATTTCACTAACAAGGGTACTATCCCCCTCACGGATCCTTACACCCAGCCTCAACTGGTCTTCCTTCAACCTGAAGGGAAAAAAACCACCCTAGCAACCACCAGGTCTTCCTTCACCCAGAAGGGAAAACAACCACCCTGGAAACCACCAGGTCTTCCTTCACCCAGAAGGGAATACAACCAATAAAAAGAAGTATAAGAACAAGCTTCAGGAACTAGCTCAAATAGCTACAATCTGAAGCAAACAAGCCTCGAGAGAGAAGGAATTTTAACACTGGTTTCTCTACAAAGACTACACTGGCTCTCACAGGAATTTCTTCGAGAACACTGAGAGCTAAAGAGCTAAGATGGATTGGAATGGAGTGCTACGCTCTTGTTTGAATCACAAAAAACTTGAAGGATTGGCGATGCTTTCTTTCAGAATAATATTTCTTCAAAAGTAATGTCCTTCTCAGTCTTGAGTCTTGTATTTAAGCTTCTGCTTGAAATTTGTACATTAAAGATCTGTTGTCTCTCATCCTGGTGAATGTTAGACAGGTCTGCAAGGAAGCTTCTGATATTCAGTCCTTTATCCTTTAGTACACGCCAGAGAAACATTTTAATATCTTGTATCTTGTGTCCAACGTTGTACAGATAATTCTTGTCAGATATCTACGAGCATATCAACAATAAATAGAGGACAGCTAGGACTGTCGTCGATTGTTAGTTGCAGTTGGAACATATATTGCAATATATAGCAAAGCTCCTTCCTGTCTAGAAAGGACGTAGACAGAGTAGTATAAAAGTAGAAGATATTGTCTACATGCATGGGAGATACGTTCAGAGAGCATTGAATGTGTAGCAGTCAAACAGACGAGATACGACTTTGACTATTCAACGTATATTAAGGAGTATTATACTGATATATCAAATGAAATCGATATGAACAAGCCTGATGCCTTTATGACTTATGAAATCGTTACTGGTAAGCTGGTTGTTATGACAATATAGAAATCATTGTGAGTAATACAGAAGTCGTTATGAGTGTTACAGACATTGATGTGATTACTTATCAAATCGTTACTGATAAGGAAGTCGTTCTAATCATCAAAGAAATCGATATGAAACTCTTAACAAATCGTTGTACCAAGCAAATCGTTCGGAGTTCTAAAGAAATCGTTTCGACAAGTAAATTGTTACGAGGTCTAAAGAAATCGTTACAAAAACTGAAGAAGTCGTTACGGCCAGAGAGTCGTTGTGAATTCCAAAGAAATCGTTACGAGAACTAAAGAAATCGTTACGGCTAGAAAGTCGTTGTGACTTCTAAAGAAATCGTTACGAGAACTTAAGAAATCGTTACGGCTAGAAAGTCGTTGTGAGTTCTAAAGAAATCGTTACGAGAACTTAAGAAATCGTTACGGCTAGAAAGTCGTTGTGACTTCTAAAGAAATCATTACGAGAACTTAAGAAATCGTTACGGCTAGAAAGTCGTTGCGACTTCTAAAGAAATTGTTACGAGAACTAAAGAAATCGTTACGGCTAGAAAGTCGTTGTGACTTCTAAAGAAATCATTTCGAGAACTTAAGAAATCGTTACGGCTAGAAAGTCGTTGTGACTTCTAAAGAAATCGTTACGAGAGCTAAAGAAATCGTTACAACAGACAAGTCGTTACGCTTTCAAAAGAAATCGTTGCGATGTCTTATAGAATCGTTGCGACGGTCAAGTCGTTACGCTTTCCAAAGAAATCGTTGTGATGCCTTATAAAATCGTTATGAGATCTTTAACAAATCGTTATGGTATCGATTTGTTTTGAAACATCACGACTTTTCGGTCAGAAAGGAAATCGATCATAATACTTGTGAAATTGTTATGATGACTATTGAAATCGATATGAACTTTTAAAGGAATCGTTCTGATTATCAATAGAAGTCGTTATGAAGTATGAAGTATGAAGAAGTCGATGTAATGACTTGGAAAGATTGTGAAGTGAGAGTCTTACCTGATTGTCTTGAACTTTCTTTTACTTTTATTTCTTGTCCTCAAGGCTCAAGTAATTCATTAGTAAGGTTTTGTTAATCATCAAAATTAATATATAAATAAGTGAATTAATTTATATGGAGAGAGTTTGGTCATCATATACATCTCCCTAACAAGATATCTATCGTTTGTAATACAAATATCAATATATACATAGATCACATGCAATCCACAGTGCAGGACAGGCAGAATCTCCCTACCTTCGCGAACAGTACGAAGAACCGCAATGCCCCAGCATTTCCCCCACTCCTTGCGACGTCCTCGCGGCGAGACCACGCCGAAAATGACCCCAAAACGTTGGATCGCCCCAAACTCCACCGAAAAACCTCCTCCCTGGCCGAGCAGAGCTTCCCGAGCTCTGTTCGGCCGAGCTCAACTAAAAGCGCATCACAGTTGAGTACGCGGCGCAGGAAGCCGTCGCCTTCCCACTGTCGACCTCAGCAAGCCCGCCTGGCGCGTGACACGTGGCGGACATGCAGACGAAGACCTCAAACAGCAGTAACTAGAATGTGACACCTAGGGCCGTCGCGTTCAGGTCACGATGCCCAGCCCTGTCGCGTTCACAAACAGTGAACCAGTAGGTGCTTTGGGCCCAAGCTGTCTGTAAGGCCCTCGAATTTCCGTCGCATTATTTGTATTTATGTGTGTATATTTGTTCTTGTGTCTGTATGTACATATTTACGTACGTATTAATTAGTACGAGTACGTGTGCATGTGTTTATATTAAATATAAATAATGCATGTATTGAAATGTGATAGTATGGATATAATACTGTATACATATTGCATGTATATATGCACGGTATGCATGGTTTTCTGCATATTTCAGAGTTCTGGCCGAAGGCCATCTTGGCGTCAACCCCAGGCCATTTAGCTGGTGTCAGCGTCCAGACATGGACGCCAACACTCATCCAGGCGTCCAGAGATATGGACGCCAATCTCTCTGGCCTGCATGCGCAGCAGAGCTGCAAGCTTCTGAAACAAGAAAGCCCAGCCATTGGGGGTTCTCCCCAACGGCTCTGAGGGCTGTCATATCACCCAGGGAGTGGGAGAGGGGTCTCTCCTTAGGTCTAAAACCGGAGCTCCCTTTCCCCAGCCTCTTTCCACCCTTGCAAGCGGAGAAAAAGAGGAAGAAAAACCCTAGGAGAAAAACTGTGAGAAGAACCCACTTAGCACCCAAAAATCCGACCCCCTGGAGCTTGATCTGGTGTCCCACTGCTTCAAGAAGGTTGCTGGACTGACGAGGAAGGCTTCCCCGACCTCGGCTTGCTGTGAATCTCGCTCAAGAACCCGTAGGAGAGATCATTTGGAGGGAGTTTTTGCACTTCTTGGGACAGCCCAAGGAGAGCCGAGCCCTAGATCCTTTGGAGGAATTTTTAAAAGGCAAGTGACCTATCCATGATGTCCCCGTATGAGTCTAGGTTGGTTTTGCAATTTTTGTACATTTTCCCTCGAGTCCTAGACCCTCCCATTCACCAAATCTTGTGAGGTCGGGTCTGTGTTTCTGCACAGACCTGCATCGACGGCAAGGTCCCTGGACGCCGATATCATGCTTGGCGTCCATCGACCATGCCGTTGACCCTGAGTCAGCGGCCAGAGACTGCCGCCAAGTTCCTCTGGACAGAACAGTGAACTGTTCTGCCCTTCCTTTACATTAATTTCGGTATGGTTTCCGTGATGAGGATATATGGTAATCCTATACTCTATGTATATAGTCAATTGTGGTGTGTGGACAAATGTGGTGTGTGATGGTGAATGTAGGAAATATTGTATTCCATGAATTGTAAGCATGACTTGTTAATGATTTTGCCAAATTTATGTTTCATGAGTAGGATTAGCCTGAATGCCTTGGTTCTGTCTATTCATGAAGATTTGTAGATCAGTAGATGTATGCCCAATTTTTGGTAAATTGTTCATGCTTGTATAGCTTGCAAATAAATTCGGTTCGGTAAATAGAAAGACATGCAAGAATGGTTTGTGGTGATCAATTTGTGATTGTATGATTTAGGATAGTTCTGTATTCTCAAATCATGCACATAATGGAAATCCCTGTTCAAATAGTAAATGGCAAATTGCATGATGTGTTAAGTTCCATGTAATTTAAATTGTGAATGACATGTGAAATAAGTGTTGATTTTCTGTAAATTTATACTTAGCTCAGAAAAATCTAAA
Organism: Colocasia esculenta; assembly: GCA_014218235.1. Classification (NCBI taxonomy): domain Eukaryota; kingdom Viridiplantae; phylum Streptophyta; class Magnoliopsida; order Alismatales; family Araceae; genus Colocasia; species Colocasia esculenta. Next base: position 125,063,280 of record CM024753.1, on the reverse strand, counting down.
AATTTGGGTGTATGACCTTGAACTCGAAAACAGCATGTGGTTAAAATTTCAAGTCATTTGGACCAGCATAGAAGAAGTTATGTAGTTTCATGTGAAATGTGATAATTTATGCATATTATCGTAATGTGGTTAGTTATCGTCTAAACCCAACTTGATTAGTGAAAATTCCTGTGTGTTAAACTCCTGAAATTCTGTAGTACCATGTTAGGAAAAAAAACAGATATATTCATGTGAGTGAGGAAGTGAATGTGATGAAAAGTGTGAAGTGTAAAACCATGTGTAAAACGGTAAATGCGTAAATGTGTAACTGTGCCAATGTGACATTGCTTCCGTAGAGGGCAGTGGAGCTGTATCAGGGAAAAGTCCCCCTGAGAAAGTTCAATGTGTAAGTGACCCTAAGGGCATTAGGGGGAAATCCTAGAGGTGGACAAGTACCACTGGTTAGGGTGGAGACTTGTTCTCCCAGTCTGCGCAGTCCAAGAGTCGCCATTGGAATGCCTAGATGGCGTCTATGTGTAATGTGATGTGTATATGTCCTTCTTTGGTGGTTTGGACTATGTGTCATGGCACCTAAAATGTGTAATGTGAAATGTGTAATGTGTAAATGTGTAAGTGATAATGTGAATGTGTATGTGTAAAGTGAACCATGTGAAAGAGGAAACTTGTATAAAGAAAATGTGAAACTAAAGATGTGAAAATATGTTATTGAAAACCATGTGAGACAAATCTGAAATCATGTGAAATCAGTGAATTTATGTTATTATCATCATGTTATTATGTGCAAAGATGTCTAGAATCCATGTTATGGATAATTGGTGAAAACGGGTACAAGATAGCATGATTGTTTGATCACATGATATGTTTTATGCAAAATTGTAGCTTTCATGTATAGGTTTACAGCCATTAAACCATGTCAAATCAGCAACCTAAAGCATGTGAAAAGTGTTTTGTAAGTACTTAAGGACATGTGAAATCCATGCTAGTTGTGTTCCCCTTTCATGTATGTAAAATGTTCATGTTGGTAGCTCTCATGTCTTAGCTCTTTAAAGATTAAAGTTTCATGAGTAAATTGAATAGAGAGCATGTGATAGGTGAATTTTATTCTTAGAAATCTGAAAGCATGATCCATGTATAAAATTGTAAAACTTTCATGATAGGTTGAAACTTGAATTGACTAGCATGCCATGTGTTGCAAATTGTAAATGTGCATGTAGAAACCACTAGGACTTGTACGTGTAGGTTATGAATAGTGTTGCTTGCTGAGTCCTTGGACTCACTCCTTGCTTCGGCGTACAGGTATAGTTGGTGACACGACACCGTTGGAGGAGACGGTGGAGACGGACTCCGAGCGCGGAGACTAGCTTCGGAGTTTCTTGAGATTTGTGTATTCCATAAGTATGTAATTTGAACATTGTATTAGAGTATTATGAAAAGGATGTATAGGTGTGGACAATTTGTGGTTCTATTTCAGCAAATTTAAATTCTGTGGACCTTCAGTTCTTTTATGTTAATTGCGAATTGCATGTATGTTTAATGTGGATGATGAATGACTGGAGACAATGGTCTTTTACTTCCGCTACTCTGTTGTATATTCGCGTGTATCTCAGCTGTATGTATCGTTTGGGTAAATGTCCCACTGTGAGGACTCTTGCTATACTGACGTGGGTTGGTATAACTGTACCGGTATAATAAGGGCTGTCACAATGTCGGCCTACAAAGCCCCGAAAACCTGCGTAAACACCTGTAACACACACTAATGGGCCACACACTGGCCCAACAACCACTAAGCCACGATCCGAACGGTCGATACGCTACATTACTATCACCTAAAATAAATTTCGTCCTCAAAATTTAAGAAGAAAACTTGATACCAAATATTTCCAATCAAATAAACATGGTACTATCACCTAAAAGAATTAATGGCTTACTCAAACAAGTATGGATATGCTTTCATCATTTCCTCGGCTAATTCCCACGTATCTTCTCTGCGCTGTCTGTTCTCTCATCTGACTTTCACTGGTTCAATTTCCTTATTTCTGAGCTTCTGGGTTCTGCGGCCTGTAATCTGCACTGGATATTGTGGCATTATCATGTCTGGCTTCAAATCATCTCATTAATAACTGACAACTTGAGAAGGATCTCGAATATATCTTCTAAGCATGGAGACATGGAACACGTCATGTGCGTCTGTGAAATCTGTTAGGAGATCCAATCTGTAAGTTGTCTCACCAATCCTTTCTATTATCTGGAATGGGCCAACATATCTTGGACTCAATTTGCCTTTCTTACTGAACCTGAGCACACCCTTGGTAGGAGAAACTTTCAGAAAAACATAATCTCTGACTTCAAACTGCAAAGGTCTACGTCTGGTATCTGCATAACTTTTCTAGAGACTCTGTGCTGTCTAAAGCTTTTTTTAATAAATTTAACCATTTCTGCGCATTGCTGAATTAATTCTGGACCCATAACCTGTCTCTGACCTACCTCATGCCAATTTAGTGGTGTCCTGCACAGTCTGCCATACAATGCTTCATAGGGTGCCATTCCGATACCTGCATGATGACTATTATTATAGGCAAATTCTACCATACCCAAATGATGCTCCCATGTACCTCTCCATATTAGACAGCAAGCTCTCAACATGTCTTCTATAGTCTGAATGGTTCTTTCTGTTTGCCCATCTGTCTGTGGATGATAAGCTAAGTTGTACCTTAATTCTGTGCCAACCACTCTCTGCAAACTCCTCCAGAAACCATAAGTGAACCTGGGATCTCGATCTGAAACAATGGTGATTGCAATCCCATGCAATGGTACTATTCTTTCCACATATAACTTAGCTAGTCTATCCACTGACCATGACATACTTACTTGCAATAATCGACAAAACTTAGTCAATCTGTCTACAAAAACCCACATACCATCATGACATGCTGAAGTCCTGGGCAAACCAACTACAATATCCATGGCAATATCATTCCATTTCTACTGTGGAATGGGTAAGGACTGCAACAGTCCTCCTGGCCTCTGGTGCTCTGCCTTTACTTGCTGACACACTGCACATCTTGCTATGAATTCTATAATTTTTTTCTTTATATTAGGCCACCAAAAATGCTTTTTCATATCCTGATACATTTTTGTGCTGCCTAGATGGATGGTGTATCTGGACTTATGAGCTTCCTCTAATACCTTTTATCTGACCTCGGTATCTGTTGGATCATACAATCCACCCTTGAGTCTGACCACACTGTCATCACCAAGAGTCACCTCTTCCATTCTCACAATATCAGCTAAACTATCATTTGTTCTCTACGCTTCTACTATCTGTTAATATAGAGAAGGTTTCACTGTACTGCTTGCTAATATTGCTCGCCACTGACTATTAGGCACATACAACGAAGTCTCTGCTACATCTTCATATAATTTCTATTCTCTAATCATAAGTTGATTCATAACTGCCTTTCTGCTCAGTGTATCTACCACCACATTAGCTCCACCTAGATGATATGCCAAACTGAAGTCATAATCTTTCAAATATTCCATCCACCTGCGCTACCTCAAATTCAGATCTTCCTGAGAGAAGATATACTTTAAACTCTTATGATCAGTAAATATCTCAAACCTCTCTCCATACAAATAATGCCGCCAGATTTTCAATGCAAAAACAACTGCTGCCAGCTCTAAATCATGTGTCGGATAATTCTCTTCATGCCTCTTTAACTGTCTGGATGCATAGGCTACCACTTTTCCATGCTACATTAACACTTCTCCCAAACCTCTCCTCGATGCATCTATGTACAAAAAAAATCTGCCACTGCCTGACGGAAATGTCCAATATAGGTGCTGTGGTAAGCCTCTTCTTTAACTCTACAAAGCTACGTCTGCAATCTGAAGACCATACAAATGGTACCCCTTTCCTTGTTAACCTTGTCATTGGAGCTGCTATCATCGAAAAGTCCTGGATGAACGGTCTATAATATCTTGCCAAACCCAGAAAACTCCTAATCTCTGTCATTGTCTTCGGTTCTTCCCACTTTATCACTGCCTCTAACTTGGCCGGATCAACTGCAACTCCTTCACCTGATATTACATGACCCAAAAACTGAATTTCTTTCAGCTAAAACTCCCATTTGCTAAACTTGGCATATAATTGATGATCTCTCAAAGTCTGCAATGTAATCCTTAAGTGTGTTGCATGCTCCTCTTCTAACGCTGAATACACCAGTATATCATCAATAAAGACTACAATGAACTGGTCCAAATACGGGTGAAATATCTTGTTCATTAAATTCATGAATGTTGTTGGCGTATTAGTCAACCCAAATGGCATAACAACAAACTCATAATTCCCATATCTAGTCCTGAAGGCTGTTTTGTCCATGTCTTCTTCCTTAATCCTCAGCTGATGATATCTTGACTTAAATCAATCTTAGAAAATACCTTCGCCGATTGGAGTTGATCAAACAAATCATCTATCCTTGGAAGTGGATACTTATTCTTGATTGTAACTTTATTCAATTGTCTGTAATCAATACACATTCTCAGACTGTCATCCTTCTTCCTGATAAACAATATTGGTGCTCCCCATGGCGAATGACTGGGTCTAATGAAACCTTTGTCCAATAATTCCTGCAACTGCTTCTTTAATTCCTTCAACTCTACCGGTGCCATTCTGTAAGGTGCCTTTGAAATCGGCATACTGCCTAGCTGCAACTCAACTGTAAAGTCCACCTCCCTGTGTGGAGCTAACCTCGACAAATCTTCTGGAAACACGTCTGCAAATTCTCTAACTACCGGTACTGAATCTACAGACTTATTAGACTCAACTAAACTAACTAAAGCAAGGTACGCTACACATCCCACATTAATCAACCTTCTAGCCCTAAGTACAGAAATAATAAGCTTAGGATCGTATAGAAGGGCATACCTTGAAACTCAAACACTGCTTCACCAGGCCTGCAAAATCTAACTCTCTTCTTTCAATAATCCACTAGTGCCCCATAGGCTTCTAACCAATCCATTCCCAAAATCACATCATAATCTTTCAATGGAAAAGCATACAACCTTGCTGGCAACTGGTTCCCCTGAATCATTATCGGAACCTCATCCAAGAAACATGAAGTAAGTATGAAACCTCTTGCAGAAACCTCTACCACTAACGCACATTGCCTTTCTTCTAAGGGATGTACCATGCTATCCAGGAAATCCTCGGAAATAAATGAATGCGAAGCACCCAGATCAATCAACACTCTAGCAGAAAAACCGAAAAGAGGTAATATATTTTCAATTAGATTCGATGCTTCCGCCTGAGCTCTGGTGACTGCCATAACTCGACCCCGTCCTCCTCTCTAGTATGGTACACCTCTGCCTCGCTCTGCTGGCTACTGGATTGGTTGTTGCTACTGCTGAGTCCCTCTGCCATAACTGTATTCCCGAGGAAGTGGACAATTTCTAGCTAAATGCCCCGGCTGCCCACAATTATAACACCAAAAACCTGGAACAGTTGTGGGCTGTCCTGCCGTACTCTACTGCAACTCCTTCGTTGCTGGCCTAACACCTCATCCCTGCTGAAATCCCGGCTGAAAGCCCTGCTGCCTGCCACCTCCTTGCCCTCTAAACATCTTCTTTATTTTTCCACCCCACTTTGCAAACCCTGATGATGACGATGCTCTTGAGGGTGCCTTACCCTTACTGATACCTGTGGATTGCTACGGAAGCCGAAAGCTACCTGTCCTTGCTCCTCCGGACTGCCTAGCTTGCACTGTCCTTTCTAGAATTGCTGCTCCCTACACTACTTCTTACACTATTCTGCACATCAAGGGGATGACTGCATCCCAAAGCTCTGGTCGCAACCCTCGAATAAAATATTCCACCATCATAATATTATCAGTAACCACATATGGAGCATACATACTCAAAGCCATGAACCTCATCTGATATTCTAACACTGACAGGTTCCCTTGTTGCAATGTTCGGAATTGCTCCCTCTTTACCTGATGTATCTGAACTGGAAAGAAAGTGTCGTTAAGGACCGTCAAAAACTTTGGCCAGGTGATGGTGTCCTCTGTCCTCCCCACAAATACTGTCTGCATCTTCAATCTCCACCATTCTTGTGCAAATCCACGTAACTGAGAGGCAGCTAGCAATACCCTATCAGCCTACGAACACCTCAGAATAACAAAAACTCTCTCTATTTCATGCACCCAGTGCTCTGCTTTGTCGGGATTTGGACCTCCTGAATATGTGGGTGGCTGTAACCGTAAGAACCTCTCCAATAGTGATGTAGGCTCCTCCACACTAACTATCCGTGCTGGCACACCAGAGGGTACAGGTACAACAGGTGGTACCTCAACTACTGGTGGTGGTGGGGGTGGTGCCACTAGTACTGCCTCCTCCACTGTCGATGGTACTACTGCTGGTTGTATTGGTGCTTGTTGATCCAATCTGGTACGGATCTCTGTAAGATTTTCCCTTATCCTCTCGATCATTTGATGCGTAGTCTCCTCATGTTCATCTCAACCAACTCCCCAATCCCTCATGTCTGCCATTTCTGCTCCTGCACAAATATCATTCCAACCATACAATACACAACAAATCAATACAAAAACCAGGGTTAACTACCAGCAGTGGGCTAAAGTAGAGGAAAGGCTATGTAAATTTCCAGTTCCTATATATTCACATGGACCTTGCTCTGATACCAACAGTAGCGGTCCTCGTCGTTCATACACGTTAACCTAATAACGGGCCTGACCCGACTCTGCCTCCCACGGTTAGGGCGTAGTCTCGCAAGGGATACAATTCACAAGTCCGTAGAAATATAAAGGGAACAACTCAAATATATATAAGATTGTCATCTCACAAATATTTACATGGAATATACATAGCCATTTCTCAACAGTAACCAGACACTAGTATAAGAAAACCTGGGGCATACCCCGAGGTGTACAAAGAAAGGAAATTACACTGCTGGTGGTGCAGACCCAACCCCGCTACGACGCGGCTCTAAACTAGACGAAGGGCGAGAAGCCTCCTTGTAAGACCCTCGAATTTCCGTTGCATTATTTGTAATTATGTGTGTATATTTGTGCTTGTGTATGTATGTACATATTTACGTACGCATTAATTAGTATAATTATGTGTGCATGTGTTTATATTAAGTATAAATAATGTATGTATTGCATGATGGTAGTATGGATACAATACCATAGGTACATTGCATGTATATATGCATGGTATGCATGGTTTTCTGCATAATTTGGAGTTTTGGCCTAAGGCCACCTTGGCGTCAAGCCAAGGCCGTTTAGCTGGTGTTAGCGTCCAGACATGGACGCCAACACTCATCCTGGCGTCCATAGATGTGGACGCTAATTTCTTTGGCTTGCATGCGCAGCAGAGCTGCAAACTTCTGAAACAAGGTATGGCCACCCATTAGGGGATGTCCCCCAACGGCTCTGAGGGTGTCCTATCACCCTAGTGAGTGGGAGAGAAACTCTCCATAAGTCAGAACCCGAAATGGCCTCTCCCCACTCTTCCCTTCACCCTTGCAAGAGGAGAAAAAGAGAAGAAAACCCTAGGTGAAAACTGTGAGAGAAACCCCACCTTAGCACCCAAAAATCCGACCCCGTGGAGGTTGATCCGGCCATCTTCCACGACAAGGAGGAAGCTGGAGCAAAGGAGAAGGGTTCCCCATCGTCCCCTTGCTGTGGAGCTCATCCAAGAACCCGGAGGAAGGTGATCTTGGAGGCCTTTCTGCAACTTTCTTGGGACTGCCCAAGGAGGTCTTCACCGAGCCCTAGATCCCTTGGAGAAATTTTTGAAAGGCAATTGACCGACCCACGATGTCCCCTTATGAGTCTAGGTCAGTTTTATGATTTTTGAGCATTTTTCCTCGAGTCCTAGACCCTCCCATTCACCCAAGTTTCGGAGCTCGGGTCTGTGTTTTCTGCACAGACCTGATTCGACGGCAAGGTCCCTGGACACCCAGATCATGCTTGGCGTCCATCGACCATGCCGCTGACCATGAGTCAGCGGCCAGAGACCGCCGCCAAGTTCCTCAGGACAGAACATTGAACTGTTCTGCCCTTCTTCTACTTTAATTTCGATATGGTTTCCGTGATGAGGATATATGGTAAACCTTATACTCTATGTATATTGTTAATTGTGATGTGTGAATGAATGTGGGGTGTGATGGTGAATGTGGGAAATGGTACCCCTTGAACTTGTGAGCATGACTTATTGAGATTCTTGCAAATTTATGTTTCATGATTAGGATTAGTATGAATGCCTTGATTTTGGTCTGATCATGAAGGTTAGTGGGTCAGTATATGTGTTTGCAAATTTGGTAAATTATCCATGCTTGTGTAACTTGCTAATAAATCCGATTCGATAGAATAAAATGAAAGCATGCAAGAATGGATTTGATGATTAATCTATAGCTTTAGGGTAATTTCGTATTCTCAAATCATGTGTATATATATATTGGTAGCCTCTGTTTAAAACAGTAAGTGGTAAATTGCAAGATGTGTTAAACCCGATGTTAAGTTAAATTGTGAATGGCATGCTAATTAGGTGTTTTATTTACTGTAAATTCTATGTAGCTCAGAAAAATCTAAACAATTGGGGGTATAATCTTGAACCCGAAAACAACATGTGGTTAAAATTTCAGGTCGTTCGGATCAGTAAATAAAAAGTTATGTGCTTTCATGTGAAATGTGATAATCTACATGTGTTATCGTAATGTGATTAGTTATTGTCAAAAACCACTTGATTAGTGAAATTCCTGTGTGTTAAACTCCTGAAATCCTGTAGTACCATGTTAGGAAAAATAGAGATATTCATGTGAGTGAGAAAGTGAATGTGATGAAAAGTGTGGAGTGTAAAACCATGTGTAAAACGGTAAATGTGTAAATGTGTAACTGTGCCAATGTGACACTGCTTCCGTAGAGGGCAGTGGAGCTGTATCAGGGAAAAGTCCCCCTGAGAAAGTTCAATGTGTAAAGTGACCCTAAGGGCATTAGGGGGAAATCCTGGAGGTGGACAAATACCACTGGTTAGGGTGGAGACTTGTTCTCCCGGTCTGCGCAGTCCAAGAGTCACCATTGGAATGCCTAGATGGCGTCTATGTGTAATGTGATGTGTATATGTCCTTCTTTGGTGGTTTGGACTATGTGTCACGGCACCTAAAAAGTGTAATGTGAAATGTGCAATGTGTATGTGACCATGTGTAAATGTGTAAGTGACGATGTGAATGTGTATATGTAAAGTGAACCATGTGAAAGAGGAAAATTTTGTAAAGAAAATGTGAAACTAAAGATGTGAAAATGTGTTATTGAAAACCATGTGAGACAATCTGAAATCATGTGAAATCAGTGAATTTATGTTATTATCATCATGTTATTATGTGCAAAGATGTTTAGAATCCATGTTAGGGAAAATTGGTGAAAACGGGCAAAAGATAGCATGATTGTTTGATCACATGATATGTTTTATGCATTATTGTAGCTCTCATGCATAGGTTTTCAGCCATGAAACTATATGAAATCAGCAACCTAAAGCATGAGAAAAGGTTCATGTATGTGTTTAAAAATATGTAAAATCCATGCTAGTTGTGTTCCCCTTTCATGTATGTAAAATGTTCATGTTGGTAGCTCTCATGTCTTAGTTCTTTAAAGATTAAAGTTTCATGAGTAAATTGAGTAGAGAACATGTGATAGGTGAATTTTATTTTTAGAAATCTGAAAACATGATTCATGTATAAAATTGTAAAACTTTCATGATAAGTTGAACTTGAATTGACTAGCATGCTATGTGTTGCAAATTGTAAATGTGCATGTAGAAACCACTAGGACTTGTAAGTGTATATCATGAGTAGTGTTGCTTGCTGAGTCCTTGGACTCACTCCTTGCTTCGGTGTACAGGTGTAGTTGGTGACGTGGCACCTTTGGAGGAGGCAGCAGAGACGGACTCCGAGCGCGGAGACTAGCTAGTTTTTGGAGTTCTTTGAGATTTGTTTATTTCATAAGTATGTAATTTGAAACATTGTACTAGAAGTATCATGAAAAGAATGTAAAAGTGTGGACAATTGTATTTCCATTTTAGCAATTTCATTTATGTGAGCTTTAGTCCCTTTTTTGCTAATGGCGAATTGCATGTATGTTTAATGTGGATGATGAATGAATGGAGACTGTTGTCTTTTACTTCCGCTACTCTGTTGTATATTCGCGTGTATCTCTGCTGTACGTATCGTTGGGTAAATGTCCCACTGTGAGGACTCTCGCTATACCGACGCGGGTTGGTACAACCGTACCGGTATAATGAGGGCCGTCACAGAGATTGGTATCAGAGCGACCGGTTGAGATTACACATGAATATACCTAAGTCATCATCCCCATTGCATGCTAAGTATGTCCACATGTGTAGAAAACACTAATAAGAAGTGAAAGATAGACAAGAAAATGGTTAGAAAACTTAGTGACCTAGCTCTAATGGTGGCTAAAATTTTATTACAGCCATGGCTTCCCGTGGACGACATGGAGGTGTACCAGCTCGCGACGACGAGCAGAGGCATGAGGAGCGGGCGGAGCAGCAGGCCCCGGCCCCACAGGGTCCTGTGCTTCCCCCACCACCGCCAGTGGACTATGGAGTATTCATGCAAGGTCTGGTGCAAGCCATGCAGACGCAGGCCCACACCCAGGCAGCACTCCAGGCCCAGTTGGAGGCCCAAGTAGAATAATGAAACAACCTAGTAGTTTTCTATTTAAATTGTGTGATATTGTGTTTATTGTGTATTGTTATTGTTTAATGTAGCAGGCTCAGGCCCCAGCTCAGGCCCATGGTGGACCTTCCATCATGGAGCGATTCAAGAGGATGGCCCCACCCTCTTTTAAGGGGGAGAGTGATCCGCTAATGGTAGAAAGCTGGATGAGGGAGACGGAGAAAATCTTCCGAGCTATCAGGTGTCCTAATGAGGACAAGGTGACATTAGCCACCTACATGCTACAGGTATGTTTTAGTTTATGCTTGTATGTTGTTTGTCAAGTTAGAAATTGTTAGTTGGTGCTTATGAAGGTGTATTGCAGGAGAGAGCTGATGTATGGTGGTCCTCCCTACTACGTACACGCTTCGAGGACGAAGCGGTAGACGTGGCGTGGGATGCGTTCGTGAGGCTCTTCCGAGCCAAGTTCATCCCAGAGCATATCCGGGACAAGATGGAGCAAGAATTCCTTTCCCTGACGCAAGGATCAATGACCGTCCTAGAATACGAGGCAAGGTTTTTTGAACTTTCTAAATATGCACCGCATATAGTAGAGGATGAGCGCAGGAAGACCAAGAAGTCTGTGATGGGTCTCAAACCATCACTGAGGACGAGCTCGTGGCGTTTGTCCACCGCACGCTAGACGAGGCCCTCAGCGTTGCCTGCAGACAGGAGGGAGAAATGGAGCAGTATTTGGAGGAGAAGAAGGCTTCGCAGAAGAGGCCGGCAGCGACATTCCAGCGGCAGGATAAGAAGAAAACGGTGTACCAGACACCGCAGAAATCAGTGGCAGTCAGCAACCCTCAGGTACCTTCTGTACGTTCCCCCGGTGCGAAGAAAGAGTGTCCCCATTGTGGGAAGACCCATGGAGGTTCCGAGTGCTGGTTAGTAGCGGGTAGATGCTTAAAGTGTGGAAGCAGCGACCACAAGATCAAAGATTGAGGAGCTCAGCGTGGAGCGCCAGCACTAGCAGTAGCGGCAGCCATGCCAGCTACAGGAAGACCAGGAAGGCCTCGAGCCCCAACTCGAGCGTTTGCTTTAGCTCGCGAGGACGCCAAGTAGGCGGAGCATGTCACCGAAGGTACGGTTTTGCTTTTCGGTGTGCACGCTCGGGTTTTGATTGATACGGGTGCTACTCACTCATTCATTTCCGAGCGGTTCGCTAGGCAGTTAGCCCTAGAGTCAAGCATAGAGTCTGAGGAGTTAGAGGTCCCTTTGTCTGTGCACACCCCTGCGGGTATGGTATCGACTAGGAAGTGCATTCCGTCGTTACCTGTGTGCATTGAGGATAGATTCCTAGATGGGTGTTTCTTCTTGCTAAAGATGAAGGACTATGATTGTATTCTTGGTCTGGATTGGCTAGAGGAGCACAATGCGTTAGTGGATTGTCGTAGGAAGAAGATTGTTTTCCGCATTTCTCGTGAGGACGAGTTCTCTCATCCCTTGCCAAAGAACTTAGCGGGAAAGTTAGTTATCTCTGCTATGAAGGCGATGCGCATGGTGAACAAGGGTTGTGACGCATATCTTGCTAGCGTTTTACTAGTATCCGATGCTGGTTCGTCACTGACTCTTGCAGAGATCGATGTGGTGCAGGATTTTCCAGATGTCTTTCCTGATGACTTGTTTGGATTGCCACCGGATAGGGAGATAGAGTTCACTATAGAGTTGCTTCCAGGCACCTCTCCTATCTCGAAGGCCCCATATCGGATGGCCCCTGCAGAATTAGCCGAGTTGAGGAAGCAATTGCAAGAATTGCTCGATAAGGGATTTATTCGCCCTAGTGTTTCCCCTTGGGGCGCACCTGTATTATTCATCAAGAAGAAAGACGGGTCACTTCGGTTGTGCATTGATTATAGGAAGTTGAACCAAGTGACTGTGAAGAACAGGTATCCCTTACCTCGGATTGATGATCTGTTTGACCAGTTGCGAGAGGCGTCAGTCTTTTCCAAGATTGACTTGCGATCTGCTTATCATCAGTTGAGAATTCGGAGTGAGGATGTGTCCAAGACGGCATTTAGAACCCGTTATGGACATTATGAGTTTTTGGTCCTTCCTTTCGGATTGACCAACGCCCCTGCAGCGTTCATGGATCTCATGAACCGGGTGTTTAGTCCGTATTTAGATAGCTTTGTTGTTGTGTTTATTGATGACGTGTTGGTCTATTCTCCGGATGAGGCCACACATCGTCAGCATTTGAGGTTAGTCTTAGAGGTTCTCCGTGAGCACAAGCTATATGCGAAGTTCAGCAAGTGCGAATTCTGGTTGCGCGAGGTTCACTTTCTTGGGCATGTTATCTCCGGCGCTGGTGTTGCAGTTGATCCAGCAAAGGTCCAGGCTGTTATGGATTGGGAGATTCCCAAGACTCCTTCGGAGATTCGTAGTTTCCTTGGGTTAGCTGGTTATTATCGGCGATTCATTGAGGGTTTCTCATCCATCGCCGCCCCTTTGACAAAGCTGACCAGAAAAGGTGAGAAGTTCGTATGGTCTAAGGCATGTGAGCGTAGCTTTCAGCTATTGAAGGCTAAGCTTACATCTGCTAGAAGGTTTTGCCATTCATATGGATGCATCTCAGATTGGTTTAGGCTGTGTACTCATGCAGCAAGAGAGGGTAGTGGCTTATGCTTCTCGTCAGTTGAAGGAGCATGAGAGGAACTATCCGACTCATGATTTGGAGCTCGCAGCAGTGGTTCATGCACTAAAGATCTGGAGGCACTATCTTTATGGTGTCAGATTTGAGGTGTTTACCGACCACAAGAGCTTGAAGTATCTTTTCTCCCAAAAGGAATTAAACCTGAGGTAGAGGAGATGGATTGAGTTCTTGAAGGACTATGACTTCGACCTTTAGTATCATCTTGGAAAGGCGAACGTCGTAGCAGATGCTCTTAGTAGGAAGAGGTCTTCGCTCCAGCAGGATTGGAAGATGTTGGCGGATGCAGCGTGCTCTATGACCGAGTTAGAGCCGTCGTTGTGTCAGGCTTTTGTAGCTCAGCTATCCCTTAGATCCTCAGTCTTGGATGAGGTGATTGAGCAGCAGAAAGCCAATCCTAGATTGTTAGAGTTAGTGGGTAAGGCGGGCATTGCTCGTGATGAGGATGGTGTGATTAGATTTCAGCACCGTGTTTGTGTCCCTGATGTAGTAGATGTTCATGAGCATGTGTTAGAGGAGGCTCATAGATCGCGATTCTCTATTCATCCGGGTAACACTAAGATGTATCAAGACCTGAAGAGATCATTTTGGTGGTCCGGCATGAAGAAGGATGTTGCGGATTATGTGTCTAGATGTCTAGTATATCAGCAGGTGAAAGCCGAGCGGCAGCGACCATCCGGCCTTATGTAGAGGATGGATATCCCCGTATGGAAGTGGGAAGCTGTCACTATGGATTTCGTATCGGGTTTGCCTCGATCTAGAAGGGGCAATGACTCGATCTGGGTAGTTGTAGATAGATTCTCGAAGACTGCTCATTTCATGCCTATGAAGAAGAAGCAGTCAGTGGAGAGTTTAGCTAGACTGTATGTTAGCGGTATCGTTAGATTGCATGGTGTGCCGAAGTCGATCATTTCGGATCAAGATCCGAGATTCACTTCGAGATTGTGGAAGGGTCTTCAGGATGCGTTATGTTCGGAGCTTAAGCTCAGTTCGGCGTTTCATCCCCAGACCGATGGACAGTCTGAAAGGACTATTCAGACGCTCGAGGATATGTTGAGAGCGTGTGTTCTGGATTGGAAGGACGATTGGGAGTGTCATTTACCTCTTGTGGAGTTCGCATACAACAACAGCTTTCATGCTAGTATTGGTATGGCTCCATTCGAGGCGTTGTATGGTAGGCCCTGCAGATCTCCTTTATGTTGGGAGGAGACTGGTGATAGGCAGTTGATCGGACCAGAGTTAGTTCAGGAAACTTCGGATAAGATTCAGCTTATCAGGAAAATGTTGCGGCACAGGATAGGCAGAAGAGTTATGCCGACAACAGAAGAAAGGATTTGGAGTTCGAGGTTGGCGATCATGTCTTCTTGAAGATATCGCCTACTCGAGGTGTTGTCAGATTTGGCAGGCATAGCAAGCTAAGCCCTAGGTTCATTGGCCCATGTGAGATTCTCAGACGTTTGGGCAACGTGGTGTACGAGCTAGCATTACCCCCGGCTTTGGCTAGCGTTCACCCTGTATTCCACGTATCTATGCTCAGGAAGTATGTCTGAGATCCGTCTCATGTGATTAGTCATGAGCCAGTGGAGATCCAGCCAGATCTTTCGTATGTCGAGCAACCAGTAGCCATTCTTGACCGGAAGGTTCAACATCTCCAGAACAAGAGTATCGCGTCGGTGAAAGTTCTATGGCGGAACTTCTCACGTGAGGAGGCTACGTGGGAGCTTGAGGATGCGATGAAGAAGAAGTATCCCCTTTTCTTTGAGTAGTGTCGTTCTAACTTCGAGGACGAAGTTTCTTTAAGGGGGAGAGGGTGTAAGACCCTCGAATTTCCGTTGCATTATTTGTAATTATGTGTGTATATTTGTGCTTGTGTATGTATGTACATATTTACGTACGCATTAATTAGTATAATTACGTGTGCATGTGTTTATATTAAGTATAAATAATGTATGTATTGCATGATGGTAGTATGGATACAATACCATAGGTACATTGCATGTATATATGCATGGTATGCATGGTTTTTTGCATAATTTGGAGTTCTGGCCGAAGGCCACCTTGGCGTCAAGCCCAGGCCGTTTAGCTGGTGTTAGCGTCCAGACATGGACGCCAACACTCATCCTGGCGTCCAGCGATGTGGACGCCAATTTCTCTGGCCTGCATGCGCAGCAGAGCTGCAAACTTCTGAAACAAGGTATGGCCACCCATTGGGGGATGTCCCCCAACGGCTCTGAGGGTGTCCTATGACCCTAGTGAGTTGGAGAGAGACTCTCCTTAAGTCTGAACCCGAAATGGCCTCTCCCCACTCTTCCCTTCACCCTTGCAAGAAGAGAAAAAGAGAAGAAAACCCTAGGTGAAAACTTTGAGAGAAACCCCACCTTAGCACCCAAAAATCCGACCCCCTAGAGGTTGATCCGGCCATCTTCCACGACAAGGAGGAAGCTGGAGCAAAGGAGAAGGGTTCCCCATCGTCCCCTTGCTGTGGAGCTCATCCAAGAACCCGGAGGAAGGTGATCTTGGAGGCCTTTCTGCAACTTTCTTGGGACTGCCCAAGGAGGTCTTCACCGAGCCCTAGATCCCTTGGAGAAATTTTTGAAAGGCAAGTGACCTACCGACGATGTCCCCTTATGAGTCTAGGTCGGATTTATGATTTTTGAGCATTTTTCCTCGAGTCCTAGACCCTCCCATTCACCCAAGTTTCAGAGCTCGGGTCTATGTTTTCTGCACAGACCTGATTCGACGGCAAGGTCTCTGGACGCCCAGATCATGCTTGGCGTCCATCGACCATGCCGCTGACCATGAGTCAGCGGCCAGAGACCGCCGCCAAGTTCCTCAGGACAGAACAGTGAACTGTTCTGCCCTTCTTCTACTTTAATTTCGATATGGTTTCCGTGATGAGGATATATGGTAAACCTTATACTCTATGTATATTATTAATTGTGATGTGTGAATGAATGTGGGGTGTGATGGTGAATGTGGGAAATGGTACCCCTTGAACTTGTGAGCATGACTTATTGAGATTCTTGCAAATTTATGTTTCATGATTAGGATTAGTATGAATGCCTTGATTTTGGTCTGATCATGAAGGTTAGTGGGTCAGTATATGTGTTTGCAAATTTGGTAAACTATCCATGCTTGTGTAACTTGCTAATAAATCCGATTCGGTAGAATAAAATGAAAGCATGCAAGAATGGATTTGATGATTAATCTATAGATGTATGCTTTAGGGTAATTTCGTATTCTCAAATCATGTGTATATATATATTGGTAGCCTCTGTTTAAAACATTAAGTGGTAAATTGCAAGATGTGTTAAACCCCATGTTAAGTTAAATTGTGAATGGCATGCTAATTAGGTGTTTTATTTACTGTAAATTCCATGTAGCTCAGAAAAATCTGAAAACTTGAGGGTATAATCTTGAACCCGAAAACAGCATGTGGTTAAAATTTCAGGTCGTTCGGATCAGTAAATAAAAAGTTATGTGTTTTCATGTGAAATGTGATAATCTACTTGTATTATCGTAAAGTGATTAGTTATTGTCAAAAACCACTTGATTAGTGAAATTCCTGTGTGTTAAACTCCTGAAATCCTGTAGTACCATGTTAGGAAAAATAGAGATATTCATGTGAGTGAGAAAGTGAATGTGATGAAAAGTGTGGAGTGTAAAACCATGTGTAAAACGGTAAATGTGTAAATGTTTAACTGTGCCAATGTGACACTGCTTCCGTAGAGGGCAGTGGAGCTGTATCAGGGAAAAGTCCCCCTGAGAAAGTTCAATGTGTAAAGTGACCATAAGGGCATTAGGGGGAAATCCTGGAGGTGGACAAGTACCACTGGTTAGGGTGGAGACTTGTTCTCCCGGTTTGCGCAGTCCAAGAGTCGCCATTGGAATGCCTAGATGGCGTCTGTGTGTAATGTGATGTGTATATGTCCTTCTTTGGTGGTTTGGACTATGTGTCACGGCACCTAAAAAGTGTAATGTGAAATGTGCAATGTGTATGTGACCATGTGTAAATGTGTAAGTGACGATGTGAATGTGTATGTGTAAAGTGAACCATGTGAAAGAGGAAAATTTTGTAAAGAAAATGTGAAACTAAAGATGTGAAAATGTGTTATTGAAAACCATGTGAGACAATCTGAAATCATGTGAAATCAGTGAATTTATGTTATTATCATCATGTTATTATGTGCAAAGATGTTTAGAATCCATGTTAGGGAAAATTGGTGAAAACGGGCAAAAGATAGCATGATTGTTTGATCACATGATATGTTTTATGCATTATTGTAGCTCTCATGCATAGGTTTTCAGCCATGAAACCATATGAAATCAGCAACCTAAAGCATGAGAAAAGGTTCATGTATGTGTTTAAAAATTTGAAAAATCCATGCTAGTTGTGTTCCCCTTTCATGTATGTAAAATGTTCATGTTGGTAGCTCTCATGTCTTAGTTGTTTAAAGATTAAAGTTTCATGAGTAAATTGAGTAGAGAACATGTGATAGGTGAATTTTATTTTTAGAAATCTGAAAACATGATTCATGTATAAAATTGTAAAACTTTCATGATAAGTTGAACTTGAATTGACTAGCATGCTATGTGTTGCAAATTGTAAATGTGCATGTAGAAACCACTAGGACTTGTAAGTGTATATCATGAGTAGTGTTGCTTGCTGAGTCCTTGGACTCACTCCTTGCTTTGGCGTACAAGTGTAGTTGGTGACGTGGCACCTTTGGAGGAGGTAGCAGAGACGGACTCCGAGCGCGGAGACTAGCTAGTTTTTGGAGTTCTTTGAGATTTGTCTATTTCATATGTATGTAATTTGGAACATTGTACTAGAAGTATCATGAAAAGAATGTAAAAGTGTGGACAATTGTATTTCCATTTCAGCAATTTAATTTATGTGAACTTTAGTCCCTTTTATGCTAATGGCGAATTGCATGTATGTTTAATGTGGATGATGAATGAATGGAGACTGTTGTCTTTTACTTCCGCTACTCTGTTGTATATTCGCGTGTATCTCAGCTGTACGTATCGTTGGGTAAACGTCCCACTGTGAGGACTCTCGTTATACTGACGTGGGTTGGTACAACCGTACCGGTATAATGAGGGCCATCACACTCCTGCTCTCCCTCACCTGAAAAGAGTAGGGGTGAGCCTCGTAAGTCACTGGCTCAGTAGGGAAACTCCCCTAAAAACCAAGCAAAACCAAACTCACAAGTAACAAAGCAGGAAGCTACGCTAGCAATTTATAGTACTAACTAAGCAGGATATTAAAGCTGTAAATGTCAATTACCACATGCTATTAACTGAATCAACTTTAATAAATAAACGGCAAATCACAACTAGGTGTACATGCTAAAGTAGGAAAATGCCACACTCAGACCACGAAGACTGGTTCGCAACACCAGCTACTGACCTAAACAAACCACACAAGACTACCTCTCAGTCTCGTAGCCACGGACTAAAGGTCCAGCTGCCGCTCCACTAGAACAAGCCAAGAAAACTGTGCAGACCAACTAACACCACTCCTGCGGACCACACTACCGCAGGCCCATGCCTGGCACCTTTAGGGGCTCCAGCCTGAGCTCCCTAAAGTGAGGCACTAGAAAACAGGACTAGCTGGGGCCCAGTACGTCTACTGGTGTTCGTAACCCCCAACCACGAGCGTGCTACAAGCGACAAACACAAACTCTCACAAGTCGCTGTGCCACTGTCATCTTTCCCTCAGTCGGACGTACAACTCTACAAAAGAGTGAGGGTGTCCAAGAAGACGACACAGACCTCGATGGTACACAAGTACCAGGACAAGCCCCGAGCACTCACGTGCCTGACTCACACAAAACCTGGGGCTCCCAACTGAAGAGGTAACCACAGTAGGCGTTATACTACTCGCCACGCACACACAAACCACGAACACACCGCTCAAACCACGTGAACACGGCATCAACCGCGTGAACAACACACTCCTCGAGTACTACAGGTGCCAATGCACCGCTTACCATTGCCATGCACAACACAAAATGATAATCTGATAATGACATAACTGTACACAAGCATTCAGCCCTCGGGACCCTTAACACAACAGGGTCCTCAGTCTCCTTCTGAATGTGGCACCTCGACATGTCACGTTCAGAAGCAGAATGCAACGGGTCGAGCTGTCGCGTTCTGAACGCGACACCAGGGTCTGTCACCTTCACAGGAGAAACCCTAATCCAGGAACCCTTCTCTGGATCTCCCACACTAACCATGTAAAACATCGATGTAACCATTCAAACATGCTCTATACATCTCCCTAACATGATATCTATCGTTTGTAATACAAATATCAATCTATACATGCATCACATGCAATCCACAGTGCATGACGGGCAGAATCTCCCTACCTTCACGAAGAGCGCGAAGAAGGGCGATGCCCCGGCATTTCCCTCGCTCCGTGCGACGTCCTCGCGGCGAGATCACGCCGAAGATGACCCCAAAATGTCGGATCACCCCAAAGGCCACCGCAAAACCTCCTCCCTGGCCGAGCAGAGCTTCCCGAGCTCTATTCGGCCGAGCTCAACTAGAAACACATCACAGTTGAGAATGCGACGCAGCCTGCCGTCGCAACATGAACGCGACGCAGGAGGCCGTTGCCTTCCCACTATCGACGTCAGCAAGGCCGCCCGGCACGTGACATGCGGCGGACATCCAGACGAAGACCTCAAACAGCGGTAACCAGAATGCGACACCCACGGCCGTCGCGTTCAGGTTGCGACGCCCAGCCCTATCATGTTTACAAACAGTGAACCAACGGGTGCTTTGGGCCCGAGCTGCCAGCTCACAAAGCCCTGGAAACCTGCGTAAACACCTGTAACACACACTAATGAGCCACACACTGGCCCAACAACCACTAAGCCACGATCTGAACGGTCGCTACGCTACAACGATAGACTTGATGAGGATAGAAAGGAGGTGGTTTCCGAGCCAGCCCATGCAGAACCATGTCGTAATGGATCGTGCGGGCCCGACAATGTTTGTCGCGACTGCCAAGGTGGTCACGATATTGAAGGCACATGAACGGATATGCATGGGTTGTAGTGACGGCCTAACCGGTCACGACAAGAATACTAACGCAACGCCACGACCTATCGCATTAAGGATAATCGATCATTTTATGATTATAACCAATCAATTGATACTAACGCGTTGCCCATAGCCGTCACGTTAAGGACTGATGGCTGAAACCTTAGAAATTTGCCAAAATGAGGACTCTCAAGCGATATTTGGATGAGGAAGGCTGGGAATTAGGCTTAAATGGGCTCAAGATGAGTGACCAACTTGGGGCACAATAAGTGAATATGAAATGTAGTTCGACACATAGACCAGAATTGGGTGTCTACAGATTGCCACTCCTTGGCTTCCACTGTGTAAGGGAGCGGAGTGGAAGTGCAGCAGAGGTGTCATGAAGTGAGAGTGAAGCAGAAGTGACATGGAGTGAACTGAAAAGATGGGAGCCATGATAAAGAGACACCTGATTTGACTAACGAGCAAAAGGAATCTTCTTGAAAGTCCCGAGTTAGCTGCTCAAGATAGGAAGCAAGGAAGACACAAGCCTGGATGAGAAAGTAAAAGATAAAAGGAACGATCAACCCCTCGATTGAGAGGTACCCTAGCTGATTGGCCTGCAAGTTTCACCTTGGAGGGATATGTGCATGCCAGGCAGGTAACTATGACACAAAACCTTGGAGCGGTTCGCAACCAAAATGGAACAAAAGGAATTTGGATGAAAATTGGATAAAGAAATTCAGATAGGGAAATACTTGACAATCTGGCAAGAGCAACTTACTTGGAGGCAAACTTTTTGATTCAAAGTGGAATTGAATTTCTTGTTCTGATCATGAAGAACAGTTGGGCATTCATCGAGAACTCGTTATCAGCCAAGGATGAGTCATGATAGCTCAAAGACCTACATGATGCATGTTGGGCTAAAGGAAAAGGAAATCATAAAATCAAATGCAAAGAAAGGAGCAAATAGAAAATAGATCAAGGATAATATTGCTAAGCCAAACAAGAATGGGTCGAGAGTCTTCTTGCAACCGCTATGCAAGATAGAGTCCATCATCCCCAAACTTATCCAACTTAACAGCCTATCGAGTGATTAACAATGTGCGCCTAATCATCACTATTTTTTGTGAAGGGAAACTCAGATCCCAGAGCACATCGAGAACCTGCCAGTCCTTGAAATGATATAATAAGTAGGCTAACATATAGTAATTCAAAAGATAGGGATAGAGAAAGCATACATGATACTTACATTTAAAGCTCCATTTTTTTAAACTTTATTATTATTATTATTTTGGATTTTCTGGTGAAAAGACAAGTGAAAAACTAACTAAAAGCAAGGAAAATATGTACAAGACCAACATTAACACGAGCATAGAATTGGAACCCAGACAAATTCAATGGAAGCACAACATGTCGTATCTTAATTAATACAATTGAATCTCTCCAATGTTTGTAATCATGAGCAATGTTGCGATAGGTTTAGCCATAGGTTTAGCTTTGCCTTACTGTCGCGACGCCTACAACAGGCGCGACCTTGTCACGACTGGGTAGGGCGTCGTGACCTTAAGGCAATGTCTATGATGCTCACAACTCTACCCGAGGGTTCAAAACCACAGAGTGGCCCCCTCTTTCTCCCTTTCTGCTCTCAAACTCTTCTTTTTTCTTTGGCGATTTCTTGCTCTAGCGTTCTTGCTCTCTGTCACTCTCCCTCTCTCTCTCTCTGCTCCTACTCTCTCTTTCTCCCCCCACTCTCTTTCATCCTCTCTTGCTCTCACTCATCCATGGAAGGAGGGAACGACGATGGAATCTCCTACGGTATTGATAGTGAGAAGTGGACGACGACGACGAGGATCTGGTGCCGGTAGGAGGTGGCTCCGATGGATGAGGAGATGATGGAGGTGGAGATGACGGAGGAAGGGGCCCCGACAGTGGACGGGGAGGCGGCGGCAGAAGCATGGGAAGAGGTGATGAAAAAGGTGAGTCCTCAATGCCTAACCTCTTAATTTGATGCGAATGATGGATGGTGATGCCCCATAGAGGGTAGATGTAGGGTGAGATGCCCAAAAGAACCACCGTCGGGGAGAGGGTGCTCCGGTCAGTGGATCGACTGAGAAAACGATGGACCATCCCATTGCGACATCATTGTCGCAATGAGGACGGAGGTCGCAACAATGTCACGATGGTCAAAGGCCGTCACGACAAGGTCATGACCCACCTGGGCGTCGTGACAAGGTCGTGACCCATCGGGGCGTTGCGACCTCTTCCAAGAGTTATGAAACTGCCTGATTTACTAACCGATTTGCTTCCTTTGTTGCTTGTTGGCTGAGATGAGGGCCAGAGTCTCCTCGCTTCTGGTGTTAGTGGTGTACCTGGCCCTCCCGATGTTCGAGAGGGGGTGAGTAGAGGAGATGGGGTTCAGGGATGTCCTCAGGATGGAAAGGATGAGGGCGGATGCCCCGCTGATGTAGGCTCTGAAGAGACGATGGGACGTAAAGGCAACTGCCTTTGTGTTCCCATGGGGACATAAGATCCACAACTTGGAGGACACCAGTAGGATCACCGGGTTGAGAGTGTACAGGCGCCTAGTGAGTGGGTTCATGTACCTGTGCTATAGGGAGTTGGCACAGAGGTTGCTGGGGTTGATTGTGGGTCGTAGGTTTTCACTGGTCCCCAGCGTAGATCTATAGGACAGTCTAGGCCTTAGACAGACTGGTTGAAGGTAGAAGAGACCCTGGATGAGCACTTAGACTGTGACGACCCTCCTTATACCTGTACGATTATACCAATCCACGTCGGTATAGTGAGTCGCGTCACAGCGGGACATTCACCCAACACTAGTACACATGGCTGAGATGCTCATAAATATAGATACAGAGTAGTTGAAGTAAAAGAACTACTTGTCATTTCATTTCATCATCCACATTTAACATACATGGTTCAAATAACAATTTTTAAGAGAACTAAAGTCCACATAAATAAAAGGCTAAAATCCGATTACATAGCTCGTCCACGATTACATAATAGTTCTATTACAATGCCTCATTACATACTATGAAAGCAAAAGTCACAACGTCGACTCCACCAAGCTACTCGCCACGCTCGGAGTCACTCTCCACTGTCTCCTCCAAAGGTGTTGGGTCACCAACTAAACCCGTACGCCGAAGCAAGGAGTGAGTCTAAAAGACTCAGCAAATAACTCCATACACATCATTCATGCATACATCACAGTAGGTTCTACATTCCAATTCACGAAGCAAAACATATAGCATGCTTGAACATTGATAAGAGACAACCTATCATGGTATTTCTACAAAATTTAAAACATATGGTGCATGACTTAAGACATTCCAAAATAAATATTCTATCACATGCTTACTACTCATTCAATCACATTAAGCTACAACATGATAGCAACTAACATGGGATTCTCACATGCATAAAAGAAAACATTCCTATCATAGTTTCTACACATTCTTGCATATGCACACTATCATTTCATACACTTTAAGGTTGCTTTTTTGACATGGATTTAGCAATTCACATCCCTTCGCATGAGAGCTACATTCCCGATTATACTACAACATGATAACAATTTAACATGGATTTCTTCACACATAATTGAGACATACTCCTACCATGGATTCTACACATTTTTACACCTATAAAACATCATCATAAACACATTAGGTTTCTGTTATAACATTATTTCACATTAACATATCATGGATCACAATTTCACAATCTAACCCATTGGTTTCACATGTTTGCACAATTACTCATTCACATAGTTCTCTTTTTACACAATGCACATTTACACATATTCACATTACACAATTTACACATATTCACATTCACATTTCACAATTTAGTGCCGTGACACAGTCCAAACCACCATTAGAAGGACAAATCACATAACACATACACATAGACTCCACCTAGGCAACACAGTGACGACTCTTGGACTGCGCAGACCGGGAGAACAAGTCTCCACCCTAACCAGTGGTACTTGTCCACCTCCAGGATTTCATCCTAATGCCCTTAAGATCTTAACACATTGAACCTTCCCATGGAGACTTTTCCATGGTATGTTTCCACGGCCCTCTATGGAAGCAGTGTCACACATGGCACATTCTTACACATTACACATTCCGATTTTAACACACATATTACACATGTCTTAACATTCTCCCACTTATACACATGGCTCTATTTTCCTATTCATGATAATACTGTTGACAGAAATCAAACATTCAGTACCTTACACTAATCAGGTTGAAACATATATAATCAACCATGTTCATATTAGTATGCGTTAAACACTCGTTTTCACATGGAAATTTCATAGAGCACTCTACAGTTATCCAAATAACATGAAATTTTAACCACACACTATTTGAAGGTTCATGACCTCACATGCCAATTTCCAGATTTTTTTGAGTTATCATATATTTACAGAAATTAGAACATTCAGTCTCATGCTATTCATAATTAAATTTAACATGGAACATAATATGAATATCAGATTTGACAGTTCACAACCCTGAACCTGACATACACATTGTCACAGGAATTTCCCTCGGATTTATTGCACAACACACAATTTACTGTAAATTTTACAAAACATACGCATGTTTTCTATTTCCAAAACAGAAATTGAAATAAATCACCTGAGCATGGAAAATTTCCCATAATTTCAGAACATAGACTGAAATACCTACTCATGGTCTAACAAAATTATGGCAATCAAGCTCCTTATGAATTACGCAACAGTAACTAACATGATCAAGGTTCTATCATACATGCATTTTCATAAATAAAACCATTCATGCCATTTACAGAAATTCATGAGTCTCACCACACATTCAACCATTCATATTACATAACATATACGTTTACAATATATCCTCATGCGAAATCTTTTAGAAATTATTCATATAGAAGGAAGAACAACTCACTATTTTGTCCTGAAGAACTTAACGGCATAGTTTGGCCGTTAAAGGAGCTTAACGGCATCATCGTTGGCCGTTAATTGAAAATCTTAACAGCAAGGGATCTTGCCGTCAAGTTCAGGTCTGTGCAAAAATACAGACCCGAGCTCCAAAGGAAGCAGAATTGGGGGGGATCTAGGACACGATAGAATCTCATAAAAATAATAAAACCCTACTAGACACCTACATGGACGAAGTGGATGGGTTACTTGTCTCTTAATAAATCTCCAAAGGGATCAAAGGTGTCGTTGAAGCTCTCCTTGGGCAGTCCCAAGAAGCCTCCAAAAGAGCTCTCCTCCGGGTTCTGAGGTGTTGTAGCTTCCAGTCTGTGGTCGGGGAAGCCTCCTCCTATGTCCAAGCTAGATTCTAATTGCTGTAGATCGCTGGATGAAGCTCCAAACTTCCGAATCTGAGCTCTCAAAGCTCAGGTTTTCTCACAGGGCTTAGGGTTTCTCTCCTTCTCTTGCAAAAGACCAAGAGAAGTCCTTGCAGGTTGCAAAGGGTTTAGTTTATAGGAGAATGGGTTGGGACATCACGCAGGGTGAAGTGAAGGCCTGATAGCCGTTGGGGACATCCCCCAATGGCTGGGCTTGCTTGCCCTCAGAATTTAGGGGTCTGCAGCGCATGCAGGTCAGTGATATTAACGTCCATATCCATGGCCGTTTATTTAAGTATTAACGTCAATCAATATGGACGTTGACTATCATGGACGTCCACCATGTTGACGCCAATTGGCCCTTCGTCCAGAACTTAAAAACATGCAGAAACCATGCGTACGATGTATATATATGTGGTATAGTATACACACCATCACACATGCAAACATATAATATTTATAACCTATTTACATACATGCACACACATGCATGAATTATCCACACATGAAATAAAGCTACAAAATTCGAGGGCCTTACACCCTCTCCCCCTTAAAGAAACTTCATCCTCGAAGTTGAACGACACTACTCAAACAAAAGGGGATACTTCTTCCTCATCGCATCCTCAAGCTCCCAAGTAGCTCCCTCTCGCGAGAAGTTCCGCCATAAAACCTTTACCGACGTAATACTGTTGTTCTGGAGATGCTGAACCTTCTGGTCAAAAATAGCTACTGGTTGCTGCACATACGACAGATCTGGATGGATCTCCACTAGCTCGTGACTTATCACATGAGATGGATCACGAACATATTTTCTGAGCATAGATACGTGGAAAACAGGATGAACACTAGCCAAAGCTGGGGGTAAAGCTAGCTCATATGCCACGTTTCCTAGTCGTCTGAGAATCTCATACGGGCCAATGAATCTAGGGCTTAACTTACTATGCCTGCCAAACCTGACTACACCACGAGTAGGTGATATCTTCAAGAAGACATGCTCACCCGCCTCGAACTCTAGATCCTTCCTCCTGTTGTCGGCATAGCTCTTCTGCCTATCCTGTGCCGCAACAAGCCTCTTCCTGATAAGCTGGATCTTATCTGAAGTCTCCTAAACTAACTCCGGACCGATCAACTGCCTATCGCCGGTCTCCTCCCAACATAAAGGAGATCTACAGGGCCTACCATACAACATCTCAAATGGAGCCATACCAATGCTCTCATGAAAGCTTTTGTTGTATGTGAACTCCATAATAGGTAAATGACGCTCCCAATCATCCTTCCAATCCAGCACACATGCCCTCAACATATCCTCGAGCGTCTAGATAGTCCTCTCAGACTGTCCATCTGTCTGGGGATGAAATGCTGAACTGAGCTTCAGCTCCAAACCAAACGCATCCTGAAGACCCTTCCACAACCTCGAAATAAGTCTCGGATCTCGATCCGAAATGATCGACTTCGGAACACCATGCAATCTAACCACACTACTAACATACAATCTAGCTAAACTCTCAACCGACTGCTTCTTCTTCATAGGTAAGAAATGCGCAGTCTTCGAGAATCTATCTACAACTACCCAAATCGAGTCATTGCCCCTTCTAGATCGAGGCAAACTCGAAACAAAGTCCATAGTGACAGCTTCCCACTTCCATACTGGGATCTCCATCCTTTGCATAAGGCCGGATGGTCGCTGTCACTCGGCCTTCACATGCTGGCATACTAGACACCTGGATACATAATCCGCCACATCCCTCTTCATGCCAGACCACCAAAATGACCTCTTCAAATCCTGGTACATCTTAGTGTTACCCGGATGAATAGAGAATCTCGACTTGTGAGCTTCTGCTAACACATGCTCACGGACATCTACCAAGTCAGGGACACACACACGGTGATGGAATCTAATCACGCCATCCTCAACATGAGCAATGCCTGCCTTGCCCACTAACTCTAGGAGTCTAGGGTCGGCTTTCTGCTGCTTGATCACCTCATCCAATACTGAGGATCTATGGGATAGCTGAGCTACAAATACCTGGCATAGCGATGGCTCTAACTTAGTCATCGAGCACGGCGCATCCTCCAACATCTTCCAATCCTGCTGGAGCGAAGACCTCTTCCTGCTCAGAGCATCTGCTACGACGTTCGCCTTTCCAGGATGATACTAAAGGTTGAAGTCATAGTCCTTCAAGAACTCAATCCATCTTCTCTGCCTCAGGTTTAATTCCTTTTGGGAGAAAAGATACTTCAAGCTCTGGTGGTCGGTGAACATATCAAATCTGACACCATAAAGATAGTGCCTCCAGATCTTTAGTGCATGAACCACTACTGCAAGCTCCAAATCATGAGTCGGATAGTTCCTCTCATGCTCCTTCAATTGACGAGAATCATATGCCACTACCCTTCCTTGTTGCATTAGCACACAGCCTAAGCCAATCCGAGACGCATCCGTGTAGATAGCAAAACCCTCTACACCGCTCGGCAAGACTAACACTGGAGCTGACGTGAGCTTAGTCTTCAACAATTGAAAACTACTCTCACACTTCTCGGACCAGACAAACTTCACTCCCTTTCTGGTGAGTTGTGTCAATGGGGCGGCGATGGATGAAAATCCCTCAATGAATCGCCGATAGTAACCAGCCAAACCCAGAAAACTATGAATCTCCGAAGGGGTCTTGGAAATCTCCCAATCCATAACTTCCTGGACCTTTGCTGGGTCAACTGCTACACCAGCACCGGAGATAACATGCCCGAGGAAAGGAACCTCACGCAACCAGAAATCACATTTACTGAATTTAGAAAACAGCTTATGCTCACGAAGAACCTCAAACACTACCCTCAAATGCTGACGGTGTGTGGCCTCGTCCGGAGAGTAGACCAGCACATCATCAATGAACACTACAACAAAGCTATCTAAATAAGGCCTAAACACCCTGTTCATGAGATCCATGAACGCTGCAGGGGCGTTGGTCAACCCGAAAGGAAGAACCAAAAACTCATAATGTCCATAACGGGTTCTGAACGCCGTCTTGGACACATCCTAACTCCGAATCCTCAACTGATGATAACCAGATCGCAAATCAATCTTAGAAAAGACTGATGCATCTTGCAACTGGTCAAAAAAATCATCAATGCGAGGCAAGGGATACCTGTTCTTCACTGTCACTTGGTTTAGCTTCCTGTAATCGATGCATAACCTAAGTGATCCATCCTTCTTCTTTACGAATAAGACAGGTGCGCCCCAAGGGGAAACACTAGGGCGAATAAATCCCTTATCTAGCAACTCTTGCAACTGCCTCCTTAACTCGGCTAACCCCGCAGGTGCCATCCGATATGGAGCCTTTGAGATAGGAGAGGTGCCCGGAAGCAACTCTATGGTGAACTCTATCTCTCTATCCGGTGGCAATCCAGATAAATCATCGGGAAAAACGTCTGGAAAATCCTGCACTACCTCGATCTCTGCAAGAGTAGGTGACTCATCAGCATCAGGTACTAACACCACGCTGGCAAGAAAAGCGTCACAACCCTTGTTTACCATGCGCATCGCCTTCATGGAAGAGATGACTAACTTTCCTGCCAAGTTCCTTGGCAAGGGATGAGAGAAATCATCCTCACGAGGAATGCGGAAAACAATCCTCTTCCCACGACAATCTACTAACGCATAGTGCTCCTCTAGCCAATCCAGACCAAAAATAGCATCATAGTCCTTCATCTTTAGCAAGAAGAAACACCCTTCTAGGACTCTATCCTCAATGCACACATGTAATGACGGAATGCACTTCCCAGTCGATACCGTACCCGCAGGTGTGTGTACAGACAAAGGGACCTCTAACTCCTTAGACTCTATGGCTAACTCTAGAGCTAACTGCCTAGCGAATCGCTCGGAAATGAACGAGTGAGTGGCACCCGTATCAAACAAAACCCGAGTGTGCACACCTAGAAGTAAAACCGTACCTTCGGTGACATGCTCCGCCTGCTCGGCATCCTCTCGTGCTTGAGCAAACACTCGAGCTGGGGCTCAAGGCCTTCCTGGTCTTCCTGTAGCTGGTGCTGCTGCTGCTATCGCTGCTAGGGCTGGCGCTCCGCGCTGGACTCCCTGCTGAAGTCTCGGACAATCCTTGATCTTGTGGTCACTGCTTCCGCACTTCAAGCATTTCCTCGTGATCATCCAACACTCCGTACCACCATGTGTCTTCCCGCAATGGGGACACTCCTTCTTCACACTAGGGGAACGTTGAGAAGGTACCTGTGCACTGCTGGTTGTTACTAGACACTACGGTGCCTGGTACACTGCTTTCTTCTTGTCCTGCCACTGGAACGTAGCTGCAGGCCTCTTCTGCGAAGCCTTCTTCACCTCGAGATACTGCTTCATCTCGCCCACCTGTCTACAAGCAGCACTAAGTGCCTCGTCCAAGATACAATGGTCAAATGCCACTAGCCTCGTCCTCAGTGATGGCTTCAGGCCCATCACGAACTTCTTTGCTTTCCTGCGCTCATCTGTCACGATATGAGGTGCATATTTAGATAATTCTGCAAACTTGGCCTCATACTCGAGCACGGTCACGGAGCCTTGGGTCAAGGAGAGGAACTCCTACTCCATTCTGTCCTGGATATGCTCGGGGATGAATTTGGCCCGAAAGAGCCTTACGAACTCGTCCCAAGCAACCTCAATAGCGCCGTCCTCGAATCGGGTACGCAGTAATGAAGCCCACCACACATCAGCTCTCTCCTGTAACATAACCTTCATAAGCACCAACTAAACAACTTCAACTTAGTAGGGGATATAAACAAATAAAACTAGCACATACATGTAGCATATAGGTGGCTAAGGTAACCTTATCATCATCCGCACACCTAATAGCCAGGAAGATCTTCTCTATCTCCCTCATCCAGCTTTCTGCTAGTAACGGATCGCTCTCCCCCTTAAAAGAGGGTGGCAGCATCCTCTTGAATCTTTCCATGATGGAAGGTCCACCATGGTCCTGAGCTTGAACTTGAGCCTGCTACATCAAACAACAAATAATACACATTCAACATAACATCATACAATTAAATAAAACATACTACACTTTGATTGATTATGCTAACCTGAGCCTCCAACTGAGCCTGGAGTGCAGCTTGGGTGTAGGCCTGCGTCTGCATGGCCTGCACCAAACCTTGCATGAACACTCCATAATCCATAGGCGGCGGTGGGGGAAGTACAGGACCCTGTGGTGCCGGGGCCTGCTGCTCCGCCTGCTCCTCTCGCCCTCACGAGCATGCACACCACCACGTCTACCTCTCGAAGCCATGGCTGCAATAAATTTCAGCCACCATTAGAGCTATGCTATTTAATTTCCTAACCATTTTTTTCCTTATCTATTTTCCACTCATTATTAATGTTTTCTACACATGTGGACATTCCTATGTAGACTTAGCATGTAATGGGGATGATGACTTTTATATATATTCATGTGCAATCTCAACCGATTGCTCTGATACTAATCTCTGTGACGACCCTCCTTATACAGGTACGATTATACCAATCCACGTCGGTATAGTGAGTCCCGTCACAGTGGGACATTTACCCAACACTAGTACACAGGGCTGAGATGCTCATAAATATAGATACAGAGTAGCGGAAGTAAAAGAACTACTTGTCATTTCATTTCATCATCCACATTTAACATACATGGTTCAAATAACAATTTTTAAGAGAACTAAAGTCCACATAAATAAAATGCTAAAATCAGATTACATAGCTCATCCACGATTACATAATAGTTCTATTACAATGCCTCATTACATACTATGAAAGCAAAAGTCACAACGTCGACTGCACCAAGCTACTCGCCACGCTCAGAGTCACTCTCCACTGTCTCCTCCAAAGGTGTCGGGTCACCAACTAAACCTGTACGCCGAAGCAAGGAGTGAGTCTAAAAGACTCAGCAAATAACTCCATACACATCATTCATGCATACATCACAGTAGGTTCTACATTCCAATTCACGAAGCAAAACATATAGCATGCTTGAACATTGATAAGAGACAACCTATCATGGTATTTCTACAAAATTTAAAACATATGGTGCATGACTTAAGACATTCCAAAATAAATAACCTATCACATGCTTACTACTCATTCAATCACATTAAGCTACAACATGATAGCAACTAACATGGGATTCTCACATGCATAAAAGGAAACATTCCTATCATGGTTTCTACACATTCTTGCACATGCACACTATCATTTCATACACTTTAAGGTTGCTGTTTTGACATGGATTTGGCAATTCACATCCCTTCGTATGAGATCTACATTCCCGATTATACTACAACATGATAACAATTTAACATGCATTTGTTCACACATAATTGAGACATACTCCTACCATGGATTCTACACATTTTTACACCTATAAAACATCATCATAAACACATTAGGTTGCTGTTATAACATTATTTCACATTAACATA
Source organism: Colocasia esculenta (assembly GCA_014218235.1). NCBI lineage: Eukaryota > Viridiplantae > Streptophyta > Magnoliopsida > Alismatales > Araceae > Colocasia > Colocasia esculenta. The sequence continues at coordinate 125,031,028 of CM024753.1, read as the reverse complement.
TCATGGATCACAATTTCACAATCTAACGCATTGGTTTCACATGTTTGCACAATTACTCATTCACATAGTTCTCTTTTCACACATTGTACATTTACACATTCACATTACACAATTTACACATATTCACATTCACATTTCACAATTTAGTGCCGTGACACATAGTCCAAACCACCATTAGAAGGACACATCACATAACACATACACATAGACGCCACCTAGGCAACACAGTGACGACTCTTGGACTGCGCAGACTGAGAGAACAAGTCTCCACCCTAACCAGTGGTACTTGTCCACCTCTAGGATTTCATCCTAATGCCCTTAGGATCTTAACACATTGAACCTTCCCATGGGGACTTTTCCATGGTACGGTTCCACGGCCCTCTATGGAAGCAGTGTCACACATGGCACATTCTTACACATTACACATTCCGATTTTAACACACATATTACACATGTCTTTACATTCTCCCATCTATACACATGGCTCTGTTTTCCTATTCATGATACTACTGTTGACAGAAATCAAACATTCAGTACCTTACACTAATAAGGTTGAAACATATATAATCAACCATGTTCATATTAGTATGCATTGAACACTCGTTTTCACATGGAAATTTCATAGAGCACTCTACAGTTATCCAAATAACATGAAATTTTAACCACACACTATTTGCAGGTTCATGACCTCACATGCCAATTTCCAGAATTTTCTGAGTTATCATATATTTACAGAAATTAGAACATTCAGTCTCATGCTATTCATAATTAAATTTAACATGGAACATAATATGAATATCAGATTTGACAGTTCACAGCCCTGAACCTGACATACACATTGTCACAAGAATTTCCCTCTGATTTATTGCACTACACACAATTTACTGTAAATTTTACAAAACCTACACATGTTTTCTATTTCCAAAACAGAAATTGCAATAAATCACCTGAGCATAGAAAATTTCCCAAATTTTCAGAACATAGACTGAAATACCTACTCATGGTCTAACAAAATTATGGCATTCAATCTCCTTATGAATTACGCAACAGTAACTAACATGATCAAGGTTCTATCATACATGCATTTTCATAAATAAAACCATTCATGCCATTTACAGAAATTCATAAGAGTCTCACCACACATTCCACCATTCATATTACATAACATATACGTTTACAATATATCCTCATGCGAAATCTTTCGAAAATTATTCATATAGAAAGAAGAACAACTCACTGTTCTGTCCTAAAGAACTTAACAACATAGTTTGGCCGTTAAAGGAGCTTAACGGCATCATCGTTGGCCATTAATTGAAGATCATAACGGCAAGGGATCTTGCCGTCAAGTTCAGGTCTGTGCAAAAATACAGACCCGAGCTCGAAAGGAATCAGAATTGGGGGGATCCTGGACACGATAGAATCTGATAAAAATAATAAAACCCTACTAGACACCTACATGGACACAGTGGATGGGTTACTTGCCTCTTAATAAATCTCCAAAGGGATCAAAGGTGTCATTGAAGCTCTCCTTGGGCAGTCCCAAGAAGCCTCCAAAAGAGCTCTCCTCCAGGTTCTGTGGTGTTGTAGCTTCCAGTCCGTGGTCGGGGAAGCCTCCTCCTATGTCCAAGCTAGCTTCTAGTTGCTGTAGATCGCTAGATGAAGCTCCAAACCGCCGGATCTGAGCTCTCAAAGCTCAGGTTTTCTCACAGGGCTTAGGGTTTCTCTCCTTCTCTTGCAAAAGGCCAAAGAAGTCCTTGCAGGTTGAAAAGGGTTTAGTTTATAGGAGAATGGGTTGGGACATCACGCAGGGTGAAGTGAAGGCCTGATAGTCGTTGGGGACATCCCCCAATAGCTGGGCTTGCTTGCCCCCGGAATTCTGGGGTCTGCAGCACATGCAGGTCAGTGATATTAACGTCCACATCCATGGCCGTTTATTTAAGTATTAACGTCAATCGATATGGACGTTGACTATCATGGACGTCCACCATGTTGACGCCAATTGGCCCTTCGGCCAGAACTTAAAAACATTGAGAAACCATGTGTACGATGTATATATATGTGGTATAGTATACACACCATCACACATGCAAACATACAATATTTATAACCTATTTACATACATGCACACACAAGCATGAATTATCCACACATGAAATAAAGCAACAAAATTCGAGGGCCTTACATAGACAGACTGGTCAGAGGATGCAGGGAGACCCTAGCAAGTGAGCTAGGACCTCAGGCCGACATGGACCTGCATCGCTTCCTCACTTTCTTCCTTGATAGACGTCTATTTGCCACAAGGTGCGACATAGTTCACTGTCGATTCCTACCACTACTGGAGGATTTGGACCAGGTGGGGGACTACGCCTGGGGTGCTACTCTCCTAGAGCATCAGCTTAACAGCCTGGGGACCTTTGACCGGTAGACAACGATAGGTGGCTTCTTCCCCTTCCTTCAGGCACTCCACTTCCCAAGCGATCTAATCAAATGATTTCTTTTTGCAGGTCTGGACTTATCTCCACCTTTTAGGTCCGGGACAGGGGACGTTGGAGAGGCTGGGCCTGGTGCCCTTGGCGAGGCAATGGGTGTCGTGCCGAGACACCCATCCACTAGAGGAGCAACTGACATCCATCCAGGATGCTATTGACATCTGCCCTCAGTTTGATGTAAGTACTAACCCCTTTCTAATTCACAATTGATTTCTCCTATATTGTTTTGACCACTGACAAGGTATGTTCTCTGTTTTACAGGTGGTGTGGCAGCCATACTGGGAGGAGGCAGACGAGAGGCAATCCTGGTTGGAGCAGGCCCGCCCCTACTTTGGTAGGGCGATGTGGGTGCATGCTCTCAACCTGGTGCTTCCTCTCCATCTGCATCTGACGTAGAGGGCACTCAGGCCACATCATAGTGTCGTGGAGTTCCCTAGCCGAGGCAGGACACCGAGGCCCAGCAAGAGTTTCAAGGGACTACACGACACCACTAACTGGTGCGAGAGGGCCCAGAAGCAGATTGCAGACTGGGAGCATCGGGAGCGACACATCACGTTCGAGGCACAAGGTGACGAGGCATACCTGCAGTCCTTTACCTTGAAGTATGGGGCGAAGGTCTATAGAGGCTCCCGACGATAGATAAGATCAGAAACTTGACTTTGTGATATTCTGGATTAGATCAGATGTGATATGATTTTGGTGCTTTGTAGGCAGATGTGACTGGGTAGATAGCATCGCTCCAGGCCCTCCTGCACTCTACCATGCAGGATTGGAAAGCAGCTAGGAGAGATGCCGACCAGCTGGTAAGTACTAACTCAGGCTTTAGTCCTACCAGACCTCTTGGGCTTAGAGATATTGACAAGTGCGTCTTGCACAACGTGAAGAGTTGGAGAGGTTGAGGACATCATCAGGCAGGTGTGTCCTCATCCCAAGCGGTAGGCGGGGCATCCCCGGCCTAACTTCGGCGATCAGCTGACGGGTGCCCTCAAGAGGGCGGAGGAGGCAGAGGCTTCACTGGAGGAGCGAGTAAGTAGAAACTGAACTAAATCACTTCATTGAATAGAAATTGCATATTGACATGTTGTGATACAGGTTGGGAGCTGAGGACTGCCACTGCCCAGGTGAGCCATTGGCGTGAGCAGGTGGATGCTGTAGCGGTAGCGACAGCTCAGTGGTGCCTCCAGGCAGAGACGACGTAGGCACAAGTGGGGGAGCTGTCATGCGAGCTGGCAGCACTACATGTGCAGGGGCTGCAGTGCAGCAGACGGAGTTGATGCATCTGCGTGCCGAGACGTCCTCGCAGCAGAGCCACCTTGATGAGCTCTAGAATGTAGTGGCAATGCTCGGCCAAAGTCGGAGTAGGAGTAGGAGCAATGTGAGTGGTGCATCGGTGAGGCAGTATCTAGCTGGTTCCTCCAGCTACCAGAGGAACGAGGAGGAGGAGAGGTGTCGTGAGGGTGAGACGAGCGCCCAGAGTGTGAGGGGTGGTGGTGAGATGCCACCTCTGCTTGAGAGGCATGAGGGATCTGGGGAGAGTGGTGGTGGACAGTGAGGAGCTTTGTGAGCCACCTCCCCCTTATCTTTGTGCATGATGTTTATATTAGTGCATTTCATCTACTTTGTGCCAATGTTGCAAATATTGAATGGAATGTGATTGACACGAGTGAGAAGTGAGAGAGAGACATTGAGTATTTGACTACTTTGTTTGGATCCTCTTATTCTCGCATACTCAACAAACCAAGTTTTTTTTTGGATTTTGGAAATATCTTTTTTTTTTATTTTGAATAATGCCTAAAGCCAACATTAGCCCTTCCTATGAAAGACACGTAAGATGAAAGGTACTACTGGCGAGGGGTCCTCATTCATTCTCCTTTCATGAAAGATCACCAAAAAAAGGTCGGATGTGCATTAAAATGGTGGCGTCATGTAGACGGTTGTCCCTAGCTTGCGGTGCCACTACAAAGGCCATACTCAGGACACGATCCAGCCATATAGGAAGAAAGAGAAAAAAAAATTGTAGATAAGTATTAGTGCAGGTTAAGGGCAAATCAAGTTTAGCTTCCTTCCATGACACACCCCTTAAAGATTCAGTCTAATGTATAGGGACTTCAAGTCATTTCATTTTTGTTTCTTGCTTGTTCCTTGCTCGGGGCATGTGTACGATCGAGCTCAAGGGCGTCCCACAGGGAATTGTACTGCCACTCTTTGTCATGCCCCTATTCCTTAATTTTCTTTCATTTGTTCTTCTTTTTTCTTTTGCAGGCTTGATTGACTGCCCTATTTGAGACATCCTCTCATCAGGATGTGCGTAAGTTGGTAGTGTAGGATCGAATAGAGATGATGAACAGATCTAGAAGGGGGGGTTGAATAGATCTATCACTAATTAATACGAAAGCTTAAGTAATTTAAAAATTACTTCAGATTAGAGATCCATTCAAGCAAGCAATCCAACTGATCTGATGTGTGAATGTGTGATTGTGTGGATATGATGTGTGAAGCAATTAGAAAGAGAGTGTGAAAGCGAAATCCTATGCAAGCATCTAGCGCAGAGACAAGAAATCAAACCATTGCACAGAGGATTTTTCGGTGGTTCGGAAATAACACTAGTGATTCCTAAATCCACCACTCACATAGTGAGGCTTCACTACTCAACCCGAGTACAACACACACTGGAGCACGACAACTACAAACACCCTTGAGCTCGACGGCTCAACACACAACTGTGAGTACGACGACTTACAAACTGAGCACGTCGCCTCAAACACACAGTGAGTGCAACGACTCACAAACTAGAGCGCGACGGCTCACAATACACAGTGAGTACGATGACTCACACATTGAGCATGATGGCTCAAACACAACCGAAGCACGACGACTCCAAACTGATCACGACGGCTCAACACAAGCTAGATCAAAAACATAAGAGATAAGATCCTCTAGCAATGATATGATTCACAGACTCAATCATACACAGAAATCTGCATAGAACTTCATGTACAGATCTCATAGACGAGAGTGAGATGAACACTCCAAGAAAAAATTAAAATAGATGTGGGTTGGATGTTTCTCGGTGAAGAATTCTTGTAGAAACTTGAATTGAAGAGCCTTGAAGGAATTCGATGAAGATCCTCTTCAATTCCCGATGCTCTACTCTAGTGGCATTTGAATTGCCAGTACTTCTTCTTCTTCTTCTGTTCTTCTGCTCGATCTGCTCCCTTTCTCAGCACATCACAGCTTGGCCTTGATTACCACGTCGCTTTGGATGTAATTGCTGGAAGGTTGGAGGCTTGCAGGTTTTGGATTGCTCGTTGGGTGCTCCTGGGCTTCAGAACAGAGATGAGAGCTTTTATAGCCTCCGTGGAGTCCCTTTTTATGTGAAGGGAGTGTGCACAGAAACCTAGAAAGCATCCTAGGCTGCCACGTGTCCAAAAGGTCTTCATCATATTGCCACTTGGATAAAAGGGTAATTTAGTAATTATAGCATCTCCCATAAGGACCTCAGAACGAAATCAAAGCCATCGGATTCATCCTCTGCACAATTCTGGGTTTGCACAGAAAGAGAGAGTCGACCTCATTCTTCAAGAGAGTCGACCTACTAACTAATCTTCAGTCCAAGGCTTACTGGTCAGAACACTAGTGTCGACCTGACATACACTTAGTGTCGACCTGATCAATAGGTAGAGTCGACCTCATCAGCAAGCAGAGTCGACCTCCTGTGTATTCCTCCAAAAACTAGTTCACTAGATGGATACTAGTGTCGACCTCATCTCCAAATAGAGTCGACACTACTGACATTTACTCTTCAGAAACTTGTTGGGCAGTCTTTAAGAGTCGACCTATCTGACAACTAGAGTCAACCTGTCTGTGACCTTTTCTTCAGGAGTTTGCTAGGCAGTCTTGTAGAGTCGACCTGTCTGTCAACTAGAGTTGACCTACTTTTACAAAAACTCTGTAAACCTGTACAAATGAAGAGTAGACCATCAAAACATGTCATAAACAGTAAGATATGAGATATTAAGTATCAAGAACATGTTGTTTGAGCATTATTGTAATATATTCAATATGTGCAATATGTTCAATATGTTCAATATGTCATCATCAAAATCAAAGAAATGAGTGATGTTCATTGGTCATCATTAAAGAAATCATCAATAAGAAACTCCAAAACACACTCAACACAACATTTTCCTCCTTTTTGATGATGACAAAACAAATACTCAAAGTTGGTCTCTTCATACTCCCCCTGACTGTAGTTTCTCTTACAACCTGCAGTTTCTCCAATTTCTCAAACCAATTTACCAAATTCTCCATATTTCTCCCCTAAAGCATACTGATGGCATATTTCTCATCAAACCTATTTTTCTCCCCCTTTTTGACAGCATCAAAAAGATACTCATGAAAACTAAGAAGGTAGGAGTTCAGGAAATGAAGCAGTAAGAAAAAGATGGTCAGAAATAATCAAAATAAATGAGACAAAGTGATATTGACAAATGAGAGAGATTATTATGTTTTTGATTGTGCATGAAAGTTTAACCACAAGGACATACTCACACAAAGTATATCATAATATAACGATCTGAATGTAGTTAAAATAATGATGCAAATGTAAATGAAAGTGACCTATGTGAGTGAACAGAAGTATTCAACAAAGATGTTAGAAGCTTTAAATGTAACATAATGTAGAATAGCAAGGCTAAACTCAGTATACATGAATTTTAGTAAGGTCTTAAGCTTTTCTATCCTGTCTTGTTGAATTTCTTTTCAATTTTGAGCTGGGAAAGAATACAAGAATAAATTAGTTAAATTTCACTTTTCAGTGCAAGAGATCACATTTACCAGATGCAAGACCTCCTGATTACTCAGTGGTTTAACTTTCAGTATCTTATACAGAGTTGAAAATTTTGTTTCCCACTTTTTGATGCGAAACAAATCACTTTTTAATTGAAACGGCACGGTTACTCAGTGGTTCAAGAATTTGCATTGCTCTGTTTGTATCTTTCCAGATTGTTGTTAATTTTCTTTTAATGTTTTGCAGGATTTTATTTGCTTTGACCAGACAAGTCATGAATATGAATGTAGAGAAACTATTCTGAACATGTGGAAAAGTAAAGGTTAACCTTGCATATGTTAAATATTAATGCCACTCATGTGCCTATAAGTGTTTTGCAAATCATTTTAAAGACATTCAGTATTAAGATAGCACAACTTTGATATGAAAATAAATCTTTGAGAGTAAACAAAATGCACAATTAGTTTGTTTTAAATGTATCAAGTCTCTCATATGAAAATAGCACTGAGACTCAAAATTTATGATAAATTGGGGCTCAAGATTGACAACCAATCATGAATCTCCCCCTGACATGGTTGTAATCATGGGGATTGTGCACCCCAAAACACGCGATAGGATATTAAAACAAATAGCATGGAAATAAGGATGTGATCGCCACCTAACTAGTTTCTGTATAAGAGAATGAAAAGGGGCTAACAAAGCTAGGAAAAGGAAGAGAGAACAGAGCACTAACCTGAGATCGAGACGGGCGACCCCGTCGCGATGGGTCTGCTGTCGCGACACCCTAACAGGGCGCGGCAACGTTGTCGCATCGCCCTTGCCAGCTGCGTTCTCTGCAGTGCGGGAGAAGTTGGTGTGGACCTTCTTCCTGTCCTCCGGTCGGCCAGAGGACAAGAGCTGCTCGTGGGACTTCGCTTGAATACCTGCCAAAACAATGAAGACAAGAAATAAAACCTTGTTAGAACGTGTTAAGTGTAGTAACTACTAAAAAAATGAAAGAGAAATGTGAAGCATGGAGGGAACGAACCTGGGGTGGTTTTTAAATCCCTAGGGTGCATGGAAAACGTAGGAGGAATATGGAAATGCAGCCTATCTAAAAATAGCAAAATGCATGAAAGAGGAAGGGAGGAAGAAGGGGCCCTAAAAGGGCGACTCCTTGGTGCTCAAATATCATCCTTCGATGTTGTAAAAGCCGTGGAAGAAGGAAGGAGTTGCCCTCCTCACACGCCAAGCTCCATGGATGAAGAGATGTGTAAGGCTTGATGTGGAGAATGTGAAGAAAATGAGAGGAAAGGGGGGCTACGTGCTAAGTCCAGATCACAGAAAATTTCGACAGCCCTTCGGGGTGAAAAATGGGGCTCTCCCGCTCTAAAGGAAAGGCCTTGCTTTTATAGACCAAAGAGAGAGAATAATCCCATTTTCATGATAAAATACTCAAGTAAAGGATAAATGTCATTAATTCCGTGGGTGAGAGTCCAAAGGGGTGCTCAAGGAGTCCCACAATCCCAAGATGCACTCAGGAAGTTGGGGGGTTGGATAAATGCAAAGGCCATGAGAGGATAAATAGGAGGTGGTTGTGGAGGCCAGCACATGCGGCTATTGTCGCGATGGGTCGTAGGGGCGCGACAGGGACTAACACGACAGCCAGAAGGGGCGCGACAGCAAGGCCACGTGCATGGATATGCATGGGCTTTTGCGACGGCCAAGGGGGGCGCAACAAGACTAACGCGGCATCTCGACCTGTCACGTTAATAAAAATCAATTATTCTTGAATTATTGGCCAATCAAATGGGAGAATAATGGGCATTTAAGGCTCAAGGACTCTTTTAAGAGATAATGGATGGGATATCATGAAAATTGGGCTATTAATGGGCTCAAAGCAGGGCTAATGGTGGGCTCAAGGTGAGTGACCAACTTGGGGCTCATTAAGATAACAAGAAATGTGGTTCAACTTGTCGGCCAGAATCGGGTGTCTACATATTGCCCCTCCTTGGCTTCCACTTTGCAGGGGAGCAAAGCGGAAGTGAAGCGGAGGTGTCATGAAATGACGGCGGAGTGGAGATGATGTGGAGTGGACTGAAAATTGGGAGCCAAGGTAAAGAGACACCCGATGTAGCAACCTAAATTTTTAAGAAAAATAAAAATTTAAATAAATAATCAAAACCTTGCTAATTGGATATTTAAATGAAAAGAGCATTAAATAAAACCCATTAAATGGAAAAGAGTAATGGGCTTTGCTTAATGGATCCTCTAGAATTTATTGGGTCAAAAATAAGAATTTGTAAGTGGAGAATGATAAGAAAATACCCTAAATTCGGAGTTTAATTATATCATAATTGGAAAGGGGTTATTAAAGTAATAAAAATGGCAATTACAGTTAGAATTGGATTCTTAAACCTACCCCATATAGTCTAGCACAAATTTAGATACTATCCTAACCAATTAGAGATTGGAAAGCAAGAGAGGATAGGTGGAGTTAGGAATCTCGAATTAAGAAGAATTTGGGTAGTAGTAGGAATATGAACTTGTGTTTATATAAATACACATCTTGAATCCTCATGGCCGACCCTAGCTCGTGCAAAGGGGTTCTTGGATGTGGAGAAGAGGCCAAGGAGAGAGAAATCGAGGAGAGGAAGATCCATCAAGCTTCTTCCTTCATTCTTGGAGTTCTAAGCCCTAGAAGATAGATCGAGTCAAAGGTAGGCATTCTCACGAGCAAAATTAAATTAAACTCGTCTGTAGGTAGTTCCAATCACCAGGAACAATAGCCCTCTTGTTTTATAATTTTCCATCGAGCCAATCTTTTGTTCTTGATTTTTGAAGATCTGCAAACATGATAACCCCGAGACATCATGTTTAATTCTAAACTCTATTTATACTTGATCCCATGCTACGAAATTTTTACTGTAGATACTTCATGTTGTTAGGGATCTTTTGCCCCTAAAAGCCCTAATCTTTGTTGAGTATGTTGCTCGAATTAAATCAATCTTGCTCTATGTATCATGTTCTGTGTTACTCGTTATTGTTCATGATCAAACCATGCTCTCTCTCTAATTCCTATTACTGGAAGTACTCCCGCATGTCTAGTTTCATTTGCCTCTAATTTCATGATTTTTCATCGTGTATACAATTAGTTATGATTTTCTGAACGATCCTGTGTCATAATCTGATATTCCTGGACCGCAATCCAAGATAGAGCAGAACTCTGTCAGACTCAGTCCACGGACCTGAGAATGCGACGGCCCGACAGGTCGCGTTCTCAAGCCCGTCACGACGCCTCTGCTTGTCGCGTTCTGAACACGACACTACCAATGTCGCGTTCTGGCCTTCTATCCTGGCAGCCCTGTCGCCACCCTTTTCATGCCCTGTCGCGATCTGCCTGACCCTGTCGCAATCCTTACTGGCCTATAACGCCTTCACAAGATTTTTGCATAAAGACCCATAAGAATTATTGCTCTCACTTTCTACAATATTCTTACGCCTTTTTAATAGTCATACAGCAGTAAAAAAACACATGTTTAAATTGGAGCTATATTGAATGCTTTAAAATACATATTCACGACATCTTTTCTATCTATGAATCTCTTACACGTGCACACACATGAATCATCCATATATGACTGAAATCTGGCATAAAATCTCATAATGTATCGGGTATTTATTGTAATAAAGTATATTAATTTCCCTATTTAACGGACTTGTATTCGTTTCTTGCGTTGTTTAAATACCGATATCGACGCTCCACTGTTCTAGAATTCCTCTAGAACGTCGAGCACCTGTTTTACATACACACTTTACTTGGCTTGTGGTGAACTCTCTGTCGGATATTCCTTTTGCTGGACTAGTGACCCTTGCACAAGGCCTCCGTAAGTCTCCTCTGATCATGGATTCCCACATGGTCGACGAGCCGTTGTACCCTAACACCCATTACATCTTTAGGGATCGATATGATCCAAACGCTATTAGAAGTTCGCTCTTACCTTGAATCCGCCGGCCCTCTGGACCTGTGCTTACATGGCCAGTGGTAGGGTCGTGAGTTCCACCTGACTGCCAATACGACGTGCGCGTGTTGTGCAACTGTTACTATCGCCTGTTACTCCGTATTACGTGCAATGTCCACTAGCTCTCATCTGTACTCTACTCGCTCATCTATTCACGTTCCCCTACTATCTCGTCTATTCATCTAGTGCTCTCATCTATTTCTTGGTACTCTATATTGGCCATTGACGATTGTCTAAAGATAAAATATAACCAATGCCTGGCAATATATAAAGGGCCCGATCTGGTCCTGGGATGTGCGCCGAAAGTGCTAGTGCCCATGGGATTAAATGATCAGAGTGTTGGCATTACACTCAAGTGCTATCTATCTCGACTATCTATAGACAATCAAACACAAACGTGCTATACTCCCTCGATGTCTAGAATACAAACAAGTGCTATACTCGTCGTGCTATTATTATACTTGTGCTAGTTGTGCTATGGCCATCCTGCTATTCTGCTATACTCGTACTTGTGCTATTTTTGGAAACTATACTCGATCTCATGCTATTGTGCTATCTCTTGCTATATTTTGACTCTCTTATACTGCTATCTTTAGATACTCTGCCATTAATGCGTTAATTATTTAAGCCACTTGAGCCTGAGATTTAAGTCCTACTGGGCGTTATCGCACCCTACGTTATTTGATGTTGTGTTCTCAGGTGAGACCGAGGATGACACATACACTCATGAGGAAGGGAATGACCAAGAGTGAAGCCAGAGTACCTCGAGTCATTATGTTATCTTAGTTGTAGTTAGTTTTTCCATTATTGCAATGTAATTGGGCCCTATAGAATGGCTCTGATAGTATGGTTTAACTAGACATTTGAAAAGTTATTAATGAGAAGATTTCTTTAGTAATATTCAATGTGCAATGGTTTGATGTCTAGTACTCGCTCTATACCTTTTCTTGCAACTGCCTTCGCGCTCCGATATTCCGCGTCGGGGCGTGACAGTTTTGTGATCATAGCCTAGGTTATTCTAAGTATAGGGTGATCTAGGTTGACCAGCTCGAAAGAGTCAGTAATCCTACCTATGAGAGTTGTGGGTAGAACCATGGGTAATCAGCTAAAATAAACTCACACACGCACAAATTAAACTTTTAATCAGCATTATAACTATCCACTATTTTGTAGGAACTAAACAGCTACAATGACTGCGGAACGTGCCCAGATGAGAGGCATGCAACAGTCCCTCCGAACTGACTCGTGCCATACTACAAGCCACCCAGCAAGGCGGTGGTAACCGCGGAGGGAACCAACCAGGTGCAGCCGAGCTGCATCGCAATTTCAGGGGTCTGAACCCGCCTAGTTTAGTGGGTCTACGGATCCAGATGAAGCGGAGCCTGTCTAAGGAAACGAAAGGATCTTCCGTGTAATGCAATGTGCGGATGAGACAAACTCCTATTAGCGACATTCCAATTGGAGAAGGATGCCCGCACATGGTGGGAGTCGTGGAAGCCACAAGGAAAACGGCCAATTTACTTGGGCCGAATTTAAGAAGCTTATAATGCTAAGTACTTCTCTGAACGAGTACAGGAAAAGAAACTGTTGAAGTCGCTGCTCTTAAACAGCGAACCTGACAGTAGCAGAATACGAAGCCAGTTCTCTAGACTGGCACGCTATGTTGTACATCTGATCAACACCGAGAGAATGAAGGCTAAGCGCTTTCTAAATGGCCTAAAGCCTCAGTACATACTCAACTGGCGCCTTCGACATAAAACTTATACCGAGATGGTTAAGAAGGCCAGCTACTAGAAGATGCTACGGACTTACTGACCGTATCAAGGGGAGTTCGTAAATAAAGAAATGACATCGGACCAGCATCTACCAAACCGACCAACGGTAAAAAGCATCCTTTCCACCCAACTGAGGGATCTAGCCAGGATAGGAAACCCAAGGTCTTCATCCCCAACACCAACAAAGAGCCACTGCAAACACTGTGACAAACCTGGTCACACTGCTGAGGAGTGCTGGAGAAAAGCCGGAGCATGTCGCGCTGTGGAAGTCGTGAGCATCGCATACCCGAGTGCCCGATGCTGAAAGAAAATGAGAAGCACACTACTATGCCTAAAAATAGGGCAGCTACAAGCCCTGCACAATGAAGAAACCATCGAGGAAGTGGCGTGGTAGAAGGTACCCTGCAAGTCTTTTCTTTGCCAGCATTTGTGTTATTTGATACTGGAGCTACTCATTCATTCATATCGCAACACTTGCTGATACCCTGACTACAAAACCTACAACATGGGTGTGAATTCTCTATCACAACACCCTTGGGAGAAGGAGAAACTAACCAATACTTCCCATCTCCGATGTAATGATCGAGACCATAACTTAAAGGCCGACCTGGTATGTATGGCCATAGGGTATGATGTCATATTGGGAGCTGACTAGTGTCCACATATGGGGCAAGCGTCGATTGTAAGAAAGAAGGGTGATGTTTAGTGACTTTCCTAATTAGCATTCACGGGATTAGACATAAGAAGAGGATGTCTCTAGTCTCCGCCTTAAAAGCCCATAACATTATAAGGAAAGGATGTTTTGCTTTCCTTGCGGCTGTCATAGTCGAAAGAAGGGTTCAAAAAAGAAGACATCCACATAGTCCAGGACTACCCATATGTATTCCTGAAGACTTACCCGGTCCCTCCTGAACGTGATGTCAACTTCGCCATTGAGTTGACTCCTGGAGCTGCACGGTATCCCGTCAACCATACCGGATGTCACCTGCCGAGCTGAGGACTGAAAGCACAACTGATGGCTGCTAGAGAAGGGGTTCATTAGACCAAGTACCTCCCCTTGGGGAGCACCTGTGCTATTCATCAAGAAGAAGGATGGTCGATGAGGCTGTGCATCGACTATCGACAACTCAATCAGCTTACCATCAAGAACAAATATCCATTGCCTAGGATCGACGAACTATTCGACCAAATTTCTGGAGCGCAATATTTCTCCAAGATCGATCTTCGATCTGGCTATCACCAAATGAGGATCAAGGATGACGATATCTTCAAACGGCATTCAGGACCAGGTATGGACATTACGAATTTGTTGTTATGCCTTTTGGTCTAACCAATGCTCCTGCAGCCTTATGCAACTCATGAACAGCATATATCGACCATACCATGACAAATTTGTGGTCGTCTTCATCGACGATATCCTCATATATTCAAAACCAAGGAAGATCATAAGAACACTTGAGGACCGCACTGCGAGTTTTACGAGACAACAAACTATATGCAAATTAAGCAAGTGCGAGTTCTGGCTCGAGGAAGTGTCTTTCTTGGGCCATGTCATCTCGAAGACGGCATCTCTGTTGATCCCTCCAAAGTCGAAGCTGTACTCAACTGGGAGAGACCAACCAACGTCACCGAGATAAGAAGCTTCCTAGGACTGGCTGGCTATTACAGGCAGTTCATCAAGGACTTCTCAAGGATCATTGTTCCTCTCACGCGTCTGACACGAAAGAGAATCCATACTCTGAGTAAAGAGTGTGAGAAAGTTTCCAAACCTCAAGACTGTCTACCTCAGCACCTGTTCTCGCTCTACCAGTAGAGGGAGAGTTTCTCAATCTACACCGATGCTCAGGATGGGCTAGGATGTGTACTCATGCAAAAGGAGAAGGTCATCGCCTATTCTTCAAGACAACTGAAGACACATGAAGTCAACTACCCTGTACATGATCTCGAGCTAGCTGTTGTGGTCTTCGCCCTGAAAATCTGGAGGCACTATCTCTATGGTGAGTAATTCTGTCTACTCAGATCATAAAAGTCTAAAGTACCTATTCTTTCAGAAAGAACTCAACATGAGGCAGAGAAGATGGTTAGAATATCTAAAGGACTTCGATTTCAACATCCAATACCATCCAGGTAAGGGAAATGTCGTGGCTGATGCTCTTAGTAGAAAGCCAATGGCATCTATCTCAAGTCTAGTCCTTAGCAAGATGCAATTACTTGAACAATTCGCGAGGCTAGACTTAAATATTGAACATAGGGATGATCATGTTTTGATTGCCAATCTTAAGATCCAATCTGATCTGCTGGAGGAAATCAAGATGCAGTAGGACAACGATCCATTCTTGGTTCGTGTCAAGGAAACCTTAGCAGATAGACCGATTTGCCATGACTGAAGATGGAAGGTTAGTATTCCAAGGAGAACTTGTGTCCCAGACAACGAAGCCCTAAAATGAAACTAATGGATGAAGCTCATCAAACTAAGTACACTATTCATCCGGAGGTACAAAATGTATCAAGACATGAAAAGAACATTTGGTGGCCGAATATGAAGAGGGAAGTAGCCGAGCATGTAGCTCATTGCCTCACATGCCAGCAAGTAAAGCGAACACCTGCGCCTGCCGGTGTACTCAGACTGCTAGATATTCCAGAGTGGAAATGGGAAAGCATTGGCATGGACTTCATCATAGGTTTACCTAGAACTCGTGTGGATTTGACGCCATATGGGTCATCGTTGACCGATTGACCAAATCTGCGCACTTCTACCCATAAAGAGTACATGGTCTGTGGAGGTGCTAGCTGCATTATATGTCAGGAGATCGTGCGGTTGCACGGTATTTGTCATCTATTATCAGATCGAGATCCAAGGTTCACCTCTCATTTTTGGAAAGGTCTGCAAACTGCCCTTGGTACGAAGCTTAATTTTAGTACTGCCTTTCACCCGCAGATTGATGGGCAAACTGAGAGGAAATCAAATTGTAGAAGACATGTAAGAGCCTGCATATAGATTTCAGGGTCATTGGAATGAACACTTACCCTTGATTGAGTTCGCCTATCAACAGTTACCAGGCGAGTATTAAAATGGCACCATTTGAAGCACTTATGGCAGAATTGTAGATCTCCGTGTGCTGGAATGAAGTGGAGAACAACAATGGTTAGGACCTGACATGGTACAAAGTACAACCCGGGATATACAGATGATCGAGATAGACTCAAGATTGCTCGTCTAGATGAAGAGCTATGCCGATAAAGAAGACGAAATCTGGAATTTCAAATAGGGATCATGCTATTAAAGGTATCTCCTACCCGTGGTATTCAAAGATTCGGAGTGAAAGGAAAACTTAGTCCAAGATTCATTGGTCCTTTCGAAGTACTTGAAAGGATTGGTGAAGTTGCTTACAGACTGGCCTTGCCGCCGAATTTGGCAAGTGTGCACAACGTCTTCCATGTCTCCATGCTTAAAGTATGTGTACGATCTACACATGTCATTCGCCATGATGATCTGGTGTTAAACAGGACATGACGTATGAAGAGAAGCCGATCAAGATATTGGACCGGAAGGTACAACAACTCAGAAATCATCCCATTCACGTGGTGAGGTCTTATGAATAACCGCGGAGTGGAAGAAGCCACATGGGAACCAGAAGGAATTATCAGACGCAACTACCCTGATCTATTTGGTAAGTCATTTCTCCTGTAAGGTCATATGAATTGGGACCAATTCTTTTAAGAGGGGGAGGATGTAGCAACCTGAATTTTAAGAAATAAAAATTTAAATAAAGATTAAAACATTGCTAAATGGATATTTAAATGAAAAGAGCATCAAATAAAACCATTAAATGGAAAAGAGTAATGGGCTTTGCTTATGGATCCTCTAGAATTTATTGGGTCAAAATATGAATTTGCAAGTGGAGAATATAAGAAAATACCCTAAATTCGGAGTTTAATTATATCATAATTGGAAAGGGGTTATTAAGCAATAAAAGTGGCAATTAGAGTTGGAATTGGATTCTTAAACCTACCCCATATAGTCTAGCGGAAGACCCATCTAGCTTCTTCCTCGTTCTTTGGAGTTCTAAGCCCTAGAAGATAGATCGAGTCAAAGGTAGCATTCTCATGAGCAAAATTAAATTAAACTCATCTGTAGGTAGTTCCAATCACCAGGAACAAAAGCCCTCTTGTTTTATAATTTTCCATCGAGCCAATCTTTTGTTCTTGATTTTTGAAGATCTGCAAACATGATAACCCCGAGACATCATGTTAATTCTAAACTCTATTTATACTTGATCCCATGCTACGAAATTTTACCATAGATACTTCATGTTTGTTAGGGATCTTTTGCCCTGAAAGCCCTATTTTATTGAGCATGTTGCTCGAATTAAATCAATCTTGCTCTCTGTATCATGTTCTGTGTTACTCGTTATTGTTCATGATCAAACCATTCTCTCTCTTAATTCCTATTTACTGGAAGTACTCTCGCATGTCTAGTTTCATTTGCCTCTAATTTCATAATTTTTCATCATGTATACAATTAGTTATGAATTTCTGAACGACCCTGTGTCAAAATCTGATATTCCTGGATCGTAATCCAAGACAGAGCAGAACTCTATCAGACTCAGTCCACGGACCTGAGAATGCGACGGCCCGACAGGTCGCGTTCTAAAGCCCGTCGCGACACCTCTGCTTGTCGCGTTCTGAACGCGACAGTACCTACATCGCGATCTGGCCTTCTGTACTGGCAGCCCTGTCGCCACCCTTTTCATGCCCTGTCGCAATCTGCCTGACCCTGTTGCAATCCTTACTGGTCTATGTCGCCTTCACAGGATTTTTGCATAAACACCCATAAGATTTATTGCTCTCACTTTCTACAATATTCTTACGCCTTTTTAACAGTCATACAAGTAGTAAAAAAACACCAGTTTTAAATTGGAGCTATATTGAATGCTTTAAAATACATATTCACGACGTCTTTTCTATCTATGAATTCTCTTACATGTGTACACACATGAATCATCCATATATGGCTGAAATCTGGCATAAAATATCCATAATGTATCAGGTAATTTATTGTGATAAAGTATATTAATTGCCCTATTTTAACGGACTTGTATTCGGTTCTTGCGTGGTTTATATACCGATATCGACTCTCCACTGTTTTAGAATTCCTCTAGAACGTCGCGCCCCGTTTTGTATACACACTTATTGGCTTGTGGTGAACTCTCTGGCGGATATTCCTTTCGCCGGACTAGTGACCCTTGCACAAGGCCTCCGTAAGTCTCCTCTGATCATGGATTCTCACATGGTCGACGAGCCGGTTGTACCTAACACCCATTACATCTTTAGGGATCTTATGATCCAAAACATCTTTAGGGATCTATATGATCCAACGGCTATTAGAACTTCGCTCTTACCTTGAATCACGCAGGACCTCTGGACTTGTGCTTAACATGGCCAGTGGTAGGGTCGTGAGTTCCACCTGACTGCCAATACGACGTGCGCGTGTTGTGCAACTGTTACTATTGCCTGTTACTCGTCGCATTACGTGCAATGTCCACTAGCTCTCATCTGTACTCCACTCGCTCGTCTATTCACGTTCACCCTACTATCTCGTCTATTCATCTAGTGCTCTCATCTATTTCTTGGTACTCTATATTGGCCATTGCCTGATTATCTAAAGATAAATAATATAACCAATGCCTGGAAATATATAAAGGGCCCGATCTGGTCCTGGGATGTGCGCCCGAAAGTGCTAGTGCCAGGGAGTTAAATGATCAGAGTGTTTGGCATTACACTTAAGTGCTATCTATCTCGACTATCTATATGACAATCAAAACACAAAACGTGCTATACTCCCTCGATGTCTAGAATGACAAACAAGTGCTATTACTCGTCGTGCTATTATTACTTGTGCTAGTTGTGCTATGGCCATCCTGCTATTCGTGCTAATACTCGATACTTGTTGCTATTTTTGGAAACTATACTCGATCTCAAGCTATGTGCTATCTCTTGCTATATTTTGACTCTCCTATACCTACTATCTTTAGATACTCTGCCATTAAATGCGCTAATTATTTTAAGCCTGCTTGAGCCTGAGATTTAAGTCTTACTGGGCGTTATCGCTCACCCTACGTTATTTGATGTTGTGTTCTCAGGTGAGACCGAGGATGACACATACACTGACGAGGAAGGGAATGACCAAGAGTGAAGCCAAGAGTACCCTCAAGTCATTATGTTTTCTTAGAGTTGTAGTTAGTTATTTCCATTTATTCCAATGTAATTGGGCCCTATAGAATGGCTCTGATAGTAGTGGTTGTAACTAGACATTTGAAAAGTTATTAATGAGAAATATTTGCTTTAGTAATATTCAATGTGCAATGGTTTGATGTCTAGTACTCGCTCTATACCTTTACTTGCAACTGCCTTTGCGCTCCGATATTCTGCATCGGGGTGTGACACCCGATCTAATCAACAAGCAAATGGAATCTCATGAAAGCCCCGAGTTAGCTGCTCGAGAAGAATGCAAGGAAGACGCAAGTCTGGACGAGGAAAGGAAAGAAAAGGGCGATCAACCCCTCGATTGAGAGGTACCCTAGCCGATTGGCCTACATGTTTCATTTTGGAGGGACATGTGCGTGCCAGGCAGGTAACTCATGACTCTGTCCTGGGAGTGGTTCACAACCAAAATGGATCAAAAGGAATAAGGATGAAGTTGTATACAGAATCCAGACAGGGAAATTCTTGACAAACTGACAAGAACAACTCACTCGGAGGCAGATCTTCCGATTCGGAGTGGAATAGGATTTCTTGTCTCAAAAAATGAAGAATGGTTGGGCACTCAACAAGGGCTCACCATTAGCCAGGGATGAGTCGTGAAAGCTCAAAGTCCTACATGATGCATACTGGGCTAAAATAAAAGAAATTATTAAAACAAATGCAAAGAAAAGAAAAAAATAGAGAATATATCAAGGATAATATTACTAAACCAGACAAGAATGGGTCGAGAGTCTTCTTGCAACTACTGTGCAAGACAGAGTCCGTCGTTCCCAAACTCACCTGATTTAACAGCCTATCCAACGATTAACAATGTGCACCTAGATTATCACTGTTTTTGGTAAAGGGGAACTCAAATCCTAGAACACATTGAGAACCAGTCGGTCCTTGAAATGATATAATAAGTAGGATACCATATAGTAATGCAAGGAGTAGGGATGGAGATACTTACCTGACTTACCTGTGGAGATCGATTTTTTTTTTTAAAGATTTTCTGATTTTCTAATTTCTTTGATATTTTTTCTGGTTTCTGATAAATAATCAAAGCAATGAATAACATAGAATAGAAAATATATACACACAAGAAACTAGCTATGCACAGACACAAGTAAGCACTTCAACTAGAATCATACATATAAACACAGTGCTCCTGATCAATGGACTGGGGGCTGGATTAGGTCGGTGCATGTCGCGACTAGGAAAGTAGTCGCCTTAAGGTTGCGGCATGGCGGCAGGCCATGACAAGATTGTGTCATATACTAATGCTTTTACAAGAAGGCGGCGCACATGGGTGTCGCGACTTTACCCGAGCATTCAAGACGCAGCAACCCCCCCCCCCCCCTTCTCCCCCTTTGTGCGTTCAAACGTGCAAGAAAGACCCGAGCTCCGACGATCACCCCCCACTTCTCCGACTCCCTCTCTCTTGCTTTCTCACTCTCTCTCACTCACTTGCTCTCTCTCTCACTTACTTATTGTCCCAAAGCGCCGGTGATGGAGGGAGGCGGCGATGGTGGTGCTGGCTCTTCTAGCAAGAAGGGGAAGTGACAGGCGGCGAGGAGGAGCTCCCGACGGCGGGAGGCGTCGCCTCCGGCAGAGGAGGTGGTGCCGGAGATCGACATCGAGGAGGAGGAGGTCCCGGCGGTGGACTTCGAAGCGGCGGTGAGGGCTCACGAGGATTCCATGAAGAAGGTAAGTATCCAAAGCCCTAACTTTTGATTTGACATGGTGTGTGGATGGGGAAGCCCCCAAAGAGGGCTAATGTAGGGCATGACGCCCAGAGAAATAGCCACCGAACAAGGGAAAATCTGGTCGGTCTGCGTTGTGAGATCGCGATGGGTCGGCCCGTCGCGACCCCAGGTGTCGCGACGGGTCAACGGGCGGCGACCATGTCGCGTCGGCCAAGGCTGTCGCGACAAGGTCGCGGTCCACTAGAGGGGCGCGATCATGTCACGGGGGCCGCGACCTTGTTGGGAGTACAACCAGGAGAATGATTAAGCTGATTTTTGAAGTGACTTGTGCTTGCACGGAGAAATGAGGGCTCGGGTCTCTTGGATCCTTGTCTTAGCCGTGTACCTAGCCTTTCCCGGGTTCCAGAGGGACAGGCTAGATGAGATGGGCTTTGGGGAGGTCCTACGGATGGAGTGGATGAGGGCGGACGCCCCTCTGACCCAAGCCCTGCGTAGCAGGTGGGATGCGGAGGCGACTACCTTCATACTCCCATGGGGACATATGATCCCCAACCTAGAAGACGTGAGCAGGATCACTGGGCTGCGAGTGTACGAGTGTCCAGTGAGCGGCTATACTTACCCTTGTTATAGAGAGCTAGCTCGTAGACTACTAGGCTAGACTATAGGGCAGAGGTCCTCCCTCGTTTCCAGGGTCGAGCTACAGGAGAGTTTAGGGCTGCTTGAGACTGGGAGGAGGGTAGCTGAGTCAGTAGACGAGCAGCTGCAGCAGCTGACAAAGGGGTGCAAGGAGGCCTTAGCTAGTGAGCCAGGGGCTGAGGCGGACCTAGACCTGCGTCGCTTCCTCACCCTTTTCTTCGGCAAACTCTTGTTTGCCACGAGGGGTGACCCGGTCCACTGTTGGTTCTTTCCTCTATTAGAGGACCTAGGTGAGGTAGGGAGCTATGCGTGGGGAGCAGCATTCCTGGTGCACCAGTTCGAGAGCCTAGGTTCTTCAGACCGTCAGACTGCGATCAGTGGTTTCTACCCCTTCCTTCAGGTACACTCTCTTCTTCTCTTGCCCCTTTACTTAAAATTGCCCTTTTGATATTTAATGTGAATTAACCATGCTTTCTTGTTTTCTTGCAGGTCTAGGCCTACCTCCACCTCCCTGGCCTGAGGAGGGGAACTTTGGAGCGACTGGGCGTTGTGCCCATAGCTCGACGCTGGGTGCCATGTAGGGACACGCACCTCCTAGAGGACCAGCTAGCGTCCCTCCAGGACGCCATCGATCTATACCCTTAGCTAGATGTAAGTTCTTTAAACCCCTCTTTGAGCTCAAATTGATTTACTTTAACTATTTGGCTACTGACAAGATGTGCTTGATGTGCAGGTGGTGTGGCAGCTGTATCTATGGGAGGCAGACGAGGGACAACCTTAGTTGGAGCTGGCCTGCCCCTACAATTGTAGGACGGTGTGGATCCATGCTCTCAACCTCGTGCTATCTCTCCATCACTACCTGACTCAGAGATCTCTTGGCCTATGTCAGAGTGCGGTGGAGTTTCTGAGCCATGACCGGACTCCTATGCCTGATCGGAGGTTCCGGGGACTTCACGACACCACCGACTGGCGCAAGCGGGCCAAGGAGCAGATCCAAAACTGGGAGAGCACCGAGGCAAGCAAGTCAAGTCCACCGCTACATCCAACGACGCATATCTTCAAGCATTCGCCTTAAAGTACGGGGCAAGGGTCTACAAGGGTGCAAGACGACAGGTAAATCTCCTAAACTCAGACTCCATGAATTGTTCTTTTATTGAATTGAGCTGACAACTTTGGAATGAATTGCAGGTGGACGTGGCCGGCAAGATTGCCTCACTTCGGGCCCTACTCCACTCGGCGGTGCAGGATCGGGAGGTAGCTCAGAGGGAGGCAGAGCAGCTGGTAAGCACCTACTCAGACTTCAGTACTTTACCAATTTACAGCTGACTTGAGAATCTGATCTGTGTTGCATGTGCAGCGTGCAGAGTTAGAGAGGATGAGGAGGGAACAGACTGGTGCTTCTTCCTCCCGAGCGGCAGAGGGCTCCCAGTTGGATCTAGAAGACCGGCTAGTAGCCGCGGTCAGAAGGGCCGCGGAGTCGCAGGCTGAGCTAGCTGAGCGAGTAAGTGAAATAGACATTTAGATTGGAAATCATTCAAATTTGGCACTGACTTGGTTTTTTCTGCAGGAGACGGAGCTGAGGACTGCCACCGACCGAGCGGCCGAGTTGCAGAGGGAGGTGGACAGAGTAGCTGCAGAGAGAGACCAGCTACGCACTCAGACGAACACGATGACAGCCGAGCTGGCGAGGCTACGTACATAGGGACCGGCCGTGGATCAAGCGAAGCTGGCCCAGCTGCGCGCTGATCTGCACACGCAGCAGACCCTAGCTTAGGGTCTACAGGAGGTCATGATGGCCATAGGCCGGTCCCGGAGCAGGAGCAGGAGCAGTGTGAGCGTAGCTAGCGGAGCGACTGGTGCCTCTGTCAGGCAGTATTTGGCCAGTTCCTCCAGTTGCCGAAGGAACGAGGAGGAGGAGAGGTGCCTCGGTGGTGAGACGAGCACCAGGAGTGGTCGGGGTGGTGGTGAGATGCCACCACCTCCTGATAGGCATGAGGGGTCCGGGGAGGGTGGTGGTGGACAGTGAGGAGCTTGTGAGCCACCTCCCCCTTATCTTCGTACATGATGCTTATCTTTAGTGGATCTTTTTTGTTTTGTGCCAATGATTTGTGACTTTTTTGGAATGAATTGAAATTGACACGAGTGTGATATGAGATCCAAAAGAGAGAGAGAAAGGAAGTTGAGTACATTGTAGTGCTACTCATCATCAATTTTTTTTTGATTTTTTTTTATTTTAAATTTTGAATAATGTCTAAAGCAAACTCTACACATCAAATGGAAGGTACTTACACTTGCTACTACAACACTAAAACAAGATCAAACTACTGGCAAGGGGTCTACATTCATTCCCCTTTCATTAAAGACCACCAAAAGATCGGATGTGCATTAGGAAGGTGGTGTCCTATAGTTGGTTGCCCCTAACTCGCGGTTCTGCTATAAAGGCCATATCTGGAAGATGTTTGAGCCTTATAGGAAGAAAGAGAATAAAGTTTGAAGATAAGTCTCATGCAAGTTTTAAAAGACAAGTTAGGCTTAACTTCCTTCCACGACACACCTCTTAGAGATTCAATATGTTGAGGAGGGACTTTTGGTCACTTTATTGTGCATGTTTCTTGTTTGGGGCATGCGTACGACCGGGCTCAAGGGCGTCCCGCGGGGAACTGTACTGCCACTCTTTGCCATACCCCTATTCCTCAATTTTCTTTCATTTGTTCTTCTTCTCCTTTTGATTTTTCTTTTCTTTTGCAGGCCTGATTAACCGTCCCTATTTGAGATGTCCTCTCAATAAGGTGTGCTTAGGTCGGTCGCCTCACCCAAATATCCTTTTTTACCTTTACACTTCGACCGAGTAAAGAGGAGAACAACTTTTGCACCACGTAGGTATGGCCTAAGTAGCGGCGATGTCTGCTAGAGGAGCTGACTAAGGTTGCCATGTGAGTGTGTGATGATCCTTGCTTAAGGTGACCTTTAATGACAAGGAATAAACGTCGGATCCCTAGTGCAGAGCAATCTCTAGCATGAGTGCTGCAGAAGTAAAAATAAACCTAAGACTGACTCGACCACTCTAGTTGTGAAATGAGATGACTCTATTTGACGTTCTTTGTGTTGAAATAAATATTGTGACCCCTGTATTGAAAGAACGACCTGCATTAGTCTTCAAACTTTGATTTTGGTGGATTTTAATTAGCTCATTTGCAGGAAAAGGTTAGGATGGAAAAATTGGAGTCAACTCAATCATAAACAAGAGGGAGACAAGACTAAAAAAGAATATGAGGGATAAGAACCCTCTAACAAAATGATTTACAAAGGAGGAGAAGAATGTTAGTGAGAACTGAAACCCCGAGAACAGTAGGAGAAAGGGTTAGGACCCCGAATAGGTAGTGAAGGAGGAATTAGGTCAAACCCGAGATCAAGAGGGGTTAAAAGAAGGAACTGAAAAATAGAGGGTGGAGGATTTGGAGAATCAAAGGGGGAAGTCGAAGGAAGGGAATCAGGACCAAGATCAGATGTCCCCGAAGGATGTGGACTCGGCCTATAATCAGGAGGCTCGGGTGGAAGAGGAAAAATGGAATTCTGAGCACCGGGAAGAAGGTCAGGTGACCTAGGTAGATGTGGAAAGAAACCCTGAGAATCCATAGGGTGATCAGGTGGCTCAGGAGGAAGCGAAGAAAAGATACCTTGAGTACCCATAGGATGATCGGCGGTTCAGGAGGAAGAGGAAGAGGGATACCCTCAGTACCCAGAAAGTGATTGCGAGGCTCAGGTGGAAGAGGAAGAGAGAAACCTTGAATACCTAGAATGTCATTGGGAGGCTCTGGTGGAGGGGAAGAAAAGATGCTCTGAGTACCTAGAGGATGATCAGGCAGCTCAGGTGGAGGAGATAAGCGAGGGTCCAAAGACCTTGGGGAAGTAGGAGGAGAAGAACATGGCACCAACCCAGGATTGAGAGATCGAGTGCTTCCTCTAGGAACGAGATTGGCTAGAATGCATAAAGTGAATTGCTCAAGATCAGATGGTGTTAAGGTATTGGAACGAATATTCTGGAGCTTTGATCTCAAGTTCAACCTCCTCTGCTTCTTGGTGGACGTCTTCTTGTGGTACTGTGGCTTCTTTGTTCTTGTAGACAAATATAACAGCTTCATCTTGACATGCCTTCTCAAATAATGAGACCAAGCGGCAGATGGTCTTACTCTCCTTTGCAGCCATAGGGCTCTCTCATCAATTGTCATGACTGCCATGTGTGCACTTATTTTGGGCATCTTGGTCTCTTGCCCCTTGAGTGAAGACTCTAGTAAATATGTGGAGTTTGTACTATTGAGAGCTTCAACTAGAAGTCGCTGTGCCTGACCTTTAAGCATTGATTTCATGATGGCCCTGGCAGCAGTGTGAGATAGCATAACATTTGTAGAGAACCCCTTCTTTTAACCTGTCATATGCAACATAACTGAGTGAGAAGTGATGAGGGCATCAATCTTATCATTTCCAATAAGCACTGTAATGGCTACCATCCTCGCTTTGGAATAGAATGGTACTAGTGCTTGAGAATTCTTCTCGACAACCATTTTTTGAGGAGATGGAGGCCTATCTTTCGCAAATGAGCCTGAGATAAGGACATAGACCGACATATGGCTGATGTAACTGTAAGGGTCAAAGCACATGACTGGGACTGTGCTACCTCTGCTTGGATTATCTTGCCCTCGGGAAGTAGACTTAAGACATGCTGCCAATAGTGCGCACTCGCTCCATTAGGACGTGGTGGCGATGGGATGTGTGGTAGCTCTGGTGGGTTCGTCGGGTGCGAAGTTTTTTGTGTGAGGTGGTTGGATGGCAAGGACAGGCTCGCGCTGAGAGAGATCTTCTTCCGACTGAAAGGCTGAGTCAGCCTTAAGCTCGGGAGTAGGAAACTATTGCTCCGACTCAGAGGTGAGCGTAGCATGCCTGAGCCTTGGTGCTATGGTGGTGGCCTACTCAGGTGTAAGTGGTAATGGGGTGGAGATGGTAGCAAGGGGTAAAGATGGAGGGTTTGTAGGAGCTAAGGGATCAGTGGTTTGTGGCGTTAAGGAAGACGGCCAATGGCATAATGTGGCATCAAGGGTAGGCGTGGTGGTGTTAGTCTGAGCAGGGGTTGGTGGAGGAGGCTGTTGAGGTGATGATGGAGCAGATGATGCACTTGGAGGGTAAGTAAAGAAATGCCCCTACCTCTGAATGTGTCACGCCCTGACGCAGAATATCGGAACGCGAGGCAGTTGCAAGTAAACGGGTACAAAGCAAGTACTAGACATCAAACCATTGGACAATGAATAATACTAAAGCAAATTCATTTCATTAATAATCTTTCAAATTTCTAGTTACAACCACTAATATCAGAGCCAATTTATAGGGCCCAATTACATTGAAATAAGCAAAACACTAAACTACGACTCGACCATAATACTAGGACTCTAGGGTACTCATAACATCACTCCTAATCGCTCCCGTCCTCTTTAGTGTATAGTTCATCCTCGGTCTCACCTGAGAACACAATGACAAATAACACAGGGTGAACGATAACGCCCAATAGGACTTAAATCTCAATAGTCAAGTAGGCTTTAAATGATTAATGAATTAAAAGGCAGAGTAACTAATGATAAAGCGAGAGAGTCAAGCAAAAGATAGTAGGATAGCACGTGAACGAAATAGCACAACTTTCCAAATATAGCTCGAACGTCAATTATAGCACGAATAGTAAGATGGCCATAGCATAATAGCACTAAGTATAGCAATAGCACAACGAGTATAGCATAGCACTTTGTTGTCAACAGACAACGAGAGAATATAGTACTTTTGATTGTCATTTGATTAATCTAGATAGTATGACACTTGGATGTAATGCCGACATCTTGATCATTTAACTCCCATGGGCAAATGGCACTTTCGGGCACTCTCCTTATGACCAGATCGGGCCCCATTGTGCTGGCATTGGTTATATTGTTTATCTTTAGACAATCAGTCAATGGCCAATATAGAGTACCAAAAAATAGATGAGAGCACTAGATGAATATATGAGATAGTAGAGTGAATGTGAATAGATGAGCGAGTAGAGTATAGACGAGAGCTAGTGGACATTGCACGTAACACGTCGAGTAAACAGGCGATAGTAACAGTTGCACAACACGCACACCTAATGTTAGCAGTCAGGTGGAACTCACTACCCTTCCACTGGCCATGTTAAGCACAGGTCCGGAGGTCCGGTGTGATTCAAGATAAGAGCGAACTTCTAATAGCCATTTGGATCTTATTGATCCCTATAGGGTGTAATAGGTGTTAGGGTACAACCGGCTCGTCGACCATGTGGGAATCCATGGACAGAGGAGACTTACGGAGACCTTGAACAAAGACTTACTAGTCTGGCAGAAGGAGTATCTGACGGAGAGTTCATCCAAGTCAAGAGAGTGTGTATATATAGAAACAAGTGCTCGACGTTCTAGAGTAATTCTAGAACAGTGGAGCATCGGTATCGGTGTTCCAAAACAACGCAAGGATTGAAAACAAGTTCATTTATAAATAAGGCAATCTAATTGCATAAATTACCAGATATATTATGTAACATGTTCGTGCCAATTAAGCCATATTTGGATGGTTCAAAGTGTGTGCGCATGTGACAAGAAATCATAGACATGAAAAGGTCATGTAATTAACTTTTATTAACTTAGAATACCTTCAATATGTACATCTTCATTTTTTCTGAAATTAAGACAGTTATCAAGACCTGGGATTACTGCAGAACAGCAAGACTTGCAAAAATGTGAGTTTTTCATGCAACAAAAATCCTGAGATTGCAACGGACCCTTGTACGGGTCGCGACAGGGACGGAACAGATCGCGATAGGTCGGGCAGGACAGGCGCTCGGATCGCGACAGGGGCATGAAGGGAACGCAACGGGTTCTGGCAGACCGGCCAGCAGATTGCGACGACAAGTCTATTGCGATCTGATCGTGACAGAGGTACTGTCATGAAGGCCTTGTGAACGCGGCCTATCGGGCCATCACGTTCACAAGATCCGTGCCAGAGTCCGACAGGGAAAGGACAGAGCATTGGATTGTGGACCAGACCTTCCCTGTTTTGACACAGGGTTGTTCTAAAATTAAGAACAAATTGTATAGTGCATGAAAAATCATGAAACCAATTTAAAATAGATCCAGACATGATGGGTTCTTCCAGTAAATCAGAATCGGAAAGCAACGAGGGTTTCAACATGGTTTAATAAAGAGTATTCATGATGAACATAGAACTGTGTACAGTTGGGATCAACAAATTAATTCGCATAATAGGGTGGCTGGAAATTAGGGCTTTCAGGGGTAAAAGAAACCTAACATCCATCAGAATCTTCAATAAAAATCTCATGGCATGAGGACAAGCATACATGAAGATATGAATTTAATAAGAGGGTTCGGGGTCATGAAGTTCACAAAACTTGGAAAATTGAGAACTAAAGATTTACTCAATGGAAAAATATGAAATCAAAGGGTTTTTATTCCTGATAGACGAGACATCTTACAGAAAAATTTTCATGGTTTATGCTCGTGAGAATGCCTACCATTCACATTTTCTCTCTTCTAGGGTTTGAAGGTGAAGAACTCGGGAAGAAGCTTGGAAGATCCTTTCTCCCCACGATTTTCTCCTCCTCTTCGCCTCTCCTCTTCGTCCAGCAACCCCTTGGCATGAGCTAGGGCTGGCCATGAGAGATTTGAGAGAGTATTTAAGCTTTCTCTCCTTCCCTTTTCTATTTGGACTCTAATTCCCATTAATTCTGAGTTTTCCTATTTCGTACCTTCCTTCCAAGCATTCCACTTTCTATTTGGGTTGGGAAGAGAGCCAAATTCGTGGCCAATCAATGAGGGTAGGTTTAGGATTCCAAATCCAACTGTATTTGCTTATTTAATGTATTAAATTCCCCTTTTCTAATTAGGTAATAATTAGGTTGTGAATTTAGGGTATTTTCCCATTATTCTCTTTTTTATAAATCCCATTTTTGGCCCACTAATTTCCAATGGGTCCATTTAATAAAGCCCATTACTTATTTTCATTTGATGGGTTTTATTTAATTCTCTTTTCTTTGATTTTTTAATTAATTTATTTGTTTTCTTTTATTTGATTTTTTCAATTATCAAAATTTTAATATAATTTATATTTTTATTTTTTTGGAAAAATCCAGGTTGCTACATCCTCCCCCTCTTAAAAGAATTTGGTCCCCAAATTCATATTATCATATAGGAGAGAATGTCTTACCGAAAAGATCAGGGTAGTTTCGTCTGATGATTCCTTCCGGTTCCCATGTAGCTTCTTCCACTCCGTGGTTATTCCATAAGACTTTAACCACGTGGATGGGACGGTTCCTGAGTTGTTGCACTTTTCATTCTAATATCTTGACTGGCTTTTCTTCGTATGTCACATCCTTGTTCAGCACCAACTTCTCGTGGTGAATGATGTGGGTAGGGTCATAGACATACTTCCTGAGCATGGAGACATGGAACACATTGTGCACACATGCTAGATCCGGTGGCAATGCCAGTCGGTATGTAACCATACCAATCCTTTCGAGTACTTCAAAAGGACGAATGAATCTAGGACTGAGCTTTCCTTTCACTCCAAATCTTTGGATGCCACATATGTGACACCTTTAAGAACACATGATCACCAACTTGAAATTACAAGTCTCGCCTTATTTTGTCGGCATAGCTCTTTTGTCTGGACTAAGCAGTCTTAAGCCGATCTCTAATCACCTGAATGTCCTTCGTGGTACGTTGCACCATGTTCGGGCCTAGCCATTGTTGTTCTCTAACCTCATTCCAGCATGCAGGTGATCTACAATTCCTTCCGTAGAGTGCTTCGAACGATGCCATCTTCATGCTCGCCTGGTAACTGTTGTTATAGGCGAACTCAATAAGGGATAGATGCTCGTTCCAATATCCTTGGAAGTCTATGGTGCAAGCTCTCAACATGTCTTCCACTATTTGGTTGGTTCTTTCAGTTTGCCTATGAGTTTGTGGATGGAATGCGGTACTAAAGTTGAGTTTAGTACCCAGTGCACCTTGCAGTCCTTTCCAAATGAGATGTAAATCTCAGATCTCGATCCGAGACAATAGATGATGGAACTCCGTGTAGTCTTACTATCTCCTTGACATATAGGGCAGCCAGTACCTCTACCGACCACTTACTCTTTATGGCTAGGAAGTGGGCAGATTTGGTTAGTCGGTCTACAATCACCCATATGATGTCGAGTCCACCACGAGTCTTGGGTATACCAATGATGAAGTCCATGCCAATGCTTTCCCACTTCCATTCCAGAACATCTAGCGGTCTAAGTACACCAGCAGGGCGCAGGTGTTCTGCTTTTACTTGTTGGGAAGTAAGGCAGTGTGCGGCATGTTCAGCTACCTCTCTTTTCATGTTCGACCACCAAAACGTTCTTTTCATGTCTTGATACATTTTGGTACCTCCTGGATGAATAGTATACTTTGTCTTGTAAACTTCATCCATTAGCTTCCTCTTCAGTTCTTCATTGTCAGGGACGCATGTCCTCCCTTGAAAGACAAGCCTTCCATCCTCTGTCATAGCGAAGTCCAGTCTTTCAGTTAGAGTTTCTTTGACGCGAACCAAGAATGGATCATCATCTTGTTGAACTTTGATCTCTTCCAACAAGTCGGATTGAATTTTGATGTTTGCAACCAAGACCCGATCATCCCTATGTTCAATATTTACGTCTAACCTTGCGAATTGTTCTAGTAGTTGCATCTTGCCAAGGACTAGACTTGAAATAGATGCCATCGGCTTTCTACTGAGAGCATCAACCACGACGTTTCCCTTGCCTCGATGGTATTGAATGTTGAAGTTGAAATCTTTGAGGTATTCCAGCCATCTTCTCTGTCTCATGTTGAGTTCTTTCTGGGAGAATAAATACTTCAAACTTTTATGGTCTGAGTAGACAGTGAATTTCTCTCCATACAAGTAGTGTCTCCAGATCTTCAAGGCGAAGACCATGGCAGCCAACTCCAGATCATGCACGGAGTAGTTGACTTCATGAGTTTTCAGTTGTCGAGAAGAGTAGGTGATGACTTTCTCCTTTTGCATCAGTACACACCCTAGCTCAATCCCTGAGGCATCGATGTAGACAGAGAAACATTCTTCCTTTATTGGCAGAGCGAGAACAGGTGCTGAGGTAAGACGGTCTTTAAGAGTTTGGAAACTTTTCTCACACTCTTTACTCCAGGAGTAGGGATTCTCCTTTCATGTTAGATGCGTGAGAGGAACGGCGATCTTGGAGAAGTCCTTGATGAACTTCCTGTAGTAGCCAACTAGTCCCAAGAAACTTCTGATTTCAGTGACATTGGTTGGTCTCTCCCAATTAAGCACAACTTCGACTTTGGAGGGATCAACGAAGATGCCATCCTTAGAGATGACATGGCCCAAGAAGGACACTTCTTCGAGCTAGAATTCGCACTTGCTAAACTTTGCGTACAGCTTGTTGTCTCGCAAGACTTATAGTGCTATCTTTAGGTGTTCTTCATGCTCTTCCTTGGTCTTGGAGTATATGAGGATGTCGTCGATAAAAATGGCTGCGAACTTGTCGAGGTAGGGCCGATATATGCTGTTCATGAGTTGCATAAAGGCTACAGGAGCATAGGTTAGCCCAAAAGGCATAACAACAAATTCATAGTGCTTGTACCTGCTCCTGAAAGCCGTCTTGAAGATATCATCCTCCTTGATCCTCATTTGGTGATAGCCAGATCGAAGATCGATCTTGAAGAAATATTGAGCTCCAGATATTTGGTCGAACAGTTCATCGACTCTGGGCAAAGGGTACTTGTTCTTGATGGTGAGTTGATTGAGTTGTCGATAGTCGATGCAGAGCCTCATCGATCCATCCTTCTTCTTGATGAACAACACAGGCGCTCCCCACGGGGAAGTACTTGGTCTGATGAACCCCTTTTCTAGTAGCTCCATGAGTTGCATCTTCAACTCCTTTAGCTCGGCAGGTGACATCAGGTACGGTTGACGCGATACCGTGACAACTTCAAGGATCAACTCTATGGCGAAGTTGACATCATGTTCTAGGGGAATCCCTAGCAGATCTTTAGGAAACACATCGGGGTAATCCTGAACTATGTGAATGTCTTCTATCTTAGAACCCTTCTTTTCCACAACTACGGCTGTTAGGAAAGCAATACAACCTTTCCTTATCATGTTATGAGCTTTTATGGCCGAGATTAGAGACATCTGTCTCTTATGTCTGATCCTAGAGAATGCCAATTTAGGAAAGTCACTAAAGGTAACCTTCCCTTTCTTACAGTCGACACTCGCAAAATAAGCGGACAACCAGTCGGCTCCCAAAATTACATTATAGCTTTCCATGGGCATACACACTAGGTCGGCCTTTAGGTTATGGTCTCCGATCATTACATCGGCAGATGGAATGTATTTGTTCAATTTCTCTTTTTCCCTTAGTGGCGTTGTGACAGAGAACTCACAACCCATGGATATAGGTTTAGTATTCACAGTATCAGTAAAGTTTTAAGATATAAATGAATAAGTGGCTCCAGTATCAAATAAAAAAATGCTGATAATGAGAAGACTTGAAGGGTACCTTCTACCACGCCACCTTCCAAAGCAGGTTCCTCATCATACAGGGCTTGCAGTCGGCCCTGTTTCTTAGGCGCATTAGGGTGCCTCTCATTCTCTTTTAGTAGCGGGCACTCGGGGATGCGGTGCTCACGACTTCCGCAGCGCAAACATGTGCTGACCTTCCTCCAGCATTCATCAGCCGTGTGACCCAGCTTGTCGCAGTGTTTGCAGTTGCTTTTTGCTGGAGTGTATGGGACTATCACCTTAGGTTTCCTTTCTTGGCTAGGATCCTCTGTGAGGTTGAGGGGACGCTTATTGCCATTGTTTGGCCTAGCAGATGATTGACCCAAGGTCAATTCCTTCTTCACGAACTTCCCTTCGATACGGTCGGTGAAGTCCGTAGCATCTTCCAACAGTTACGCTTTGTTCACCATCTCGGTGTAGGTCTGGATGTCGAGAGGCGCCAGTTGGATGATGTATTGGGGTCTAAGGCCGTTGAGAAAGCGTTTAGCCTTCATCCTTTTAGTGTTCACTAGGTGTGCAGTATAGCGCACCAGCCTAGAAAACTGGGCTTCATACTCGGCCACAGTCAGGTTCCTCTATTTTAGAGCAGTAAATTCCGCAGCCTTCTTTTCTTGGAGACGCTCAGAGAAGTACTTGGAGTTGAAGGCTTCTTTCAATTCTATCCAGGTGAATTGACCATTCTCCCCAGTTGCTTCCACTGACTCCCACCAAGCGCGGGTGTCCTTCTCCAGTTGAAAAGTAGCTAGTAGCAGCTTATCTCCCGCTGCGCATTGCATGACACGGAAAATCCTTTCCGTTTCTTTCAGCCAGTGTTCTGCTTCATCCAGATCCGTGGATCCACTGAACCTAGGTGGGTTCAGACTCCTGAAGTTACGATGCAGCTCGCCCGCACCGCCATGGTTTCTGCCACCTTGGGTAGCTTGCATGATTACACGAGTCAGCTCTTGAATGGTCTGTTGCATGCCGCTCATTTGAGCATGTTCAGAAGCCATCTCGATTGCTTAGTTCCTACAAAAATAGCTTACTGTTATGATACTGATGTGAAATTTAATTCGTCTGTGTGTTAGTTTATTTTAGCTAGTTACCCTTGGCTCTAACTGCCTCTCACATAGGTAGGATAATTGACTCTAATCAAGGCAGGTTAACCTAGATCCTTCTATACTTAAGAATAACCTAGGCTCTGATACCACAAAACTATCATGCCCCGACGCGGAATATCGGAACGCGAGGCAGTTGCGAGTAAATGGGTACAGAGCAAGTACTAGACATCAAACCATTGGACAATGAATAATACTAAAGCAAATTAATTTCATTAATAATCTTTCAAATGTCTAGTTACAACCACTAATATCAGAGCCAATCTATAGGGCCCAATTACATTGAAATAAGCAAAAGACTAAACTACGACTCGACCATAATGCTGGGACGCTAGGGTACTCATAACATCACTCCTGATCATTCCCGTCCTCTTGAGTGTATAGTTCATCCTCGGTCTCACCTGAGAACACAATGACAAATAACACAGGGTGAGCGATAACGCCTAGTAGGACTTAAATCTCAATAGTCAAGCAGGCTTTAAATGATTAATGAATTAAAAGGCAGAGTAACTAATGATAGAGCGGGAGAGTCAAGTAAAAGATAGCAGGATAGAACGTGAACGAAATAGCAAAACTTTCCAAATATAGCACGAACGTCAATTATAGCACGAATAGTAAGATGGCCATAGCACAATAGCACTAAGTATAGCAATAACACAACGAGTATAGCATAACACTTTGTTGCCAACAGACAACGAGAGAATATAGTACTTTTGATTGTCATTAGATTAATCTAGATAGTATGGCACTTGGATGTAATGCCGACATCCTGATCATTTAACTCCTATGGGCAAATAGCACTTTCGGGCGCTCTCCCCAAGACCAGATCGGGCCCCATTGCGCTGGCATTGGTTATATTGTTTATCTTTAGACAATCAGTCAATGGCCAATATAGACTACCAATAAATAGATGAGAGCACTAGATGAATAGACGAGATAGCAGAATGAATGTGAATAGATGAGCGAGTAGAGTATAGACGAGAGCTAGTGGACATTGCACGTAACACGTCGAGTAAACAGGCGATAGTAACAGTTGCACAACATGCACACTTGGTGTTGGTAGTCAGGTGGAACTCACTACCCTTCCACTGGCCATGTTAAGCACAGGTCCAGAGCTCCGGCATGATTCAAGATAAGAGCGAACTTCTAATAGCCGTTTGGATCTTATTGATCCCTAAAGGGTGTAATAGGTCTTAGGGTACAACTAGCTCGTCGACCATGTGGGAATCCATGGACAGAGGAGACTTACGGAGGCCTTGAACAAAGACTCACTAGTCCGGCAGAAGGAGTATCCGACGGAGAGTTCGTCCAAGTCAAGAGAGTGTGTATATATAGAAACAAGTGCTTGACGTTCTAGAGGAATTCTAGAACAGTGGAGCGTCAGTATCGATGTTCCAAAACAACGCGAAGATCGAAAACAAGTTCATTTATAAATAAGGCAATCTAATTGCATAAATTACCAGATATATTACATAACATGTTCGCGCCAATTAAGCCATATTTGGATGGTTCAAAGTGTGTGCGCATGTGACAAGAAATCATAGACATGAAAATGTCATGTGATTAACTTTTCTTAATTTAGAATACCTTCAATATGTACAACTTCATTTTTCTAAAATTAAGATAGTTATCAAGACCTGGGATTCCTACAGAACAGCAAGACTTGCAAAAATGTGTGTTTTTCATGCAACAAAAATCCTGAGATCGCGACGGACCCTTGTACGGGTCACGACAGGGATGGAACAGATTGCGACAGGGTGCAGTACAGATCCTGACAGGTCAAGCAGGACAGGCACTCAGATCGCGACAGGGGCATGAAGGGAACGCGATGGGTTCTAGCAGACCGGCCAGCAGATCGCGACGACAGGTCTGTCGCGATCTGATCGCGACAGAGGTACTGTCGCGACGGCCTTGTGAACGCGGCCTATCGGGCCGTCGCGTTCACAGGGTCCGTGACAGAGTCCGACAGGGAAAGGACAGAGCATTGGATTGCAGACCAGACCTTCCCTATTTTGACATAGGGTTGTTCTAAAATTAAGAACAAATTGTATAGTGCATGGAAAATCGCAAAACCAGTTTAAAACAGATCTAGACATGCATGGGTACTTCAAGTAAATCAGAATCGGAAAGAAACAAGGGTTTCAACATGGTTTTATAAAGAGTATTCATGATGAACATAGAACTATGTACAGTTGGGATCAACGAATTAATTCGCATAATAGGGTGGATGGAAATTAGGGCTTTTATGGGCAAAAGAAACCTAACATCCATCAGAATCTTCAATAAAAATATCATGGCATGAGGACGAGCATACATGAAGATATGAATTTAATAAGAGGGTTCGGGGTCATGAAGTTCACAGAACATGGAAAATTGACAACTAATGATTTACTCGATGGAAAAATATGAAATCAAAAGGCTTTTGTTCCTGATAGATGAGACATCCTACAAAAAAATTTTCATGGTTTATGCTCGTGAGAATGCCTACCTTTCACGTTTTCCCTCTTCTAGGGTTTAAAGGTGAAGAACTCGGGAAGAAGCTTGGAAGATCCTTTCTCCCCATGATTTTCTCCTCCTCTTGGCCTCTCCTCTTGGTCCAGCAAACCCTTGGCACGATCTAGGGCCGGCCATGAGGGATTTGATAGAGTATTTAAGCTTTCTCTCCTTCCCTTTCCTAGTTGGGCTCTAATTCCCATTAATTCTGAGTTTTTCTAATTCTTACCTTCCTTCTAAGCATTCCACTTCCTGTTTGGGTTGGGAAGAGAGCCAAATTCGTGGCCAATCAATGATGGTAGGTTTAGGATTCCAAATCCAACTCTATTTGCTTATTTACTGTATTAAATTCCCCTTTTCTAATTAGGTAATAATTAGGTTGCAAATTTAGGGCATTTTCCCATTATTCTCTTTTTTATAAATCTCATTTTTGGCTCACTAATTTGTAATGGGTCCATTTAATAAAGCCCATTACTTATTTTCATTTGATGGGTTTTATTTAATTCTCTTTCTTTGATTTTATAATTAATTTAATTAATTTTTTTTATTTGAATTTTCCAATTATCAAAATTTTAATATAATTTAGATTTTTATTTTTCGGAAAAATCCAGGTTGCTACAGAATGGGTGTAGGCTGTCTTGGCTGTGACTGTAATTGATCTGCCTGAGGCTGCTCGGGTGACTGTTCCTCTGATTGTGATGGAGAAGGCGATCGTCCCTAGCCTTGCACTTGACATTTTTGGATTTTCAGTCGAATCTATCTTGCGCTCCATATTATAGATCACATCTCAAAATTTGCAGCAGTTCGCGACTGTATGCCCTGGATGGCGATGATATAGACAGTATTCTGATTGGTCCACTGTCATGTCCCAGCTTGGCTTTTCTGGAGTGAGTTGCAATGCATTGATGGACATCAGGGCCGTGATGACATCAGAGAGGGACTCAGGCAATGGACGATAAAAGGGCTCGCTTTGGACCAAGTGGATGTTGGGATGGATGAGTAGTGGATGGTGTGGTGCGGTGGCTCGGACGAGGTGGTTGTTCTTGTGGAAGTGGAGCGAGTTGGCTACATGGAGGTGGAGGTGTATAGTGATTAGCGGAATGGGTAGACATGGTGTGGTAGATGGCATCAACTTGGGCATGGTTTTGGACTCCCTCATAAATGGGCCCTTGGAATGTGCAACTGGGTTGTTGGGCCTCAAACAAGGATGGCACAGGAGAGTCACTGAGTTGGGTTTTAACAAAGTGAGCACGACTGTATAATTGTTGCATGGATGTGATGTCATTCATAGCCAGGATGTGGCGGTACATGGGCGTTGCATTGGCAATAATGAGCTTGATCTTCTCCTTTTCTGGGATGTGCATTTGAACATGTGTGGACATTTGACGCCATCAATCAGCATAAGTTGCAAACTCCTCCTCGGGCTTCATTTGCTCAGCCATCAGATCGGCCATTGAATACACGGGCCTTGTCCAGCCTTGATATTGCTGTATGAATTTGACCTTGACCTCTTCAAAATTCTCAACTTCATTGGGAGGCAGGGAATAAAACCATTCTAGAGTGGGCCCATCCAACGACCGCCTAAAAAGATAAGCCAATAAGCAGCGATCATGTTGGTAGGACACCGAGTCATAGAGGAACTCCTTTAGATGGATGTAAGGGTCTCCAACTCCACTATATTTGCGATAGACAGGAAGCTGAGAAAGTGGACGGATCCGAAGACCATGGAAATCAGGGAGAGTATCATTGAAGGAGGGTTTGAGATTTAATTGCCTCTGCAAATCACTAAGCTCTCGCTTCATGGAGTTGAACTCAGATTGGAAGTCCTGAGTCGAGGTGGATTGTGGATAGCGAGGGCCAGCTTGGGCATGAGAGCAGAGTTGAGAGTCAAGGTCCGGACCAGATTGAATATAATGGGCCGGTTGTGATGATGTGGGCTGAACAAAAGGATGGTCCGATCCAGGAGTGACGACGTGAGTGGATCTAGAACGAGCAGGATAATGTGGGCTTGTTGGGCTCATCCTTGAAGAAGATTGTTGAGCAAAGGTTGACAACAATTCTCGGGCCTGGTTAGGGCCCATTTCCAGCAGGAGGCGCTCCAATTCAACGGCCTCATTAGAAGAGGATGGTAACGGAATAAATCGGGAACGTGCACTCTGGTCAGCCCGATGGGCCCTGGACTGAGCTGAATTCAAAATAGACTCATGAGACAAGGGGTCTTCATGAGAAGGAGAGGTTGGAGGATAGGTGAAATGGAAAGGAGCCATGAGA
Source organism: Colocasia esculenta (assembly GCA_014218235.1). NCBI lineage: Eukaryota > Viridiplantae > Streptophyta > Magnoliopsida > Alismatales > Araceae > Colocasia > Colocasia esculenta. The sequence goes on along the minus strand of CM024753.1, from coordinate 124,991,903 downwards.
GGGTGAGAAATGAAAGGATTAAAAGGATACACTAAAATACAAATAGGGGTACAACAATAGGTACAAACATACAAGAAGGGGATGAGAAAAGGAGTTCTCAAGCAAACACCCAAATTAACATGATATGTGTCAGAGTTTTAGGGTTATCACTTAGCCTATTAATGGATTGATTTAATTGAATTACACTTGGCTAAAGGACCCTAATGGGTATGAACTCAAGTACTCCGGGATGACTAAGGGAACACACAACTCACGCGTAGGATGGCTGAACTAGGGGTACAACGGGTACAACCAGCCCAGCGAACCGCAACGTGCGTACGGCCACGGGGACTTACAGAGGCCCTCGGCAGGCGGCCCTGGTTAGCCCACGAGTGCTCGCAGGTGAGAGGACCCACTCAACCAAGGAGGATAACCTAATCAGTATGGATCGGAAGTGTATGCACAGGCCTAGGTGCCCAAAAGTGTATGCAATATCTAACTAATGCCAAAACAGTGACAGGTAGGCCTCAGCTTAATCACGATGACTAGATCCGCCACAACCTTGTCGCACCTGTAAGCAGGCCGCGACAACAACTGAAGGCAAACACCCGCAGTCACAAGCAAACAGTAAGCATACAGACTAACCTAAAAAAAACAATACACTGATGGAATCAACTGAACAACACATCCAGGCTAACTAAACACACAGGAACCGAGGCATGGGTTAAAACAGTAACAAGCAATGTGTACCTGTCGCCGCGACCTCCACCTCAGACACGACACTGTCGTGCCCTCCCGATCTGCCGCGACAGGACCCGAAATCAAACAGTCAAAACAAACGGAAAATCCGGACCCTAGCAGGATTATAACATACACAAACACGAATATGCATGGTAGAACAACATGGAGAAGACATGAATGAATCCTCCGAACAGAAACAGGGTGAACAGTAGAGGAGAAACACGTATCTCTTGTTGCGTCCGCGATCTGGGACGCGACCTTGTCGCAGCGATGCGATACGTCACGTCCCTGACAGAGAATAGAAAACTCCAAAACAACAGAAAAATACACCTAACAGGGTTCTAGGAAAGCATTTAAACAACACAACATGGCAGGCAAACAGGCAAAACTCACGAGGCTAGCACTGAAGGTCCCACCGTGATCGCTAAAAGGTGTAATTACGGGGAATGTGCACCCTAAAACACGCGATAGGATATTCAAACTAATAGCATGGAAATAAGGATGTGATCGCCACCTAACTAGTTGCCGTATAAGAGAATGAAAAGGGGCTAACTAATCTAGGAAAAGGAAAAGAGAACGGGGCACTAACCTGAGATTACGACGGGCGACCCCATCACGATGGGTCTGATGTCGCGACGCCCTAACAGGGCACGTCAACGTTGTCGTGTCGCCCTTGCCAGCCGCATTCTCTGCAGTGCGGGAGAAGTTGGTGTGGACCTTCTTCCTGTCCTCCGGCCGGCCAGAGGACAAGAGCTGCTCATGGGACTTCGCTTGAATATCTACCAAAACAACGAAGACAAGAAATAAAACCCTGTTATAACGTGTTAAGTGCAGTAACTATTCAAAAAATGAAAGAGAAATTTGAAGCATGGAGGGAATGGACCTGGGGGTGGTTTTTAAAACCCTAGGCTGCATGGAAAACGTAGGAGGAATATGGAAATGCAGCCTAGCTAAAAATAGCAAAATGCATAAAAAGAGAAAGGAAGAGGAAGGGAGGAAGAAGGGGCCCCAAAAGGGCGACTCCCTGGTGCTCAAATATCATCCTTCGATGCTGTAAAAGCCGTGGAAGAAGGAAGGAGTCGCCCTCCTCACATGCCAAGCTCCATGGATGAAGAGATGTGTAAGGCTTGATGTGGAGAATGTGAAGAAAATGATAGGAAAGGGGGGCTGCGGGCTAAGTCCAGGTCACAGAAAATTTCGGCAGCCCTTCGGGGTGAAAAATGGGGCTCTCCCACTCTGAAGGAAAGGCGTTACTTTTATAGACCAAAGAGAGAGAATAATCCCATTTTCACGATAAAATACCCAAGTAAAGGATAAATGTCATTAATTCTGTGGGTGAGAGTCCAAAGGGGTGCTCAAGGAGTCCCACAATCCCAAGATGCTCTCAGGATGTTAGGGGGTTGCTTGGGGATAAATGCAAAGGCCATGAGAGGATAAATAAGAGGTGGTTGCGGAGGCCAACACATGCGGCTGTTGTCGCGACGGGTCGTAGGGGCGTGACAGGGACTAACGCGACGGCCAGAAGGGGTGCGACAGCAAGGCCACGTGCATAGATATGCATGGGCTTTTACGACGACCAAGGGGGGCGCAACAAGACTAACGCGGCACCCCGACCCGTCGCGTTAATAAAAATCGATTATTCTTGAATTATTGGCCAATCAAATGGGAGAATAATGGGCATTTAAGGCTCAAGGACTCTTTTAAGAGATAATGGACGAGATATCACAAAAATTGGGCTGTTAATGGGCTCAAAGCAAGGCTAATGGTGGGCTCAAGGTGAGTGACCAACTTGGGGCTCATTAAGAAAACAAGAAATGTGGTTCAACTTGTAGGGCAGAATCGGTTGTCTACAATGGTGACCATGAAAATTATTGAAGAATGAGGGATTCAATGAATTGAAAGTAAATCGCTGATACCAAAATGAGAGTAGAAGTAACAGTTGCATATAAAGGCTCTTGATACTTGGTGGAGACATATACTCACGCATAGTGAAAGTGTCCAAACAAGCCTGACTTGCCTTTCTTCAAATCACTATTTGATATACCAAGAATGCCAATGCAATGTTAGAGGTGGGAATTTATTTTCAAGAACAAGAAGCCTTTTATTTGATAAACTCAAAGCTTTTATTTGCAAATGGAAGATGGGAGAGATCAATGATGTGGAAGTTTGCACAAACCAAGCTCTCTCCTTAAGGATGAAAATATGTTTTCTGGAAGAGGCTTAGTGAAAATATCAGCAATCTATTTTTCAGTTTGAATGAAGTGAAGCTCAAAAGATTTCTTAGCAACCTCATCATTTATAAAATGGTGCCTTATTTCAATGTGTTTTGTTCGTGAATACTGAATTGAGTTTTTAGACAAATTAATAGCACTAGTGTTATCACACAAGATAGGAATACAACCCAATTTGTGATTATTGTAACGACCCTCATCATACCGATACGATTATACCAATCCACGTCGGTACAAAGAACGTCGTCACAGTGGGATATTAACCCAACACTATACAATAGGTTGATATGTACACGAATAACAATGAAAATACAGCAGAAATAAAAGAACAACTCTTTCTCATACCATCATCATCACATAATCCATAGTCTATATAGTAATAAGAGAAATAACAATGTCCACATTATTACAACTCCAATTAAAATATATTGTCCATAACCTTGTCCATATGAATTACATTAATACATATTACGAAATAAAGCAAACTATTTAGTAATCTCCACAAGCAGCTACTCCTCTCGTTCGATGTCGCTCCTTGCTATACCTTCCTCAAGTACGGGGACACTTGTCTCACATGTACACCGAAGCAAGTATGAGTCTTCTAAAAAGACCTAGCAAGTAATCTAAAGATAACATTCTTACACATATCACATACATGCTAAACTATTAAACAATGAGGAAGCACATGCTATCTTTTAAACAATAAACGAATTACATGACACACGCTTTATAACAATTAACAATATACATAAGCCACCTAAACATGCTTGCCATACCTGCTCATTAACTCGATTCATATTGAAAATCATATTTCATATCAATCATATTCTTAACATGATCAAATATCCATGAATGACCTATAGCATGCTTTCTACATACAACATATATATCATGAAACATGGTCTCATACATTATTCAAATCATTTCACAATTCTACAAATTTAAATCATGGAAATATGTACAAGGTAATGAACACTCCTAGCATGATATCTAACCAATTTCACATGTAAATATAACACTTTTCCCACATTTAGCTTGCTGTTTTATTGTAAAATTATCATATTTATATGACTCTTGCACATGGATTATATTGAACTATTCAACATGATACCAAACATTATATCATAATTAACCTAAATCATATTAACATATGTATGGCATGAACATAAGCACTTTTATCTTTGTTTTCACATGCATTTACTCTCTCGTTTACATTCACTTTCACTTACACATGATTTCACATAGTTTTCGCTTGCACATTCACATATCACATCACTTGCAGTTACCCCGTGTCACATTCACATGTCACTTTACACATTATTCACATTTTACACTTTTTGCACTTAATTTCCATGACACATAGTCCTAACCACCATGAGAAGGACACACATGCACATAACACATAACACATATTCGCCACCTAGGCAATGCAGTGACGAATCTAGGTACTGCGTAGACCGGGAGAAGCCCTCTCCACGCTAATCAGTGGTACCTATCCACCTCCAAGATTTCATCCTAATGCCCTTAGGATAACACATACACATTGAGCCTTCCCATAGGGACCTTACTGATGCTCAGTCTGTCCCCATGTAATTTTAATTAATTACATATTTATTTTGGTGATTAATAAAATCAAACAAAAAATTCTTATCAAAATTCTCTAAGTCTTAAGTACAGGAAATACTCCAACGCCAAGGTCAATCAAGCCAATATTGGTAAGCATTATATTTCTGAAGCATTAATTATTTCAAGATCATATTTCTCTAAGTCCACATTGACTTCTGTTGAAAGTCACATCGACTTCCTTTAGTGCTATAACGATTTGAATTCATAACGATTTCTTAAGTGTCTGAACGACTTCTTTACTGTGACATCGTTTGATTATAAACAAATCATTCTCACAACGATTCTATAAGTCATCGCAACGATTTCTTCAGAACTCACAACGACTTGCTCATCGCAACGATTTCTTAAGTTATCAAAACGATTTCTTTATAATTCGCAACGACTTGCTCGCTGTAACGATTTCGTAAGTTATCATAACGATTTCTTTAGAATTCGCAACGACTTGCTCTCCGTAACGATTTCTTAAGTTATCATAATGATTTCTTTAGAATTCGCAACAACTTGCTCGCCGTAACAATTTTTTAGGTTATCATAACGATTTCTTTAGAATTCGCAACGACTTACTTGTCATAACGATTTCTTAAGTTATCATAATGATTTCTTTAGAATTCACAACGATTTTCTCGCCGTAACGATTTCGTAAGTTATCATAACGATTTCTTTAGAATTCGCAACAATTTCTTTTGCGTAACGATTTCTTTAGAACTCATAACGACTTGCTCTGCGCAATGATCTCTTTAGAGCTTTCTATAACGATTTGCCCTCTATAATGACTTGTTGGTATTCATAACGATTTCATAAGTCATATACACAATGACTTTATGGTTTATATCGACTTGACATTTATCCTATCTCTTAAAGCATTGAATAGTCAAAGTCTTCTCTTATCTATATGACTGTTGTGCATTTAATGAAGACAGAACGTATCTCTGCATGCATGCAGATGATATCCATTTCTTATTGTGCGTATTCTGTCAACATCTTTTAGAACAAGCTATTTGGCATTGCTATTTTGGTGAATACTCACATCAACGTTTACTGACAACAAGAGACAGCCTAGCTGTCTACTATTCTAGCATTTAATGTGTGCAGGGTCCTAAAGACATTCTGTCATACAACGTTGGACCATATAGACGCCAGAAGACCCTATCTCTTTGCGTGCTCAAATGGATAAAAGACTGTTGAAGCTTCCGAATGTCAAGCAGTCTAACGTCTATCAATTTAAGAGACAACGGTTACTTCAACGGTCGTATTTCAAAAGGAGATATAAATACAAGACATAAGAGAAGAATGCAGGCAACCAGAGTAGATAACAAGCATCTCGCATTCAAGCATTCAAATTCTTCTGCAAGAAGTCTAGAGCCAAGAATCTCATTCCTCATCATCCTTAGCTCTTCGCTCTCTGTGCTATAGTAGAATTTCTAAGAGAGCCCGTGTAGTTCTGAGAGTGTGCCTTGTTTAGATCTCTTGCTCTCAGTGCTTGTTGCTTCAGATCTTGGCTTGTAAAAGCTTGATCTAGGGGCTTCAATTCATTCTATTTTCTTTGTGTTGTTTCCCTTCGGTTGTGAAGGAAGACCTGGTGGGATCTAGGGTGCTGTTTCCCTTCGGTTGTGAAGGAAGACCATGTGGGATCCAAGGTGTTGTTTCCCTTCGGTTGTGAAGCAAGACCTGGTGAGGTATCCAGGGTGTGGTTATTCCCTTCTGGTGTGAAGGAAGACCAGCTGTGCTGGGTGTTTTATTGTACATAGGGGGACTGTACCCTAGTTAGTGAAAATCTGAGTTGTTGCTCAGGGACTGGACGTAGGACTCCTAAGGAAAGGAGGTCCGAACCAGGATAATTCCTTGCGTTGTGTGATTGATTCTTTGTGATTTTGTTGTTCATACTAACCGTTACTAACCAACACCGAAGATTGTTTTTTGTGTATACTTTTACGTACAGGTGTCACCTAAATAGATTTTTAAAGACCCATTCACCCCCTCTCTGGGCTAGTCAACTGGGCAACAAGTGGTATCAGAGCAAGTCTCTTCGATAAAGAAGAAAGATCCAACGATCTAAAGAGTAAAGATTCCTGGCAGCCCAAGGTAACATTGAAGGTCAGTCTGTCAAGCAACCCCCTCTCTTCGATGTTGAAGATTATGCTTACTGGAAGACCAGAATGGCACGACTATCAGATATGGTCAATTGTAGAAGAAGGTGATCTCCTGGTCACAAATGAGAAAGCTCAGTGGACAGATGATGACAGGAAAAAGATCTCCTTGAACTGTAAGGCTAAGAGTATTCTATGCTGTGCACTAAGCAAAAAGGAATTCAACAGAGTTTCAGCCTGCAAATCTGCAATGGAGATGTGGGAAAAGCTTAGAATTACCTATGAAGGCACAGAGAAGGTGAAGGAGACAAGAATTGATATTCTTGTTACACAATATGAAGATTTCAGATGCAATCAGGTGAATCCATAACCCACATGTTCAGTAGATTTACAGATATCACAAATGGGTTAGCTGGACTAGGAAAAACCTATGAGATTGGAGACATGGTGAGGAAAATTCTTAGATCCTTACCATCTTCATGGACTCCCAAAGTTACAGCATTGAAGAAGCTAATGATCTAAGGAGAATGTCCTGGCAAAGCTCATTGGGTCCCTTATGGCCATGAGATAAACATGGAGAGATTAGGAGAATCCTCCAGCAGAAAGAAGCAGTCAAATGCGCTCAAGGCTGATGAAGAGTTGTTAGAAGAATCACTGGACAATAGTGAGAACAGCAAGGAAGTGATGATGAGAAGCTATGTTGTCCAGAAGACTACAACGAATTCTAGCCAAAAAGAAGAAGTTTCAATCTGGCAGAAGATTCTTCAAGAAAAATAAAGAGTTTAAGAAGCCAGAAGGAAAAGATCTGAAGAAAGGAACCTACATGTTATGAGTTCAAGAAGCCTGGACATATCAAGGCAGAGTGTCCAAAGCTCAAGAAAGATGGACATAAGAAGAAAGATAACTTCAGACGATTCAAGAAATACAAGAAGAATGCAATGGCAGCCACATGGGAAAACAACAGCGACTCAAACAGTGGGTCAAGCTCAACCAGTGATGAAGAAGAAGCCAACTTGGCTTTCATGGCAAATACAGATGACAAGGTAACATCTGATTCCTCCTTGATTCTTGCAATGATTCTGATTCTGATAATTTAGAGGATGCATTTAATGAACTATATGATAATATAGAGATGTATCTAAATCATTGAAAGTAGTAAGAAAACATTACTGTTAGAAAATACAAACTCAGATCTAAAATCTAAAAATGAGCAACTAGAAAAACCTTAACTGAACTTAAAAGAAGAAATGAGTTATTTGTGAAGATCTAAAGGATAAGATGAACAAATAATTAAGTTGAAAAACAGCAAGCACAGATGACTAAAATAGAAATAAAATCATTAACAGATGAAAATAATAGTTATCTAGCACATTAGAAAATTCACTATGGTAAAAATTCCCTAATATTAAATGGTGCCAGAAGATCAGGTAAGAAGAAGAATGGATTAGGATATACACCCCTAGACAATGAAGAAACCATGGTTTATCCTAAATATATCCAACGCCTAAATTTGTACCTGAACAAGACACTGCATACAAGGCAGATTTCAAATATAGAAAAAATGACAAAATTGTCTTGCTGCAGTCACTGCAAAAGTTAGGACATATCATAACAACATGCCCAACAAAACATAAGAAATGGATAATCAAAGGTAAATCAATGATACTCCATCAGGACCCAAAAGTTTGGTACCTAACTTGATGATTTTATTTCATGGAACACTCGAGCATCCAAATGGTATTTGCACAGTGGTGCTCAAGGCCATGTCAGGAAATCAGAAGCTATTCACCCATCTCCAAGCTGAAGAAGGAACAGTTACCTATGGAGACAATGGGAAAGCACAGTAATTGGCAGTGGCTCTGTGGAACAAAGGAAAAATAGTCATTGAAGATGTACTGCTTGTCAAAAGGACTGAAGCACAATCTAATTAGCATCAGCCACTTTGCGATAGAGGCCATCAGATTCAGTTTCAAGAATCAAAGTGCAACATATTGAAGGATGGAATAGTAATCTTCGAAGCCAATAGGAGAAGAACCTGTATGTGCTTCATCTGAAGAACTCAAGGATCAGATTTTGCCTGGAAGCAAATAAATCAGTCACTGAACTGTGGCACAGAAGACTGGGTCATTGCAGCATAGATGGATGAGAAAATTGCTAAGAAAAATCTTGTGGAAGGTCTGCCAAAAGTCAGTGCAAAATGGAAGGCGTCTGTAGATCTTGTGCTAAGGGAAAGCACACCAAGAGCTCCTTCAAGTCAAAAATGGTAGTAACCACCTCAAAACCCTTAGAGCTCCTTCATATGGATCTATTTGGGTCAATGAGAACTACCAGTCTTGGAGGAAAGAACTTTAGATTTGTCATAGTCGATGATTACTCAAGATTCACATGGGTATCATTCCTAGAGCACAAAGATGAACATTTGAAAACTTTGTTAGTTTCAGCAAGAAAGTCTAGAAGGATCAGAAGTTCAGCATTATTCTATCCGATCAGATCATGGTGGTGAATTTCAGAATGAAAAATTTGCTAAGTTCTGTGATGATCAGGATTGAGCATAATTCTCAGCACCAAGGACACCACAGCAAAATGGAATTGCTGAGAGAAAGAATAGAACTCTATTGGATATGGCAAGAACAATGCTATCATAATATGATCTGCCAAGGTATTTTGGCTAAAGCAGTCAACACGCAAGCTACATTATCAACAGAGTATGATCAGCCAATCCTAAGAAGACTGCATATGAACTGTTCAAAGGAAAAAGCAAAGATCAGTCACTTCAGACATTTGGATGTCCTTGCTTCATCCACAACATGGAAAAAGGGACATTGTAAGTTGGATCCAAATCAGATGAAGGCATCTTCATGGGGTACACCTCTAAACCAAGGCTATAGAGTATTTAATAAACACACCTTATTAATTGAACAGTCTGTACATATTATTTTGATGAAACTAACCATTCTCTGAGAAAGGAAGAAGATAGTGATAATGATGATGCAGATGAACTGTCTATGAACTAAAGAATACATCAATTGAGGACAAGGATGATCCACCTCTGGAAGACATGCAACAAAAGACCATCTATTGGGGTAAGAACAAGAGGTAACATGATACCTATGATATTTACATTTTTTTTCTCAAATAGAGCCGAGGACAGTCAATGAAGCTCTTGGTGATGAATCTTGGATCTTGGGCCATGCAAGATGAACTAAATCAGTTCAAGAGAAACCAGTATGGTCACTTGTTCCTAGACCATCAGACCATCCAGTTATTGGCACCAAATGGGTTTCAGAAACAATTGGATGAGCTAGTGTGATCTTAAGAAACAAGGCCAGACTGGTAGCTCAAGGCTATTCCCAAGAGGAAGGCATAGATTTCGATGAAACCTATACACCTGTAGCTAGACTTGAGGCTATTAGAATATTACTAGCATATGCATCACATAGACTTAAACTATTTCAAATGGATGTCAATCTGCATTCTTAAATGGTTTTTATAAAAGAGGAGTTTATGTGGAACAACCCCCGGGTTTGATGACACAGAATTTCCTAATCATGTTTTTAAACTTCATAAGGCATTATATGGTTTAAAGCAAGCACCTAGGGCCTGGTATGAAAGCTTAGTTCTTTTCCTCTAAACCATGGTTTCAGTAGAGGTCAAGAATAGCACTCTATTTGTAAAATCAAAAGTTAAAGCTACTACTTGTACAAATTTATGTAGATGATATTTCTTTGGATCTACTGATAATCCTTTGCAAGTACTTTGAAAGTTGATGCAGGGAGAATTTGAGATGAGCATGATGGGAGAGCTCAATTATTTTCTTGGACTACAAATCAAGCAAGGAAAAGATGGCACCCAATCTGTCAAGCAAAGTACACCAAAGAACTCTTGAAGAAATTTGGATTCGATAACACCAAGCCACTGTCAACTCCCATGAGTACATCCACAAGGATGGACAGTGACAAAGATGGTAAGAAAGTCATGAGATCTACAGAGGTATGATAGGTTCATTGCTTTATTTAACTACTAGTAGACCCCATATTCTATTTAGTGTATGCATGTGTGCTAGGTATCAAGCAGATCAAAGAGAATCACATTTAATCTCTGTGAAATAATATTTAGATATTAGCTAGAACTCATGATTTAGGTCTGTGGTATCCAAAATCTTGTGAAATTAATTTAGTAGGATACTCTGATGCTGACTATACTGGATGCAAAGTAGATAGAAAAAGCACCAGTGGTTTGTCAATTTCTTGGAGGAATGTTTGATATCCTGGTCCTCAAAGAAACAAAATTCATGGCATTGTCTACAGTTGAAGCTGAGTACTGGCTGCTGGAAGTTGTTGTACACAACTCCTATGGATAAGCAACAACTTGAGGATTTTGGACTCAATATCAAATCAATTCCACTATTGTGTGACAACACCAGTGCCATCAATCTCACCAAAAATCCAGTCCAACATTCAGGACCAAGCATATTGAGGTCAGATATCATTTTATTCGTGATCATGTAGCAAATGGTAATATTGAAATTTCATTTATTGATACAATGGTCAGCTAGCAGATATCTTCACAAAAGCCTTACCTGAAGAGAGATTTACATCTCTTAGAAGGGAATTGGGCATGTGAATTTGTGAAAAGATTTCTGTTTAAAACTGGCATATAAATTTTCAGAATTAAGTAAATTTTCCCTCCATGTTGTTAAGCAAAAGAAATCCAAATTATCTTTCCTGGCCACTTCTTTATTAAAGTCGTTTTGAATAGTCAAACTCTCTTGTCGCTTTCTGCCGCCTTTTGGCGCCTCACTTTCCTTAAAGCATTTATTCAATTACAAAAATCGATGTGGGGATGTTTCATCTCCCATCTTCTATCTTTTTCCCTCTTTCGTCTGGTTTCCTAAGCCGATGCCCTAACGATTCAGACATCGACTCTCTGCAAGTTTGAAGCTCCTCTCTCCTTCCCGCGACAAATTTCTTGAGGGCTTTCACTCCTTCCTTCTCAACCCTCCAGAAACCCTATTCACCTGATTCCATGGCTACATCCGTCATCTCCAGAAGTCTTGGGGGCTACGATGTTGAGTTCCTTACTCTTGAGCAGTAGGAGAGGTTCACGTTTGTGAAGACCAAGGTTTGTGGGAATAAAGCAGTAGATGTTGTTGATCTTGAGATGAACGGGATGCACAGTGTTGTAGCAGCCATAAGCAGGATGAAGTGGTCAGTCATTTCAACCTTCTCTGAGGTAAGCTATCCAGACCTCGTGAAGGTGTTCTATGTTTGCTTGAAATCAGAGACAGATGGGTCTGTGACGTCTTCATTCAAAGGTATTCCCATAAAAATTGATCATGATCTTCTGAAGATGTTGTTTGATGTGAGCACAACCGATCACAGTGGGGTTAACACCGTGGACGCCCAAGCTAAAGGTCTTGGCATTGTAGGACCAGGGTTCAGACTGAGAGATGGGAAAATAGATATCAATCAGTTAAATGCTTTCAACAGCCTCCTTCATTTCATAGTTTGTCAGATTTTGGTTCCTAGAAGTGCAACATTCTCCTTCTGTACCAAGGCAGATTCGGATATGATGTTTTGGGCCATACAGAACAAGGAGATCAACATGGCCGAAGTTTATAGAAAGGATGAGGTTTGCCCATGATCAGATTTGGGATACAAAGAGCAAGCTTAATGTCTCTTTGCCCTATGCCCATTTGCTTACCAAGATCTCCAAACACTTTGGTGTTGATCTATCTGGGGCAGTAGTTGAGAAGATGGGCCAAGCAATTAGGTCCAGAAATCTGAGGAAGAGTGGGTTCTCAGTTGTTGATGGAATTTGGTCTAAGACCTCTATGGCAGAGAGAGAGGCCATTATAGGAGATATTCCATATATTCAAGAAGAAGTGCCAGAAGCATCAGCAGAACCAGTAGCAGTAGCATTAGTAGCAGCAGTTGAGGCAACAGTTGTTTTATCAGTAGTTCAAGAGGCAGCAGGACCATCGGAATTGGCCGCTCAAGTAGCAAGGACAGCAGAGCTAGCAGGGTCCCCTGAAGTGACAGTTGAATCTCAACCTCCAGAAGCACCAGTAGGAGAAGCAGTGGTAGGTGCAGCAGATCCTTTGCCCACCTCCATTGTTGCCTCTATCCTTAGAGAGGTGTTTGATTCTATTCATTCCACCCCAATCACTCCAGGTTGGTGGAAATTCAGAGGGAAGTTGTTGGCATCATGGCCACAATGAGGAATCATTGCTCCTGAAGACATTGTTATGGAAGATGCTCCCATTCAGGGGGAGCAAGAGTCATGGAAGAAGATGCTCCTACTGAGGGGGAGCAATTAAAGGATGGACCAGCAGAAGCAGCAAATGTGATGAGCCTATGGGCAGTGTGCCTGCTGATGAAGTCTTTGCCAGTTCACATGATGATGGCACTCAGGGGGAGGAACATGAAAATCCCCCAGATAATGATCCTAGAGACGGGGAGACAGCCAGCTCCTCAGAATCAGATGATGATCAGCAGCCTCTAGCTTTAGAGGCAAGGCAGAAAGGAAAAGAAGTGGTTTCCGAAGTTCCACTCTTAGCAGATGCTCCTTTCGAGACGCAGGTGAGACAGAAAATTGTTATTAATTTGAAACCTGTCATTAAAAGATTAGATGCTCAAGGAGAGGTCTTGTGCTCTCTTCAATGTGATGTGAACTCCATTTTTATGAGCCAAGCATCCACCACTAAGGAAATCTCTCAAATAAGAAATGCCATGAAATGGTTCAACAAAGAGATAGGCAGCATGAAGTCTATGCTAGCTGAGATTCTGAAGGCAGTTGGAGCTCAAGCTCCTCCTCCTCCTGCACCTCCTGCAGATCAGAACTTAGATGTTGATACTTCCGGGCCATCAGGGTTGTCAGTTCCTGTGTTCGGGCCATCAGGGCCGGCACCAGCAATAGCAGCAGAGGCAGAGGTCAATGAACAAAGGCCATCAGGGCCAGCTAAGCAAGTTGAAGGGCCTCTAGGGCTAGCTGAGAAGGTGTCAGGGCCATCAGGGCCATTGGAGTCTGATCCTGTGCAGACAGTGGTAGAAGAAGAAGTCTTGGCACCTAAGCCCCCAGCTCCTTCTTTTTCTTCTCACACACCTTTTCCTCCATCTCCTCCCTCAGCTTCTACAGCACCTCCTGCTCCCCAGACCTTCAAAAAGCCTCAACCCAGACCCATTTCCTCTCCAACACCATTTCCTTCTCAATCTACCTTTTCTCCTGCCTCTTCCACTCATATTCCTCCACCTCCATCTATCCTTGAGGTTCCTCCAGCCTCATCATCAGCTGGAGCCTCCTCCTCTGGTCCCTCATCATCAGCTGGACCATCTCCTCACACCTCTTCTTCTCCACCATCCCTTCTTCATCCTCATCCTCCTCCCTCCTTCATCACCATCATTCCAGAAGGAACTCAAATTGATGGTCCCTATATGAGCCCCATCAAAGACGAATTTGAGGACACTATTCTTGGCTCTGTTCTCAAAGTTGGTCAGCATATTCATGTCTCTGATCCCTCCTGTCCTCCCTCTAAGAAAAGAAAAACCTCTTCATCTTTTAATTCGTTGTATCCTCCCTTGTGGTTTTCTCTCACAGAGGTCACTAAAAACAGGCCTCTCTACAGGGAATACCTCACAAAGTTGTCTTTGCCACCCTCTTCAATCTACCTTTCCTAAACCTTTCTGACCATCTTCTAACCATCCTACCTTACACCTCTCTTACCAAGGTTGTCAAGGCCAAGATCTTCTCTTTGCTCAATCCCTATCTAAAGAAGAATGGGCACGCTCAATAAGGTCCTCTCAACAAGTTTCTCTCTGCCAGATCTGAAGTGTTTCCTCCCAGGGATCACTCTCTCACCTTGTCAAATCGTTTCTGCTCCACCATAACAACTCCTAGGCTCCCTTCATCTAGAAAGAGATCAAGATGATCAGGCATTCAACATGTTTAATGATTATAGGTATCTTCATCGCTTACCTTAAGTCCAACTCAATTAGTTCAGGCAAGCCATCCGAAATCTTGGACCTGAGCTTGGCACTGCAACAATTCAAGTAGACTTCGCTACTCTTCAGCTGCCAGAGGCTAAATATCTTCCTCCTCTTCACTCTTTGCTCATGGATACACCAGTGGGCTCAGTTATTTTTGATCGTTTTGTGCGAGTGATGGGCAGAATCAAAGTTTAGAAGGGCAGTGTGGTAGCTTTCCCCAGATTTATCTTTAGGGAGTACCACCTAGGCCACATCCATGCTGAGATTCTAGCCCCTGCCTTGTCAGAATGTGAAAGACTGACACCTGCAGGGTGGGCCAAGTTCTATCCCCTATCTGCTCAGCAATTGTCAGATACAAATGTAACCTTAGCCAGGGAAGGCCGCCCTTCAATCTCAGCTGCAACCTTTTTGGATATGAATTCCCTCCACCTTGTAAATGATCCTCTTCAAATTTGGGTGGAAATGTACAAAGTCTATGTTGCCATGCGCCAGGAATTGAAGCATAGGCAGATCTTCTATCCTGTTTCCCTTAATAAGTTTCTTGTGTGTGCTAGCTTTGGAAAAGTCTCCTTCTACAAGCACTCCTTGGACAGAGATCTGTACATTGATTTCCTTGAAGCTCAGTTGGTCCTTCACCTCAAAAGAATGGCTCCCTCTATGGGACCAAATTATTATGTTGGTCCTGGACCCTTCAAGACTTACTTTGAGAGGCAGGAAGAGCAGGCCTGGGAGATTATTTCTCATTTTGCCTCTCTTTTATCTCCTGCTTATTACTTACCTGTACCTCCTCAGAATGAATAAACTACATTTGCTTGTCTCTGCTTATCTTTTCTCTTCATTCTTTGTCTCAGCTTATCTTTTTTCCTTAATGACAAAAAGGGGGAGAAAAATACGTAGCATATCTGAAATACATTCTGCAAATATTCCGATTTTTTTTTATTCATGCTTATTGTTAAGTGGAGAAAAATACTTAGCATATCTGAAATACATTCTGCAAATATTCAGATTCTTTATTCATGTTTATTGTTAAGTTTTGTCATCACCAAAAAGGGGGAGATTGATGCTCAGTCTGTCCCCATGTAATTTTAATTAATTGCATATTTATTTTGGTGATTAAAAAAATCAAACAAAAAATTCTTATCAAAATTCTCTAAGTCTTAAGTACATGAAATACTCCAAAGCCAAGGTCAATCAAGCCAATATTGGTAAGCATTATATTTTTAAAGCATTAATTATTTCAAGATCATATTTCTCTAAGTCCACATCGACTTCTGTTGAAAGTCACATCGACTTCCTTTAGTGCTATAACGATTTGAATACATAACGATTTCTTAAGTGTCTGAACGAACGACTTCTTACTGTGACATCGTTTGATTACAAATAAATCGTTCTCACAACGATTCTATAAGTCATCGCAACGATTTCTTCAGAACTCGCAACGACTTGCTCATCGTAACGATTTCTTAAGTTATCATAACGATTTCTTTAGAATTCGCAACAACTTGCTCGCCGTAACGATTTCATAAGTTATCATAACGATTTCTTTAGAATTCGCAATGACTTGCTCGCCGTAACGATTTCTTAAGTTATCATAACGATTTCTTTAGAATTTGCAACGACATGCTCGCCGTAACGATTTCTTAAGTTATCATAATGATTTCTTGCTTGCCGTAACGATTTCTTAAGTTATCATAACGATTTTCTTTAGAATTCGCAACGCTTGATCTCCGTAATGATTTCTAAGTTATCATAATGATTTCTTTAGAATTCGCACGATTTGCTCGCCATAATGATTTTGTAAGTTATCATAACGATTTCTTTAGAATTCGCAATGATTTGCTTTGCGCAACGATTTCTTTAGAACTCATAACGACTTTCTCCGCACAACGATCTCTTTAGAGCTCATAACGATTTGCTTCTTGCAAAGATTTCTTTAAAGCTCATAACGACTTGTTAAGTGTTCATAACGATTTCTTTGTTGAACACATAAACTTGCTTTCTATAATGATTTGCTCTCTATATTGACTTATTGGTATTCATAACGATTTCATAAGTCATATAGACAACGACTTTATGGTTTATATCGACTTGACATTTATCCTATCTCTTAAAGCGTTGAATAGTCAAAATCTTCTCTTATCTATCTGACTGCTGTGCATTTAATGAAGATAGAACGTATCTCTGCATGCATGCAGATGATATCCTTTTCTTATTGTGCGTATTCTGTCAACATCTTTTAGAACAAGCTATTTGGCATTGCTATTTTGGTGAATACTCACATCAACTTTACTGACAACAAGAGACGCCTAGCTGTCTACTGTTCTAGTATTTAATGTGTGCAGGGTCCTAAAGACATTCTGTCATACAACGTTTGGACCATATAGACGCCAGAAGACCCTATCTCTTTTCGTGCTCAATGGATAAAAGATTGTTGAAGCTTCCGAGTCAAGCAGTCTAACGTCTATCAATTTAAGAGACAACGGTTACTTCACGGCCGTATTTCAAAGGAGATATAAATACAAGACAGAGAGAAGAATGCAAGCAACCCGAGTAGATAACAGCATCTCGCATTCAAGCATTCAAATTCTTCTGCAAGAAGTCTAGAGCCAAGAATCTCATTCCTCATCATCCTTAGCTCTTCGCTCTCTGTGCTGTAATAGAATTTCTAAGAGAGCCTGTGTAGTTCTGAGAGTGTGCCTTATTTAGATCTCTTGCTCTCAGTGCTTGTTGCTTTAGATCTTGGCTTGTAAAAGCTTGATCTAGGGGCTTGAATTCATTCTATTTTCTTTGTGTTGTTTCCCATCGGTTGTGAAGGAAGACCTGGTGGGATCCAGGCTGCTGTTTCCCTTCGGTTGTGAAGGAAGACCTGGTGAGGTATCCAGGGTGTAGTTATTCCCTTCTGGTGTGAAGGAAGACCAGCTGTGCTGGGTGTTGTAGTGTCCATAGGGGGACTGTACCCTAGTTAGTGAAAACCTGAGTTGTTGCTCAGGGACTGGACGTAGGACTCCTAAGGAAAGGAGGTCCGAACCAGGATAATTCCTTGCGTTGTGTGATTGATTCTTTGTGAGTTTGTTGTTCATACTAACTGTTACTAACCCACACCGAAGATTATTTTTTGTGTATACTTTTATGTACAGGTGTCACCTAAATAGATTTTTAAAGACCCATTCACCCCCCCCCTAGGCTAGTCAACTGGGCAACACTTACTACAGTACGGCTCCACAGCCCTCTATGGTAGCAGTGTGAAAATCGACACAATTTTTACACATTATCACATTATCATATGTATCATTCATTTGCATACACACTTTAACTCATTTACATGCACTTTAACATATTTACACATGTTTCAGTTTACAAAACATGATGTTACTATTCACAGGGATAACTAACTCATAACAACATCCTAATCATGCTGCTAATTATTGGATTACACATGATTAAACTTAACATGCTCAACATAGTTAATTACCATTGTTAAACCAATAACCGTACCTACTGTTATCTAAACAGCATGAAACTTTTACAACATGCTTCACACAGTTCATATGTCACATACCTAAATTTTTACATTTTTTCAAAACAATAATCAAATTTTAACAACTAAAAGAGATTTCAGGCATATCTATCAAGAAATTCATTAAACATGCTTCTCATTAAGACAGTCAGTCCTAACAGTTCAGAAATCTGAAATCAGTCATCATACCATCATGGAAAATTTAGAGAACCCTAATATGCAATGGATCTAATTATTCAGGAATTATCATGGCCAAAACATTCTCATTATTCCATTACAAAAATTTTAATAAATAAAACTATTTACAGAAATTCAACACCTCCTCATGACATGACCTAATGATTGTACTTGACTACACATAATATTCTCAGCATGCACAGGCAACCATAAATCCGAATTCCATCACTCAGATATGAAAATCAGGGTTCTGTGAAAACAGACGAACTTGGCGGCAAAGGGGTTGCCGCCAACCGGGGTTAACGGCACACAATGTTGCCGCTAACACAAGAACTTGGTGACACACCAGTGGCCGCCAACCTGCCATCTGCAGAAGTGCAGACTGAGCGCACAAACACAAAAGAATTTGAGGGTTCCAGGACACAAGATAAATTCCAAAAAAATCCTACGACCTAAAGGACATGGGTAGGGATGAAATCCCTAGATCACTTGCCTTGGATAAAATCTACAAAGGATTATTTAGCTCAAAGATGCTCTCCCCGGACAAGCCGAGAAGCTACATAAACTCCTCCCAGATCCGGTCTGTTTGCCAAGGTAGATGGATCTCCAGGGTCGAGGTAGCTTCCTCGATGCGTGGAGTTCCTCTCAGTTGATGTAGATCACTGGAAGACCTCCTCTCACACTAGATCAAGCTTGCACAAAACCTGTTTTTCCCATAGCAAACCCTAGCTTTTCTCTTAAGGCTAAAAGACCTAACCTCGCCCTAATCTGGTGTTTTATAGGCTAAAGGGGTCGCGGTACACATTAGGTTAAGTCTCCTATCATTAAATCTTATGAACATTGTATTTAAATAATGTTGTGCATATAGTATCTAATTATTGATGTGCATATTATATTAATTATTCTGTGTATATTGTATGTAATAATGTTGTGTATATGTGTATATATATATATATATATATGTTTATTATGTGCAGATGGTATCTATTTATTTTGTATACATTAAATTATTTATGATGTATGTGTATATCTATTTTGATGTATTTCTGTGTTCTGGCCGAAATGCCAATTAACGTCAACACAAATTGAAGTTAATTGCATGTTGACGGCAACATATGTGATGTTGATTGCATGGCCAGGTGAGGTTGACGTCCAGATCGATGGACGCTGACTCTCTGTGAATGGCAACAATGTGGCTGTTTATTTCTGTGTACATCCATATGCACATGAGTAATTAAATAGTTATAATATGCGCAAAAGTAAATATATTACATGCACAAAATAAACAGTATTAAATGAACAAAGTTCGACGGTCTCACGCTCTACCCCCCTTGTCTTCGTCCTCGAAGTTTGGATCGAGTACCTATGGTGACGTCGCCAGCATCTCTGGCTAACACATTCTCCCTGGCTGGTATTTGTGGTCTTGCTGCTAGCTTCTTTATTGCTACCACTGGAACACCTCGTGGAATGAACTTCTTCAGTCTTGGACACTCTATGATCCGATGGTCTTAGCTGCCACACTTAAGACATCTCTCCACCTTTTTCCAACACAAGTCTATGCCATGATGCTTGCCGCAATGCATACATTCGGGCTTCTCACTAGCTGTAGAAACTACTGACTGGGGTGCTGACTTTGCTACGGTGAGAGCCTCGTCCAAAGTGCGGGGGTCAGACTCTAAAAGTCTGACTCTCAATGATGGTCTGAGCCTCATCACCAACTTCTTTACCTAGCACCTCTGCTCGTAATCCCTAGCCTGAGCACCACACTTACCATGGCTCGTCATAGCCTGCAAAACAATTAACTTAGTTCGAATGTAAGTTACTTAATCCTAACCATTCTCTTAACTATCTTTCATTCATTATTAGATATTTTCCACATATATAGACAAATTCTATAAAGACTTTGCAATTTTGTGAAGATGATGGTGTATTCATGTACAATCTCAACCTTGGGCTCTGATACCATCTATGTAACGACCCTCCTCATATCAGTACGATTATACCAATCCACGTCGGTATAAAGAACGCCATCACAGTGGGATATTAACCCAACACTATACAATAGGTTGATATGTACATGAATAATAATGAAAATACAACAGAAATAAAATAACAACTCTTTCTCATTCCATCATCATCACATAATCCACAGTCTATATAGTAATAAGAGAAATAACAATGTCCACATTATTACAACTCCAATTAAAATACATTGTCCATAGCCTTGTTCATATGAATTACATTATTACATACTACAAAATAAAGCAAACTATTTAGTAATCTCCACAAGCAGCTACTCCTCTCGTTCGATGTCGCTCCTTGCTATACCTTCCTCAAGTACGGGGACACTTGTCTCACCTATATGCCGAAGCAAGTATGAGTCTTCTAAAAAGACCCAGCAAGTAATCTAAAGATAACATTCTTACACATATCACATACATGCTAAGCTATTAAACAATGAGGAAGCACATGCTATCTTTTAAACAATAAACGAATTACATGATACACGCTTTATAACAATTAACAATATACATAAACCACTTAAACATGCTTTCTATACCTGCTAATTAACTCGATTCATATTGCAAATCATATTTCATATCAATCATATATGAATGACCTATAGCATGCTTTCTACATACAACATATATATCATGAATCATAGTCTCATACTTTATTCAAATCATTTCACAATTCTACAAATTTAAATCATGGAAATATGTACAAGGTAATGAACACTCCTAGCATGATATCTAACCAATTTCACATGTAAATATAACACTTTTCACACATTTAGCTTGCTGTTTTAATGTAAAATTATCATATTTACATGACACTTGCACATGGATTATATTAAACTATTCAACATGATACCAAACATTATATCATAATTAACCTAAATCATATAAACATATGTATGGCATGAACATAAGCACTTTTATCTTTGTTTTCACATGCATTTACTCTCTCGTTTACATTCACTTTCACTTACACATGATTTCACATAGTTTTCACTTGCACATTCACATATCACATCACTTGCACTTACCCCTTGTCACATTCACATGTCACTTTACACATTATTCACATTTTACACTTTTTACACTTAATTTGTCGTGACACATAGTCCGAACCACCATGTGAAGGACACACATACACATATTCGCCACCTTGATAATGCAGTGACGAATCTAGGTACTACGTAGACCGGGAGAACTCCTCTCCACCCTAACCAGTGGTACTTGTCCACCTCCAGGATTTCATCCTAATGCCCTTAGGATAACACATACACATTGAGCCTTCCTATAGAGACCTTACTACAGTACGGCTCCATAGCCCTCTATGATAGCAATGTCAAAATCAGCTCAATTTTTGCACATTATCACATTATCATATGTTTCATTCATTTACATACACACTTTAACTCATTTACATGCACTTTAACATATTTACACATGTTTCAGTTTACAGAACATGATGTTACTGTTCACAGTGATAACTAACTCATAACAACATCCTAATTATGCAGCTAATCACTGATTACACATGATTAAACTTAACATGCTCAACATAGTTAATTACCATTGTTAAACCAATAACCATACCTACTGTTATCAAAACAGCATGAAACTTTTACCACAGGCTTCACACAGTTCATACGTCACATACCTAAAATTTGAGATTTTTCCTACATAGTAATCAAATTTTAACAATTAAAAGAGATTTTAGGCATATCTATCAAGAATTTATTAAACATGTTTCTCATTAGTACAGTCGGTCCTAATAGTTCAGAAATCTAAAATCAATCATCATACCATCATGGAAAAATTATGGAACCCTAACATACAATGGATCTAATTATTCAGGTATTATCATGGTCAAAACATGCTCATTATTCCATTATAGAAATTTTAATAAATAAAACTATTTATAGAAATTCAACACCTCCTCATGACATGACCTAATGACTGTACTTGACTACACATAATATTCTCAGTATGCACGGACAACCATAAATCCGAATTCCATCACTCAGATATGAAAATCAGGGTTCTGTGAAAACAAACGAACTTGGTGGCAAAGGGGTTGCCGCCAACTGGGGTTAACGGCACACGATGTTTCCACTAAAACAAGAACTTGGTAGCACACAAGTCGTCGCCAACCTACCGTCTGCAAAAGTGTAGACTGAGCGCACAAACACAGAAGAATTTGGGGGTTCCAGGACACAAGATAAATTCTAGAAAAATCCTACGACCTAAAGGACATGGGTAGGGATGAAATCCCTAGATCACTTGCTTTGGATAAAATCTACAAAGGTTTAATTAGCTCGAAGACGCTCTCCTCGGACAAGTCGAACAGCTGCATAAACTCCTCCCAGATCTTGTCTGTTTGCCAATGTAGATGGATCTCTGGGGTCGAGGTAGCTTTTTCGATGCTTGGAGTTCCTCTCAGTCGATGCAGATCACTAGAAGACCTCCTCTCACGTCGGATCAAGCTTGCACAAAACCCATTTTTCCCACAGTAAACCCTAGCTTTTCTCTTAAGGCCAAAAGACCTAACCTCGCTCTAATCTGGGTGTTCTATAGGCTAAATTGGTCAGGGTACACATTAGGTTAAGTCTCCTATCATTAGAGCTAGGTTTCCTAATCTAGAACTGCGAGAAACGTAGCCGTTTCCAGATCTGAAATCACAGCAAAACGTAGAAATAAACGGCCACATTGTTGCCGTTCATAGAGAGTCAACGCCCATCGATCTGGGCGTCAACCTCACCTGGCCATGTAGTCAACGGCACATATGTTGCCGTCAACATGCAATTAACGTCAATTTGTGTTGACATTAACTGGCATTTCGGCCAGAACACAGAAATACATAAAAACAGACACACACATACATCATAAATAATTTAATGTATACAAAATAAATAGATACCATATGCACAGAATAAACATATATATATATACACATATACACAGCATTATTACATATAATATGCATAGAATAATTAATATAATATGCACATCAATAATTAGATACTATATGCACAACATTATTTAAATACAATATTCATAGGATTTAAATAAGTAAAATATCTACATAATTAGCTAAGTACTTATATTCACAGAAGCAAATATATATTTACATATACATATATATATACATCCATATGCGCATGAGTAATTAAATAGTTATAATATGCACAAAAGTAAATATATTACATGCACAAAATAAACAGTATTAAATGAACAAAATTCGAGGGTCTCACAATTATAGTCTAGGAGCTGATGTTTCATCTTCTTCATTATTTTGAGGAACCCTGCAAGATGTAGAGTCATCAGTCTAATATGATTTTTCATCAAAAACTACATGTGGAGATTCTTCCATAGTTTTATTCTTGAGAATGTAAACTCTATAAGCTCTAGAAATTTCTGAATAACCAAGGAAAATGGCTTCAAGGCTTTTGGCATCAAATTTATCAAGATTTTCCTATTATTATTATGTACAAAGCACTTGCAACTAAAAACTTTAAAGTAAGACAAAGTTGGCTTTTTGTTTTTCAAAAGTTCATAGAGGTTTTTTTTTATTTTTTTTTCTGACCAATGCTCTGTTCAAAATATGATTTGTTGTGTTCACAGCTTCAACCCAGAAGGATTTGGGCAATTTACTTTCCAAGAGCATGGATCTAGCGATTTCCACTAGAGTTCTATTCTTCCTTTCCACAACTCCATTTTGTTTTGGAGTTCTTGGAGAAGAGAATCTGTGGAACATGTTCAGTTCAGCACACAAATCAGAAAAAGCTTTCTTCTCAAATTCCCCCCCATGATTAGTCAAAATGGATTTGATTTTATGTGAAAAACCCATTAAGGTAGTGGTATAGAATTTCTTGAATTTTAGACAAGTGTCACTTTTTTCGGATAGAAAGATGACCCAGGTGTATCTAATAAAATCATCAATGATGACAAATCCATATCTTTCGCCACTAAGACTGAGAATTCTTGTTGGTCCAAAAAGGTCCATATGAAGTAATTCTAGTGGCTTAGAAGTAAGTACATCATTGAAAATTTTAAAAGATCTTCTGATTTGTTTTCCCTAAGCACATATCCCACAAAGTTGATTTTCAATATTTGGAAAAGATTCAGGAAGTCCCTTAACCAGATTTAGCCTTAAGAGTTTATTTATTGTGTTAAAACATGCATGACCAAGTCTCTTGTGCCATGTCCATCAATTTCAATTTTATTTGCAACCAAACCGATGTTTTCAACAAAGTTTTTATCAAGATTGATCATGTAGACATTGTTTTCTCTTTTTCCAAAAAAATTTATTTTTTCAGATGAAGAATCAAGTATTTTGCAAAAGTCTGATTCAAAAATAACTTTGTGACCCTTGTTACACAATTGGCTAATACTCAAAAGATTATAATTCAAACCATCAACTAACAGAACATTTTCAGTTGAGTTTGAGGAAGATTTACCAACCTTTCCAAATCCAATTATTTTCCCTTTGTTTTACCTCCAAAAGTAACTGATCCTCCTTCCTTTTCAATTAGCAATGAGAACTTTGTTCTGTCTCCAATCATGTGTCGTGAACACCCACTGTCAAGAAACCACACATTGGAGCTGGGTGCACGACCTTTCTATACAAATCAAATCAGAGAAGAAAAGATTTTGGTACCCAAACATTGTTGGCACCATCAGTTTGTTTGAGTAAAAATGATAAGTCTTTTCTGATCCATATTTGAGTTGTTTTTTACTTTTGTTTTGTTTCAGAAATGATTTCCCTTTTGGTATTTTAACATTCTGATTTAGAATGAAAATGCCAGTGTTTTTCCTTTCATAAGCAGGGAAATTATGCATTTTGAAATGATTGTTCATGTATGGAAATATAGACAAAGAATTATGTTGATATCTTGGAATCTTTGGATAGAAGGATTGTGAATGGTACCAATGAGGATTATGATACCATTGATTCCAAGAATTGATCCAATTAGATTGATATGATGTCCTGGATCTCCAATAATCATCATGAAAGTGTGTCTTTATGTTTATATAATTTTTCAGATTTTTATTTGGATTTTGTGAAATATTTTGTTGTTGTTCAGAAGTGGATAGGTCGACCAATGTTGAGGCAGAGTCGACTCAGTGGCCACAGGTTTAAACTTATGACTAACCTGTGTCGACCTGTCTACAGCATGTGTCGACCTGTTTTGTTTCTTCTGATTAGACATTTTCTTTTTATTTTGGTTTTTGATTGTTTCAGATATTTTCTTTGACTCTTGTTTATTTTTGTTTTCTGGACTAATGTTTTTAACAAATTTTATCAAAGGGGTTTTTGAAGGTTTTTCTTTCTTTTCACTAGATTTATTCTTCAATGATTTTTCTGTGGTGAATCCTAGTCCATATTTTTCAGCATTAATTCTTAGTCCTAACAATGCATCAAGGTTTTCTTTTCCATTTGTGAAATTTTTTATTACTTGTTTCGTTTCAGCCAACAACTTCTTAAGTTTCTGAATTTCATCAATAGCTTGTTGCTTTTCTTTTTATTGTAGTTCCATTCTTTCAGAAAGTTTTTCAAAATCAGTGTTGACCTTTTGAGATGTAGTTTTAAATTCATCCATTTCATTCAGAAGTTCTTCATTCTCTTCATTAAGTTTAGATATTTCATTTTCAAGTTCAGATATTCTTCTATTTTACGAAGTGTCATGCATAACATTTTCAATTTTCTTTTTCAGATGTTTATTTTCTTTTCTTATTTCAGAATACTTTTCAACTAAAGCAGCATATGCTTCTTCCCAATCTTCAATAGTATACTATTCAAATGAAGAGCTTAACTGTCCATCACTGCTATTAGCCATAAAGCATAACTCATCATTTTCTGAGCTTGAGGAGTTCTCTTTTTTATTCTCACTTTAGTCTTCATACGACCAAGTTGCAATCATTGCTTTTGGCCTTTTCATTTTGTTGTTCTTCTTGTATTTGTCCTTCTTGACTTTAGGACACTCAGCCTTCATGTGTCCTATCGTGTTGCACCTATAACAGGTAACGCCTTCATCAGCTTTTTGATTTTTGACAACATTAAAGTTTGAAGAAGAAGCATTCTTTTTACCAGAAGAATATTTTTTCTTTCCATTAAATTTTCCTCTTCTTCATTTTAAAAATTTTCTGAATTGTCTAGTCATGAGGGCAAGTTCATCCTCATCAGACTCAGACTCTTCGGAATTAGATTTTTCTTGAATTTTCTCCTTGTTGCTTGATGAAGCCTTAAGTGCTACAGGTTTAGCTTTAAGCATATGTTCTGTAGTTCATTTCAAATTTATTTCATAAGTCATTAAAGATCCTATGAGTTCATCCAAAGAAATTTTGGATAAATCCTTAGAATCTTCAATAACTGTAGCCTTTGTCTGCCAGATAGATGATAGAGAGCGCAAGATTTTTCATACCAGATCAACATCAGTGTACTCTTTACCTAGTGCATTCAGTCCATTAACGATTGTCATAAACTTGGCAAATATTTCAGAAATTGACTCATCAGATTTCATCATAAACAGTTCATATTTAGAAACAAGTATGTTTGCTTTGGTTTCCCTAACTTGAGATGTTCCTTCATACATTAATTCAAGTTTATCCCACTTTTTTACATCAAATTTACTAATGGATATTCTTGAATATTCTTTAGGGTGGACAGCACACTGAAGCATATTCATGGCACTATAGTTAAGAGTAGCTTTCCTTATTTGCTCTCTAGTCCAATTTTCCTCGTCACCTTGATTTTCATATGGACCCTTGTCAACTATTTTCCAGATTTTATAGTTTTGTGCCCTTAGAAAAACTTGCATGCGATTCTTCCAATAGGAGTAACCAGACCCATCAAAAAATGGTGGTCTATTAATGGAATGGCCCTCAGCTACAAATCCTCGAGAATCCATCAGTCAAAATAAGAGACAGTGGATGGGCAAGTAAACAGTTCAAGCAGTTAGAGCACACAGATCAAACAGAGGCAATCAAATCAGATCAGAAACAGATATTAACCCACTCTGATACCATCTGTAGGATCGAATAGAGATGATGAACAGATCTAGAAGGGGGGGTTGAATAGATCTATCACTAATTAATGCGGAAGCTTAAGTAATTTAAAATTTACTTCAGATTAGAGATCCATTCAAGCAAGCAATCCAACTAATCTGATCTGCGAATGTGTCATTGTGTGGATATGATGTGTGAAGCAATTAGAAAGAGACTGTGAAAGCGAAATCCTATGCAAGCATCTAGCGCAGAGACAAGAAATCAAACCATTGCACAAAGGAGTTTTAGATGGTTCGGAAATCACACCAGTGATTCCTACATCCACCCCTCACACAGTGAGGCTTCACTATTCAACCTGAGTACAACGCACACTGGAGCATGACGACTCCAAACACCCTTGAGCTTGATCGCCTAACACACAACTGTGAGTACGACGACTCACAAACTGAACACGACGGCTCAAACACACAGTGAGTGCAACGACTCACAAACCAGAGCGCGATGGCTCGCAATACACTGTGAGTATGATGATTGAAACACTGAGCACGACAGCTCAAACACAACTGGAACACGACAACTCCAAACTGAGCATGACGGCTCAACACATGCTAGATCAAAAACATAAGAGATCAGATCCTCTAGCAATGATCTGATTCACAAACTCAATCGTACACAGAAATCTGCACAGAACTTCATGTATAGATCTCACAGATGAAAGTGAGATGAACACTCCAAGAAATAATTAAAATAGATGTGGGTTGGATGTTTCTCGGTGAAGAATTCTTGTAGAAGCTTGAATTGAAGAGCCTTGAAGGAATTCGATGAAGATCCTCTTCAATTCCCGATGCTCTGCTCCAGTGGCATTTGAATTGCAAGTACTTCTTCTTCTTCTTCTGTTCTTCTGCTCAGTCTACTCCCTTTCTCAGCACATCACAGCTTGGCCTTCATCACCACGTCCCTTTGGATGTAATTGCTGGAAGGCTGGAGGCTTGAAGGTTCTGGATTGCTCGTTGGGTGCTCCTGGGCTTCAGAATAGAGATGAGAGCTTTTATAGCCTCTGTGCAGTCCCTTTTTACGTGAAGGGAGTGTGCACAGAAACCTAGAAAGCATCCTGGGCTGTCACGTGTCCAAAAGGTCTTCATCACATTGCCACTTGGATGAAAGGGCAATTTAGTAATTATAACATCTCCCATAAGGACCTTAGAATGAAATCACAGCCATCAGATTCATCCTCTGCACAATTCTGGGTTTGCACAGAAAGAAAGAGTCGACCTCATTCTTCAAGAGAGTCGACCTACTGACCAATCATCAGTCCAAGGCTTACTAGTCAGAACACTAGTGCCGACCTGATAGACACTTAGTGTCGACCTGATCAACAGGTAGAGTCAACCTCATCAGCAGGCAGAGTCGACCTTCTGTGTATTCCTCCAAAAACTGGTTCACTAGATGGATACTAGTGTCGACCACATCTCCAAATAGAATCGACACTATTGACATTTACTCTTCAGAAACTTGCTGGGCATTCTTTAAGAGTCGACCTATCTGACAACTGGAGTCAACCTGTCTGTGACCTTTTCTTCAGGAGTTTCCTAGGTAGTCTTGTAGAGTCAACCTGTCTGTTAACTAAAGTCGACCTACTTTTACAAAAACTCTATAAATCTGTACAAATGAAGAGTAGACCATCAAAACATGTCATAAACTGTAAGATATGAGATATTAATTATCAAGAACATGTTG
Organism: Colocasia esculenta; assembly: GCA_014218235.1. NCBI lineage: Eukaryota > Viridiplantae > Streptophyta > Magnoliopsida > Alismatales > Araceae > Colocasia > Colocasia esculenta. The sequence goes on along the minus strand of CM024753.1, from coordinate 124,962,806 downwards.
TTTGAGCATTATTGTAATATATTCAATATGTGCAATATGTTCAATATGTCATCATCAAAATCAAAGAAATGAGTGATGTTAGAGGAACCGACTAAGGTCATCATTAATGAAATCATCAATAAGAAGTTCCAAAACACACTCAACACAACAAGTAGCCTTGCCCAGATATCCCCATTTATGCCCTTACACTTTGACTGAGTAAACAAGTAAAGAGGAGAACAACTTTTGCACTTCTTAGGTATGGCCTAAGTAGCAACAGTGTGTGTTAGAGGAACCGACTAAGGTTGCCATGTGAGTGTGTGATGACCCTTACTTAAAATGACCTTTAACGACATGGGAAGGAACGTCGAACTCTAGGCGCGGAGTAAACTCTAGCCTGAGTGTTGTAGAAGCAAAAATAAACCTAAGACTAACTAGACCACTCTTGTTGTGAACTGAGATGACCCTCTTTGATGTTTCTTCTATGTTTAAACAAATATTTGCATGGTTATTTGGTCCACAATGCTACCCCTTTATTAAAAGGATGACCTGCATTATGAACCTTGACTTTGGTTGATTTTAATTAGCTCACTTGGAGGAAATAGTGAAAAGAGGTGGCAAGAATTGGATTCAGCACAACACAAACAAGAGGGAGACAAGACTCTACATGAAGCTGAGAGACAAGGTAAGACCCGGCCCCCCTTGGGCCATTGGCCCCGTCCTCAGGGTCGCGACGGGGGAGCCAGTCACGACAAGGTTGTGTGGCGACCCACCTGGCCGTCGCGACTTGGTCGCGACGGGGCTGGGCGTCGCGTTCTTGTCGCGGCGTCTGGAGGCGTCGCGACTACTTTTCTGACAGACTTGACCACTATCCCGTCTGTCAGAACGGTCTTGTCGGGTGTCAGGTTCGTACAACGTCGATGCGACCTGGTCAGCCGTCGCGTTCTTGTTTCTAGGTCTTCGAGTTTTGACCACTTTTGGGGTCGCGCCGTGGGTGGCCGTCGCGACATGCTTGCGATGCCTACAGGCATCGCGACATGGTTGTTGTCGCTCTGAGCTGACCCGTCACGTCTTGGGGCCCATCGGTTTAAAACCAAGGGCTGCACCCATTTCTCCCTCTCACCCTTTCTCTCCTTCTTCTTCCCTCTTCTTCCCCTCTCGAGCCCCCTTGAGATTTCTCGACGGTTCTTCGTGCTCATGGTGCTCGTGCTAAGGTGGTGTCATCCCATTCGTGTAGGGGACGTGTTCATGGTGCTTGGAGCGAGGAGGAGGTGGTCATTCTGACGTGAAGGCCCTAACGGGTCGGCTCTACTTGTGAAGTTATGGACCCATGTTCTACTCTCACCCTAGCATGCTCTCCTCCCCCTTGAGATAATGATTTTCCCGTGGTTTGGGTTGTGAGAGTGTGAGATGCATGCTCGTGGTTGAGTGAGATTCTCCATCGAGCGTAGATTCTTGTAAATCCATGTTCGTGGGGTTTTATGGGTGGTTTGCATGGTTTAATGGCATTCCTATATGTTGAACATGCTCCCCTTTCCCTGTGGTATGTTTGTACCGTGTTTTGGGGTGGTCTCCGGGAGGACTGCACCGGAACGCCCCTCGGCTGAAGACGCGACCACTATAGAGGTCGCGATGATGTCGCGACCGGCATGGCCGCTGCGACATCATTGCGACGCTTATCGCGACGGCTTGGGCAGTCGCGATAGTGTCGCGACAAGGTAGGGCAGTGCAACAAGGTCGCGACGGCCCAATGCGTCGCGACTACAGCAGAGACAGGTTAAGGTCTTGCGAAGTTTCGTGTTTTTATGGAGTCTTCGCCGTTTCCGCTTCTTACTGTACCTGTGGCACCAGTGCTAGTTCCCTAGTATGGTCTTACACTAATCATTCTCCCAGTGCTCGACACTTGAGGGCTTGTCCCGTGAGAGAGGTTGTTATCGTTGCCTGGGACCCCCATCCCCGCACGCCTGTTGAGGGAGTACTCCGGGTGGCGGGCGTGCTCGAGTTACGGACTCTAGAGCGGAGTGGAAAACGGTGGTTAGGACAACGACATTGAGTCATTTGCAGAGCTCTCGTGGTTGGTTTGGGACACCAGGGTCGTTTGGAGCCCTTCCTGACGCAGGCCAGTCAGTCCTTCTTCTCACTGCCTCGCTCTTTGTGGCCCTAGAACCACCTAGAGTGGCCAGGAATGGGATTGTAGTCCGGCCAGACTACGGCGGTTACTGTTGTGCACTTTGTGTCCTGCCTCACCCTGACGAGACGTGGAGGTTTGGACCTAGTTTAAGGATAAGACGTCAGTGGATGCACCTGACCGGTTGATTAGTGGTAGTGCTTTCCGTAGCTAGTGTTTCTTGTCCAGGCGGGGTTTCCCCTTGTCTATGTTGCTAGCTATGGGGTGGTCACGACAAGCAGTCGTACGGAGTTTTTGACCGTGCTGTACTTCCGTACCATTGCTAGTAGTAGCTTGCTTCCGCACTTTCGTTTGTAGGTAGAAGATAAACTACTGTTATTTAATTAAGTACATAGTTTTGACTACCTTTTAGAGCCAGTAGGAGATTGGTAGTCCCTACTAAGCTTCTGTTGTGAAGCTCATCCCCTTCTTCCTCAGGTGAGACTTCTCAGTAGTGACAGGGCACGTGTCGAGCGGAGGAGACGGGGAGATAGTCGTGGTCCTCGTACCTAGTAGTGGTTTCCCCTCTCTTAGTGTATGTCACCCTCGGGGTATGCCCCTAAGGGACTTGTTATCCCCTACCTTTACTTGTACTAGTTTTGTGTGTTGGGACTGTACTTAGAGCAGTACACAGCGATCTCGCTCTTCTTTCTGTTTCCACATATGCGCTTCTAGTTTAGCAGTTGACGTTTACTTCCGTTACATATCCTGTTAGATTTATATTATAGCCCTTCCGAGTCTCCGGATCCGTGGGTGGCGACTGCGAAAATCGGGTCCTCGGCGTGGGCCGAGGGTCAAGTTCTCAGAGTCGTTATAGTTGGTATCAAAGCGAGAGTCTGATAGAACTTGTAGAGGATTTAAACTACAATAGGAAGTCCCAACAGTAGTACAAGTACATTGCTAGCCGCCCGAGTTGGTATTGTTAGCCTTATTGGTTGTGTGCCATGTAGGATATGGCTCCGCGCAGGCGTAGGCAGGCTAGAGAGTTGATAGAGCAGCAGGATGAGTCAGATATACCCGCTCGGGGGTAGGTCGAGGAAGAGGTGTCAGTAGCACAACCTCAGGGAGCAGCAGCAGCAGGTGGGCAGCAGCAGTAGGAGTACCAGCCTCCACCACAGCAGTACGCGGATTGGTTTCCTTTGGCTAAGCAGTTCTTCAGAACCCTGTACCAGGGAGCGTGGCAGCCTGGGTAGGCAGCAGTGAGAGGTCAGCCTCCAGTACCTCCCCCAGCGGTACCGGAGCAGCATGTAGATCCAAAGGTGGAGCAGCCAGCAGTTCAACAGGCGTCAGGTACTGGGAGCACCCGGGCCGGTCAGAGGAGGACGGCTGCCATTGAGGACAGGACCGCCCTCTTGGAGAGGTTCTTGTGTCTCCGGCCACGGAGGTTCTTCGGTGAGTATGATCCAGACAAGGCAAAGAGTTGGACGCATGAGTTGGACGCATGAGTCAGAGCGCACGTTCGAGACTATCGAGTGCGTCGAGGAGGACCAGGTCAGACTGGCAGTGTACCAGCTCAAGGGTCTAGCCCATGAGTGGTGGAGAGTTTAGTGGCAGACCCACTTCCCAGGGCAGTGTTTGGATCAGATCACTTGGTAGAGGTTTTTGGGGGTCTTTCACGATGAGTACTTCCCCGACTATGCTCGACGTGAGAGACGAGATCAGTTCCATGAGTTGGTTCAGGGCAATCTCACTGTTACTCAGTACCACTAGAGGTTTGTCTGGTTGTTGAGGCATGTTCCTCATGTTGCTAGTAGTGAGCAGGCTTGTGCAGAGAGGTTCATTGTAGGACTGAGGCCAGACTTGAGGTGGGGTGTGACTGCTCACATATGTTCCACCTTCGGAGTGGCCGTGGCTAAGGCCACCGCCTTGGAGAGAGAGACCTGGCAGACCCAGCAGCAGTAGCAGCAACAGGGAGGAGCCTCTTCCAGGTCCTCTCCGTACCAGCATCCCACAGGTAGTCGCGGTAGCGTGACTTCTTCTTCTTCGGGCTCGGGCAGTTCAGGCAGTTCCAGAATGCGCTTGAAGTTCAAGCAGTTGTCCACTCATGGGGGTGGACGGAGTTGGCAGCAGAAGTGTCAGTCGAGGTTTGTGGAGCAGTCATTCCAACAGGGAGTTGAGCAGGGCAGACATGAGGCAGTCTGCTACACTTGTGGTTTGCCAGGCCATTTCAGGAGGGATTGCCCGATGCGACAAGTTCAGCAGCCACGGCAGCCAGTGCAGTACGCGCAGCAGCTACCACAGTACCAGTTCCCTCCTCAGCAGCAGGCACCTCGTCAGCAACAGACACCTCGTCAACAGCTGTAGGGGCAGTACCATTTGTAGCCTCAGCAGTTTTAGGAGCATCAGCAGCCTCATCAGTTCCATCCGTACCAGCAGTAGTAGCAGTTTCCACAGCACTAGCAGCAGCCGCAGCCCTAGCAGGCGCCATAGCGTGGGCGTGGACGTGGTCATGTGATGGCTCTTACCAGGGAGCAGGCCGAGGCGTCGAACCTAGTTATAGGTACCTTACCTATCCTTGGTAGAGCTGCTCGTGTTTTGGTTGACACCAGTGCTTCTCTTTGTTTTGCTTTCGAGGAATTTTACGAGTCTCTGGTTCGTCACACACCTAAGAAGCAGTGTGATGTGATGGTCGATCTCCCGTCCGGTGATTACATGGGTTCTTTCGGTTACCTGGAGGGCGTCACAGTTGAGGTCCAGGGACACCAATTGCCGGCCAGGTTGTACGCATTGCAGCTTCGTGACTTTGACGTCATCCTGGGCATGGACTGGTTGGAGGCTCACTCAGCTGTGGTTGATTGTCAGTGGAAGACCGTTCGGTTTGAGATACATGGAGCACCTGTTCTCTGCTTCTGAGGTATCTAGTCTACCCGTCGACCTTTTATTTCCTCTTGTAGAGCTCGTAGTCTGATCCGTGATGGCTGTGTAGCATATCTTGCTTCTATTTGTTCCTTGAAGCCTAGAGGGTCGTCGGTTTTTGATGTGCCTATTGTTTGTTAGGTCTCTGATGTTTTCTCGGAGGATCTACTAGGGTTGCCGCCTAAGCGGGAAGTAGAGTTCTCCATCGAGTTTTTGCCTGGTACGATGCCTTTGTCCAAGGCACCTTACCAGGTGGCTCCAGCTGAGTTGCGCGAGTTGAAGAGCCAGTTGCAGGAGTTGCTTAAGCTGGGTTTCATCCGTCCGAGTCATTCACCGTGGGGAGCGCCAGTGTTGTTCGTGAGGAAGAGGATGGCAGCTTGAGGTTGTGCATCGATTATAGGCAGCTGAACCAGGTAACAGTGAAGAATAAGTATCTGTTGCTGAGGATTGATGACTTGTTTGATTAGTTGCAGTCAGTCAGGGTGTTCTCGAAATTGACTTGAGGTCAGGCTACTACCAGTTGAGGATCAGAGAGTCTGATATTGGCATGACAACTTTCCGTTCCAAGTATGGTCACTTTGAGTTCGTCGAAATGCCGTTTGGGATGACGAACGCACTTGCAGCATTCATGGATTTTATGCATAGGGTGTTCAGTGAGTACCTAGATCGGTTCGTGGTCATCTTTGTGGATGACATCTTGGTCTACTCAGCTTCTGAGAAGGAGCACGAGGAGCATCTAAGGATCGTGCTAGAGACGTTTCGGAGTCACCAACTTTATGCTAAGTTTGACAAGTGCGAACTTTGGCTGAGGGATGTACACTTTCTCGGGCACTTGATCTCAGGTTCTGGTGTGGCAGTGGACCCTGCCAAGGTGGAGGTAGTGTTGTCATGGGAGCAGCCCACATCAGTGTTAGTGGTTCGTAGCTTCCTGGACTTGGCAGGTTACTACAGGAGGTTCATCCAGCATTTTTCCAAGATTGCAGAGCCGCTGAACAGGTTGACGAGATTTGATGCTAGGTATGTTTGGTCCGAGGACTGCGAGCGGAGTTTCCAGGAGCTGAAGACAAGGTTGACTTTAGCGCCCGTGTTGGTCTTGTCGTCAGCTAGTGGAGGTTTTGTGGTCTACACTGACGCGTCGAGATCAGGTTTGGGTGTCGTGATGATGCAGCATGGTGGGGTCATTGCCTATGCTTCTTGGAAGCTCAAGAAACATGAGGAGAACTACCCTACCCATGACTTAGAGTTGGCAGCAGTGGTGTTCGCTCTGAAGTTGTGGAGGCACTATTTGTACTGCGAGGCATTTGAGATCTTCACCGACCATCAGAGTTTACAGTACATTTTCACTCTGAAGGATTTGAACTTGAGGCAGCACTGATGGATTGGGTACTTGAAGGAATACTACCTTACCCTCTCCTATCACCCGGAAGGGCCAACATCATGGCAGATGCTTTGAGCAGGCGTGTTCACTTGAGTTTGCTGATGGTTGGAGAGTGGAGGCTGTTTGAGGATTTGTCCCAGGGAGTTTTCTACCCATCGAGACACAAAGACCATGCAGTGATGACCAGCTTGTTAGTTCGTTTGTCAGTGTACTGGCAGGTGTTGCAGGCATAGCAGGCAGACTCAGAGTTGGCAGATATTTTGCAGATGCCAGATGTTGAGCTGGACGAGGGCAGTGAGGTCAGATTCAGAGGTAGATTGTATGTTCCAGTGATGCGCGCCAAGCACTGTTGTCAGAGGAACACAGGTCGAGGTATGTTGTTCATCCTAGTTCCACTAAGATGTACCATAACCTGAGGAGGTTCTTCTAGTGGTCAAGGATGAAGAAGGGTGTGGCAAAGTTTGCTGCTCGGTGCCTTACTTATCAGCAGGTGAAGGCTGAGCATCAGCATCCTGGTGGTGAGCTGCAGTCGTTACCCATTCCTGAGTGGAAGTGGGATGACATCACCATAGACTTTGTGGTTGGTTTACCTCGTACTCCGCAGAGGCATGATGGCATCTAGGTGATCGTGGATCGATTGACCAAGTCAGCGCACTTTCTTCCAGTCAGGATGTCTTGGTTAGTGGACAGGTTAGCCAGGCTGTACGTGGACCGAGTTGTTCTATTGCACGGAACCCCAGTTTCGATCGTCTCCGACAGAGATCTGAGGTTCACATCAGGATTTTGGCACAGTCTGCAGAGAGCTCTTGGTACAAAGTTGAGGTTGAGTTCGACATATCACCTGTAGTCAGATGGGCAGTCAGAGAGGACGATTCAGACTTTGGAGGATATGCTGAGAGCGTGCTGTTTGGACTGGAGTGGCACTTGGGAGTCGCACCTTCCGATGGTAGAGTTTGTGTACAACAATAGTTATCACTCGAGCATCGGAATGGCACCATACAAGGCTTTGTATGATTTCCAGTGCAGAACACCACTTCACTGGTTCGAGGTCGGAGAGAGGCAGCTTTTGAGACCAGAGATGGTGCAGCAATGTGCAGATACTGTCAGACTTGCCAGGCAGAGGCTTCAGACAGTGCAGAGTAGGTAGAAGAGCTATGCAGATATCCGCAGGAGGCCATTATAGTTCAGCGTAGGTGACCTTGTGTTCTTGCGGTTTTCGCCGACCAAGGGTGTTATGAGATTTGGCAGGAAAGGAAAGCTCAGTCCCCGGTACATTGGGCCTTTCCCTATCACCGAGAGGATCGGCGAGGTGGCTTACATGTTGAGTCTTCCGATAGAGTTGGCAGGTGTGCACAGTGTCTTCCACGTGTAGCAACTCAGGAGGTACATCGCAGATCCGTCTCACATGTTGGACTACTCGCAGCTTGAAGTAGCGCCAGACTTGTCAGTGCCAGAGTACCTTGTCAGAGTTGTCGACCGCAGAGTGCAGCAGTTGCATCGGAGGCAGATTCTGCTGGTCAAGATTGTCTGGGAGAACCGCTCGGGTGGCGAGGCCACTTGGGAATGCGAGGATGAGATGCAGGAGCAGTTCCTGTATTTGTTTGATTGACTGGTATGTTGTTTTCCCTTTTTGCATTGCTTCCTATTGAAACTGAGTTTCTTTTAATTTCGACAAAATTTCTTAAGGTGGGCGGGATGTAAGACCCGGCCCCCCTTGGGCCATTGGCCCCATACTCAGGGTCACAACGGGGGAGCCTGTCGCGACAGGGTTGTGTGGCGACCCACCTGGGTGTCGCAACTTAGTCGCAACGGGGGTAGGCGTCGCGTTCTTGTCGTGGCATCTGGAGGCATCACGACTGCTTTTATGACAGACTTGACCGCTGTCCCATCTGTCAGAACGGTCTTGTCGGGTGTCAGGTGCGTACAACATTGACGCGACCTGGTCAACTGTCACGTTCTTGTTTCCCAGTCTTCGAGGTTTGACCGCTTTTGGGGTCTCGCCATGGGTGGCTGTCGCGACATGCTAGCGACGCCTACGGGCGTCGTGACGTGGTTGTTGTCACTCCAGGCCAACCCATCGCGTCTTGGGGCCCATCGGTTTAAAACTAAGGGCTGCGCCCCATTTCCCCCTCTCACCCTTTCTCTCCTTCTTCTTCCCTCTTCTTCCCCTCTCGAGCCCCCTTGCGATTTCTGGACGGTTCTTCGTGCTCGTGGTGCTCGTGCCGAGGTGGTGTTGTCCTATTCATGTAGGGGATGTGTTCATGGTGCTTGGAGTGAGGAGGAGGTGGTCATTCTGACGTGAAAGCCCCAACGGGTCGGCTCTACTTGTGGAGGTAGGGACCCTTGTTCTCCTCTCGCCCTAGCATGCTCCCCTTCCCCTTGAGATCATGATTTCCCCATGGTTTGGGTTGTGAGAGTGTGAGATCCATGCTCATGGTTGAATGAGAATCTCCATCAAGCATAGATTCTTGTAAATCCATGTTTGTGGGGTTTTGAGGGTGGTTTGCATGGTTTAATGGCTTTCCTATATGTTGAGCATGCTCCCCTCCCCCTGTGGTATGTTTGTACCGTGTTTTCGGGTGGTCTCCGGAGGACTGCACCGGAACCCCCCTCGGCTGAAGATGCGACCACTATAGAGGTCGCGACTGGCATGGCCACTGCGAGATCATCGCGACACTTTTGGGTGTCGCGACAAGGTTGTGATGGCTTGGGCTGCTGCGACAATGTCGCGACAGGTGTCGCGACGGCCCGATGCGTCGCGACTACAGCAGAGACAGGTTGAGGTCTTATGAAGTTCCATGTTTTTGTGGAGTCTTTGCCGTTTCCGCTTCTTACTGTACCCGTGGCACCAGTGCTAGTTCCCTAGTATGGTCCTACACTAGTCATTCGCCCGGTGCTCGGCACTTGAGGGCTTGTCCCTTGAGAGAGGTTGTTACCATTGCCTGGGACCCCTGTCCCCACACGCCTGTTGAGGGAGTACTCCGGGCGGCGGACGTGCTCGAGTTACGGACTCTAGAGCGAAGGGGAAAATGGTGGTTAGGACAGCAGTGTTGAGTCGTTTGTAGAGCTCTCGTGGTTGGTCTGGGACGCCGAGGTCGTTTTGAGCCCTTTCCGGTGCAGGCCAGTCAGTCCTTCTTCTCACTACCTCACTCTTTGTGGCCCTGGAACCACCTAGAGAGGCTAGGTGTGGGATCGTAGTCCGGCCAGACTATGACAGTTACTGTTGTGTACTTTGTGTCCTGCCTCACTCTAACGAGATGTGGAGGTTTGGACTTGGGTCGAGGATAAGACTTCAGTGGACGCACCTGACCAGTTGACTAGTGGTAGTGCTTTCCGTAGCTAGTGTTTCTTGTCCAGGCGGGGTTTCCCCCTGTCTGTGTTGCTAGCCGTAGGGTGGTCACGACGAGCAGTCATACGGAGTTTCCGACCGTGCTGTACTTTCGTACCGTTGCTAGTAGTAGCTTATTTCCGCACTTCCGTTTGTAGGTAGAAGATAAACTGTTGTTATTTAATTAAGTACATAGTTTTGACTACCTGTTAGAGCTAGTAGGAGATTGGTAGTCCCTACTGTGCTTCTGTTGTGAACCTTATCCCCTTCTTTCCTAGGTGAGACTTCTCAACAGCGGCAGGGCGCACGTCGGACGGAGGAGACAGGGGGGTAGTGGTGGTCCCCGTAGGTAGCAGTGGTTTCCCCCCTCTCAGTGTACATCACCCTCGAGGTATGCCCCTAAGGGACTTGTTATCCCCTGCCTTTACTTGTACTAGTTGTGTGTGTTGGGACTGTACTTAGAGTGGTACACAACGGTCTCACTCGTCTTTCTATTTCCACGTGTGCGCTTCTAGTTTAGCAGTTGACGTTTACTTCCGTTACATATCATGTTAGATTTATATTATAGCCCTTCCAAGTCTCCGGATCCGTAGGCAGCGATCGCAAAAATCGGGTCCTCGGCGTTGGCCGAGGGTCAGGTTCTCGGAGTTGTTACAAACAAACAAAAGGATTTACAAAGAAGGGGAAGATTGTTAGTGAGGGTTAAAGCCTCAGAAATAGTTAGAGAAAGGGTCAAGACCCTGAGTAGGTGGGGAAGGAGGAATCAGGTCAAACTCGAGATCAAGAGGGGTTAGAGGAATGAATTGTAGGATGGTGGGTAGAGGATCTGTAGGATCAGAAATGGAAGTGGAAGGAGGAGAATCGAGACCAAGACGAGACATCCCTGGAGGATGCGGACCCGGCCTACAGTCAGTCGGCTCGGATGGAAGAGTTAGAAAGGCATCCAGAGCATAAGAAAGATGGTAAGGTGACCCATGTGGATGTGGAAAGAAACCCTGAGAACCCAGAGGTGATCAGGTGGCTCAGGAGGAAAAGGGAAGTGAAGGTCCAGAGACCCTGGAGAAGTGGGAGGGGAAGAATGTGGCACCAACCCAGGATTGAGAGATCGGCTGCCTCCTCTTGGAACATGATTGACCAGAATGAGTAGCATTGAAAGATCAAGGTCAAAAGTTGCCAAGATATTGAGATCAGCATTTTTCTTGTAGAGCTTCGATCTTGATTTCAACCTTTTCGCTTCTTGGAAGATGCCCTTGCATGCTGCAACTACTTCGTTCTCACAGATAGACATGATTACTTCTTATTGACATTTTCCCTCAAATAACAAGCCCAAGCAACAAATGGTTGTTGACTAGGTTGCAAGCTCAGAGGGGGGTGAAATCGATTGCTAAAAATTCATCTTAGAAATATTCTATGACAAAATAACTTTAGAAACACTAAACGAAATAGTTAGAGTTAATGAGCCGTGGATAAAGAGATAAAAGCAATCACATGAATAACAGAAATTTTATCCTGGTTCAGATCTCCTATCACAAGGAGTCCTACATCTAGTCCCCAAGCAACAACTTAAGATTTCACTAACCAAAGGTACAGTCCCTCTTAAGGACACTTACACATCCAGTACTGGCTGTCCATCTCTTCACTCCACAAAGAGGAAAAACACCACCTGTTACAATAGGTCTTCCTTTTTACAAAAGGGTACCACCCACCTACTACACAACAAGTCTTCTCTTCACTTCCGAAGAGGAGCACTCAAGGAAGAGTAAAGAGGTGATGGCCCCTAGACCTAGCTAATAGCAACAATACAATGCTTGATCTGAGAGACAAAAAGAATTACACCAGGAAGAAGTTCTCTCAGATCTAAAACAAGCTCTCACACTCTAGAAGGAATGGAAGAACAATGCTTCGTGGAGAGCTAAGAGCAAGAGGCTTGATCTAAGTGAGGTCGCGAGCTCTTGTGTTTTCAATCTTCAATGAATGTATATTTTGTTGCGTCAACACCCTTCTATTTATCTTCTCTAGAAAAAGTGTCTGTTGTCTCTCATCTTGAAACGTGTCTCCTCAGTTGTAGCAGGTCCAACGTAAGAAACCCGAAAAACCTACAGATAATAAATGCTTGGACAGAGACATAGTGAGTGGGAGATCATGTGGATATCTTCTTTACTCCAGTCAACATGATATGTCCAACGTTGTAAATGTGTGTGACTACTGGAAACCTGCAAACAATAAATGTTGAAAGATAGATAACTCAAATGTATCTAAACTGTCAGTCAATGTCACTGGCCATACAGTAGGAGGATATACCAATAAGGAAATATCGTCTGTCATCATTTTAAAGTTCGAACTGATATGTCATAAAAGTGGTAACCAGTAAAAGATGACGTGCATAGACATTGTACCCATGATAAAACAATAAATGCTTGTGTGCAAAGGATATGTAACAGTTTGTGGGAAGATTCGAAATGCAGAGCATTTCAAAATAAATTTGAAAGGAACTGTGCGGCAAAAATATGATTAAGACTAATTTATCATGGTTAGTGAAACTTTTATTATAGCCATAATCAAATGATCATTGCAAAGGTCATTATCAAGGTAATATAGTCAATGTTCAAAGAATAGTCAATGGTCAAAGAATTGTCGATGTCCAAACATAATCAATGTTCAAAGAGGGTCGATGTTCAAACATAATCGATGTTCAAAGAGACTCGATGTTCAAACATAATCGATGTTCAATGAGAGTCGATGTTCAAACATAATCGATGTTCAAAGAGAGTCGATGTTCAAACATAATCGATGTTCAAATAGAGTTGATGTTTTAGATGAAGTCGATGTGAGTGTAATCGATGTTGAATTGTAATCGATGTTGAAACATAATCGATGTTTAAGTGAAATTAATGTTGAAATGTAATCGATGTTTAAGTGAACTATAATCGATGTGATATTGAAACAGTAGTCGATGTGAACTTATAATAATAATCGATGTATACTTAGGTAATTTATATGCAATTTCCTTCTAATTTAAAGTGAGTGTATCCAACTTACAGAATTTATTTCATTTGATACCTATTGACAAACTTCAGACAAAATATGTTAGTCAAGTATTTTCCATGGTTTTGTTTATCACCAAAATATATAAGTGGAGATAAATTGTTCATCAATCTCCCCCTTTTTGGTGATGACAAAATAATAAAAATAAGGAAAAAATTGTCTGAAATAAATTTAAAGTAGAGTGATAAATATATATTTCAGAGTATGTTCTCCCCCTTTTTGTCATTAATCAAAATGAAAACTAGGATATAAAAGAGTCAAAGAGAAATGGAGGCCAATTGAAATGATATGAATCACTAAGAGATATAGAAGGCAGGGGACAAGAGAGAAGCAAGGCGAGTAATGATAGGTACTTCCTGCTCCTCAAACAAATTCTTAAACAATGCCTAACTGAGAATGTAGGAAGGCCCATATCTGCCCTGAATTTTTGAATGTGGAGTTGCCTCTGATCCTTAAGAAAATGATTGTATTTTGTATCACTCAGAGTCATCCTAAAGAGGTTGCGGGTGCCAAAACTAGCATTCTACAAAAACTGATCAATAGAGATAGGATAAGCAATGTTTTGAGCTAGTAGTTCATACCTCATAGCAATGTACACTTTGTACCTTTCAACCAAGATGGAATAAGGATATGTCACCAAATTGATGGAGTTTAGATCCATGAACTACTCAGGGGATAATGTGGGCTGATCGGATTTGAATTGAGCTACATTGAGCTGATCTAGTTGGAAAGCTACCTGGTGATATTTCTTGTGTCACTCATTAGGAAAAAAATCTTTCGGATTCAGCTAACAGAGGGGCTAAAACTGAAGATTTGATGTTCCCCCTGTGATACTCTCTAAAAAGAAAGCGAGGAAAAGCTAGGGAAACTCCTTTTTGGACCTGAATCCGAGCTTTGACTCTAGCATATCTCACAAAAATAATGGGACCAATATCAGAGTTCATGAGAAGGAAGTGCAACTGAGGTAATAACATGAACTCTTTAAGCTTGAGAGCGGAAAAATCAACTTGAAAAGTCGACCGATCCTGGCGCAGGGACCAAAGTCCTTCTAGAGTAGATCTAAATTATGCTAATTGAGCCTCAGGAATATTATGAATGTGACAATAGTCATTGTACATCTGAAACTGCCTTACCAACTTGACTTCTTTATGAATATGAGGGCCCCAAGAGGAGGTGTGCTGATGCACAAACCATTCTGATAAAGAAAGAGTGTGATCGGACGAAGGGTATCTACGATCCCTTGCAATTTCAAATTTTCTATAAAGAGCTCTATGGGATCTGGCCGATTGATCCTCAGTCTTGGACTCAGCAGTGGAAAGAATCTTCTTGATGTCAGGCTTGGGCACATCAGACAAACGAAAGATAAGAGAAAGGTATTCTGAAAGACTCAGATAGGGGAGTCCAAAAGTTGCAGCAAAAGTGCACTTATGAAGGTACTCAGTGTAGATGGATTTTTGTCTGTGGACAACTGATAGGGAGTACCACAATGGAGAAAATAGAGTTGAAGAGCTCTGGAGAGCAAGTTCTTGGGAGATTTTTCTCTATTTTGGAGCAAGACTAGGAGAGGGTTGAGAATCAGTTCTGTGAACATGAGAGGAAAGAAATAAGACTATTTGGATAATGGCTTCCTCAAATTCATCCTTAATATTACTGACATAAATGTCAGTATAACAGGCTCCTTCAGGAATAAAGGTGATGAAGGATGGAGTAGGAGGATGTAGAGAGGAGAAAGAATGTGGGGGCCAACTGAAGAGGTACCCGAAGTAGAGGCTAGAGGTGCTTCAGAAGGATGAGGTGGAATAGAAGGAGGAGGTGTAGGTGATGATGGTGGTTCATCAATGAAAGGAGTGGGAGAAGAAATGTGTTTGGGAAGAGGTTTCTTGGATGGCTCAAGAGCAGGAGGAGCAGAGGATGGAGCTGTAGGAGAGAAGGGGTAGGAGTCTACTCACTCATAACCTCAAGAGGAATCTAAGCATGAGCTGCTTCTATGCCATACTCCATGTCTGCAGGAGGATCAACAGATACAGAAGGCTCTGGTGACCTAGAGGCTTCTACTTGCATTGATGGCCCAAATGGCCCAAAGGCTCCCTCAGCCTGCTCTGAAGTCCCAGATGGCTCAACCACTGCTGCTGTCTGAACAGATGGCCCTGAAGGTCTAATAACTACTTCTGCCTATTCTGGAGGCTCTGAAGGCCCAGTAGCATCTTCTATTGCTTGTACAAAGGGCCCTGATGGCCTAGCAGATGAGATAAGGTGAGTCTTCACAAGTTGAGTAAAGTCAGTCACCATAGCGCTCAAACTGCACATTTCAGCTTGCATCCCTTGAAGCTCAGATTTCACTTCACATAAAACTTGGTTTTGTGAATGCTGGCTGTGGACTACAGATGCAAGGTCTGCCTGTAGTGAACAAATTAATTCTCCCTAAGCATTCAGCCTTGCTCAAATAGGCTCTAGATGAACACATATTTTCATTTTCTTGGGCTTGTTGTGACCCCTTCTAGTGAGCCTAGGTATACTGTCGTGTATAGCCTTCTCTCTGACAGTTTCATCAACAGTTGGTTCTTCCTGCATAGCATCAGTATTCTGACCCCTTCTAGTGAGCCTAGGTATTCTGACGGCAACATCGACTGCCGTCAATAGCAGGTTAGCGGCAACATCCTTGTCGTCAACTTTAGGTAAACGTCCATATCGATTGACATCTACTCTATGTAAAGGTCAGTAAACCTTGACGTCTACTTCTTCCAGAACTGACAGCGAGATTCTCGCAGTCCAGCTCGGGTAGAGTTATGGTAAGGGCTAGATTTTTGGTAACGTCAGGGGTTACGGATCTGACCTCGAGGGCAGGGTTTGGAGAGGCCAATCCCTTTTATAAAAAGGGTGGGTTAACTTCTTGGAACCAGTTTTGGGAGTCTTCTCCAAGTTTCTAAGAAGGTGGAAGGAAGAACCAGCGATTTGATCCTCGTGGAGACTTAGATCGAGCTTTTACAAGTCGAAGATAGGTGCTTTTGAAGGCTAGAAGCGTCTCCAAGGTGTGTCTACCATCGGGGACCAATAGATCTAGGGTCTAAGACCGAAAGGAGGACTGTCTTCATTGGCCAAGGCGGGCTTCATTGGCTAAATCAATGAATCTCTTGGTGTTTTAGAGCAACTAACCTGGGGATCGGGTTCCCAACCCTATGCTTTACCCTTTTTCAATTTTTACAGAATTTTAAAATGTTGCAAACAGTCTGATTTTGGGGTTTACATGAGTCTCGAAGGAGTTCAGGTTTCCTGACAGGTTAACGTCCACCTTGACTGTTGTCAAGGATGAACTTAACGTTAACTTTCTTACTGTCGACTGAAGTTAGTGGCAACAGGGTTGCCGTCAAGTTCTTCTGTTCACTATTTTGACATGTTTTTACATCTGGATTTATAGTTTTATGCTTAGACTTCGAATGGATTTTCTGTGAAATGGGTAATGTTAAGTAGATCAACTTTTTGACACACTATAAACTGGGTTAATTTCTGAAATCACCATGATTTAGGACAATTTTCTGAATTTTGAAATTAAGCTTAGATTTAATAGAAAAATTTTATATGTGATGCATGCTCATGTTAAAATTGTGATTTCCTTGTAGTAATACATGACAGGATGTACCCATACTGTGTTAAATCCGAAATCCAGAATTGACTATTTTCTGTAATTTCCATGACTGAAGTACATACACAGTAGTACTATTTTAAATTGATAAATAGTTTCTAAATTCCCAAAATCATGAGATTTTGAATGATGGTTTGTATGGATATGATACATGCACAGTAAACATATTTAACTAGGTTGATAGATGGTTTATTTTTATGGATTTTTCTATGTTTATAGCACTGATGTGAATATTGTGGAAATTAGATTATATGCAAGAAAATCATGAAAATTTTCTATTTTGAATCATGTTAGCAGAGGCACCTTCTGGAAAAATTCTATGAATTTTAGATGACTGTAACTATTTAAGTCTGATTATCACTGTGAGAGTTGTGTTCTTTTGAAATAGATTGTGGAAAAATGTTCAAAAAAAATACAGCATGTGATAAATCTGAAATATGTCTCTGTCAGTATCTGATCATATGTATATGATTTGGTAGCATGGTATGTTGCATTTGAAATTGATGAAATTTGTATATGAATGTGTATATGGCCAATAAGACACTGCCACCATAGAAGTAATCTGGAACAGGACCATAGTAATGCCCCTATGGACATGTTCAATATGTTATATGTTTCCGAGGGCACAGAAAGAAGTCGTGGA
Organism: Colocasia esculenta; assembly: GCA_014218235.1. Taxonomy (NCBI): domain Eukaryota; kingdom Viridiplantae; phylum Streptophyta; class Magnoliopsida; order Alismatales; family Araceae; genus Colocasia; species Colocasia esculenta. Next base: position 124,945,770 of record CM024753.1, on the reverse strand, counting down.
GGTGAACAAGTACCACTAGTTAAGGTGGGGAGGGCTTCCCCCGGTATTGTGCAATAACCAAGACTCTATCACTAATTGCCTAGGTGATGAGTATATGTCATATGTCTATCTGACTTCTAATGGGTGGTTTGGGCTGTGTCTTGGCAAAGAAAATGTATACATATGTATATGCTATGATCAAAGTTTGTTTTCAGCTCTATAAAGATTTCATGTAATGCTTGTTTTAATTCCATTCGAGTGAATGATATGTAATCATGCGTAATATGCAAATTCTTGGAACCATGTATGTTAAATGTACCATGTTATATCTTGAATCCATAACATCTTGTTCAGATCTAAAATCTTTTAGTAAGGATAAACATTGGGAAGTTAAGATCATGTCTTGAAATCATGCTTTATTCTAGTAGCAATTGTACTCACTTATGGTTTAGAATGTGAATGATAAATGTACATAATGCAAGTAGTATGGTTGCTAAATTCTATATGTAATAACATGTTTTGAAACCATTATGTATATGTTAGATTGGTAATCCATTTTTGGGTTGCTTGCTGAGTCTTCGTTGTAGACTCATACTTGTTTCACATTTCAGGTGAGACAGTGAATCTCGAGGCTATGATAGCGGGATCGGATTCGAAGCAAGAGGATTGACTTAGATTGTGTATTTGAGAAAGAGAATTGTATGAGAGGTTTTGATTTTGTTATGAACATTGTAATTGAACTATTTATAGCATTGTGGACTTATTTGATGGACTATGGACTTAATCATTATAGTTGATGAATTGTGCTTTATTTCCGCTACATTATTGTTTATTGTGAATGAATCAACCTACATTTCATATATGTTGGGGTGTGTTCCCCATGTAGCACGTCTCTTACATTCGATGAGAGTTGGTATAACTAGACCGGGTCTAATTGGGGTGTTACACCCTAGTTAAGGAAGATCTCTTTGGGTCATGCAGCAGCCTCTGTGGATGTGGGAGATCACTTCTTGGCCGTCGAGTTCCAAATATGGAAGAAAGTGATGTGGGTTGATAAAAAAAATGAGAGGAAATAGGAGGAAATGAGAGGGCTACAGGGCAAGGGGAAGCTCTAGAGTGAATTTGGCAACACTTTGTGAAAGTATCGGGTCCTTCCCTCATTCAGAAGGGTATGGGTTGCTTATATAGAGAGGAGAGAGAGTATCTCTGTCACGGCCCTCATTATACCGGTACGGTTATACCAACCCACGTCGGTATAACAAGTGCTGCCACAGTGGGACATTTACCCAAACGATACAAACAGCTGAGATACACGCGAATATACAACAGAGTAGCGGAAGTAAAAGAGAACTATCTCCATTCATTCATCATCCACATTAACCATACATGAATTTTCACAATTAACAATGAGGAACTAAGAGCTCACATAATTTAAATTGCTGAAATAGGATTACAAAATGTCCACATAATACATTCCTTTCATGATAATTCTAATACAATGTTCCAAATACATACTATGAAGTACACAAATCACAAAGAAGCTCCAACAACTAGCTAGTCTCCGCGCTCGGAGTCCGTCTCCACCGTCTCCTCAAGCGGTGTCGTCACCAACTATACCTGTACGCCGAAGCAAGGAGTGAGTCCAAGGACTCAGCAAGCAACACTACTCATGATGTACACTTAGAAGTCCTAGTGGTTTCTACATGCACATTACAATTAGCAACACATAGCATGCTAGTCATTTCAAGTTTTCAACCTATCATGAACATTCTACAATTTTATACATAACTCATGCTTTCAGATTTCTAAAATAAACTTCACCTATCACATGGTCTCTATTCAATTTACTCATGAAACTTTAATCTTTAAAGAATCAAACATGAGAGCTATCAACATGAACAATTTACATGCATGAAAGGTAACGCAACTAGCATGGGTTTTACACATTTTTAAACACATACATGAACCTTTTTACATGCTTTAGGTTGCTGATTTCACATGATTCAATGGCTATAATCTACACATGAGAGCTACAACGTTGCTTAAAACATATCACATGAACAATCTATCATGCTATTTGTACACATATTCATTAGTTGTCCCTAACATGGACTCTAAACATTTTTGCACACATAAACATAAGAATAATACATGCATTTTATGAATTCACATGGTTTCAGATTTAGTCTCACATGGGTTTCAATAACACATTTACACATCTAGAATTTCACATTTTTCTTTACACTAGTTTCCTCTTTTCACATGGTTACACTTTACACATACACATTCACATTGTCACTTACACATTTACACATGGTCACATACACATTTCACATTACACTTTACACATTTTTAGGTGCCGTGACACATAGTCCAAACCACCAAAGAAGGACATATACACATCACATTACACATAGACGCCATCTAGGCATTCCAATGGCGACTCTTGGACTGCGCAGACCGGGAGAACAAGTCTCCACCCTAACCAGTGGTACTTGTCCACCTCCAGGATTTCCCCCTAATGCCCTTAGGGTCACTTAACACATTGAACTTTCTCAGGGGGACTTTTCCCTGATACAGCTCCACTGCCCTCTACGGAAGCAGTGTCACATTGGCACAGTTACACATTTACATATTTACCGTTTTACACTTGGTTTTACACATAACACTTCATCTCATTCACTTTCTACTCACATGAATACCTCTATTTTTCCTAACATGGTACTACAGAATTTCAAGGTTTAACATACAGTAAACACACTAATCATGCTGGGTTTAAACAAAATCTAATCACATTACGATCATATGCACGAATTATCACATTTCACATGAAAACACATAACTTTTTATTTACTGATCCAAAGACCTGAAATTTTAACCACATGCTGTTTTCGGGTTCAAGGTCATACCCTCAATTTTTCAGATTTTTCTGAGCTAAATAGGATTTACAGAAAATAAAACGCCTAATTAGCATGCTATTAACAACTTAAATTAACATGGGTCTAACACATTTTGCAAATTGGCCACTTGATGTTTATACATAAGCTAAGCACATATGCATGAACTGAGAATATAAAATTTCCCTAATTCATACATCTATGGATTGAATACTACAAATCATTCTTGCATGCTTTCATTTTATTCTACCGAACTTATTAGCAATTTCGCAAGCATGCATGAATTACCAAAATTTCAAAACATACATACATGCCCCACAATTCTTCATGAATAGACTGCAACCAAGACATTCCACTAATCCAAATCATGGAACATGGATTTGCAAAATTATCTACAAGTCATGCTCACAATTTAAAAGATACTAATAACCCACATTCACCATCACACCACAATGCACAATATACATAGGGTATAAGATTTACCATATATCCTCATCACGTAAAACATACCGAAATTAATGTATAAGAGGGACAGAACAGCTCACTGTTCTGTTCAGAAGAACTTGGCGGCGGTCTCTGGCCGCTGACTCAGGGTCAGCGGCATGGTCGATGGACGCCAAGGATGATCTGGACGTCCAGGGACCTTGCCGTCTAACCAGGTCTGTGCAGAAACACAGACCCGAGCTCTGAATCTTGGGTGAATTGGAGGGTCTAGGACTCGAGGAAAAATCCATAAAAATCACAAAACCAACCTAGACTCATAAGGGAACATCAGGATAGGTCACTTGCCTTTCGAAAATTCTTCTAAGGGATTTAAAGGCTTGGTGAAGACCTCCTTGGGCAGTTCCAAGAAGTTGCAGAACCTCCCTCTAGATCGCCTTTCTCCGGGCTCCTGGGTGATCTCCACGCCGAGGGGATGTCGGGAAGACTTCCTCGTTGGTCCAGCAACCTCCTAGCAGCAGGAGGACGCCGGATCCAGGTCCAAGGGGTCGGATTTGAGGGTTCTAAAATGGGTTTTTCTCACAGCTCACCTAGGGTTTTTCTCTCCTCTATTTCTCCTCTTGCAAGGTGAAGTGAGAAGTGGGAGAGGCCAAATTCAGGTTCAGACCTAATGAGAGCCCCTCACCCACTCACCATACCGATTTGACAGCCTTAGAGCCATTGGGGGACATCCCCCCAATGGAGGCCATGCCTTGCTCCCGGATTTTTTGGCTCTGCAACGCATGCAGGTCAGAGAAGTTGGCGTCCATATCGCTGGACGCCGGAGTTAGTGTTGGCGTCCATGTCTGGACGCTGACACCAGATCAACGGCCTGGGCTTGACGCCAAGGTGGCCTTTGGCCAGAACCCTAATTATGCAGAAAACCATGCATACCAAGCTTATATACATGCAATATATACATTATTTACGTTTAATATAAACACATGTACACGTAATTATACTAATTAATACGTACGTAATATGTACATACACACACAAGCACAATATACACACATAAATACAAATAATACGACGAAAATTAGAGGGCCTTACACCCTCTCCCCCTTAAAGAAACTTCGTCCTCGAAGTTAGAACGACACTACTCAAACAAAAGGGGATACTTCTTCTTCATCGCATCCTCAAGCTCCCACGTAGCCTCCTCACGTGAGAAGTTCCGCCATAGAACTTTCACCGACGCGATACTCTTGTTCCGGAGATGCTGAACCTTCCGGTCAAGAATGGCTACTGGTTGCTCGACATACGAAAGATCTGGCTGGATCTCCATGGCTCATGACTAATCACATGAGACGGATCTCGGACATACTTCCTGAGCATAGATACGTGGAATACCGGGTGAACGCTAGCCAAAGCTGGGGGTAATGCTAGCTCGTACGCCACGTTGCCCAAACGTCTGAGAATCTCATATGGGCCAATGAACCTAGGGCTTAGCTTGCTATGCCTGCCAAATCTGACAACACCTCGAGTAGGCGATATCTTCAAGAAGACATGATCGCCAACCTCGAACTCCAAATCCTTTCTCCTGTTGTCGGCATAACTCTTCTGCCTATCCTGTGCCGCAACAAGCCTTTTCCTGATAAGCTGAATCTTATCCGAAGTTTCCTGAACTAACTCCGGTCCGATCAACTGCCTATCACCAGTCTCCTCCCAACATAAAGGAGATCTGCAGGGCCTACCATACAACGCCTCGAATGGAGCCATACCAATACTAGCATGAAAGCTGTTGTTGTATGCGAACTCCACAAGAGGTAAATGACGCTCCCAATCATCCTTCCAATCCAGAACACACGCTCTCAACATATCCTCGAGCGTCTGGATAGTCCTCTCGGACTGTCCATCGGTCTGGGGATGAAACGCCGAACTGAGCTTAAGCTCCGAACCTAACGCATCCTGAAGACCCTTCCACAATCTCGAAGTAAATCTCGGATCTCGATCCGAAATGATCGACTTCGGCACACCATGCAATCTAATGATACCGCTAACATACAATCTAGCTAAACTCTCTACTGACTGCTTCTTCTTCATAGGCAAGAAATGAGCAGTCTTCGAGAATCTATCTACAACTACCCAAATCGAGTCATTGCCCCTTCTAGATCGAGGCAAACCCGATACGAAATCCATAGTGACAGCTTCCCACTTCCATACGGGGATATCCATCCTCTGCATAAGGCCGGATGGTCGCTGCCGCTCGGCTTTCACCTGCTGACATACTAGACATCTAGACACATAATCCGCAACATCCTTCTTCATGCCGGACCACCAAAATGATCTCTTCAGGTCTTGATACATCTTAGTGTTACCCGGATGAATAGAGAATCGCGATCTATGAGCCTCCGCTAACACATGCTCACGGACATCTACCACATCGGGGACACAAACACGGTGCTGAAATCTAATCACACCGTCCTCATCACGAGCAATGCCCGCCTTACCCACTAACTCTAACAATCTAGGATCGGCTTTCTGCTGCTCAATCACCTCATCCAAGACTGAGGATCTAAGGGATAGCTGAGCTACAAAAGCCTGACACAACGATGGCTCTAACTCGGTCATAGAGCACGCTGCATCCTCCAACATCTTCCAATCCTGCTGGAGCGAAGACCTCTTTCTACTAAGAGCATCCGCTACGACGTTCGCCTTTCCAGGATGATACTGAAGGTCGAAGTCATAGTCCTTCAAGAACTCAATCCATCTCCTCTGCCTCAGGTTTAATTCCTTTTGGGAGAAAAGATACTTCAAGCTCTTGTGGTCGGTAAACACCTCAAATCTGACACCATAAAGATAGTGCCTCCAGATCTTTAGTGCATGAACCACAGCTGCGAGCTCCAAATCATGAGTCGGATAGTTCCTCTCATGCTCCTTCAACTGACGAGAAGCATAAGCCACTACCCTCTCTTGCTGCATGAGCACACAGCCTAAACCAATCTGAGATGCATCCGTATAAATGGCAAAGCCTTCTAGACCACTAGGCAATACCAATACCGGAGCAGAAGTAAGCTTAGCCTTCAATAGCTGAAAGCTACGCTCACATGCCTCAGACCATACGAACTTCTCACCTTTCTGGTCAGCTTTGTCAAAGGGGCGGCGATGGATGAGAAACCCTCAATGAATCGCCGATAATAACCAGCTAACCCAATAAAACTACGAATCTCCGAAGGGGTCCTGGGAATCTCCCAATCCATAACTGCCTGGACTTTTGCTGGATCAACTGCTACACCAGCGCCGGAGATAACATGCCCGAGAAAATGAACCTCGCGCAACCAGAACTCGCACTTGCTGAACTTCGCATACAGCTTGTGCTCACGGAGAACCTCTAAGACTAACCTCAAATGCTGACGATGTGTGGCCTCATCCGGAGAATAGACCAACACGTCATCAATAAACACAACAACAAAGCTATCTAGATACGGACTAAACACCCGGTTCATGAGATCCATGAACGCTGCAGGGGCGTTGGTCAATCCGAAAGGAAGAACCAAAAACTCATAATGTCCATAACGGGTTCTAAATGCCGTCTTGGACACATCCTCACTCCTAATCCTCAACTGATGATAACCAGATCGCAAGTCAATCTTGGAAAAGACTGATGCCTCTCGCAACTGGTCAAACAGATCATCAATCCGAGGTAAGGGATACCTGTTCTTCACAGTCACCTGGTTTAGCTTCCTATAATCAATGCACAACCGAAGTGACCCGTCTTTCTTCTTGACGAATAATACAGGTGCGCCCCAAGGGGAAACACTAGGGCGAATAAATCCCTTATCGAGCAATTCTTGCAATTGCTTCCTCAACTCGGCTAATTCTGCAGGGGCCATCCGATATGGGGCCTTCGAGATAGGAGAGGTGCCTGGAAGCAACTCTATAGTGAACTCTATCTCCCTATCCGGTGGCAATCCAGACAAGTCATCGGGAAAGACATCTGGAAAGTCCTGCACCACATCGATCTCTGCAAGAGTCAGTGACGAACCAGCATCGGGTACTAGCATAACGCTGGCAAGAAATGCGTCACAACCCTTGTTCACCATGCGCATCGCCTTCATGGCAGAGATAACTAACTTTCCCGCTAAGTTCTTTGGCAAGGGATGAGAGAACTCATCCTCACCAGGAATGCGGAAAACAATCTTCTTCCTACGACAATCCACTAACGCATAGTGCTCCTCTAGCCAATCCAGACCAAGGATACAATCATAATCCTTCATCTTTAGCAAGAAGAAACACCCATCTAGGAATCTATCCTCAATGCACACAGGTAACGACGGAATGCACTTCCTAGTCGATACCGTACCCGCAGGGGTGTGCACAGACAAAGGGACCTCTAACTCCTCAGACTCTATGCCTGACTCTAGGGCTAACTGCCTAGCGAACCGCTCGGAAATGAACGAGTGAGTAGCACCCGTATCAAACAAAACCCGAGCGTGCACACCGAAAAGTAAAACTGTACCTTCGGTGACATGCTCCGCCTGCTCGGCGTCCTCACGAGCTAACGCAAACACTCGAGCTGGGGCTCGAGGCCTTCCTGGTCGTCCTGTAGCTGGCGCGGCTGCCGCTACTGCTGGTACTGGCGCTCCACGCTGAGCTTCCTGCTGAAGTCTTGGGCAATCCTTGATCTTGTGGTCGCTGCTCCCACACTTTAAGCATCTACCCGCTACTAACCAGCACTCGGAACCTCCATGGGTCTTCCCACAATGGGGACACTCTCTCTTCGCACCGGGGGAACGTACAGAAGGTACCTGAGAGTTGCTGACTGCCATTTGTTTCTGCGGTGTCTGGTACACCGTTTTCCTCTTATCCTGCCGCTGGAAAGTCGCTGCCGGCCTCTTCTGCGAAGCCTTCTTCTCCTCCAGATACTGCTCCATTTCTCCCTCCTGTCTGCAGGCTGCGCTGAGGGCCTCGTCTAGCGTGCGGTGGTCGAACGCCACGAGCCTCGTCCTCAGTGATGGTTTGAGACCCATCACGAACTTCTTGGTCTTCCTGCGCTCATCCTCTACTATATGCGGTGCATATTTAGAAAGTTCAGAAAACCTTGCCTCGTATTCCAGGACGGTCATTGATCCTTGCGTCAGGGAAAGGAATTCTTGCTCCATCTTGTCCTGGATGTGCTCTGGGACGAACTTGGCTCGGAAGAGCCTCACGAACGCGTCCCATGCCACATCAACTGCTCCGTCCTCGAAGCGCGTACGCAGTAGGGAGGACCACCATACATCAGCTCTCTCCTGCAATACACCTTCATAAGCACAACTAACAATTCTAACTTGACAAACAACACAAGCATAAACCAAAACATACCTGTAGCATGTAGGTGGCTAAGGTCACCTTGTCCTCATCAGGACACCTGATAGCTCGGAAGATTTTCTCCGTCTCCCTCATCCAGCTTTCTGCCATTAGCGGATCACTCTCCCCCTTAAAAGAGGGTGGGGCCATCCTCTTGAATCGCTCCATGATGGAAGGTCCACCATGGTCCTGAGCTGGGGCCTGAGCCTGCTACATTAAACAATAACAATATACAATAAACACAATATCATGCAATTTAAATAGCAAACTACTAGGTTTTTTATTATTCTACCTGGGCCTCCAACTGGGCCTGGAGTGCTGCCTGGGTGTGGGCCTGCGTCTGCATGGCTTGCACCAGACCTTGCATGAATACTCCATAGTCCACTGGCGGTGGTGGGGGAAGCACAGGACCCTGTGGGGCCGGGGCCTGCTGCTCCGCCCGCTCCTCACGCCTCTGCTCGTCGTCGCGAGCTGGCACACCTCCACGTCGTCCACGGGAAGCCATGGCTGTAATAAAATTTCAGCCACTAATTAGAGCTAGGTTACTAAGTTCTCTAACCATTTTCTTATCTATCTTTCATTTCCTATTAGTGTTTTCTACACATGTGGACATACTTAGCATGCAATGGGGATGATGACTTAGGTATATTCATGTGCAATCTCAACCGGTCGCTCTGATACCAATCTCTGTGACGGCCCTCATTATACCGGTACGGTTATACCAACCCACGTCGGTATAACAAGTGCTGCCACAGTGGGACATTTACCCAAACGATACAACAGCTGAGATACACGCGAATATACAACAGAGTAGCGGAAGTAAAAGAGAACTATCTCCATTCATTCATCATCCACATTAACCATACATGAATTTTCACAATTAACAATGAGGAACTAAGAGCTCACATAATTTAAATTGCTGAAATAGATTACAAAATGTCCACATAATACATTCCTTTCATGATAATTCTAATACAATGTTCCAAATACATACTATGAAGTACACAAATCACAAAGAAGCTCCAACAACTAGCTAGTCTCCGCGCTCGGAGTCCGTCTCCACTGTCTCCTCAAGCGGTGTCGTGTCACCAACTATACCTGTACGCCGAAGCAAGGAGTGAGTCCAAGGACTCAGCAAGCAACACTACTCATGATGTACACTTAGAAGTCCTAGTGGTTTCTACATGCACATTACAATTAGCAACACATAGCATGCTAGTCATTTCAAGTTTTCAACCTATCATGAACATTCTACAATTTTATACATAACTCATGCTTTCAGATTTCTAAAATAAACTTCACCTATCACATGGTCTCTATTCAATTTACTCATGAAATTTAATCTTTAAAGAATCAAACATGAGAGCTATCAACATGAACAATTTACATGCATGAAAGGTAACGCAACTAGCATGGGTTTTACACATTTTTAAACACATACATGAACCTTTTTACATGCTTTAGGTTGCTGATTTCACATGATTCAATGGCTATAATCTACACATGAGAGCTACAACGTTGCTTAAAACATATCATATGAACAATCTATCATGCTATTTGCACACATATTCATTAGTTGTCCCTAACATGGACTCTAAACATTTTTGCACACATAAACATAAGAATAATACATGCATTTTCTGAATTCACATGGTTTCAGATTTAGTCTCACATGGGTTTCAATAACACATTTACACATCTAGAATTTCACATTTTTCTTTACACTAGTTTCCTCTTTTCACATGGTTACACTTTACACATACACATTCACATTGTCACTTACACATTTACACATGGTCACATACACATTTCACATTACACTTTACACATTTTTAGGTGCCGTGACACATAGTCCAAACCACCAAAGAAGGACATATACACATCACATTACACATAGACGCCATCTAGGCATTCCAATGGCGACTCTTGGACTGCGCAGACCGGGAGAACAAGTCTCCACCCTAACCAGTGGTACTTGTCCACCTCCAGGATTTCCCCCTAATGCCCTTAGGGTCACTTAACACATGAACTTTCTCAGGGGGACTTTTCCCTGATACAGCTCCACTGCCCTCTACGGAAGCAGTGTCACATTGGCACAGTTACACATTTACATTTACCGTTTTACACTTGGTTTTACACATAACACTTCATCTCATTCACTTTCTCACTCACATGAATACCTCTGTTTTTCCTAACATGGTACTACAGAATTTCAAGGTTTAACATACAGTAAACACACTAATCATGCTGGGTTTAAACAAAATCTAATCACATTAGATCATATGCACGAATTATCACATTTCACAAGAAAAACACATAACTTTTTATTTACTGATCCAAAAGACCTGAAATTTTAACCACATGCTGTTTTCGGGTTCAAGGTCATACCCTCAATTTTTCAGATTTTTCTGAGCTAAATAGGATTTACAGAAAATAAAACGCCTAATTAGCATGCTATTAACAACTTAAATTAACATGGGTCTAACACATTTTGCAAATTGGCCACTTGCTGTTTATACATAAGCTAATCACATATGCATGAACTGAGAATACAAAATTTCCCTAATTCATACATCTATGGATTGAATACTACAAATCATTCTTGCATGCTTTCATTTTATTCTACCGAACTTATTAGCAATTTCGCAAGCATGCATGAATTACCAAAATTTCAAAACATACATACATGCCCCACAATTCTTCATGAATAGACTGCAACCAGGACATTCCACTAATCCAAATCATGGAACATGGATTTGCAAAATTATCTACAAGTCATGCTCACAATTTAAAAGATACTATAACCCACATTCACCATCACACCACAATGCACAATATACATAGGGTATAAGATTTACCATATATCCTCATCACGTAAAACATACCGAAATTAATGTATAAGAGGGACAGAACAGCTCACTGTTCTGTCCAGAAGAACTGGCGGCGGTCTCTGGCCGCTGACTCAGGGTCAGCGGCATGGTCGATGGACGCCAAGGATGATCTGGACGTCCAGGGACCTTGCCGTCTAACCAGGTCTGTGCAGAAACACAGACCCGAGCTCTGAATCTTGGGTGAATTGGAGGGTCTAGGACTCGAGGAAAAATCCATAAAAATCACAAAACCAACCTAGACTCATAAGGGAACATCAGGATAGGTCACTTGCCTTTCAAAAATTCTTCTAAGGGATTTAAAGGCTTGGTGAAGACCTCCTTGGGCAGTCCCAAGAAGTTGCAGAACCTCCCTCTAGATCGCCTTCCTCCGGGCTCCTGGGTGATCTCCACGCCGAGGGGATGTCGGGGAAGCCTTCCTCGTTGGTCCAGCAACCTCCTTGCAGCAGGGGGACGCCGGATCCAGGTCCAAGGGGTCGGATTTGAGGGTTCTAAAATGGGTTTTTCTCACAGCTCACCTAGGGTTTTTCTCTCCTCTATTTCTCCTCTTGCAAGGTGAAGTGAGAAGTGGGAGAGGCCAAATTCGGGTTCAGACCTAATGAGAGCCCCTCACCCACTCACCATACCGATTTGACAGCCTTAGAGCCGTTGGGGGACATCCCCCCAATGGAGGCCATGCCTTGCTCCCGGATTTTCTGGCTCTGCAACGCATGCAGGTCAGAGAAGTTGGCGTCCATATCGCTGGACGCCGGAGTTAGTGTTGGCGTCCATGTCTGGACGCTGACACCAGATCAACGGCCTGGGCTTGACGCCAAGGTGGCCTTCGGCCAGAACCCTAATTATGCAGAAAACCATGCATACCAAGCTTATATACATGCAATATATACATTATTTACGTTTAATATAAACACATGTACACGTAATTATACTAATTAATACGTACGTAATTATGTACATACACACACAAGCACAATATACACACATAAATACAAATAATACGACGGAAAATTAGAGGGCCTTACACCCTCTCCCCCTTAAAGAAACTTCGTCCTCGAAGTTAGAACGATACTACTCAAAAAAAAGGGGATACTTCTTCTTCATCGCATCCTCAAGCTCCCACGTAGCCTCCTCACGTGAGAAGTTCCGCCATAGAACTTTCACCGACGCGATACTCTTGTTCTGGAGATGCTGAACCTTCCGGTCAAGAATGGCTACTGGTTGCTCGACATACGAAAGATCTAACTGGATCTCCATGGGCTCATGACTAATCACATGAGACGGATCTTGGACATACTTTCTGAGCATAGATACGTGGAATACCGGGTGAACGCTAGCTAAAGCTGGGGGTAATGCTAGCTCGTACGCCACGTTGCCCAAACGTCTGAGAACCTCATATGGGCCAATGAACCTAGGGCTTAGCTTGCTATGCCTGCCAAATCTGACAACACCTCGAGTAGGCGATATCTTCAAGAAGACATGATCGCCAACCTCGAACTCCAAATCCTTTCTCCTGTTGTCGGCATAACTCTTCTGCCTATCCTGTGTCGCAACAAGCCTTTTCCTGATAAGCTGAATCTTATCCGAAGTTTCCTGAACTAACTCCGGTCCGATCAACTGCCTATCACCAGTCTCCTCCCAACATAAAGGAGATCTGCAGGGCCTACCATACAACGCCTCGAATGGAGCCATACCAATACTAGCATGAAAGCTGTTGTTGTATGCGAACTCCACAAGAGGTAGATGACGCTCCCAATCATCCTTCCAATCCAGAACACACGCTCTCAACATATCCTCGAGCGTCTGGATAGTCCTCTCGGACTGTCCATCGGTCTGGGGATGAAACGCCGAACTGAGCTTAAGCTCCGAACCTAACGCATCCTGAAGACCCTTCCACAATCTCGAAGTAAATCTCGGATCTCGATCCGAAATGATCGACTTCGGCACACCATGCAACCTAATGATACCGCTAACATACAATCTAGCTAAACTCTCTACTGACTGCTTCTTCTTCATAGGCAAGAAATGAGCAGTCTTCGAGAACCTATCTACAACTACCCAAATCGAGTCATTGCCCCTTCTAGATCGAGGCAAACCCGATACGAAATCCATAGTGACAGCTTCCCACTTCCATACGGGGATATCCATCCTCTGCATAAGGCCGGATGGTCGCTGCCGCTCGGCTTTCACCTGCTGACATACTAGACATCTAGACACATAATCCGCAACATCCTTCTTCATGCCGGACCACCAAAATGATCTCTTCAGGTCTTGATACATCTTAGTGTTACCCGGATGAATAGAGAATCGCGATCTATGAGCCTCCGCTAACACATGCTCACGGACATCTACCACATCGGGGACACAAACACGGTGCTGAAATCTAATCACACCGTCCTCATCACGAGCAATGCCCGCCTTACCCACTAACTCTAACAATCTAGGATCGGCTTTCTGCTGCTCAATCACCTCATCCAAGACTGAGGATCTAAGGGATAGCTGAGCTACAAAAGCCTGACACAACGATGGCTCTAACTCGGTCATAGAGCACCTGCATCCTCCAACATCTTCCAATCCTGCTGGAGCGAAGACCTCTTTCTACTAAGAGCATCCGCTACGACGTTCGCCTTTCCAGGATGATACTGAAGGTCGAAGTCATAGTCCTTCAAGAACTCAATCCATCTCCTTTGCCTCAGGTTTAATTCCTTTTGGGAGAAAAGATACTTCAAGCTCTTGTGGTCGGTAAACACCTCAAATCTGACACCATAAAGATAGTGCCTCCAGATCTTTAGTGCATGAACCACAGCTGCGAGCTCCAAATCATGAGTTGGATAGTTCCTCTCATGCTCCTTCAACTGACGAGAAGCATAAGCTACTACCCTCTCTTGCTGCATGAGCACACAGCCTAAACCAATCTGAGATGCATCCGTATAAATGGCAAAGCCTTCTAGACCACTGGGCAATACCAATACCGGAGCAGAAGTAAGCTTAGCCTTCAATAGCTGAAAGCTACGCTCACATGCCTCAGACCATACGAACTTCTCACCTTTCCGGGTCAGCTTTGTCAAAGGGGCGGCGATGGATGAGAAACCCTCAATGAATCGCCGATAATAACCAGCTAACCCAATAAAACTACGAATCTCCGAAGGGGTCCTGGGAATCTCCCAATCCATAACTGCCTGGACTTTTGCTGGATCAACTGCTACACCAGCGCCGGAGATAACATGCCCGAGACAGTGAACCTCGCGCAACCAGAACTCGCACTTGCTGAACTTCGCATACAGCTTGTGCTCACGGAGAACCTCTAGGACTAACCTCAAATGCTGACGATGTGTGGCCCCATCCTAGGAATAGACCAACACGTCATCAATAAACACAAAAACAAAGCTATCTAGATACGGACTAAACACCCGGTTCATGAGATCCATGAATGTTGCAGGGGCGTTGGTCAATCTGAAAGGAAGAACCAAAAACTCATAATGTCCATAACGGGTTCTAAATGCCGTCTTGGACACATCCTCACTCCTAATCCTCAACTGATGATAACCAGATCGCAAGTCAATCTTGGAAAAGACTGATGCCTCTCGCAACTGGTCAAACAGATCATCAATCCGAGGTAAGGGATACATGTTCTTCACAGTCACCTGGTTTAGCTTCCTATAATCAATGCACAACTGAAGTGACCCGTCTTTCTTCTTGACGAATAATACAGGTGCGCCCCAAGGGGAACACTAGGGCGAATAAATCCCTTATCGAGCAATTCTTGCAATTGCTTCCTCAACTCGGCTAATTCTGCAGGGGCCATCCGATATGGGGCCTTCGAGATAGGAGAGGTGCCTGGAAGCAACTCTATAGTGAACTCTATCTCCCTATCCGGTGGCAATCCAGACAAGTCATCGGGAAAGACATCTGGAAAGTCCTGCACCACATCAATCTCTGCAAGAGTCAGTGACGAACCAGCATCGGGTACTAGCATAACGCTGGCAAGAAATGCGTCACAACCCTTGTTCACCATGCGCATCGCCTTCATGGCAGAGATAACTAACTTTCCCGCTAAGTTCTTTGGCAAGGGATGAGAGAACTCATCCTCACCAGGAATGCGGAAAACAATCTTCTTCCTACGACAATCCACTAACGCATAGTGCTCCTCTAGCCAATCCAGACCAAGGATACAATCATAATCCTTCATCTTTAGCAAGAAGAAACACCCATCTAGGAATCTATCCTCAATGCACACAGGTAACGACGGAATGCACTTCCTAGTCGATACCGTACCCGCAGGGGTGTGCACAGACAAAGGGACCTCTAACTCCTCAGACTCTATGCCTGACTCTAGGGCTAACTGCCTAGCGAACCGCTCGGAAATGAACGAGTGAGTAGCACCCGTATCAAACAAAACCCGAGCGTGCACACCGAAAAGTAAAACTGTACCTTCGGTGACATGCTCCGCCTGCTCGGCGTCCTCACGAGCTAACGCAAACACTCGAGCTGGGGCTCGAGGCCTTCCTGGTCGTCCTGTAGCTGGCGCGGCTGCCGCTACTGCTGGTACTGGCGCTCCACGCTGAGCTTCCTGCTGAAGTCTTGGGCAATCCTTGATCTTGTGGTCGCTGCTCCCACACTTTAAGCATCTACCCGCTACTAACCAGCACTCGGAACCTCCATGGGTCTTCCCACAATGGGGACACTCTCTCTTCGCACCGGGGGAACGTACAGAAGGTACCTGAGAGTTGCTGACTGCCATTTGTTTCTGCGGTGTCTGGTACACCGTTTTCCTCTTATCCTGCCGCTGGAAAGTCGCTGCCGGCCTCTTCTGCGAAGCCTTCTTCTCCTCCAGATACTGCTCCATTTCTCCCTCCTGTCTGCAGGCTGCGCTGAGGGCCTCGTCTAGCGTGCGGTGGTCGAACGCCACGAGCCTCGTCCTCAGTGATGGTTTGAGACCCATCACGAACTTCTTGGTCTTCCTGCGCTCATCCTCTACTATATGCGGTGCATATTTAGAAAGTTCAGAAAACCTTGCCTCGTATTCCAGGACGGTCATTGATCCTTGCGTCAGGGAAAGGAATTCTTGCTCCATCTTGTCCTGGATGTGCTCGGGGACGAACTTGGCTCGGAAGAGCCTCACGAACGCGTCCCATGCCACATCAACTGCTCCGTCCTCGAAACACGTACGCAGTAGGGAGGACCACCATACATCAGCTCTCTCCTGCAATACACCTTCATAAGCACCAACTAACAAATTCTAACTTGACAAACAACACACAAGCATAAACCAAAACATACCTGTAGCATGTAGGTGGCTAAGGTCACCTTGTCCTCATCAGGACACCTGATAGCTCGGAAGATTTTCTCCGTCTCCCTCATCCAGCTTTCTGCCATTAGCGGATCACTCTCCCCCTTAAAAGAGGGTGGGGCCATCCTCTTGAATCGCTCCATGATGGAAGGTCCACCATGGTCCTGAGCTGGGGCCTGAGCCTGCTACATTAAACAATAACAATATAAAATAAACACAATATCATGCAATTTAAATAGCAAACTACTAGGTTGTTTTATTATTCTACCTGGGCCTCCAACTGGGCCTGGAGTGCTGCCTGGGTGTGGGCCTGCGTCTGCATGGCTTGCACCAGACCTTGCATGAATACTCCATAGTCCACTGGCGGTGGTGGGGGAAGCACAGGACCCTGTGGGGCCGGGGCCTGCTGCTCCGCCCGCTCCTCACGCCTCTGCTCGTCGTCGCGAGCTGGCACACCTCCACGTCGTCCACGGGAAGCCATGGCTGTAATAAAATTTCAGCCACTAATTAGAGCTAGGTTACTAAGTTCTCTAACCATTTTCTTATCTATCTTTCATTTCCTATTAGTGTTTTCTACACATGTGGACATACTTAGCATGCAATGGGGATGATGACTTAGGTATATTCATGTGCAATCTCAACCGGTCGCTCTGATACCAATCTCTGTGACGGCCCTCATTATACCGGTACGGTTATACCAACCCACGTCGGTATAACAAGTGCTGCCACAGTGGGACATTTACCCAAACGATACATACAGCTGAGATACACGCGAATATACAACAGAGTAGCGGAAGTAAAAGAGAACTATCTCCATTCATTCATCATCCACATTAACCATACATGAATTTTCACAATTAACAATGAGGAACTAAGAGCTCACATAATTTAAATTGCTGAAATAGGATTACAAAATGTCCACATAATACATTCCTTTCATGATAATTCTAATACAATGTTCCAAATACATACTATGAAGTACACAAATCACAAAGAAGCTCCAACAACTAGCTAGTCTCCGCGCTCGGAGTCCGTCTCCACCGTCTCCTCAAGCGGTGTCGTGTCACCAACTATACCTGTACGCCGAAGCAAGGAGTGAGTCCAAGGACTCAGCAAGCAACACTACTCATGATGTACACTTAGAAGTCCTAGTGGTTTCTACATGCACATTACAATTAGCAACACATAGCATGCTAGTCATTTCAAGTTTTCAACCTATCATGAACATTCTACAATTTTATACATAACTCATGCTTTCAGATTTCTAAAATAAACTTCACCTATCACATGGTCTCTATTCAATTTACTCATGAAACTTTAATCTTTAAAGAATCAAATATGAGAGCTATCAACATGAACAATTTACATGCATGAAAGGTAACGCAACTAGCATGGGTTTTACACATTTTTAAACACATACATGAACCTTTTACATGCTTTAGGTTGCTGATTTCACATGATTCAATGGCTATAATCTACACATGAGAGCTACAACGTTGCTTAAAACATATCATATGAACAATCTATCATGCTATTTGCACACATATTCATTAGTTGTCCCTAACATGGACTCTAAACATTTTTGCACACAAAACAAGAATAATACATGCATGAATTCACATGGTTTCAGATTTAGTCTCACATGGGTTTCAATAACACATTTACACATCTAGAATTTCACATTTTTCTTTACACTAGTTTCCTCTTTCACATGGTTACACTTTACACATACACATTCACATTGTCACTTACACATTTACACATGGTCACATACACATTTCACATTACACTTTACACATTTTTAGGTGCCGTGACACATAGTCCAAACCACCAAAGAAGGACATATACACATCACATTACACATAGACGCCATCTAGGCATTCCAATGGCGACTCTTGGACTGCGCAGACCGGGAGAACAAGTCTCCACCCTAACCAGTGGTACTTGTCCACCTCCAGGATTTCCCCCTAATGCCCTTAGGGTCACTTAACACATTAAACTTTCTCAGGGGGACTTTTCCCTGATACAGCTCCACTGCCCTCTACGGAAGCAGTGTCACATTGGCACAGTTACACATTTAATTTACCGTTTTACACTTGGTTTTACATATAACACTTCATCTCACTCACTTTCTTACTCACATGAACACCTCTGTTTTTCCTAACATGGTACTACAGAACTTCAAGGTTTAACATATAGTAAACACACTAATCATGCTGGGTTTAAACAAAATCTAATCACATTATGATCATATGCACGAATTATCACATTTCACATGAAAAACACATAACTTTTTATTTACTGATCCAAAAGGCCTGAAATTTTAACCACATGTTGTTTTCGGGTTCAAGGTCATACCCTCAATTATTAAGATTTTTCTGAGCTAAATAGGATTTACAGAAAATAAAACGCCTAATTAGCATGCTATGAACAACTTAAACTAGCATGGGTCTAACACATTTTGCAAATTGACCACTTGCTGTTTATACATAAGCTAAGCACATATGCATGAACTGAGAATATAAAATTTCCCTAATTCATACATCTATAGATTGAATACTACAAATCATTCTTGCATGCTTTCATTTTATTCTACCGAACTTATTAGCAATTTCGCAAGCATGCATGAATTACCAAAATTTCAAAACATACATACATGCCCCACAATTCTTCATGAATAGACTGCAACCAAGACATTCCACTAATCCAAATCATGGAACATGGATTTGCAAAATTATCTACAAGTCATGCTCACAATTTAAAAGATACTAATAACCCACATTCACCATCACACCACAATGCACAATATACATAGGGTATAAGATTTACCATATATCCTCATCACGTAAAACATACCGAAATTAATGTATAAGAGGGACAGAACAGCTCACTGTTCTGTTCAGAAGAACTTGGCGGCGGTCTCTGGCCACTGACTCATAGTCAGCGGCATGGTCGATGGACGTCAAGGATGATCTGGACGTCCAGGGACCTTGCCGTCTAACCAGGTCTGTGCAGAAACACAGACCCGAGCTCTGAATCTTGGGTGAATTGGAGGGTCTAGGACTCGAGGAAAAATCCATAAAAATCACAAGACCAACCTAGACTCATAAGGGAACATCAGGGATAGGTCACTTGCCTTTCAAAAATTCTTCTAAGGGATTTAAAGGCTTGGTGAAGACCTCCTTGGGCAGTTCCAAGAAGTTGCAGAACCTCCCTCTAGATTGCCTTCCTCCGGGCTCCTGGGTGATCTCCACGCCGAGGGGATGTCGGGGAAGACTTCCTCGTTGGTCCAGCAACCTCCTTGCAGCAGGGGGACGCCGGATCCAGGTCCAAGGGGTCAGATTTGAGGGTTCTAAAATGGGTTTTTCTCACAGCTCACCTAGGGTTTTTCTCTCCTCTATTTCTCCTCTTGCAAGGTGAAGTGAGAAGTGGGAGAGGCCAAACTCAGGTTCAGACCTAATGAGAGCCCCTTACCCTACTCACCATACCGATTTGACAGCCTTAGAGCCGTTGGGGGACATCCCCCCAATGGAGGCCATGCCTTGCTCCCGGATTTTCTGGCTCTGCAACGCATGCAGGTCAGAGAAGTTGGCGTCCATATCGCTGGACGCCGGAGTTAGTGTTGGCGTCCATGTCTGGACGCTGACACCAGATCAACGGCCTGGGCTTGACGCCAAGGTGGCCTTCGGCTAGAACCCTAATTATGCAGAAAACCATGCATACCAAGCTTATATACATGGAATATATACATTATTTACGTTTAATATAAACACATGTACACGTAATTATACTAATTAATACGTACGTAATTATGTACATACACACACAAGCACAATATACACACATAAATACAAATAATACGACGAAAAATTAGAGGGCCTTACAATCTCATCCATAAGTGATAATGGCCTATGAAAATGGTAAAAATCCAAGTAAATCACCATGGGAAGAGTCTCAGGTGGGTTCTAAGATAGAATGGAACCTCAAATCATGACTAGGGGTGTTGGGGAATTGTTAGAGATGAAGATGGACTTAGTGAGGATAGAAAGGAGGTGGTTGCCGAGACAACCTATGCAGAACCATGTAGCAATGAATCGTGGGGGCGCGACAACGCTTGTCACGACGGCCAAGGTGGTCGCGATACTAAAGGCACATGAACGAATATGCATGGATTGTCGCGACGGCTTAATCGGTCGCGACAAGGATACTAACGCAATGCCATGACCTATCGCGTTAAGGATAATCGATCATTTAAGGATTATAACTGATCATTTGATACTAACACGTCACCCATGGCCGTCGCGTTAAGGACTGATGGCTGAAACCCTAGAAAATTGACAGAATGAGGACTATCAAGCGATATTTGGATGAGGTAAGCTAGGAATTAGGTTTAAATGGGCTCAAGAAAAGGTTGACAGATGAGCTCAAGATGAGTGACCAACTTGGGGCACTCTAAGAGAACATGAAATATGGTTCGATTCATAGGTCAGAATTGGGTGTCTACAGAGGTTGACCTTCTTTGTAATTTCAATTATTTATGTATCTTATGGTAGACGAGGATATTAGTTAAAATATAAGATCAAATTTGTTAAAGTAGAAGAAGAAACAAGTTAAAATAGAAGAAGAAACATGTTAAAGAAAAAGAGAAAATCAATTTAAAAAGATGTGAAAATTAGTTAAATTCATGTATGATCTGTTAAAATAGTAATTGTAGTGTGTTAAAGTTAGTAGTTATAATCTGTTAAAGCAAAAGTTCAATGTCGTTAAAATATATGTGATAGTGAGTTAAAGTGTGTGTGATTTAAAGTCATTGTTGACATGACTTAAATTTAAGTTTAAATGTGTTAAAATAAGAATTTAAATTTGTTAAAATATATGTGACAATGAAGTAAAGTATATAAGCGTTAGCAAAAAATTAACAACGCACATTCCAACAAATTAAAAATTAAAATTAACATCATTAAAAATATTTAAATTCTTTGTACAAATATTTAAGACAAAGACATATAATTAAGATCTTTCACTGATAAAGACTTATAATTAATTTACCCTATATATATATATATATATATATATATATATATATATTAGAAGATGTCCCACACAGACACAGCGGTCGTCCCTATATCGTAAACGTCTCCGATGCTGGAGGAGGAATATTAATAGTATTAATAGACAATCGTGGCGATATTTTGTGTCTTAAATAGACCCAGTCCATGCCATCCTATATGGAAAAGGATTTGCACTCAAGTCTCATGGCAGAAATGAACGCAACCATGCATGTCGGACCACCACGTGCCTTCCGATGCGGACGACCTTCTGTATCCTGTCTGGATCTCAAACTTTGTCGGCAACCCAATGCAGACGGAAGCTGATCTCTTCTATTATTTTTTTTTTCCTTTATCAACCTTGTTTGATCAGTTTTGATGGATAGCTCTCTCTCTCTCTCTCTCTCTCTCTCTCTCTCTCTCTCTCTCTCTCTCTCTCTCTCTCTCTCTCTCTCTCTCTCTCTCTCTCTCTCTCTCTCTCTCTCTCTCTCTCTCTCTCTCTCTCATCTCTTCACTTTCTTGCGAACAAATAGGCCCACTTAATCATGAAAATTTTAACTCACGAAAAATACAATTTCATTTTAGTTGTTCCCCTTGAGTAGAGATGGGTTAATTTTTTTTCAACTCTCTTCTTTGATTCTATTTATTTTATTAAAAAAATAAAAAATTTTATGAGATATATAATAAAATAATATTTAAAAAGTAATGATATTTAAAAAAAAATCTTTAAAAAAAGAATAACCATCTCTACCTAGAATTACCCCCTAATTAAAGGGACTAATCAGGAATATCCCTTGTTAGTGGGGTTTTTCTTATCAAAATAATAAAAAAGGACTAATCAGAGGTACCCAGGGTCCTAACCCCCAATCAAAGTGGTGATCTATTTGCCTTCATCTTGAGAAGTATCACCGAGCATATCTGTACCTCTAATTCTTATGAGAAGTTTGACTTTTAATTGGAAAGGAAAAGTTCAAATCAGATTACTTTCATATTACAGAAAAGAAATGATTGTATGAGAAAAGAATTGGGTAACATCAGGTGATCGGGAATTGGCTTATGTCTGTCCAATCTATGTATGATAGAACGTGAGATTTTTTTGTCATATCCTTTTTCTACTTGTGGAAGGTAATTAGTCTATATCACCTCTTCTAGGGCTGTCTTCAAATAAAAATATATATAAGTCTGCACACCGCACTTAATTGCCTTTTAAAATGTAATACACTCTATTGTCTCTCTTTTTTTTTGGGGGGGGGGGGGGGGGGGGGGGGGAATTAGAAATACAAGATAACGTTTCAAGTGAAACCTCCGCAAGACACGCACGCTTCTACCCAATACCAATTGGGACCCATCAGTTTATTGTTTGCATATTTATCATATTTCAATCATCTTTATATAGAGATATTTACTGCAAGACAAATCATACAATAAAGTTGATGTCGATTGTTTGACAATCAATTATATTAATTGAGAGTTTGACAACATATTTCTTTCTCCCTCAATCTCAACCAATAGAATTATTTGCCAGATATTCTACATCAACACTAAACATTTCTCACATTTCTGATGAAGACAATCTAGTCCTAATATTGTGAACCAGCCGACTTTAGATGTCCTGAGTTTGGACATCCAGAATTGCATTGTTTGGTACATGAGAGGAACAAACACTTGTGGCCTCGTCCTAAAAAGACAGTTAATAAGAGAAGGAATTCCCAAGACAAACTATCTGATGGCCAAGTCGGTTCAACTTGGCCTGAGTTGTAGCAACCCAAATTTATTTTACATATTTCATACTTCTACAGAATAAAAACTCAGAGTTTTATTGCTGTAAAATTTCCCAGGAAAGCCAACAGAGAAAATGAGAATAAACTAGGAATTGAACTCAAGACTCTTAGAATCGAGTCTCAGATTTGGAGAACACAAGTCTCAGGCTCAACATGAACAAGTCTTGAGAAAACAATGCTGAAGAACAAACCTCAAAGCAAGTGTTATGATTACTCAAAAATCGAGTATAAGGAAAGAACATACAGGTCTCACAAAACCATTCTTGTGAGACAAACCAAAAGGAGTCTTATGAATAAGACTTTTATCGGGTATTCCCAAACGAGTCTTATGAATAAGACTTTATAGGATATTTCTTATTGAGTCTTACAAATAAGACTCTACCGGGTATATATTTCCAAACGAGTCTTAGAAACATGCTCATAATAAGCCTTTTGAATTGAGTCTTATGAGATAGACTTAAATCGAGCGTTTTAAATCGAGTCTTACATGACAGACTCAAAACGAGCCTTTTGAATCAAGTCTTATGAAATAGACTTAAATCGAGCCTTTTCAATCAAGTCTTTCAAATCGACTCTTTTAAATCGAGTCCTATGCGACAGACTCAAATGGAGCCTTTCAAATTGAGTCTTATGGAATAGACTCAAAACAAGTCTTTTGAATTGAATCTTATGAAATAGACTCAAATCGAGCCTTTTAAATATATTCTTTTGAGACAGACTTAAAACAAGTCTTCGAAAATAGACTTACATCGAGCCCTTTCAAAATAAGTATAAAAGAGACTTTATCGAGTCTCTAGAAGTAAGGTTTTGAATAGACTACCTTACGTCCCACAAAACTGTTGTCCCTCGGATGACATGGCAGCAAGCTCAAGCTATCTAGAGGGGGGGTGAATAGAATAGCTATAGAAATTCTGAAACTAAAACACAGAAATCACAACTTAAAAACTTTGGTTAGTGAATGTGATAGTGTGTGACAGAGAGTAGCAGTGCAGAAGCAAATTTAAACAATCACACAAGAATACAGAGATTTTATCTTGGTTCAGTACTTCAGAGAAGGAAGACCTATGTCCAGCCCCAAGTAAAATCTTGGGATTTCACTAGCCTTGCTTCATCCTTTTATAGAGCAGCTTGAACAGATCCATTGGAACTCTTCTAGTCGTTGCTCATCTCTTTCTTTATCTACTCTTCTTCTTCTTCTGTCTAACAGACACTTGGTGTAGAGGGAAGTCTAGATATCTGTAGGCACAGAAGATAGAGTCAGATCGAAAAGGTCTTCTAACAACCCATACCATGCTTTACTTCCATGTTTTCTACTGACAACATCTCACCTACCTTGAAGGATAGACAACAAAAAGATCTTCAGTCAGACAGAGAAATAATAATATAACATGTGAAGTACATATGAATTTTCAGTTGCCGCCACAAATATTTTGAAACATTTGAAATGTAGAGGCAATCGATGTTTTAGATGCAATCAATGTTTCATATAGGTAATCGATGTTTGAACATAATCGATGTGAAACGTAATTGATGTTTAAGTGAAATCGATGTTGTAACTGAAAACGTTGTTGAACTGAAATCGATGTTTGAATGAAGTCGATGTTTAAGTGATATCGATGTTTTAAATGAAATCGATGTTGAACCAAAATCGATGTTTGAATGAAGTTGATGTTTGAGTGAAATCGATGTTCGAATGAAATTGATGTTCTAAATAAAATCGATGTTTAAGTGAAATCGATGTTTGAATAAAATCGATGTTCAACTGAAGTCGATGTTTGAATGGAGTCGAAGTTAGTATGATATACACTGTACGCTGTGGACTTAGAGAAATTTTGTTGTGTTGATAATGCAAGAATATATTGTATTCATGGAAGTAACATGATATGAAATATATTGATGATATTATAAAGTTAAACATGGGTTTTGTTATTACCAAAATAAAGGATAAAATATAGGAGTGGTTCAACAAAAAATAGTATTTCAAAATGAGCATTTTGAACAGGCTTTATGAGTCTTTCAGAATAAGCATTTCTAGACGATCATTTTAAATAGACTTGCTAAGTTGTTCAAAACAATCATTTCAAAATGAATCTATTGAACATTCTCTTTTAATATATTCAAATGAGTCTTCTGAATAAACCTATCGAGGCTTCGAAAACATTCTTTTGAATGCTTTATTAAGTCATTTAATATGAGACTTAGAAATAGATCTTATCAAGTTTTTTAAAAATGAGTTTTTGAGATATCAATGGTTCATTTCGGTGGGAGTTTCACTCATGGGCTTAACCCATCCTTTTAAAGAGATTAAGGATTTGATTTGGAGCCTTAAAACAACTAGGTTTACTACAAAAAAAAAGACCTAAAGGACTTCCAACCAATGGCAGTCTTCTTCCTCACATCATGCATGAAAGAAACAAGCATTAAAGATTGGTCCAACCAATGAGAGGGTATTAAATTCTCCATCTAGACACCTATATCCAATCCTTGCTAAAGTAAACCAGAGC
This sequence comes from Colocasia esculenta, assembly GCA_014218235.1. Taxonomy (NCBI): domain Eukaryota; kingdom Viridiplantae; phylum Streptophyta; class Magnoliopsida; order Alismatales; family Araceae; genus Colocasia; species Colocasia esculenta. The sequence continues at coordinate 124,919,617 of CM024753.1, read as the reverse complement.
CATTGGGAAACGTCCTACCTTAAAAATTACCAGCTCCTGTACTTACAACCAAAAGTGGTAGGCCAATGAGAACAACTTCAAGTGGATCATTCTAAAGTCGTGCTCACCTACCACTAAGTCATGAGTCAATGTAAGCAGATTGGACTGGATTGTAAGGCCCTAGAATTTCACTCTCTTATATAGGTGTATGATTTTGTGAAGAAATTTTGCTTGTGTGTGTGTGAATACAAATATACATATATACTATTTGATGTATTGTTGTAAATATGTGTATATATATTTTATTGTACATGTTATTTATTTACATTACATAAATAGAATTATTTAATGTATACATTGTATATTCCATGTGCATGCAATGCATAAATATGATTTTCTGCTATTTTTTATGTTCTGGCAAAGCGACCAGTAGGCGTCCACATGAATGGACGTTATCCCCAAGTTAGCTGCCACATCGATGGACGCCAACCCTAGTTTGGCGGCCAGTGATGTTGACGTTAGTCTCCCAGATCTGTTGCATTTTCAGATCCAGAAACGCCTCTGATATTGTCGCCCTTGGTTTAGGAAACTGTTCCCCAACTGTAACCTAGCCTACCCTAAATGCGTCTTCGACCCTAACTCTTTGAAAGACCCAGTTTGGGGCGTTGTTGGGTCCTTTTGACTCTTTTGTCAAAAACCCTAACTTTCATGTGCGAAACCTGATCATTGGGACCGTGGATCCGGCGATTGGAAGCTTCTTCTGGCGTTCTTCTTCGACTGGGAGGAAGGCTGAACATTGAGGATCGTCTTCCCAACCCTGGTGGACCTTAAAGACCATCTAAAAACCCAGATTTGAAGGATTTCGAGGACTCTTTGGCTCAGGCCGAGGAGGACTTCTCCGACTTGATTCGCTGTTTGTAGATTTGTTTGAAGTCAAGTAAATCCCCTACATTGACCATACGTATGTCTAGTAGGTCCTAGGAAATTTTACGGATTTTATTCGTGTCGTGGAACCCCCTTTCTCTTCGATTTTTGTGAGTTCTGTCTGTTTTTCTGCAGACAGGAACTTAACGATAGGCTTTGATGCCGTTAAGATCCGAAGTTGGCGGCGGCCTTTGTTGTCGTTAACTGGTAGGCGGCCACCTATGTGCCGTTGAGTTCTTCAGGCAGGGACATTATGTATGTCTGCCCTTCATAAATTATTTTTCCGGACTTCTGCACATGAGGATATACTATAAATTTTATATGTTACATAATACATCTAGAGAATCATGTTGTAAAATTTCTGTGAAATTTCGTTGAATGTTTTATTTATTAAAATTCTCTGAGTTAACTATCAGACAAGCTTTAATAATTGTAAATTTTGTTTATGTGATTCATGTGGAAATTGAGTGTCATAGAATTTCTATATGATGTGTATAGATGTCAGTTTATACCACGAGATTTAGGAAATTTTCTGATGTTCATGTAAATAATTAAAATTTCTGAACTGTAAAATACTAAGTATGCATGATTAGTTTTAAATCTTCAATAAATTATATGATGCCAAATTAATTCACATGAATTGTATGTAGTATCATGACTATTGTATACAAGTTTAGAATAGAGGAATATGTACTTGGCACTGTGTACCATGCTTAATTGATGACTTCATAATTAGGCAGAATACATGTTTATTTATCATAAATTGTGTATGATTCCAAAAAATATGAAAAATTTTATGCATGATGCTTTATCTATAAATGGTCTGCAGTTAAAATTTCATGTAAATTGGACAATAGTAGGTACTAGATTCATTATTTCATCATGAAAAGATTAATTAGAGCATGTTTAGAGTAATTAATGATAATCTAGTTAATTGCAGCACGATTTGAATCAAATTATGATTCTTTAACTCTGTAAACAGTAGTACCTTGCTAGGTAAACTTGAAATATGTGATTTTGTGTGAGCATGGAACATGTGTTTAAACAAGATATTAAGTGTGTGTTTTAAAATGAGAAAAACGTGTAAATGTGCCATGGGTGACACTGCTACCTTAGAGGGCTGAGGAGCTGTACTGTAGTAAAGTCCCTACATGAATGTTCATATGAGTAAGTGAAATCCCATGGGCATTGGAAAAAAATCTTGGAGGTGGACAAGTACCGCTGGTTAGGGTGGAGAGTGCTTCTCCCGGTTCTGCACAGTAACAAAGATTTATCACTGAAATGCCTAGGTGATAGATATGTGTGTGATGTGATAAGTGTGTGTCCTTCTAGAGGTGGTTTGGACTATGTGTCACGGCATATAATGAGAATAATGTGATTTTGTATATATGTGAAATTGTGCCTGTGTAAATGATCATGTGTAAATGTGAACTAATGTGATAATATATGAAATGGTGAACCAAATTGTAAATGTGTTTTATTTATGTCAAAACAGCAAGCTTATTGTGTTTATAAAAGTGATATGCATGTGGAAAAGTACATAGAAACCATGTTAGGAACATTCTTCCTTTATGTGTAAAACTCCATGTTTAATTGCCATTATGATACAACATGAATGTGAATTTAAATATTATGTTAAAAATTGTGTAGAAAGCATGTGGTAGGCTTACCATTGTGACATAAACATAAACCATGTGCTATGTGTCATGAAATTGATAGAAGTATCATGTTAGGTTTTTCTTAAAGATTGTTTAAATCCACATTCATGTACCTATGAAATTGTTAAAGAGTAAAATGCCATGTGATGTATGTATGCTTAATGTATGGGAAATTACTTGCTGAGTCTTTGGACTCATTCTTGCTTCGGCATACAGGTGCAGGTGTCTGTACTTCTTCCGAAGAGTTGGTTCGGAGTGACTCGGTGCGAGACTAGGAGACTGCTTGTGGAGATAGCGATATTGTAGTTTTCATTTCATAGTATGTAATAAAGGAGGACTTGTACTACATTGAATTCATGTAATTTATTTAGCTGCGAGTTGTGGACAATGTACTTCTTTTAAATTTCTCAATCATTAAATAGTTAGTTTCTTTTTGTACTATATAGACTGTGGATAAATGTGGATGATGGAATAAGATATTTATTTCTAGTTCTTTTATTCCGTTGTTATGTGTTCATACTTATGTACATCTCGACCTAATAAATGTGATGGGTAAATGTCCCACTGTGGCAATGCTCTCTATATCGAAGTGGGTTGGTATAACCGTACCAGTATAAGGAGGGTCGTCACAGGATGCATCATGATTCCCACACTTGCCAAAGGCTTTCCAATGCCCAATAAGAGGTGTGTCTAGTCTGCGCGACCAACCCTAGTACCCACTACCCAGAGTGCAGATCAATGGGAATGTCTCAAAGAGGGACACCCAGAAACAAACCATTGTAGAAAGTGATGTGATTAGTGTGCAATGACAACTAAGAAAGGATGGGTGAATTGGTTGATGCCAAATTAAAACTTATTCACCTTCTACAATTTCAGATTGATCAAACGAATTACTAGGCACAACAAAAAATAGTAAAAACTTAGGCAAAACCTGTAATACCTAGTACCCTAGCGTGTGCGTAGAATGGACATAGAGAAGATGTAGATCAAACCACACAGAAACAAAGATTTTTAAGTGGTTCTGACACACACCATGTGTGCGTACATTTATCACTCCCTGGCATGGAATATCAGAATGAGCAGCTGTTAGCGGTACGAGCATGCATATCAAACAAGACATTTAAACATAATCACCATCATTGCACATACGAAAGTAAGGCAAATAACAATCTCTTTCCATTATTTCATTATTTGGAAATCTCTTTTAAAGTTATTCCCACTGTACAGCAAGAATAAATCATCAATGGTATGGGTTTTACACCCAACATGCGCCATGCTATTGTTAAGCTTATTCACTGGATCCCACCTTTACATGGACTATGTCTCAATGTTGACGGTGCTTGCAAAGAAAACCCGGGCATCTATGGCGGGGGTGGTTGTGTTAGGGATTCCACGGGGGATATTATCATGGCCTTTGCTTTTTCCTATGGTATTGGCACTAGCCTACAAGCTGAAGTCAAAGCTCTTTGTGACAGTTTAAGACTTACTGAGGAGCACAATCTGAAGATCTTTAGCATTTATTCTGACTTCACTATGCATGTTGATTCTATTAAATCATCTACTCCTTTAGCTTGATATTGTCTTTAGGGGTGGCGACCTACTATCTCTTTAATTCCGAAGACTAGCTCATATATCTCCCATGTGTATAGAGAAGCTAATCAACTGGCTGATTCCCTTGCTTCCTATACCTGCCAACGCTTGGAGAATGAGGTTTTTACAAATTTCAGGTCGTTACCTATGAGCTGTAGGGGACCTACAACTTTAGATAAAACTGATCTTCCTTTGTTTAGGCCCTCTTGATTACTATCTTTCTCTGTACTACAAGGGTATGCTCCGGAGATTTTGTCTTACCATCTTCTTATTATGAATGAAATTTTTAGGTTTTGTTTGATTGCAATGGTGAAGTGGGTACATTCACCCCTTTTGGGGGCGGGTGCACTCTCCTAGCTACTGAGCGAGTAACCTTTTTAAAAATAAAATTACATTCACCAATCAGGCCAATACATAGGGCTCATTAAGACTAATACATTGCTAAAGGGAAGATAATCAACTCTAACTTAGAACTACATATCTTGACTCCAACTAGACGATCTCTTGCACATAGATAGTTGGGACGCTCGTTCACTCTTGCCTGCCCCTATGCATCTCATCATATTACTAATCAGCTGAAATAGATGTAGCAATTATGTAAGTGAACGCTTAGTTGGTCATAAATCTCTTGAATCGAGCAAGCTTTACATGAATTAATAGTTTAAGGCAAGTAGGATATCTAAAAGTACAATTACAATAACAAGAGTTCAGGTAGTAGTAACAAGTAGAGAGTGAGAGCACTTAACAAGTAACAAAACAGGACAGTCACGAATCTAGCACGAACAAGCAAGTAAGAGCATGTCACGAATAAGGAGTACACGATTTGTCCATATCACGATCACGATGTCATAAGCACATTACATGAGTACATGATTTGATTATCATAGACCAATTTATCACAATTAACATGATTTTTGGTGCAATGTCATCACTATGGTCAAACAACCCCTGTAGGTACATGATGTTCAGGTGCTCCTCCCATGACCTGACCAGGCAAACACCTAGCATTATTAGTGCAACAGATCTGAAGATCCATACGATTTTTTGTCTACACAACCACTTAGTGTCCATGAGAATGTTATGGAGTAAGATGAGATTTCAATAAGCGAACGAGATGAGAACTTGTAATCCAACAACCAAACTGGGTTCTGGTTTACCAAACTATGAGAAACAATAGGGTCAAGGCAAGATGTGAGTAACAAGAACAATTGGCGCACAACTAGTTGATACATGTCGTACAGTTCTCCAACACAATCAAAAAGGTTTCATAGGTTTCCATGGTACAATTGGCTCGGAGAGGCTTATGGAGGTCTCACATGAAGACATTGTAGTTCTAAGGGAGGAATACTCGACGGAGAGTATGTTAGTCATGGATGAGTGTTCCTATCTACAACATAGTGAGTGCATGCCACACAAGGTGATGGTCTTAAAAAACGACAATATAAAACAACAGGCTAGGTATCATATAAGAGCATCAAGTTTACATTAAGAGATGATTAACATGTTTTAAACAACTTAGTTACTAGATTAAAGTACATGAAAAGATGTCATTAGGGTACATTCAAGATTAGCCGACAATTCATGACACAATTTTCAAGAAATAGAGATCATCAACTCACATATTGAGAACGTGACAGTGTGTGTTGTTGCCTCAAGAACGCGATAATTCTGGGTGATGCAACCTGAACTAGATTCCAACTTTTTGGTTTAGTATAGAGAGCATGACATAAATGTGATAGAACATTGACAAGGAACGTGACAGGGGTCAGCTAGAACATGTTAAGCCTTTATGGATGACGTGAAAGGTTGCATCGGATCACCGCATCGTGTTAAGAACACGACAGAATGGTGCATCGGGACAAGACTCAGATTGCGACGTATCAAGGAGTTGAAATCATGCAGTCCATGTTTAATGCTAAAATAAAAACTAACCCTCCTTGGATTACGAGTTGCCTTCCAAGGAGGCATGACATAATGCACTTAAACAGAAAAATTCACGCCATATACTTAATGAAATATTGTAAAACTTGGAAGGAAAGAAACTAGACTTGTAGGAGAATAATTTGTAATATGGAATTAGGGTTTCAACAATCTTTCAATGGGAGACAAGGGAAGTCTTTAACAAAGAACAGGATACATGACACAGTTAACATGGATCAAGGAATTCGCACGAGATACACAATAGAAATTGAGGAAAATAGTACCACTACGCACAAGGCAACAAGAAATATCTACAGTAGTGATTTTACATCAAAAAATAAAGTGAGTTCAAAGATGTAGGTGAAACATGAAGGGTCAGGTTGGACATGACTAGGGAACTTGCAACTCGAAACACACTTAAACGACAAGATAAAAATTGGGGGAAACCAGTTCATGAGATTCCCAGCATCAAGAAATACCTACAGGTTCATTTAATTAGATTAAGCTCGAAAGAATGCCTACCTTTGGTCGTGTTTGTCTTCTAGGGCTTTTTGCTCGAGTTTTTGGGGATGAACAAAGAAGAACTCTGAATCTTCATGTTCTCCTCCTTCCTTCAACCTTCTCCCACGTCTAAAGCCTCCCCAACAACCATTTAGGTCAGCTATGGAATGGTCTTGGGTTGTATTTAAGAGAATAGGTCATTAGGAGTCCAAATGAAACTCTAACTTTTAAGTTACACATTTCCCTTTAATTCTTACCTTTGTTTGAGCCTCCAGTCACAAATTCTACTAGGAGTTGGTCAAGAATTCGTCCTCTCATGATGGGCTACGGTTTCCTTTGGTTTTAGTCCAAGATCATGACCCAATTGGGCTTAATAGTCTCTTAATTAACTCATAAGTGGGTATCTTGAATTCCATACTATTTAGGCTCATTTAGGCCTCACATAAGGTGCAATAAACTCCTATGGGTCCAGTTATCGTATTTGATCTGATGGTCTTTGGGATTATGTACATAGGATAATGAATTTCTAATTTCAACAGATTTTTTGGCTCTTATAGTTTCGCTAGGCCAAACATGTACAATTCGTCACGATTTCATTATCCATCATTGTCATATATTTTTGGTTCATACATATAAATTTTGTTTAATTCTTTTAAAATTTTCCACTTGTGATAATAGGTTTTCCATTTATGGGGATTTAAAAATCCGGGTTGCTACACCCTCCTCCACTTAAAAGAATTTGGTCTCCAAATTCATGTATGATTGATAAGAGACTTATGGTACCTGAGAATAGTTTTGGGTGATTCTTCTTCATTGTTTCTTCTGATTCCTAGGTAGCTTCCTCCACTCCATGCAAGCTCCATTAGATTTTAACCGTAGATATCACTCTTTTCTTGAGTTGTTGCAGCTTTCGATCCAAGATCTTGATTAGTTTCTCAACATAGGTTGTCTTTTTGTAGGTGTAGGTCCTCATGCCAGATCCATGTTCAGCATCATATGTTGGCCCACTTAGTTGGTAGCAAGGCACCTAGAGAGGGGGTGAATAGGATAAAGATAAATATGAAGGCAAAAATACCACTTTAAACTATGGTTAGTGAATGTAAATTATGTGCGATAAAGAGTAGCAGTGTGGAAGTAATTAAAAAAAAACACACACATGAAGATAGAGATTTATCTTTCTTTGGCCCTTCGAAAAAGAAGTCCTACATTTAGTCCCCAAGCAACCTCTTGGGATTTCCACTAACCAAGGGTATAGTCCCCCTTAAGGACATACAACCCAACACTCTAGCTGGTCATCTTCTCTTTTCAGAAAAGAAGGCAGCCCACTATTTCACCTTAGCCAGATGCTTCTTTTAGGAGCTGAGAAGCAACTTACTGGTACACACACCATTAGGTCTTCCCTTCAACAAGGGGAACAACACTGTGTCCAAGACAAGTCTTCCCTTCTAAAAAGGGGAACACTTGCATAGCAATTCTTCTCTTCCAATGAAGAGAAACACTGTGTACAGTCCCACAGTCAGACACAAGTATTTCTTGAGATAAGAAAGGACAAGTTGAGAGCTATACAAGATGAACATGGAAGCTCAGACTCTTAGCTCACAATCTCTCCCCATATTTACAATATAGCACAGAGAGAAGGAAGAGAGAAAAAAGCATGATTGCAAGAAGGCTCTAGAAGACTTCTACTTGGGCGTAATCTTCTACTCTAAATAGGCTCGAGCTCTTTCCCTCTTTTCTTTGAGTGTATGTCGTTTAGGTTCCTCACTAGATGAACACTCTTTAGACAGATTTTTAGGAATGCTCTCTCTTTGATTGTTACTTCTGCTTCAAGGCTTCATCATTTTATGTTGTAGCTGAAGTGGACCGTTGAGGAGATCCGTTGGAGCTCCTTCTAGCCATTGCTCTTCTTCTTCTTCTGCAACTTCTTTCTTTGTATGTAACGGATGCCTAGAATGTTTCTACTAGATACTTGGAATGGAGGAAGATCTTCTAGCTTATGCATGTCAAAGCAAGTTCCAACATTGTGTCTACAGACAATAAATGAATGTTAGACTAGAGAAGTCTTCTGTCAAATAGTCCATACATCTTTTGTCATGTTTCCTACTGACAACTAGAAGTACTAAGTAGGAGCTTTACTTTCTAGTAGGAAATAAGGAGTCCTCTTAGTCCTTTTCTAATGATACCTCTTTTACCTACCCTGAAAAGATAGACAACACACAAAATGAATACTTTTAAAATTTTAAAGGATATTTGAATTTACATTGGGCGCCAAAGACATTTTGAAAGTCAATCGATGTGTTTAAAAGCATATAAACACCATTCTGTATGTAACCAACATCAATCAGCATGATATTAAAGTCATTAATCGATTTTCTATTAAAACTTCGACTGGTCAAGATATGAGCTTCGACTTGTGATATTTATGAACTCAATTGGAACACCAATCGATAGGATAAAATATATACCACATCAATCGAAAGAAATTTACATCAATCGATATGAAACTTCGATTGATTAAGAACAAAAATAACTGACAGTCGAAGTGGAACTTCGTATAAGACAAGTAGCAACTTTGGATGTGATGAAGTGGTAGTTCAATTGGACTAAAGTACATGCAGTCAATCGAAGTGAGACTTTGAATATTAATGAAATTACGCTTTAGATGATACTTTGGATATCGATGAATTGAAACTTCAGATGGTGCTTTGATTAGATCAAAATACACGCAGTCAGTCGAAGTGTAACTTCATATATGACGAAAGTCTTCTTCGAACTGGAAGCTTCGACTGATCAAAGAAAACATGCATCATGAAGTGAAGCTTCGTATATGACTTTGTATATGATAAAGTGAAACTTCAACTAATCAAAGAAAACTTGGATGACGAAGTGAAACATAAACAGAAATCGATAGAGATTTTTAGTGTAAATCTTATGTAGCAATAGAAATTAATTTATTCTGAATATAAATTATCATGAAAATTATTATTAAATTTATTCATAGGAGAAAATAATGATATAAAGTATATTAAGGATATTTATGATAAACAAGCAAAATAAAAGGATAAAAATTATAAGAGCGGTTTAACAATCTCCCCATTTTTTGTGATGACAAAACACATGTGAATTTTTAAAATTAATATATTTGAAACAAGCATTAAATAGAAAATTCATAGATAAAATACTCTCCCCCTTTCTGTCAATGATCAAAAAGGAAAGTTCTTACCATTGTCATTCTCCCCTTTAGTGAGAAAATTTATTACCATATGTGAGTTTGAAGGAGAGGGATTCAAGAATTTGTAACTCCCCCTTGATGTGAGGTCCCCCTTAGTTGATGCTCCTTTTGTTTGATCTTCTTGTTTGTTATTTCTTCAAAAAGTTCCCTGCATTGATCTTATAAAAAGAATAACAATCTTTCTAGCACTGAAAAAAAAAATTTAAGCTAAATAAAAATTAAAGATGACTACTTGCTCTTCTGATTGGAGTGAAGTAAAGAGTTGGTAGTCATCAATTGGATGCTTTTGAGCATCCTCTAACCATATCTATTTGAATGCCTTTTTGTTTTGTCCATTAATATCAAATTGGCAATCTCTTCTTCTTCTTCAGTGCTTGAGTAGTCTGAGATATTATACCATGTAGCTGTGAAAGTCTTCCTTTTATATTTCTTATACTTTTCCTCTTTTCTTTTCTTCTTTTTGGATTTTTTAGACCTTCTAAGCTTTGGGCAATCTGATCTTAAATGTTGTGTGACAAGGATGTCAATCCTAGTCTCTTTTACTTTGTTCGTTCCTTCATAAGTGAGATTCAACTTGTCTCACATCTCTTTTGTTGTCTTGTACGTAGAGATCCTGTTGAATTCTTGCTTTGTCAGTGTACAACACATGAAGCTCTTGGCCTTACTAATTAAAGATATCTTCTTTTTATCTTCATCGGTCCATTCTTGCTTGGGCTTTTGATATTAGGAGGTCACCATCTTCAATGATGTTCCATAGTAGATAGTCGTAGCCTTGCAAAAAGAATTCCATTCTTGTTTTTCCATATTGATAATCTTCTTCATCAAATAGTGGAGGTCTTATAATGCACTATCCTTTAGCCAATCCTTGAGCTACCATGGATCTTTGCTCTTAAGATCATTGGATCTTCTTTGATTCTTAGAGACCACGGCTCCAATACAACTTGTTGGTATCAGTGCTTTAATCATAGACCATGACTCTGATACCACTTGCTATGGTTAGTGAATGTAAATTGTGTGTGATAAAGAGTAGCAGTGTAGAAGCAATTAAAAGAAAAGCACACACATGAAGACAAAGATTTATCTTGGTTTGGTCCTTCCAAAAGGAAGTCCTACGTCTAATCCCCAAGCAACCTCTTGGGATATTCACTAAGGTACAGTCCACCTTAAGGACATACGACAACCAACATCCCATCTAGTCTTCTTCTCTTTCTGGGCAAGAAGGCAGCCCGCTGTTTGACCTCAGAAAGGTGCTTCTTTTACGAGCTGAGAAGCAACTCACTAGTAAACACCCCAGTAGGTCTTCCCTTCAATAAGGGGAACAACACCCTATCCAAGACAAGTCTTCCCTTCTAAAAATGGGAACACTTGCATAGCAAGTCTTCTCTTCCAATGAAGAAGAACATTGTGTATAGTCCCACAGTCGAGCACAAGTCTTTCTTAAGATAAGAAAGGACAAGTTGAGAGCTATACAAGATGAACAAGGAAGCTCACAATCTCTCCCAAGATTTACAAGGTAGGACAAAGAGAGGGAAGAGAGGAAAAAATTGATTGCAAGAAGGCTTAAGAAGATTTCTGTTTGGGTGCAATCTTCTACTCTGAACATGTCACGTCCCGAGAATTACGCAGCGGATATTAGTTCTAATGATTCGAGTCGATATTTCGAGACGTGGACAGTCGGCAAATAAGCCTCTAGCTAGCACGCACTAAATGTGTATCAACACAACATCATAATAGAGCCTAAATGTGAACTCAATTATAAATTGTATTCAAATCTCATATTTGTCTCAGATAAACTAATACAGGACTAAGACTTAATAAAAGCAAAAGTACATAATACCTCACTTCCTACTACAAGAATCTAACACTTGAAATAAACTAACTATAGGTAGACTCATAATTGCAACTCTCTTCACTCGGACGCATTCCCATCCTCGACCTGATCTTCCTCTTGAACTTCATAGTCACCTAGATTGGGTAAAAGTAGGGGATGAGCAAACTAGCCCAGTAGGATTTATATCTCAATGTGCGGGCAATGGTATAAGTGATTAACATTTTAGAACTAGGCAAGTACGATGAATGATATGATATGCATGTGCGAATAAAACTCATTAAAACACGATACATGAAACAAGCTAGAGAGAGTGATTATGGTAGAATAAGAGTTGTGAATAAGGTGACGAGATAGAACTAGCAATAGATCACTTTGTACAAGCACGCAAGAATTCACTTGATGTCAAGAACGCAAGATATCACTAATTGCATTAAATGCAGGATAGCCATATCACGCAAGCAAGCAAGCAAGATTGTACGAGCAAGATCAAGTAACACTAATTTGGCACGTAGACACTAACGTACACCGAGAAAAGATCCATCAAGAATGTACACCAGGACACGTGTATGTGGTTATGTATCTATCATTCAACAAGCAAGAAAGTACTCTCAGCGCAGATGCAACGCCAGTAATCATTATACCCCATGGTTAATAGTATATCTATGACTCGCCATCATTGGGGCTAGATTGGAGCCCTTGGACACACGCCGTGCCCTGTCAGCATCTCATGTAAATTTTTAAATGTAGATACCCACAGTCATTAATAATGGCCAATGAGATTTTCAAAACGTAGCATGTGTAATGTCATGTTCATGATGATGATGAGAAGAAGTAATAATTAAATTGAACATGATTTCATGAGAACAATGGTCAAGAGATAAATTCGGCAGCATAACGGTACAATTTATACTTTCGTTCAATTATTACATTAATGGCTTTAGTCTAGTTTGTAAGTCACACTCACGAGATCAAGAAGAGAAAGGAAGTGCACGCTATCTCCAGGGAACTTCAATGGTACAACCGACTCGTCGGCCATGTGGGAATCCATGGTCAGAGGAGATTTACGGAGGCCTTGGTGAAAAGGCCGCTAGTCTACCGATTCGGAATGACCAGTAGAGAGTTTCCAATTTCCCAAGAAAGGCTGCCTAGATGTGCAAGTGTGTAGTGATGTACGAGTGTCTCAATTCACAAAGCATCGGTCTCAACTCACGGAAAGTACTTAAAATGATGGCATGACATGAAACTATGCACTTTAACTAATCATGGTTTGCAAGATTTTATGATAACCATTATCATTTAAACGTGGAAGAACAGTAGGAAGATTAAATCACAAGAAACATGAATGGATCATAACATTTAAGGAGCACTTAGAATAGCATTCATGTAATTAAAGCTTTTAAATGGGTTTAACACTTTTAAGCCATTAAAATAACAATCCTGTAATGATCAGACCCAAAACATGCAACTTACACAGTAATTATCACGTTTAAACAAACCTTGGGTATATACGGGAAAATTTGTAAGAAAACACGTGGTTTTAGGTAAAAATCCTTAGATCGCGACATAGCCATATAAGGAAGGCGACAGGTCGTCAGATTGCGACAGGACAAGGGCCGCGAAGGGATGGCTAGAAGGCGACAGGTGGTTGTGAAGAACGCGACTGGGGCGGTCCGATTCAGGCAGCATGATCGCGACAACAGTCTTGTCGCAATCAGGTCGCGACATGTCGGGCTGTCGCGATGAGACCTCGGAAGGCGACACATCGAGCCGTCGCGTTCACAGAATCCGCGCCTGAGTCCGACCGGGATCTGACATGCTCTTGGTTCAGACTTACCATGTTTTGATACAGGGGCGATATTCATGAAACACCTATATCTCTCTATATGCTGACCTTTAGACAAAACTTTCAACATAGAAAATTCGAGGACATCTCTTGGAAGAACTTTTGTGTTGTGGGCTGGGTCTGAATCCATCTCTAATTGCATGCAATACAGGAAGAACGTAAAAAAAACCTAAACATGCATGACTTCGTTGCAACTTACATGTTAGGCTTGTAACATGAGATCTACTGATATTTGGACAAAACGTTTAATATAAACGATGACCAGAACAACTAGTGGAAGAACTTTTATGTTGGGGATTTTACCTAATTCGGTCTTTGTCCTTGTGAAAAATATGATGAACTTAAAGTTAAATGCAACCAGAAAATGCAATATCATGCATGACTCTATTACGAAGTTTATAACTCTCAAACTAATGACATTTACGCAAAACATTTAACATGAAAGATGACACTATAGACTAATAAAATACCTTTCATGTTGGAGTCTTGACCTACTTCGGTCTTAAATGTCAAGAAAAATAGGAAGAACCTAAGGCTAACTGCAAACCCAAAAACACAGTATTATGCATGACTCTATTACGGGGTTCATAACTCTCTAACTAAAGACTTTTGGACAAAATGTTCAACATGAAAGATGATAGTGACATCAAGTAGAATAACTTCCATGTGAAGAGTTTACTCTAATTCGGTCTTTAATCATGTGCAACATATTAAGAACGGGAAAAGCTCTAACAGTGCGCGACGTTGGTAAAACGCTTATAAATCAAGATCTACTAAATGAAATTCGATGAAACCAGTGGGAAATGAAAGTTAACTTGATGCTCTACACATTGGTATAGGATATGTTAAGGTTTGGCCCGAGAAAACCTACCTTATGGGTTGAATATGTTTCATTATTCCAGAAAACTCGTGTTCAGACCACTTGGAGGAAAATACTTACTAATCCGTGTATGCTGCATGGAATTGGGCATTCCACTTGGGTTAGAACGTAGACTTGACCCTCTTTCCAGGGGTATAGGCCTTGCAAGGTTTGGTTTAGGTTTGACTCATTTTTTGTCGACTTCAAGAGAGTGGTTTGTGCAGGTCGCAGCAGACGAGAAGGGGAAGAAGAACGGCTTCTTGTGGACGATCTCCTGCTCCCCAGCCACCAAGAGCTCCTCCACACACCCTAGCAAGTTCTAAATTCGTTCCTAGGGTTTGGGTGAAGAGTATTTAAGTAACCATGGTGTTTAGGAGTCCTATTATAACTAGGAAAGGAGGGTTTCGGGATTGGCATGTTTGGTTTCCTATTTTTGATGATTTCCTCCTCCTTTTGAGTGTGTGAGGTATTAGGAAACCTCCCCTCATAGTTAGGCACGAATTTGGGTTGCCATGAATGCATGATTGCATCCCAATTCAACTCTAATTGCCTCTTTTAATTTCAGCTTATTTATGGTTACGAATTTCTATGTATTTTCTAGCTTTATTTGATTTTTGGGCCAATTGTTGTCCATTGGACCAATTATGATAATGGGTCATCAATATATAATGTTGGAAGTCTCTCCAACACTTTTATTTAATTTTTGATTGCGTCGTATTTTCGTGTTAACGGTTTTCCAACTTGTTTTCTTATTTAGATAATCGGTCGCAATAACTCATAAACCTAGCCCAAATGATTTTTATTGAACCAAATTTCTTGATGGGTCATTAGAGGATATTATTTGAAGTTCATATATGATTTTTATTTAATTTTCTGACTCATCCGAGTACATGTGATAATGGTTTTACGACTTATTCATGAATTACGATAATAAGTCGCGAAACACTTTAAACTTGGATGATCTGATTTTTCTTGGCACAATTTTCTTTGTGAAACATTTAGTAATAATATTTAGGGTTGATTTATAATTTTTACGAATTTTTCCGAAGTGTTTTAGCACATACGATAATGATACGTATGTTTTAAATACTCTCATATTGGGGAAATTATTTATTTCCATTTACTTGAATTTTTATGTAATTAAAATTTCCGGGGTGCTACACCCTCCCCCACTTAAGAGAATTTGGTCCCCAAATTCATAGATCATTAATTGGATCCCGATAATTATGATCCATGAGTTGGTTCCAGATTTAATTCCTCTAACTTGTTTCAATCATTTCTAGCTTGGTCTTTTTGCATGGGACAGTTGGGAAGGCGGTGGTCGCGATCTCCACATCGCAGGCAAGCTCCTGCCTTCTTCCAGCACTCTTCTGCTCTATGTCTAGGCCTGTTGCAAAAGTTACAATATTCCACCGTCTTTATTTCTCCTACCTTGATCTTTTTCTTCATGCCATAGTCCTTCCCAGTGGTTGGCCTTTTGTTGTTGTAGTTATTATTGTTGTTATTGGGGAAAGTTCCAGTTGTATCGACTGCTCCCCTTTTTATAAAGGTCGGCTTTGAGATGTCCTTCCCCCTCATGCCTTCCACCTTAGCCATAGTGTCTTCTACAAGCTGAGCTTTTTGGACCATCTCAGCGTAATTTTGAATATATTGTGTGGTCCGAGCCTTTCAATGAACATGGGCCTGAGCCCGTCCATGAAACGGTTAGCCTTTAATCTTTCTGTTCCCACCAAATGTGGGGCATACACAGCAAGTCGCACGAACTGAGCCTCATACTCAGCCACGGACACCCCTTTCTGTTTTAGTGCGGCAAACTCTGCTGCCTTCTTCTCCTTGACTCTCTCAGAGAAATACTTTCCTCGGAATATCTCCAGGAATCCGGCCCACTCCAGTTCAGTCACATTAGGTAGGTGGGCCGAGGTGGCCTTCCACCATGCTCGAGCATCTTTAGTAAATTGGAAAGTGGCCAGTACCACTTTCTCTCTATTAGTGCATTGCATCACCTGGAAAATCCTTTCTATCTCCTCTTGCCAATTCTCTGCCTCGTTCGGATCAGGAGATCCAGAGAAACGAGGAGGGTTCAAACTCCAAAAATTTCGGTGCAGATCACCGGCTCCATTCCTTGCAGCTCCAGCCTGATTCCCAGCCTGAACTACATTTTGTAATGCCTGGGTCAGTCCAGCCACGGTTTCTTGCATAACTTGTCATTGATTACGAGCCATTGTAGTTGAGTGTAAGAGTTATGGGGGTTCCTGAGAAAAGGATGGAAACCAATTAATGTCTCTAGATACATTATTAGAGTCAATGGGTAGGAGTGTTTAATTCTTTCTAACATATTCCCAGTCTCTACCCATTCTCACCAGGAACTATATTTAATTTCCATGACCTAGGTTCCATAGGTATCTCCTATTCCTGAGACATATATCCTATTTGGTATTCCTAGGCTCTGATACCACTAAACTGTCACGTCCCGAGAATTACGCAGCGGATATTAGTTCGAATGATTCGAGTCGATATTTCGAGACGTGGACAGTCGGCAAATAAGCCTCTAGCTAGCACGCACTAAATGTGTATCAACACAACATCATAATAAAGCCCAAATGTGAACTCAATTATAAATTGTATTCAAATCTCATATTTGTCTCAGATAAACTAATACAGGACTAAGACTCAATAAAAGCAAAAGTACATAATACCTCACTTCCTACTACAAGAATCTAACACTCGAAATAAACTAACTATAGGTAGACTCATAATTGCAACTCTCTTCACTCGGACGCATTCCCATCCTCGACCTGATCTTCCTCTTGAACTTCATAGTCACCTAGATTGGGTAAAAGTAGGGGATGAGCAAACTAGCCCAGTAGGATTTATATCTCAATGTGCGGGCAATGGTATAAGTGATTAACATTTTAGAACTAGGCAAGTACGATGAATGATATGATATGCATGTGCGAATAAAACTCATTAAAACACGATACATGAAACAAGCTAGAGAGAGTGATTATGGTAGAACAAGAGTTGTGAATAAGGTGACGAGATAGAACTAGCAATAGATCACTTTGTACAAGCACGCAAGAATTCACTTGATGTCAAGAACGCAAGATATCACTAATTGCATTAAATGCAGGATAGCCATATCACGCAAGCAAGCAAGCAAGATTGTACGAGCAAGATCAAGTAACACTAATCTGGCACGTAGACACTAATGTACACCGAGAAAAGATCCATCAAGAATGTACACCAGGACACGTGTATGTGGTTATGTATCTATCATTCAACAAGCAAGAAAGTACTCCCAGCGCAGATGCAACGCCAGTAATCATTATACCCCATGGTTAATAGTATATCTATGACTCGCCATCATTGGGGCTAGATTGGAGCCCTTGGACACACGCCGTGCCCTGTCAGCATCTCATGTAAATTTTAAATGTAGATACCCACAGTCATTAATAATGGCCAATGAGATTTTTAAAACGTAGCATGTGTAATGTCATGTTCATGATGATGATGAGAAGAAGTAATAATTAAATTGAACATGATTTCATGAGAACAATGGTCAAGAGATAAATTCGGCAGCATAACGGTACAATTTATACTTTCGTTCAATTTTTACATTAATGGCTTTAGTCTAGTTTGTAAGTCACACTCACGAGATCAAGAAGAGAAAGGAAGTGCACGCTATCTCCAGGGAACTTCAATGGTACAACCGACTCGTCGGCCATGTGGGAATCCATGGTCAGAGGAGATTTACGGAGGCCTTGGTGAAAAGGTCGCTAGTCTACCGATTCGGAATGACCGGTAGAGAGTTTCCAATTTCCCAAGAAAGGCTGCCTAGATGTGCAAGTGTGTAGTGATGTACGAGTGTCTCAATTCACAAAGCATCGGTCTCAACTCACGGAAAGTACTTAAAATGATGGCATGACATGAAACTATGCACTTTAACTAATCATGGTTTGCAAGATTTTATGATAACCATTATCATTTAAACGTGGAAGAACAGTAGGAAGATTAAATCACAAGAAACATGAATGGATCATAACATTTAAGGAGCACTTAGAATAGCATTCATGTAATTAAAGCTTTTAAATGGGTTTAACACTTTTAAGCCATTAAAATAACAATCCTGTAATGATCAGACCCAAAACATGCAACTTACACAGTAATTATCACGTTTAAACAAACCTTGGGTATATACGGGAAAATTTGTAAGAAAACACGTGGTTTCAGGTAAAAATCTTGAGATCACGACATAGCCATATAAGGAAGGCGACAGGTCGTCAGATTGCGACAGGACAAGGGCCGCGAAGGGATGGCTAGAAGGCGACAGGTGGTTGTGAAGAATGCGACTGGGGCGGTCCGATTCAGGCAGCATGATCGCGACAACAGTCTTGTCGCAATCAGGTCGCGACATGTCGGGCTGTCGCGACGAGACCTCGGAAGGCGACACATCGAGCCGTCGCATTTACAGGATCCGCGCCTGAGTCCGACCGGGATCTGACATGCTCTTGGTTCAGACTTACCATGTTTTGACACAGGGGCGATATTCATGAAACGCCTATATGTCTCTATATGCTGACCTTTAGACAAAACTTTCAACATAGAAAATGTCGAGGAAATCTCTTGGAAGAATGTTTGTGTTGTGGGCTGGGTCTGAATCCATCTCTAATTGCATGCAATACCGGAAGAACGTAAAAAAAAACTAAACATGCATGACTTCATTGCGACTTACATGTTAGGCTTATGACATGAGATATACTGATATTTGGACAAAACTTTTAACATAAACAATGACCAGGACAACTAGTGGAAGAACTTTGATGTTGGGGGTTTTACCTAATTCGGTCTTTGTCCTTGTGAAAAATATGATGAACTTAAAGTTAAATGCAACCAGAAAACGCAATATCATACATGACTCTATTACGAAGTTTATAACTCTCAAACTAATGACATTTACGCAAAACATTTAACATGAAAGATGACACTATAGACTAATAAAATACCTTTCATGTTGGAGTCTTGACCTACTTCGGTCTTAAATGTCACGAAAAACAGGAAGAACCTAAGGCTAACTGCAAACCCAAAAACACAGTATTATGCATGACTCTCTTACGGGGTTCATAACTCTCTAACTAAAGACTTTTAGACAAAATGTTTAACATGAAAGATGATAGTGACATCAAGTAGAATAACTTCCATGTGAAGAGTTTACTCTAATTCGGTCTTTAATCATGTGCAACATATTAAGAACAGGAAAAGCTTTAACAGTGCGCGACGTTAGTAAAACACTTATAAATCAAGATCTACTAAATGAAATTCGATGAAACCAGTGGGAAATGAAAGTTAACTTGATTCTCTACACATTGGTATAGGATATGTTAAGGTTTGGCTCGAGAAAACCTACCTTATGGGTTGAAGAATTCCCGTTATTCCAGAAAACGCGTGTTCAGACCACTTGGAGGAAAATACTTACTAATCCGTGTATACTGCATGGAATTTGGGCATTACACTTGGGTTAGAACGTAGACTTGACCCTCTTTCCAGGGGTATAGGCCTTGCAAGGTTTGGTTTAGGTTTGACTCACCTTTGGTCGACTTCAAGAGGGTGGTTTGTGCAGGTCGCAGTAGACGAGAAGGGGAAGAAGAACGGCTTCTTGTGGACGATCTCCTGCTCCCCAGCCACCAAGAGCTCCTCCACACGACCCTAACAAGTTCTAAATTCGTTCATAGGGTTTGGGTGAAGAGTATTTAAGTAACCATGGTGTTTAGGAGTCCTATTATAACTAGGAAAGGAGGGTTTCAGGATTGGCATGTTTGGTTTCCTATTTTTGATGATTTCCTCCTCCTTTTGAGTGTGTGAGGTATTAGGAAACCTTCCCTCATAGTTAGGCACGAAATTGGGTTGCCATGAATGCATGATTGCATCCCAATTCAACTCTAATTGCCTCTTTTTAATTTCAGCTTATTTATGGTTACGAATTTCTATGTATTTTCTAGCTTTATTTGATTTTTGGGCCAATTGTTGTCCATTGGACCAATTATGATAATGGGTCATCAATATATAATGTTGGAAGTCTCCCCAACACTTTTATTTAATTTTTGATTGCGTCGTATTTTCGTGTTAACGGTTTTCCAACTTGTTTCCTTATTTAGATAATCGGTCGCAATAACTCTTAAACCTAGCCCAAATGATTTTTATTGAACCAAATTTCTTGATGGGTCATTAGAGGATATTATTTGAAGTCCATATATGATTTTTATTTAATTTTCTGACTCATCCGAGTACATGTGATAATGGTTTTACGACTTATTCATGAATTACGATAATAAGTCGCGAAACACTTTAAACTTGGATGATCTGATTTTTCTTGGCACAATTTTCTTTGTGAAACATTTAGTAATAATATTTAGGGTTGATTTATAATTTTTACGAATTTTTCCGAAGTGTTTTAGCACATACGATAATGATACGTATGTTTTAAATACTCTCATATTGGGGAAATTATTTATTTCCATTTACTTGAATTTTTATGTAATTAAAATTTCCGGGGTGCTATAGAACAAGCTCGAGCTCTTTCTCTCTTTTCTTTGAGTGTATGTCATTTAGGTTCCTCATTGGATGAACACTCTTTCAGATAGATTTTCAAGAATGCTCTCTCTTGGATTGTTACTTTTGCTTCAAGGCTTCATCCTTTTATGCAGTAGCTGAAAAGGACCGTTGAGGAGATCTATTGGACCTCCTTCACCGTTACTTTTTCATCCTCAGTCTGCACGACACCTCTGCCTGGTACCACTTCTCTCAGTTGATAAGCTGCAATCTTCTTCTGCTTATCATGGCATTGGAATGCTAGGATAGACCTCTTCAAAAAAGTTTTCTTTTCCTCTAGGTAGATCTTCATCTCAGACTCCTGCATGCAAGTTGCTGACAAGGCCTCCTCCATGGAATGGTGCCTAAATGCAATAAGTCTGGTTTTCAATGACGACTTCAAACCCATCATGAACTTCTTCACTTTCCTCCACTCATAAGTCACAATATGAGGTGTATACTTGATAGCTCTGCAATCTAGCCTCATATTCCAAGACACTCATCGACTCCTAGGTCAAAGTCAAAAACTCATGCTCCATGAGATCCTGCACATGCTCGGGGATGTACGTAGCCTTGAACTTGCACACAAACTCTACCGATGTCACATCCACAGCTCCATCCATCCTCAAATTGTGTACGTAGTATAGATGAGCACCACACATCAATACTCTCTTGAAAGGAAATACCATTTTAAATATAGATAAAATCTTTCTTCTTTACAACATAGCACTACAATGACTTCCATTACCTACAGCATATATGTAGCCAAGATAACACGGCCCTCCTCTACACATCTAATAGCGCAGAAAATCTTCTCAACCTGTCGGATCCAACTCTCCGCCATGAGTGGTTGACTCTCCCCCTTAAAAAAGGATGGAGCCATCCTCTTGAAACACTCCATAATCAATGCACCACCAATGCTTGCCTCTTGGTGTACAGGTGTCTGGGCCTAAGCCCACATCCAACCTAAAACTCTTAGTTGGATCCACAACTAGAGACTATACTTAGGCTTATCCAAGAGAACATGTACCTGAGCCTGCACTTGCACTTGCAAGGTAGTCTGTGTCTATGTCTGAGTCTGCATCGCGTGCACTATACCCTGCATCATTGCACCGTAGTCAACCGGTGGCGGTGGAGGTGGTACAGGTGCCACAGGCTAAATGGGGACTTGCTCCTCTCTAGCTAACTCATCTCCTCGAACTAGATCATGTCCTCACACTAGAGCTGCTCCTCGACGTCCTCAGCCAGCCATAGTTTGCAAAATAGGCAATTATCATGATCACCTATCATATTAAGTAATCCATGGACTTGTTCTCTATACATACTTAGGTATGTGAATACTTTGTTCATGGTTCATTTATGTACAGTCTCAACCTAGAAAGGCTATGATACCAAACTTTGTAGCATCCCTCTTAGACCCAGTATAGTTGTACTAACTCACGTTGGATTTAAAAGCTGTGATAGAGTGGGAATACAGCCAACAATACCATTTCCTGGTTGAGTTATACACAAATACACCAAATATCGCAGCAAAAAATGAAGAGTAAAATACCTGAACGTATGTGCGATGAACAACTAAGAGGGGAGGGGTGAATTGGTTATCGCCTAACTAAAAAATCTTTTACACAGAAGAGATCAGACTCAATAATGTAAACCTATTGTGTGAGATGCATAGCGGAATAATAATTAAAAGAACGAAACCAACTATCCTAATATGCATAGAATGGAGATAGAAGAAAAATGATCATACCACAAGTGTACGTAGGATTTAGAATGGTTTGACAAACACACCCCCATATGTTCCTACGTCCACTACCTCACACCCCCGTGAGGATTTCTCCAAACTTGTTTCCCAGGTACAAGCTGATAAACCCCCACACATGGTTGTTTCCAGGGACAACACAAACCCCACCTTGTTTCTGGGGATGAGACAACCCAATGTGTATGCGTGCACTCACTACACACCCACAACGTGCTCACAACCCGAGCACACACACACAGTGATATTCAGAGTAAACATGAACAAGAGGACAACAATCTAAACAAGTAAGTATAGAATTCTCCTGTCACAGAAGTTCGGCTTGATGTAGTTGTCTTTGCCCAATGATGTCACAATGAAGAACTGGTCGATATAGAATGCTTCAGAATAGAGTCTTGCAAGAAGCAACACCAACTCCACGCCTTTCTGATGAAGAACACTTTCTCGAAATGTCTAGAAGGCTTCTAGATGATGAAGATTCATTCTTCAGGCTTCTACGGGTGAAGAGCTTCTATTGGCTCTATCTAAGAAGCACACTTCTCTTCTGAATGCTAGGGCACAAGCTGCTCTCTTGGAGGTGCTATCCTTCTCTTCCTCATCATGATACAAAGTCTTATTTATAGTGGAAGACCCCTAGAAGATTTCTAAGAGACATGCTTGTGCTAATCAAGGTAAGAGTCCCATATTCGGAAAGAGTCCACACAGATTAGGAAACTCACTACCATAATCGATCAACCGATTTCACAAGGTCAGTCATCCGATTCTAGACTTAGCCTTGGAGTCGACCTACTTCTTCTTCTTGTGCCAACATGCTACACAAAATCGGTCTTGTGATTTTATGAAGTTAGTCGACTGATTCTTCGACTGTCCCAACCCCAAAATAGCACTGGCTAGGTCGATTGCCTGATTGCTTCATATCGATCGTCCGATCTTTTCTTCACCAATCGAAACTATGGTCATCAATTGATTGGACTTCTCACCATCAATTGATTGGACTAAACATCAATCGATTGGTCCATAATCGGTCGTCCAAAGTCTCCAAATCGGTTCTCCAATTTTCTACTTGACCATCAATCGATTAGGCCTTGCTTTTCAATTGATTGGCCTTGACTTTATCAATTGATTGGGGCTTCACATAGTCAGTCGACCAATTCTTGAATATTAGTAGTTCTATCTCCTGATCTGTCGACAACTTCAGAGCATGTGTCAACACCTCTTGATAATCGGTCGACCGATTTACCAAAGTCGGTCATTCGATTGTGTCCGTTCTTATTTCAGTCTTGACCTTTGAAATGTCCACTTTATGTGCGACTTTTGACATATTTTGTTGCACACTTAACACACAAGTTAGACCCTCAAATCCAACATGAATGAATCAAATGCTTAGATCATTAAGATAAATATCAATTGATGCTTTGTGATCTTTTCATCATAATTGAGAATTAGTATTTTTGTGATCATCAAAATCTACATAATACAACAATCTCCCTCTTTTTGTTGATGACAAAACACTTGTAGATTTTTCACACAAACCACAATATTTGATTTTAGATACCAATTTGATTTGATATTTTTTTTGTGTTTTCATATGACACATATGCATACTAGCATTCAGTCATGCAAGATTAACTCCCCCTCTTAAAAATACTTATGACCCTAACTCTCCCCTTTTCTTTTAGGTATAAACTCTTCTAAACTAGAATATAAAATCTACATATTCTCATAACATATTCTCTCCCCTTTTTTGACAACATCAAAAAGTGGGTGATATTAGGGATAAGAAATGCAATTGACATATATACAGAGTATGTGAAAAGTTCACCAAGGGAACGATGATAGGAGTGCATGCTTTAAGAGATAGCCATTTATAATCCATGTATTTACTCAATTTCTCAACACACATTACAAAATTAAATACCATTTAAAGTGAAATGTGAGACATGATTAAAAGGCATCACGCATGATGATAAGCAGAATTTCTAATTAACACTCACGGATACTCTGAATCTTACCCATGCATGATAGATCCTCGATTTTTTGTAGCCATCACTCTATCCTTCTTTATTGTTTGAAGGCAATTGATGTCAAAAAAAATTGTTTCTTCCTTTTCCTTCAATTTTGAGGAAAGTATTGTCGTTTAACACGATGCTTCTCACTTGTTCAGTAGAAAGATTTGGTTACTAAGCTCAGTTCCTCTTTCACTTGGGACAAGTAGCTTTTTCCTCACGAGTCACTACAAATTAGGTGAATTTTAAGTATAACAAAAGTGTTAAGAAAATTTTCCATCGATCATTAAGATGATATCTGTTTAACCATAGTCATATGCATTAGTGTGTTGGCGTCAATTTTAGATGTATTTTGAGAAGAAAGTTAAATACATAAATATTTAGCTCCCCCTTAATGTATGCACAAACCAAATGCAGAATTCTCCCCCTTAGTGGCTGAATTAATGCACACTAAGTCTCAAGCTGTAATGACCCTCTTTATATCGGTACGATTATACCAATCTCCATCGGTACAAAGGGCATCCTTACAGTGGGATAATAACCCAACACTATGAAGGATCGAAATGAATGTGTGGAAAAGATCTAGAAGGGGGGGGGATGAATAGATCTTAGCCACTTTTGCGGAAGCTTAAGCAATTTGAAAACTATTTAGAATCAGAGGCAATGTTATCAGTGAAAAGCTACAGATCTGATTAAATTTGAGTGAGTTGAAAAACTTAGACGTGAAGCAAGTTGATTAAGTGAATTAAAAACGAATCCTATGCAAGCATCTAGCGGATGAATCAATCAAACCACAGAAGACAAATGCACAAGGATTTTTAGGTGGTTCGGAAATCACCCAAGTGATTCCTACATCCACCCCTCACAACCCGTGAGGCTTCACTAACACAACTGGGCTACACACCCAAAGGAGCCTAACAACTCCAACACTTCAGAGCATACAACTCACACAACATCTAGAGCAAGACTACTCTAGAAACACAGAGCAAGACTGCTCAAACCAACCCTGAGCTTACAACTCAAACTGAGCTCGACGGCTCACAACACCCTGAGCACAATGCTCACACTGAAACTGCTAGACACCAACTTAAGACTAAGATCCTCTAGCAACAGATCTAGTCGAAGTTTGAGAACTCTAAAGAGAGTTATGCAGAAGCACTTGCATAATCTCAAAAGATATCTCAGAAGAACAGAAGAAAAGGTAAATTGAATTGAAATGCTTCGTTCTTCAGTGTACTCCCTTGTAGAAGGTTGAATTGGGAAGGAACTTGTGAAGCTTGAAGTCCAAGTCGATGCTCTGCAATCTGAGAAATTGGATCTTCCTCGAATTCTTCACCCAAGAAATCTTCTACAGGATCTGCCTCCTTGGAATGCTTCAGAGAAGTCTTCAGGAATCAAATTCCAATTCCCATACCTTGAATTGGTGGGAATTGGTCTTCTGGAAGCACTTGGAGAGCAGGGGAAGGAGACACGAGCTCTTCTTGGCCGCCAAGAGCTTCTTGGAGGCTCTGAGAGAGTTGGGTCCTTCTCACTTGTGAAGGCTGGCCGAAAAGACACTTTATATCCTTAGGATTCCAAAGATACCCTTTTGGGGTACAAGGGCACGCTTTCCTAGGAAGATTCTGATCGCCCTAGAGGGACACGTGGCAGCCATTAACCTTTAGGATGAAAAGTTTCCGTAGTGTGTCGACCTGCCCTGGTGGTAGTGTCGACGCACTGTCTAGAATATGTAGAAGGCTGTTCTGGGAAGAGGATCCCGTGTCGACCTGCTCTGAGAGTGTGTCGACCTGCTATCCCAAATCTGCAAACTAGCTGATCTGGGAACTGGGTCTAGTGTCGACCTGCTCTAAGAGTGTGTCGACCTGCTGACCCAATTCTTCAAACTGGCTGTTCTGGAAACAGGATCTAGTGTCAACCTGCTCTGAGAGTGTGTCGACCTGGGTAGGCTTGATTTCTGAAAAACTGCCACTCGTGTCGACACACTCTTGACATGTGTCGACACAGTCTCAACATTTTTACACATTTTGCCTTTGAATATGTGTTGATGTGTCGACACCATTGATGGGTGTGTCGACTCATCTTTTGCATAAAAATGTTTGTACCTGAAAAATGAACACATATATCATTAGTTAAATGATTTGTCATGACCGTAAATGATAAATGTGGTTTGAAAAATACTTTTTGAACATGAATTTCAGGTATGATGTTTTTGACATGTTTCAATTAAATTGCTTTAAGAACACTTCTTGTCATCATCAAAATAGGAGGGAAATGATATGAATTTGCATTCAACCCAACACACTAAACGATAAGTTGATATGTACATGAATACACATAAGTACAGCGGAATTAAAAGAAATAACTTATTCTCATTCCATCATCATCACACCATTCCACAGTCTATATAGTAAATGAAAGAAATGACAATGTCCACATTATTACAATTCCAAAAGAAATATATTGTCTATTACATTGTCCATACAAATAACATTATTCATACTATGAAAGAGAAATTACAACTATCTAGTAAACTCCACAAAAGACTACTCCTCGTGCTCGGGGATGCTCCTCGCCACTCCCTCTCCAGGTACGGGGACACCTTTCTCACCTGTATGCCGAAGCAAGTATGAGTCTAAAAGACCCAACAAGCAATCTAAGGACACACAACCTTACCCATATCACACACATACTAACTATTAAGCAATAAGGAAACACATACTATCTTTTACACCATAATGAATTACATGGTACCTGCTTTATACAATTATCAACATACATAACTACCTAAACATGTTTTAGACTAACATATGCTCATTCTAAATCATGGATAATAAACATACACCTATACATGTTTTCTACACATAACATATCCTATGATTCATGATTTAAGTACTAATCATATCATTGCACAATTTTACCAACTTAGAACATGAAGTTATGTACAAGATAATCAATAGTGGTACCTACTGTTTTTCAAACAGCATGAAACTTTTATCACAGACTTTACACAAGTTATATAACATGCGCTAAATTTTACATATTTTTCAAAACAATAAATCTAATTTTTACAAATTAAAATAGATTTCAGGCCTATTTATCAAGAAATTCATTAACACATGATTTACATCCAAACAGTCATGCTTAACAGCTCAAACACATGAAAACAGTCATCATATGATCATATAAAATTTCTAAAACTCTAACATGCAACAAATCTAATTATTCAGGATTAAACATAGATAAACTATGCTTCTCTCATTAATACAAAATTTTCAATAATTAATGCCATGTATTGAAATTCTAAATATCCTCATGACATGACCTACTGATTATATATGACCACACATAAAATTTACAGCAGGTATAGACAAGCACAAGTCTGAAATCTATAGCACATAGATCAATTCATATTTTCTGAAAACATGAAGAACTTGGAGGCAAAGACTGTGGCTCCAACATGAGTTAACGGTACATTATGTGGCCGCCAACCAAGGATCTTAACGGCAGCAATATGGACGTTAAGTTCCTATCTACAGAAGTGCAGATAGATCGCACAAAAGCTTGATGAATGAGGGTTCCAGGACACGAGGAAAAATCCACAAAATTGTGTAGGACCTAAGGGACATGGGTAGGGTTGATATCCATAGGTTACTTGCCTCAAAATAAATCCAAGAAGATCAAACTTTGTTGGTGAAGCCCTCCTCGGCCAAGCCAAGAGGGTGCTCAAAACTGCTTCAGATCTAGTCCTTCCTATCGATGTAGGACGATCCTCGGTGTTGGAGAAGCTTCCTTGATGATTGGACTATCCTCTAGTCGGTGTAGATCTCCAGAAAACCCTTCCAGTTGCCGGATTCAGCCCGCCAAATGTCAGGTTTTCTCCACAGAAGTTCTAGGGTTTCACAAAGGCTAAAAAGACATAATCTGGCCAAACCAAGGTGTTTTTATAGACTAAGGGGGTCGGGACACGCATTAGGGTAGGTTCCCTACAGTTATATATGGGTTTCCTAAACTGGAACTGGAAGAAACGCAACCATTTCCAGATCTGAAATCACAGAAAAACTGGGAAATAGGCGTCAACATCAACTGCCGCCAACAGGGAGTTAGCGTCCATCGATCTGGACGTCAGCTCATCTGGCCATGCAATCAACGGCATGCCTGTTGCCGTCAACATGCAATCAACATCAATGTTTGTTGACGTCAACTGGCATTTCGGCCAGAACACAAAATTACATCAAAACATACGTTCACCATGCAATCTACATCCATTACACACTATTTATTTAAATATAATTTGTACTAACTTAATCAGAGATAATATGCACAAAACAACATATATATATTGATACATAATATAGTTACACACAATATGCATGAAATAAATAAATACAATATGCATGGTATAAGTTTATATATATAATATGCACATTAATAATCAAGTGCTACATGCACATTTAAATATATTACATACATCCAAATAAACTCATATATATATCTACAAGATGTATAGCAATAATTTCATATTATATGCACAACATTACTTAAATACAAGATGTATATGTTTTAATAAGAACAATATGTACAAAATTAGCTGATTTCTTATATCCATAGAAATAAGATATATACACATATATGCCTACATATGCACATGAGTACTTAAATAATTATAGTATGCACAAAGTTAATACACATATTATGTACATAATCAAGTAAACATCACGTACATAGAATATAAAATGAACTGAAATTCGGGGGTCTCACACAAGCCATTGCATTAAAATATCAACGGAGTATTAGGCCATAGAAATAGTGAAGGAAGTGTATTTACATGTACTTTACATACAAGCACACAAGGGATAGACATGCAATAGACACTAAGCTCTAAGACTCTTTTTGTGTTTTTAAATTTTCATCATTTTTTTTATTTTTTTGATAGAAAGAAAACAAAAATGTATCCTATAAATAGAATCTAAAAAAGAGTAAACAATACAGCATACAAGAGTATTCATGTGTTACCTTGAAAGTCCAAAATAGAAATACATGATACTCACAGAACAATTTTGGTGTCTTGAGTTACACATTGATGTTGCAACTCCAAATTTCACAAGACACCTGCAACCATAGATCTCAGATGGATTTCTTTTGTACCCAATGGTTTTGGATCCAACAGTATTAGTCTTAGAAGGGAGCACATCCTTCCTAATCCATACCAAGGTCATTTTCTATATGGTTTTCTTTAAAGAACAATTGTAGTTCATATGACCATGCTCACTATAGAAATAACATGTGATGCTAAAATCACATTTTGTGGAGCGTGACATGTGAGCAACATGGGATGTGTAAGGCCATGGCCATATTGCACCTTCAATGGGCCTTTTCGGAACAGTGTTGGTTGACATCAAAGGGGCTTGACGTCAACATTGTGTTGACGGCATTGCAGTGTGTCGTCTACTTGGTCTTGATGGCAAGTGATGTTGTCGTCTACCATGGGTTCTAAAATTTTTTGAGTGTTGAACTTGACGGCAATCGATGTTGACGTCAAGTTCTTGGCGGTGAAGTTGATTGACGTCAACTACTGTCGGGCCTATATTTATAAGGCAAACCGAGGCCTCCTCTTCCACCCTTTTCTCCCCTTCCACACCACCACCTTCACCTCCTTCATTCTCCACCTCTTCCAACGGTCGACGGAAGCTCGTGGGAAGATCGTGGTGCTCGTGGAGGCCTTAGATCGGGCAAGGAAACAGAGGATTTGGGGATTTGACCTCGCGGGGTATGCGTGAAAAATGACACGATTTTGAGGTTCTTCTTGGTGTTTTTGGCGTCTTGAGGTAGGGATTCTACCCCTAAACTGTGATATCCTAAAACTTGCTTTATAGTTTTAATTTGAATTGATGCCTATTTTATTGTGTATTTAGAAATTTTTGTGTATATTTGTGTACAGTTTAGTATGTTGTAGTGTGGTATAGTCTGTTCTCGAGTTAGATGCAGGTTGACCTGTGTTTCTGACGGCAACATCGACTGCCGTCAATAGTAGGTTAACGACAACATCCCTTGCCATCAACTTCAGGTAAACGTCCATATCGATTGACGTCTACTATGTGTAAACGGCACTAGACTTTGATGTCTACTTCTTCAAGAACTGATAGCGAGATTCTCGTAGTCCGGCTATGGTAGAGTTATGGTAAGGGGCAAGAATCTTGGTAACGTCGGGGGTTACGAATCTTACCTCGTGGGCAAAGTTTGGGGAGTCCTATCCTTTATAAAAAGGGGTGGGTTAGCTTCTTGGAACCCATTTTGGGGAGTTTTCTTCAAGTCTCAAAGAGAGGTGGAAGAAAACCAGCATTTTGATCTTCATGGAGGCTAAGACCAAGCATCTACGAGTGAAGGTGTGCTTTTGAAGGCTGAAGGCGTCTCCAAGGTGTTCTTACCATCGGGGACCTGCGAATCAAGGAATTTAACCCAGAAGGAGGACTGTCTTGGTCGGCCAAGGTGGGCTTCATCGGCTAAATATGTTGAATTCTTGGTGTTTTAGAGGCAAGCAACCTAGGGATCGGGTTCTAACCTTAAGTTTTACCTTTTTATAATTTTTACATGATTTTAAAATTTTACAAACAGACAGATTTGGGATTTATATGAGTCTCGGATGAGTTCAGGTTTCCTGTCAGGTTAACGTCAACTATGACTACCGTCAAGGATGAACTTAACGTCAACCTTCTTGTCGTCAATTAAGGTTAATGTGTAACGACCCTCCTCATACCGGTACGATTATACCAATCCCCATCGGTATAAAGAGCATCATCACAGTGGGATAGTAACCCAACACTAAACAATAAGGTTGATATGTCCATGAATAAGGAAAGAGTACAGCGGAATTTAAAAGAAATACTTTGCTTTATTCCATCATCATCACACATTCCACGGTCTATAATAAAAGAAAGTACTAGAGTCCACATTATTACAACTTGAAAGAAAATACATTGTCCTTTACATTGTCCATATGAATGACATTATTCAAGCTATAAAATAAAACAACTTGTTGAAGTAAAACTCTTCAAGTACTACTTCTTGTATACTGCTCCAATCTCCTCTAAACTCCTCAGATACGGGATAACCTGTCACACCTGTACGGCGAAGCAAGTATGAGTCTTACAAAACTCAACAAGTAATCTAAAACATCAAACTTCTACATATCTCATACGCATTAAACTACCAACAATAATAAAACTCATACTATCATACTAGTCACAATAATTCACATAACACAAGCCTTTTATGATTAACAACACATATGTCTCTCAAACACATTCCAAATTTACACATGCTCATATTAGATCATAATAAAATAACCTACATCTACACAAGATCTATACACATGATATATTCTATAATACGAAATCTGTTTAGCGACGACCTCA
Organism: Colocasia esculenta; assembly: GCA_014218235.1. Lineage (NCBI taxonomy): Eukaryota > Viridiplantae > Streptophyta > Magnoliopsida > Alismatales > Araceae > Colocasia > Colocasia esculenta. The sequence continues at coordinate 124,887,518 of CM024753.1, read as the reverse complement.
TTCCGTCGCTATACCGTCGCTATTCTGTCGCTAAAATGTCCAGAGACAAATTAGCAACGGGATAGCGACAGACTTAGTCGACAGCTTTATATTGGACGCTAATTAGGGGCGGACGAGGTCTGTCGCTACGTTGCCGCTAATCGCGACGGATTAGCAACGGCAATGGGCTGTCGCAACAGCTGTCGCTAATGTATGCGCCAGTCAACATCAGCGGCAACCCATATCCCGTCGCTAAAATCCGTCGCTAAATTAGCGACGACTTAGCGACCACCGTGTAAACGAACCTTATCGCTGAAACAGCGACGGATGTTGGAGATAGACTCAGATCCGTCGCTATTCCGTCGCTAAGTAAATAAAAAAATAAAATAATATATATATATATTTATTTTTTTACACCTATATACAATTCATATAACAATTAACTAAAAAATAAAATATATCACAATCACCATTCACATATAACAAAATCACATAAGTAAAATTCAATTATTTCACACTAACACAATATCTGTTAAATGTTTGACAACAAATTACAAAAGTGTTTACATAGATAATGAAGAAGATAAAAATAGAAAAGTCAAATGACGAGACTCTTAATTCTCTGCACAACGAGTCTCGTGGTTGTCGCCATCTACATCGCTGCTAAATTGTTCTCCACTAGCCTACAAACACAAATTAATTATTTGACATGTATGTATATGAAGAAGAGATAAGAGATCATTTTACAATATAAGTAAAATTTAAACATTTCACACTAATTTAAATATCTATTAAATATTTGCAACAAGTCACAAAAATGTTTACATAAATAATGAAGAAGATAAGAATGGAGAAGCCAAATGACGTACTCTTAATCGTCTGCAAGATGAGTCTCATGGTCGTTGCCATCTGCATCGTTGCTAGCCTGTTCTCCATCAGCCTGCAAGCAAAAAATAATTATTAGACATGTATGAATATGAAGAGAAAATAAGAGATCATTTTACATTAACAAACTATAAACCTAAACATAAATGCTCTTGACAAATTCTAACCGAGTCCAATTTGGACTATGTCAACTCCCACATGTCCAATTTGACTCTATCCACATGTTCAAATTGTCTACACTATGAACAAGATGCCCCTGAAAAAGATAAATAGGTGCTGTTAGTGAATTACTTGAAATAATATATGTAAGAGAATAAATGAGTGGCCCCTCTGCCTCTTCCCTTCTCCTCTACTTAAAAGCTCTATAGCAAATATTACTGGCAACACACATCGCTATGGCAATATTGCATCCAAATAGAATAGTTGCATCGATTCATCTTTGTCATTTCAGTATTTGTAGTAGGATGGCGGTATTGGCAGTTGGTATCAATATTGGGGGACCATTTTGGCTAACATGGGTAGTGAGGGAAGGCCATTAGAGAGGGCTTTCCAAAGAAACACTATAAGGTTAGGATGGACTAATTTCTATAAGCCAGGGAGCCAAATAGTCCTCCACACTGGATGGTATGAAGAGTTGCTGGTAGAGATATTGTGATGAGTCATCAACTTTATCATCTTCCCTGTCATCGTCTTTAAATGGAGCTCCATACTGTTCACCATTTTTTGGACCTGGCCCACTCTTTTTAAAGATTCTGCAAACTACATAGGCATCCTGGAATAGAATTCGAATAAAACTTTAGGCATTCACCATAAAGTTAGGCATAACCCACTACAGCATCCCAAAGACTAGTATAAGAAAAGGATATATATATATATATATATATATATATATATATATATATATATATAAGCATCCTACTGCAAAAGGGAAGAATAGGAAAAGACATGGCAGAAAGTGATACAAACCTGGAAGCCCTTGTCATAATAGAAGCAAGATCAAAGCAAGTTGAGTGCGATTGGGTTAGAAGTCTCAAGAGACTGACATGGTGCCATGTGAAGAATTCTGTAATGTTGTATATAAGAAGTCTGCCAGGTATTTTCATTATGTTTATATGCTAGACTGACATAGCAGCCCACATTTCTTCTTATTTACAGAACTAATGTAACTGGTGATCTAAGGATTATGTTTAGGTAACCTGGAATTGGCAGACATCTAATTGTACGAGGATATTTGCACTATGAGACAGCATAATGGATCATCTTCCTGAGATTGAGGTTGAGTTGGAGGTACATGGCAGAGATAGAATCTTTCAGTATGATTGGGCAAAAAGAACACAGATGAAATTCAATGGAATCATCAAAATTTGGTTCAGATCTTTCATCCATGCATATGACATGAGGTAACATGTCTGAGTGCATATTGAAATTAATAATGCAAGAAACTCACAAGTTACTTTGCGCAGATGAAAAACTGGCGACAAAGTTCCTATAAAACAGATGAAAAGTGATAAATTCACATAAAAGAACTGAATAATACAAGCAGATGTTGGTTTATAATGGACTCTCAACATAAGATATGACAAACAATGACCAGAGTTGCAATGAACCAAACAATAGTCATTACATTAGATTGTGAATAACATAATAGTCATAGTCAATAGATTGTAAACAATAATAATCTAATGATTGTGACATAGTTCACAGTCTAATGATTGTGGACTGTCAAACTATGGAGCCTAATTCTTAAATTTGGTAAAAATAATCGGGCTCTACTTTATTTTCTAACCAACAACACTTCTTCAGTACGCAGAATGGCACAGATAGAGCTAGTATGTAGTTAGCAATTGAAATGGTGATTGGAAAAAAAAAAGAACAAACTTTGGTCACTTAAACCAAAAAAAAAACAATGAAAAAACGTCGAGAAATAGCATTCTTAGCTACGATTAATAGTTCTTAAGCTCATTTCATCAGCCTCGTCTCTATAAGAAACTACAAAAGTACATCAGGCATTTTGCAGAAAACTGTCCATTTGAAAAAGAAATGGCAAACCAAATGATAGTCAAATCAGCCGATCTAATACAACAAACAAGCAACGGAAAATAAAATCTAAGCTATCAATATGATTGCAAACAAAATCGACTCCCGAATTGGACTGCAGGTGAAAAGGAGGAACCATGTCCTCCGAAACCTTTGAAAAAAAATAAAAGAAAATTAACCAAATCCTCAAAGAGACGCTAAGGAAGGAATCGAGGTCTCACTTCATGTCTCCCTTCTTCGGGACCCATGATCGGCAGAAGAGTGCGTTCCTCCTCGGGCCGGCATGAAGCCACGTCTCCCAGGCACAGGTTTCAGCACTGGCATCCAACGGAGGCAACATCTTCAAGTCCTCCGCCAGGATCCTCCTCCTCAAGCTTTTCTCCAGGTGAGGGCCTTCTCTGGGCATTATCTGACATGTTTAGACTCACAATAGGGTGCGGAGGGAAGGGGCGGCAACTGGTCAACGGGGGGGGGGGGGGGGGGGGGGGGACGACGGGGTGAGGGGGGCACTAGCGAGTGAGAGAGAGTTGAAGGGCGCAGAGGGGGGGGATACAAGCCGGCGGAGGGGAGAAGGGCGAATGGGTGAGGGGGCGCTGGCGAGAGAGAGAGAGAGAGAGAGAGAGGGGATTGTAGGGTGCAGAGGGGGGGGGGGGGCATAGGCCAGCGGAGGGGAGGAGGGCGACGGGGGGAGGGGGGTGCAGAGGGAGGGGGTGCACAGGCCGACAAAGGGGAAAAGGGCGATCGTGTGAGGGGTGCTGGCGCGCGAGGGAGAGAGGAGGGGGGGTTGCAGGTGCAGAGGGGGGGGGCACACGCCGGCGGAGGGGAGGACGGCGACAGGGTGAGGGGGTGCTGGCGAGGGAGAGGAGAGAGAGAGAGAGAGAGAGGGTTGTAGGGTGTAGAGGGAGGGGCTGCACAGGCCGGCGGAGGGGAGGAGGGAGACCGTGGGGGTTCTGGCACACGAGAGAGAGAGGGGAGGGTTGCAGGGTGCAGAGGGAGGGGGCGCACAGGCCGGCGAAAGGGTGGACGGCGACGGGGTGAGGGGGGGTTGGAGAGAGAGAGAGAGAGAGACTTACCGGCGATTGCGATGGCAATGGCGACGGGATGCTCGATGGAGGGATGGTTGTAGGACGCTCGGCGAGGGACAACGGCCGGCGAAGTGTCTCCGGCGACGGGCGAGGGAGCTCCGAGATGGCGGCAGACGGCTTTGACAGGAGGGAGGCGAAGAAGAGAAGGGGGGAAATGGGGGAAGACGGGTTTAACATGAGGGAGGGGAAGAAGAGAAGGGGGAAATGGGGGGGTTTCGATGGAAGGGCGGGGGGAGGGGAAAAAGGGTGGGTGGGATTGCAAAAACTTAGCGACGGAATAGCGACAACAAAAATTTCCGTCGCTATTTCATAGCTAAGTAGCGGCAGCGACAACAGCAACCATTTCCTATCGCTAATCCACCGCCGAAGCTTAAGGTAGGGACGGAAACAAAGCGGGTCGCTATTCTGTTGCTAATTAGCGACGGATTAGCGATGACAAAATGGCCGTCGCTAAATGCCGTCGCTAAAACATAATTTTCTTGTAGTGTACATAGTTCAAATCTTTATCATATCATTGTACAATTTAATCAAATTTGAACACAAGGTTATGTACAAGATGACGAATACTTTTAGTATAGTATTTAGTCAATTTCACATGCATTCATATCACTTTATTATGCATCTAACTTGCTGTTTTAAGGTAAAATTTATCATACCCTCATGATACTTACACATGTCTTCTAACAAATTACATAACATGATAGTAATCTTTCTAACATAGTTAAGTATAATCAAATTAGCACATGCATGACATGAACATATGCACTCTTAAACACCTAGCATGTGACATGATCTATTAATCTAAACATGTTCCTTATTGTGTAACAACTCTACTAATTAGAACATGCAATTATACATAAAGTAGATAGCAACCTAATATGATCTCTATACATTTTTCACATGCACCTTTTCTCATTTATTTACACATTTCATTTGCTGTTTTAATTTAAATAATTCACCATGATATCACCTATATTAAACATGAATTGAAGATCTAAAACATATTCCAAATTGGATGGTAATCATCTACAATTTAAGCATTAAACTACATACTAAACAAGTAGCAATTCTATCATGGAACTTAGATATTATTTCATGTGTTTATCAAGATCATAAATTCATTTAGCTTGCTGTTTGGACATGATTTAAACTTGATTACATGAATTTACACTCATTCTCATACTATCTTATTCCTTTGTCAATTTTACATACTCATTTTCACATTGCATTTCTTTACACATTCACATGCACTTATTCATACATACCATCATATGAAAAATTATTAAACTATATCACATAACATTAAACATGGTACTACAATTATGACGATAACACATGAATGACATAAATAAATACACATGTAATGATATATTGGTTTTCACATAAAATTTGTACTTTTGTTATCTTTTACTCTTTCTTACATACCAATTTACACTTCTTTCATTTCATTTACTCTTGCATACACGTTTACCACTTATCACAACAATTGCACTTATCACGTGTCATATTCACTTATCACTTTGCGCTTTTATTCACATTTAATCTCTTAAGTTGCCGTGACACATAGTCCTAACTACCAAGTAGAGGAAAACAATCACTTTAGCACTTAGCACTTTAGCACTCACTTTCACATATTCGTCACCTAGGCAATGCGATGACAAATCTAGGTAACTGCGCAGAACCGGGAGAAGCACTCTCCACCCTAACCAGCGGTACTTATCCACCTCCAGGATTTTATCCTAATGCCCTTAGGATTTATCTCATAACGTTGAGCCTTTCATAGGGACTTTTCTATGGTACAGCTCTCAGACCCCTATGGTAGCAGTGTCACACTTGGCACATTTTTTATCTCAACCACCTTATCATTCTCCTCACTTTATTACTCATGCTTATACACAACTTTCATCCCATTTCACATACAATTTGCATAATATTCACATTCCATTTCCAGCAATTTCCCTTACTGTAAAATAGTAATAAATAACTTAAAAATAAGATCATAACATGCTGCTAACTCTTGATGTACACATGATTAATTCTAACATGCTTATCATGGTTATTTTCACATTTAAAACCCTGAAAATACCTACTGTCATCAGAACTTCACGAAATTTTTATCATACGTTAAGGACAATAAACAAAATATATGCTCAATTTTACATAATTTTCTGAATGGAAACATATTTATAACAATTAAATCACTGTACAGGTACGCTTATCACTAATCTCCTCTTAAATAGAAATTTCAATAAAATAGGTTATTATGATAGTGTTAATGCATATACACAAGTAAGACATCATCACAGAAAATTTACCGAGTCCTAACTCACCTCTGACCTATTTACACAGATTAAACATGATTATCTTATACTCAAAATTCAACCTCCATAATTTTCATAATTAACATAAATTAGGAAAATTCATGAAATCCTCATGACATGACCATCTAATCAATTTTGACCTTACATAAAATTTACAGGATGCACACATGTCAGGAACTCAGTTAAATACATTTAACATGATTAAATAGCAATTTTCAGGACATGCAAGAACTTGACTACATACCCCTTGCCGCAAACTGAGTTAACTGCGACATCTCTTGCCGTCAACTGATGAACTTGACGGCAAGGGATGTTGCCATCAACTTCAAGACAGTAATCTGCACAGACATACTCACATGTACGGAGAAGTTTGAGGGTCCAAGATGCGAGGAAAAATTCGTAAAAATTCTAGGACCTAGGGACATGTATAGGGAAGATGTACATAGGTTACTTGCCTCTGAATCTTGTGCTCTCCCGTCGATGTAGATCGTTCCTCGGGGTTGGGAATGCCTCCTTGATAGTTAGACTACACTCCAATCCTCGTAGATCACCCAGAAAAACCTCCAGTTGCCGGATCAGAGCTTGGGAAGTTCAGCTTTTCTCACAGGGAAAACTAGGGTTTCACAATGACCAAAAAGGCTTTGTGCAGCCAGAAAATGGGTTTTTATAAAGATGGATAGGTTGGATACGCACTGGGGTAGGTTACCCAGGGTTTAGGAAGGGTTTCCTAAACTGGAACTTTCCATAAAGCGAGCATTAACAAATCTGGAACCGTTACGCAGGATGATATTAACGTCAACATCGGTTGTAGTCAACTGCACATTTGACGTCAAGGGGCTGGCCGCCAACTTGAGTTTGGCATCCAGGGGGTGGCCGCCAACAGGGTATTGGCGTCCAGTGATGTGGACGTCAACCACCCAGCAGTGCCAATAGGTCAAAACTCCGATAAACCTTGATATAAATACAAAAATATGCCAAAATAATTTAAAATATGTAAAAATAATTTCACAAACCTTCACCACATAAAACACATGCATTTCATAATTTTTTTTAAAATATAACTTATACTAATCATAATTAAGGATAATATACATCAATAACATGCACATAAGCACATATACATTAACATTACATGACTACTTACATTGCATGTATTTATAATGAAATGCGTTCATCATTATTCAAATTCTACATATACATTATCATTCAAGCACTTTACACATCATAAATAATTTAACATGCTTAAAGTAATTAAGTATCATTTAAACAAGATTAGCATATATATGTACACCTATATACACCATGGTTACTTACAATATGTTTAAATAACTAAATGCAATAGATACATTAATAATTAAATAATGCATACATTGATAGTTAGAAAATGCATGCACACTCATGTTTACATTTATACTTGTACAGAAATAGCTCTCATGATCCTACATGGCCTATATCATTATTTACTTATCACATGCACAATATTACTTAGCTATTTTATGCTTCAGATTTTTTGTATACACCTTATATATAAATTTAACTAATTGTCTATTCTTACCTAACTATCATATATATACATGCATGAACTAATGAGAAAGCATAGAAATGATAATATGCACAATTGAATACACACGTTACTCATGCAACAAGCAAAGACATATACACCATATGCACGAAAGAAAATTTCGGGGTATCACATAATGGCAGCATGGTTGCCGTCAAGTTCTTCTGTCCACTATTTTGACTTATTTTTACATCTGAATTTATAGTTTTATGCTTAGACTTCGAATGGACTTTCTGTGAAAGGTGTAGTGTTTAGTAAAACATCTTTTTGACACACTGTGAATTGGGTTAATTTATGTAGTCACCATGATTTAGGGCAATTTTCTGAGTTCTGGAATTAAGCTTAGATTTAATAGAAAATTTTATGATTAATGCATGCTCGTGATAAAATTGTGCTTTCCATGTGGAATACATGATAGGGATATTTTGATACTGTGCTAGATCTGGAATTCAAATTTGATAATTTCCTGTAAATTCCATGACTAAAATACAAAAATTAGTAGTATTGTTTTAAATTGATAAATAGTTTCTGGATTCCAAAAACCATGACATTTTGAACAGAGGCTTGTATGGTAATGATATACACCTAGTAAAAATATTGAACCAGGTTGATAGACGGTTTAATTGTGATGAATATTTCTATATTTACATCACTGATTTGATTACTGTGGAAATTAGAATATATTTCAGAAAATCATGAAACATTCCTGATTTGATTTATGTCAGTAGAGTCACATTCTAGCATATTTTTATGATTTTTAGATGAATATAACTATTTAAGTCTGATTATCATTGTGAGAAATATGTTCTTTTGAAATGAATTGTGGGAAAATGTTCAGAAAATACAGCATGTGATAAATTGAAAATACGCCTCTATCAGCATTTGAATATATGTATATGATTTGGCAGCATGTTACGTTGCATTTGAATCTAGAGAAATTTGTATATGAATTTGTATATGGCCAATAAGACATTGCCACCATAGAAGTAATCTGGAACAGGACCATAGTAATGACCCTATGGTAATGTTCAATATGTTATATGTTTCTGAGGGCACGAGAAGAAATTCTAGAGGTGGACAAGTACTACTGGTTAAGGTGGGGAAGGCTTCCCCCGGTATTGCGCAATAACCAAGACTCTATCACTAATTGCCTAGGTGATGAGTATATGTTCATATGTCTATCTGACTTCTAATGGGTGGTTTGGGTTTTGTCTTGGCAAAATATTTGTACATATGTATATGTTATAAACAAAGTTTGTTTTTAGCTCTATAAAGATTACATGTGATACTTGTTTTATTTCATTCGGGTGAATGTTTTGTAATCATGCTTAATATGCAAACACTTGGAACCATGTATGACAAATGTACCATATTAACACTTGAATTCATATTATCATGATCAGATCTGAAATATTTTAGCAAAGATAAACATTGTAAAGTTAAGATCATGTCTTAAACTCACGCTTTGATCTAGTAGCAATTGTACTCACTTTTGACTTAAGATGTGGATGATAATGTATATATTGCAAGTAGTATGGTTGCTGAATTCTATATGCGATAACATGTTTTGAAACCATTATGTATATGTTAGATTGGTAATCCATTTTTGGGTCACTTTCTAAGTCTTCGTTGTAGACTCATACTTGCTTAACATTTCAGGTGAGACAACGGATCTCGAGGCTTTGGTAGCTGGATCAGATTCGGAGCGTGAGGATTGATTGTGTTTGTGTGTTTTGAGTGATAATTGTAGGTGAGGATTTGCTTGTGTTATGAACATTGTAATTGAACTATTTAGCATTGTGGACTTATTTGATGGACTATGGACTTGATTATTAAAGTTGATGAATTGTGCTTTATTTCCACTGCATTATTATTTATTTGTGAATGAAAAAACCTACATTTGATATATGTTGGGGTGTGTTCCCCTTGTACCACGTCTCTTGGACTCGATGAGAATTGGTATAACTGGACCGGGTCTAACTGGGGTGTTACATAAACCCTTCTTGATTCTGTTATGAGCATGTAATGTGTGTGATTTGCTTGTAAATCGAAGTTTGGGGAGGATTTCTCCATGCTGAGTTTTGATGGTTTATTGCTCGATCCAGGCATTGGATTGGTGTTTTTCAACTTTATACTAGTGTTATTTGATGTTGGAAAGTGTTTCCCATCATCAGATCATGTTTGTCTGGGCTGGATCGCCCTTGAGACCGGCCTAGGGTCATATCAGTTGCTGGAAGCTGAAGAACTTGACGGCAAGGGTTGTTGTAGTCAAGCTCTTCAAAATGAACTTGGCAGCAAGGTCTCTTGCTATCAATGTAAGGTTAATGGCAATTGAGACTGCTGTCTATTTTGATAGACGGCAGGGGGCTGTGCCGTTTACCCTAGGTTGACGGAAATCGCAGTTGCCGTCAACCTCACAGGTAGGTCTTAGCAGCTTGAGCACTCTTGTGTGTGTGAGCCTAGGACACGCGGTGTCTGCCTCCTGGTGTGGTGTGCCAGAAATTGAGAGCATCTCCATCTGTGCATGTGTTGTGCTTTGTCATACTTGTGCATGTGCTGTTGTAACGACCCTCCTTATACCGATACGATTATATCAATCAACGTCAGTACAAAGGGTGCCGTCACAGTGGGACATTTACCCAACACTACACAATAGGTTGAGATGCACATAAGTAAACAAGAGAGTACAACAGAAATAAAAGATATTTTATTCCATCATCTTTCACATTATTCCACAGTCTATATAGTGAAAATAAAGAAATAACAATTGTCCGCCTTATACATGTCCATATAAATAACAATGTCCAATCCACATACTAGTAAAGTAAATGTGCAAACTATGCAGCACTCCACAAGTAGCTACTCCTCGCACTCCGAGTCACTCCTCACTATGTCCTTCTCAAGAACGGAGACACCTGTCTCACCTGTAAGTCAAAGCAAGTATGAGTCTTCCAAAAGAAAGACTCAGCAAGCAATTTAAAGATAACATCCTTACACATATCACATACACATACTAATCTAATTAACAATAAAGGAAACACATGGCACATGCTTCATATTAATTAAGGAAATGCATAAGAACAACCTATGACATGCTTTCTATACATAATGAATAACATGATTCATGGTTTCAAATTCTATTCATATCATTTCACAATTATACACAATTTAATCATGGGAATATGCACATGGTAAATAGCCAACCTAACATGATATCTAATCATTTTCACATGCATTTATAACACTTATCCACATCTTAAACTTTCTATTTTAATATAAAATCATTACATTCACATGGTATCACATATCTTCACATGCTAACACATTTACATTACACTATCACATGCTCATATTTCGCATTTGCACATTTTCACATTTATACACTTAATTGCCATGACACATAGTCCGAACCACCATAAAGAAGGGCACACATTCACATAACACATACCCATCACCTAGGCAATACAGTGACGAGTCTTGGTTAACTGCGCAGAACTGGGAGAAGCCCGCTCTACCCTAGCCAGTGGTACTTGTCAACCTCCAGGATTTCATCTTAATGTCCATAGGATATCACATACACATTGAGCCTTCCCATAGGGACTTTACTACAGTACGGCTCCAAAGCCTTCTATGGTAGCAGTGTCAATTTCGGCACACTTTACACATTAACACTTTATCACATGGTTTACATTATTCACATGCACTATTTAACTCATTCACATGATTCAGTTTAAAGAACATGAAATTACTATTTCACAGTGACAAATTGTCATAATTACACCTAAACATGCTACTAATTACTTTAATTTACTTGATTTGACTCATATACACTTAATCATGGTTTAATACTCTTGTTAAAAGCAAACAATACTTATTGACATCACAACAGTACCAAACTTTTATCACAGACTCTATAGATGTAGTATATCACATGTTTAATTTTTTAGATTTTTCACAGTTGTAAAACTGATTTAAACAAATTAAATAGATTTCATGCAGATTTATCAAGAAATTCACTTTAACACAACATACAGTAAAACAGTCGGTGTTAATAGCTCTAAAACCTGCAAACAGTAACCCTAATATCATAGAAATTTTCTAAAACTCTAATATGCAACGAATCTATTTATTTGGAATTAAACATGATCAGATCATACTTATTGTCTAATTACATAAATTATACTAAATAATGTCATGATCTGAAAATTTACAGAAATTCATGATATGACCTACAAATCGTACCTGTCAAACTGTAATTTTTGAAGTATGCACAGACGACCATAAGTTCGAATAGCATCACACAGACATAATACATGAGGTTCTGTGAAAAATAGAAGAACTTGGCGGCATAGTCCGTGTCGTCAAGGTGAGTTAACAACACACGATGTTGCCGTCAACTTAGGATCTTGGTGGCAACAAGCTTGCCGTCAAGTTCCTGTCTGCAGAAAGTGCAGACTGAACGTGAATAACTTGGGGAATTGGGGGTTCCAGGACACGAATAAAATCTAGAAAAATTCCTAGGACCTAGAGGACATGTCTAGGGATGAGATCCCTCGATTACTTGCCTATGAATAATTCTCTAAAAGGATTAATTAGTCGTAGAAGCTCTCCTCGGCCAAGCCAAGAAGATGTAGAAAACTCCTCCCAGATCTAGTCTTTTTGTTGATGTAGATCGATCACCGGAGTCGGGGAAGACTCACCAATGCAAGGGGCACCTCCCAGTCAATGCAGATCATCGGAAGAAGCCCACACATGCCGGATCAAGCTTTGCGAAATTTGTTTTTTCTCACAGCAAAACCCTAGGTTTTCCATAAGCTAAAAAGACCTAATCTGAGTGAAAACTAGGTGTTTTATAGGGCTAATGGTTCGGGGTACACGTTACATTAGGTTTCCTATCGTTGGAGGGTGATTTCCTAAACAAGAACCGTAAGAAACGCAGCCGTTTTCAGATCTAAAATCGCAACACAACTAGAGAAGTAAACGACCACATTGCTGCCATTAACAAGAAATCAGCGTCCATTGATCTAGACGTCAACATGAAGTCAACGACACACTAGTTGCCGTCAACCAACCCTTAACGTCAAGAGATGCTGACGTTAACTGGGATTTCGGGCAGATAACAGAAATATTTATAACATACATACACCATATAAATACATACAATAAGCACTGCATTATTTAAATACAATATGTAAAAAATTAAATAAAGATAATATGTGCAGAAATAAACATATATATACATATGAACATAAGGATATAAATAATTATAATATGCAACAAATCAAATAAGTGTAATATGACAAAATTCGAGGGCCTTACACCCTCTCTCCCTAAAAGAAAACTTCGTCCTCGAAGTTAGAACGAAAATACTAACCAAACAAGTGGGGATACTTCTTCTTCATGGCACCCTCAAGCTCCCATGTAGCCTCCTCCCACGACAAGTTCCTCCATAACACCTTCACCGATGCAGTACTCTTGTTCCTGAGGTGTTGAACTTTCCGATCTAGAATAGCTACTGGTTGCTGTACACACGACAAGTCTGGCTGAATCTCCACTGGCTCATAACTAATAACATGCGATGGATCTCGCACATATCTCCTGAGCATAGATACGTGGAAAACTAGGTGCACACTAGCTAACAATGGGGGTAAAGCTAGCTCAAATGCCACGCTGCCCATCCGCCTTAGAATCTCAAATGAGCCAATGAATCTAGGACCCAACTTACTATGCTTGCCAAACCTGACAACGCCTCGGGTAGGTGAAAGCTTTAGAAATACATGCTCGCCAACCTCGAACTCCAAATCCTTCCTTCTGTTGTCGGAGTAGCTCTTCTGTCGATCCTGCGCCGCAACAAGCCTCTGCCTGATAAGCTGAATCTTATCTGAAGTCTCCTGCACCAACTCTGGACCAACTAACTGCCTATCAGCTATCTCCTCCCAGCACAAAGGAGATCTACAGGGCTGCCCATACAAAGCCTCAAACGGAGCCATGCCAATGCTCGCATGAAAACTATTATTGTAGGTGAACTCCACAAGAGGTAGATGACTCTCCCAATCACCCTTCCAATCAAGCACGCACGCTCTCAACATATCCTCGAGTGTCTTGATCGTCCTCTCGGACTGGCCATCTGTCTAGAGATGGAACGTCGAACTAAGCTTCAGCTGAAAACCCAATGCATCCTGAAGACCCTGCCACAGCCTCGAAGTAAACCTCGGGTTTCGATCAGAAATAATAGACTTTGGCACACCATGCAATCTCACAATGCTGCCGACATACAGCCTAGCCAAACTCTCTATGGACTGCTTCTTCTTCATAGGCAAGAAATGCGTCGTCTTGGAGAAACGATCTACAATCACCCAAATCGAGTCATTACCCTTAGCTGATCTGGGCAAACCTGTCACAAAATCCATAGTGATTGCTTCCCACTTCCATACAGGTATCTCCATCTTCAGCATAAGGCCTGATGGTCGCTGACGCTCGGCCTTCACCTGCTGGCACACTAAACACTTGGACACGAAGTCAGCCACATCCTTCTTCATACCAGACCACCAGAAAGATCTCTTTAAATCCTGGTACATCTTGGTGTTGCCTAGATGAATAGAGAACCTCGACCTATGAGCTTCTGCAAGAACATGCTCACAGACATCCACAACATCATGGACACAAACTCGGTGCTGGAATCTAATAACACTGTCCTCATCTCGAGCAATGCATGCCTTGCCCACCATCTCCTGAAGTCTAGGATCAACTCTCTACTACTCGATCACCTCATCCAAAACTATAGACCGGACAGACAACTGAGCCACGAAATCCTGACATAACTGCGGCTCCAACTCAGTCATCGCACACGCTGCATCCTCAAGCATCTTTCAATCCTGCCTAAACAAAGACCTCTTCCTACTAAGCGCATCCGCCATGACATTCGCCTTCCCTGGATGATACTGAAGCTCGAAGTCATAGTCCTTGAGAAACTCAATCCACCATCTCTGCCGTAGGTTCAACTCCTTCTGAGAAAAGAGACACCTTAAGCTCTTGTGGTTAGTGAACACCTCGAACATGACACCATAAAGATATTGTCTCCATATCTTTAGTGCATGAACCACAGCCGCTATCTCCAAATCATGGGTCGGATGGTTACGCTCATGCTCCTTTAACTGATGAGAAGCATATGCAACTATCTTACCATGCTGCATCAACACACAGCCAAGACCTATCTGAGAATCATAAGAGTTGATGGCCCTCTACACCACTTGGCAAGATCAACATAGGTACAGATGTAAGCCTCTCCTTCAGCAACTAAAAGTACTCTTGCAATCATCAAACCACACAAACTTCATACCCTTCCTGGTTTGCTTAGTCAAATGTGCGGTGATAGATGCCTTCGATGAATTTCCTGTAATAGCCTGCTAACCCAAGGAAACTCTGAATCTCCGATGGGGTCCTTAGAACCTCCCAATCTAACACTGCTTGGACCTTTGCCGGATCAACTACAACTCTAGCGCCTGAGATAACATGCCTAAGGAAATGAACCTCGCGTATCCAGAAATCGCACTTGCTGAACTTTGCATACAGCTTGTGCTCTCGAAGAACCTCCAGAACAACCCTTAAATGCTCATGGTGTGTAGCCTCATCAGGGGAATAGACTAACACATCGTCAATGAACACCACAATAAAGCTATCCAAATATGACCTAAACACCCTGTTCATGAGATCTATGAGCGTTGCAGAGGCGTTGGTCAGACCAAATGGAAGCACAAGAAACTCATAGTGTCCATAACGAGTCCTGAAAGTAGTCTTGGACACATCTTCATTCTTGATCCTCAACGGATGATAGCCGGACCACAGATCAATCATAGAGAACACCGATGCATTCTGCAGCTGGTCGAACAAATCATCAATCCGCGGCAAGGGATACATGTTCTTCACAGTCACCTGGTTGAGCTTCCTGTAATCAATGCACAGCCTGAGGGAACCATCCTTCTTCTTCACGAACAATATAGGTGTGCCCCATGGTGACACACTAGGGCGAATAAATCCCTTATCCAGTAAATCCTGAACCTGCTTCTTCAGCTCAGCTAATTCCACAGGTGCCATCCGATATGGAGCCTTATAGATAGGAGAGGTGCCTGGAAGTAACTCTATAGTGAACTCTATCTCCCTAGCCGGTGGATATCTAGACAAATCATCAGGAAACACGTCTGGAAACTCTTGCACTACTTCAATTTCCTCAAGGGTTGGTGACTGATCAGCCTTAGGGACTAAGAGCGCACTGTAGGTGCGATGTTTTTTGTTCCTTTTTAGGGGAAAAAGAACGGTCTCCACAAAAGTGTGTGGGAGATGGAGAGGAGATGGAGGAAAATGATAAGAAAAGAAAAGATCCGCGATCACCAGGTACGTGAGGGTACCGAATGGAGGAGCACGGCGAAGGGTGTAAATGGAAGGGTTGATCACATGGTATACCTGTTGGAGCGTGGGAGGTTGCGCGGGGGATGTGGGTTCCTCTTCTTCTATGACCACGGCCGGCCGTAGTAGAAGGCATTTCCTTTGTTGATTACCCTGAAAAAGAGACAAATAAGAAAGAAGGAAGGGGATTAGCCAAATAGGGCATGTAGTACCGAATCCCAAAATAATGAAATAAATGAATGAAAGGAGAATGACTCACCATGTGGTAACTTGTAAGCCCCTAAAGAATGTGGGTGTGTGTGTTATGCATATATGTGTGTAAAAAGGAGTAAAGGGAGCCTCGTGGGGCTCGGAGGGAGTTGGTATAAATGAAAAGGAAAAGGGGAGGGGTTACTTCCCCGATAGTTGAATGGCACGGCGGCGCTGCCGACTGGATTGACGGAGGAAGATGAGGAAGAAGCTTCCTCCCGCCTCAATTCGGTTCACGTGAAGAAGACGACGGGGACGTCAGCTCTGAGCTCCAAGGGAGGGAACGAGTGGCTTGAAGTAGATGGTCCCCTTGGGCCGGAGGTCGAGGCGAGAATCCGGCAGGGCTTCGCCGCAGTGAATGGACCGCCTCCTACAATTGACCCTCGGGGGTCTATTTATAGGCAAAAAATCTCTGAATCGCGTCGGGCATGGCGGACGCGTTAAGGTTGGAATCGCGTCCAGGTAGGCCGCCGTGACTTAAAAGTCAAACTGATGGGACAGGCGTAGCCTACTGCCATGCTCTTAATCGTGTCGGGCAGGGGCATCACGACTTAAAAGTCAAACTGATGTGACAAGCATAGCCTGCAGCCATGCTTCTAATCACGGCGGGCCTGGGCGCTGCATTTCTCAACCGAGTCGTGCCTTCTGACAGGATTGTCTTTTGATTTGACAGGTGGTTGAAATGAGGCATCCTTCCCGGACGCGATTCGGAAATTGCCATGATTTGGTGACGTGGGAGCTCTTAAATGCCACGGTTGCAGGGTACGCATAGGCTTTTTGACTTTTAATTACGTCGGACATGGCGGACGCAACAATGCATCACTCTGAATTGCATTGGTACGACACGACGTGACAAGGAATTTCCAAATTTCTATATTAATGCAAATATGGAAATTTGAGATGCGCCGTATCGAGTCGACGCAATAAGCATCAATAGATATAATAGCGTCGAGAGGACCCGACACGTTAAAGGGAATCGGTGTAGCCTCAGAATCGATGCATAGTCGCATCCGCACAGACCGACGCGTTTAAGATGTGTCCCCTCGACCCGACACGACAAGGGCCAATCGGCCTAGTCGCGCCCAACATGCCCGGCGCGACTTGATGGAATCATGTCGACCATGAAGGACGCATTTCAGATGCGACCGCTAGACCCGTCGCGACTTCAAAGAACGCACCCACCAGACCCGTCGCGACTCAAATTTCTGCCCACGACCTCCGACGAGCCTTGGAAATGGAGGGGAAGCACCGAGGAAGAATGGGGTGATCCGAGAATGATTGGGAAATTACTCTTGCAAGGCAAAAAGAGGGCCATTTGTGGCATCATGGCGCAACATGAAATTTACCCACGGTGGAGTCAAAATCCTGTGTCTACAGTTGCCACGCCTTAGCGTCTGCTTTGCAGGGGAGCGAAGCGAAGGGACACGAAGTGGAGTATAATGGAGTGAAATAAAATGAAAGAAATGAAGCGTAGCGAAGTGGCATGTAGTGGAGCGGACCAAAAAGTAGACGTCAAGGTGAAAAATAGACACGCATAACAATTGGTGACTACCACCTGATAAGAGTCTTTTACCAACACCCAAGGAAGTCACCCCGAGGAAGAATACCACAAGAAGCAAATGTTTGGATTGGAAGAAAACAAAGTGTGCGCACGTGGGGCACAACAGGAGGTGTGTACGTGGCACACGAAGGAAAGGTGCCACGTGGGTCATGAAGGAGAGATCAACTTCCAGTGCAGGGGAAGCACCTAAGGACACAATCCGTTAGGCTGCACCATTGGGGGCGTCTGCCACTGCCTCTGGTGGATCTCTAGGAGTAAAGATGAAATGAAGGGGGATAAATCCAAACAAGTGTTGTTAAGGAAATCAGCCCGGAGGCAACAACAAAGGGAGTTAGGTATTCGACCCGGAATGGAATATTTCAAATTGCTTTGGAGCTTGGAGTGAGAATGGCTCTCAAATTGCATTGAAAGAGTGGTTTTCACTGTGATTTCAAAATGCATGTATGTTGGGCTAAAGGAAAAATAAAACAGGAGGAGTAGACAATAATCAAGGGTATTATTGTTACGATGGCGTTGAGTCAGGACCAGATTTTTATGTATGGGTCCGTCATCCTCATATGCCAAGCATGACGGCCTATCCGTATGGCTAAGGATCCACTGGGATAATCACTGTTTTTGTTAAAGGGGAACTCAAATCCCAGATTCCTCAGAGCCACAAGGTCCTTGATATGCTCTATGGGTATAATATATAGTAAAATGCGGATAACTGGATGGTAAGGCAGCAACCGCAGCCTGATGTAGCGTCGGATGAGGTAACTCGAATCCTGCACTCAAAAATCATTAGCCAAGATAACACATATCATGGGAAAAAACATCATTCAAGCACGGAGCATGGATAAAACATTCACTAAACAGACAAAGCTCATTCAATTTGTTTGTTTTTAGACCATGAGAATGAGTGATCTTTGGCCAACATATCTTGGAGTTCAAGATAGGAGGAACTAATGATTGGAAGAATTGGCTTGATTTGGCCCGAAGAGGTGCAATGCGCTTTCCATATGCAGCACCATCATGATTTTTTTTTTGTTTTAGAGATATTTGAATTTTTTGGATTTGTTTTGAAAATATTTAAATTTTTATGGATTTTGAAAATATTTGTATTTTTATGGAGATTTTGGAAGTATTTGGATTTTTGTGATTTTTTTGGAAATAGTTGATTTTTGTGGGTTGTTTTGGAAATATTTGGATTTTTTGGTGGTTTTGGAAAGTATTTGAATTTTTTGGATTTGTTTTGAAGATATTTGATTTTTTTTGTTTTGAAAATATTCGGATTGTTTTGTGGATTTTTGGCAATATTCATCTTTTTACGTTTTTTGGAACATTGCCATGCTGTGGCAGCATTAGGGTTATAAAAACTGACTGGTGAGGGGTCCTTGTTGCCTCCTGTTTCATTAAAGGATGCCCAGAGTAAGACGTGCTTTTATAGTGGTGTCCTAGGCTAATTGCACTTGGTTAATAGTGGCACCACCACAGCCATGCCTGGAAAGGCGACTAAGTCTGGCAGGGAGAAGGGAAGTTGTTTTTTTTTTAGATAAGCTTAGTATGGGCATTGAGGAGTTTGGGTTTGACTTCCTTCCTTGGCACAACCGTCAGAAGATTCAGTCTCATTGAGTATTGGGGCTTTTGGAATTTTTTGATGACCATTCATTTATAGGGGCATGCATACGGCTAGGTCTATTTGGATCTCTGCGGGGACTTTGCCACTCTTTGCCATGCCCTATTATGATTGATTGATTTTGATTTTTACATGCATATGTCCAAGTCCATTTGGATCTCTGCAGGGACTTTGCCGCTCTTGACATGGATTTAACTTGATTATTCATTGGTCATTTTTATTGCCCTTTTATAAACATTCTCTCATCATGGAGTGTTTCAGATTGGTTGCCCTGCCCAGACTACCTCTACTACCCATATTTTGGCCGAGTAAGAGGAGAAACAGACGTTTGTGCCTTTCAGACATGGCTATGACAGTGACGGTGTCTTCCGGGAGCAACCGGCTTAGGGCGCCATGTAGTGTGTGTAAGTGCCCATGCTAGGGGCAAACCTTAATGACCTGGGAGGGGATTTTGGACTCCTTGCGCGGAGTTCTCATAATAGAAGTGCTGCGATAGCATGGCAATGCTGGATATTCATCTTTTTATGGATTTGGTTTTGGACTCTAATAGTAAAATAAGAGTTCAGAGGGTAAAGGAAGGACGAATGCCCTGCGTTGGGGTGAGACTCCGAGATTTTGAAGAATGTACAGAATTATTTGGAATTAAAAAGGTAAGTGGGGGCTAAAACCCCAAAAACAGTGAGAGAAAGGTCGGATGACCTGATTAAAAATGGCAAGGAGAGAATTGCGGAAAGATTTTGGAGACTCCGGCGAGACCAGAGGGGCTTGAAGAAGAAGGAGGGTGCGGTGCCTAGTAAGAGGAAAAGAATTCATATGGGCCGGAGGAGAGAAAGAAAAAAGTGGGCCGCGAGGGGCCAAATAGGGAGGTGTGCCGCGTGGGGCGCAAGATGGAGAGGTGCCGCGTGGGGCACAAGATGGAGATGTGCCTCGTGGGACACGAAATGGAGAGTAAGGGGTACAAAATGGGATGCGATGCCCAGTGCAAGAAAATGAATCATAAAAAAAGATGAAAATAAAATGTCTCTCGTGGGGAGGGAATGTGGAGAACCCACTGGAAGGTGCTAAGGAGCACAAAAGATGATTGGAATGAAAAAGGAGAAGGTGGCGGAGGCCTCTTGGTCTTTTGCCTTGCCCGGCGTTTCTGCTTCCGCTTGGGAGTCGGCATTCTAACCCTCAGGTACTTCCTCTCATAATGTGCCCAGCGAGCGGAGGGTCTTGCTCTTCTCATCGGGATTGAACTATGCTCAGTGATTGAGGGATTGTTGACTTCCGTCGGAGTTTTAAGTAATAGCGGCAACTCCCTTGGAATATAGTTGAATGAGATAGTGGGGAGTTCCACCGGTAGAGTTGGAAGCAACAACGAGGGGATCGTGCCCAAAGACTTTATAGCGTTTGATGTGTGACGGGGCATGACCCCTTGAGTAATTGATTGTGCCAATGATTTGGCCTTGGAGTGCATGAGCACAATTTGCATGATTGACCCCTTCACTTGAGTGGGAAGGTTCACAACAATGGTGTGAGGGGTCATGAGAGCTTGGAGGGAGATATTCCCTATGAGTATTTTGAATTGAATATAGTTGGCAACAGGAATGATTGGAAATATTTTAGAGGGCCTCTTGACGGCCATGATTGGACGGGAGGACTCCCGCTCGATAAATGTGCTCGGTATAGAAATAATGAACGGCATGCGAGGGATGCATTCTGGGATTTTGAATAGCAAGCCCGGTCCCGGTGCTTCCTTCTTTTGCTGATGTCTGCAGTCTCTTCAAGGGAATGCACCTGCTCCATTGGACGGGGGTGGATGTGGATGGAGTGGAAGATTGTGTGGCCGGTGGAAGTGTAATGGGTATGATGGCAAGGGTTTGCTCGAGTTCGGTTGCCAATGGTGTTGGTGGAGTGGGAGGTATAATGGTCGGTGGAGGTTTGATGGTAGAGGGTTTAATAGTGAAAGGTTTGGTAAATGTGGATGGTAGTGTAGGAGGCATAGGTAAATGGCGTACGAACATGACCTCGGAAGGTTCATCGTCGTAGCAGCAAGTGGTTTTGCGGATGGGTTGGGCATTGGCAACTTCGGCCCGAGCAACAGGCTGTGATGGAGGTGGAGGTTATTATGGGGGTATGGGAGCTGGGATGGATGCCGGAGCCGGTGCAACGTAAGGCGCAGAAGCTTCTTCATGCATGGGAGCATCGTAGGGCCTAGTTGGAGGTTGTTGGGTCTGAGGAGGATGAATCAGTGGACGCCGGGTGGAGGCATGTTGTGGTAAATGGGAGTTTGCAGAGGTGTATATGATGTGGTTGCTGTATAGTGGCAAGGTGGATGGTGGATGGCGTCCACTGACTTGTTCTTTCTTGGATTAATTTGATCAAACAAGTCTATGATCGGGGAGTCCATTAGATGGGTATGAATGTAACGTCCCCGCTCGTAGAGCTCTTCCATCGTATCGATTTGGTTCATGGCCAGGATGTGCTTGAACCCCGGAGTAGAGTTGGAAATGATTATTTTTATTTGCTCTGACTCCGAGAGCACATGCTGCATTATTGTGGCCATTGACCTCCAACGGTCAGCAAATTGTACAAATTCCTCGTTGGCCCTCATCTTCTCAGATGCTAGATCCATGATAGAGAGATAGGGGCTGATGCGGTCTTTGTACTTTTGAAGGAATTTGTTGTGAAGGATGCGGAAGTCCCCTACCTCACTTGGCTCTAATGAGTAGAACTATTCGAGTGCAGGGCCATCAAGAGATTTTCTAAATAAATATGCCAGAGTGATGGGATCTCGCTGCCAACGAGAAGACTCATAAAGAAACTCCTTGACATGAAGGTAGGGGTTACAATCAGTACGTTGGCATCTCCGAAGGATGTATATAAATTTGAGGGAGAGCTGGCATGGCGGCAATGGGGTCACCTGTGGGATTGGAAAGCTTATTGATTAGACCCTCCAGATCATTCCATTTGTGGAGAAGAGCATGTTGGAGTGGAGTGGGTTTCCGTTGGGCATATGAGGGAGTACATGGGGGTGGCCTTGAATGAATGGGCCTTCCCAAGGGTTGGTCCGTACGGACTGGAGCATGGGAGCTCAAATGGCTAGGGGGCCGAGGTGATGAAGAACGTACAGGGGGGGGTGGCTAAGTCGCCAGAATATACAAAGGCAGGTGCCTAGGGGAAGGGGAGAGGGGAGGAGTGTGACGGAACGCCTCGGCCAAGCCCGTTAAACCGATAACGTACTTGATCCGAGTCCGCCTCTCGCGAACGGGTCGAAGCCTCGCAAGGGATACCAAACCACAGTCCGTGTAAACATAAAGGAACACACCACATTTCATATATATAATTCACAAGTTTACATAGCCCAATTTCCACAAAACTGAAAAGAAGTACAAGAGCCTGGGGCATACCCCGAGGTACAACTGAAGAAAGTAACAACTAACTAAACTACACTGCTGGAGTACTACACAGCTGGAACTACACCGCTGGAGGTACTGACCCTGCACCGCTACAGCGCGGCCCTGAGCTGGACGACGGTCGTGAGACGTCCTCCTCGCCCTCACCTGTGGGGGTAGGGGTGAGCCTCTCTAGTCACTGGCTCAGTAGGGAACTCCCCCAAAACCGAGCAAACCAAACACCACAGGTACGAATAGTAAACAACACCAACAATTTATAGAACAACTAAGCAGGTAAGTAAAGCTGTAAAAGTACTCACCGTCTGCCGACTACGAGAAACAACAGTAATAATTAAACGGCAAACCAGTACAGGTGTACAAGCTAAAGTAGAGACAGCCAACACGAGCCACGTGAATTGGTTCGCGACACCAGAAACTGACTCGGACAAGATAACACAGGTCTACCTCTCAGTCTCACAGCCACGGACGAAAGGTCCAGCTGCCGCTCCACGTAAAAAGGTCAAGCAATTGTGGAGACCAACTAAACACCACCACCTGCAGACCACACGGTCACAGGCCCATGCCTGGCACCTCCAGAGACCCTGGCCTGGGCTCGCTAGAGTGAGGCACTGGAAAAGGACTAGCTGGGGACCAGTGTCGACTACTGGTGTCCGTACCCCCAACTACGAGCGCGCTACAAGTGACTAAAAACAAACTCAAGTGTTACTGTCCCACTGTCGTCTTTCCCTCAGCCGGACGTACAACTCAACACAGGAGTGAGGGTGTCCAGGTCAGACGTCACAGACCTCGACGGTACAACACAAGTACCGGGACAAAGCCCCGAGCTAACAGCCTGGCTCACAAAGAACCTGGGGTACCCAACTGGAGAGGTAACCACGGTAGGCGTCGTACTACTCGCCACGTACACAAAACCACGTGCACGTCACACACAAACTATGTGAAACCTCACGTAAACCACAAGTAACAACAGTCCACTACACGTGAACTCAACTGGACTCGCGTAAATAACGCGTAGTCACTGAAGTATGCAACTAACTGCATATCCTGTATGCTGAACAAGAGAACCATGTGCACTCAGTGCACCTTATCTGTTAACACACATGCATTATCGATAAATACTGTAATCAGTCATTTCTGTTTATAACCAATAGGCGGCAACATCGACTGCCGCTTACAACAAGTCAACGGCAAGGGACCTGGCCGTTAAGATCGTGGCTGAGGAGCTTGGCGATAAACGATGTTGACGCCAAGTTCCCCGGCCTTACACCCTGCAGAAACCCTAATCCGGCTCTGCGGGATTTCCAACCGTTCTAACTACAGAAAAACATATAGAAACGATTCTTTTAATATGCAGGAACCCAACATAACCCATTACAACATGCTTCGTACACTAAATTACTCAAACCACCCATTATCCCCGCATGGTGCAACTTTATCCGAAAATGCATTATCATGCTGATTCAGGTGGTTACGATGTGTTTTAATGTTTCTACAGAGCTAAATGGGTTCGTCCCCTACCTCAGAACACGCTAGAACCTCCCACAATCTCCCGGTTCACGCCGAGCCCTCCGCGAGCTCCCACGGGAATTGCACCACGCCGCGACGTTTCCTCGCGCAATTCAGCAATGCCACACGTTCTACGATCATCCAACCACTCTTCGGAACCTGTTGGAAGCTTTAGATACACGAGGGAAGCAAGCTTGGGCAAGAGGGAATGAGAGCAGAGCAAGAAGACTGCCCTCGGGTGACCTTATAACCTGCAGAATTCTCAGGTTGGCGTCAACCCCTATGCCGCCAACAGCAACCGCCACCCTTAGCGTCCACATCTACTGCCGCCAAGTTCATGCAGTCAACGTCCACTAACCTGGACGCCAACAAGTCAACGGCCACCCCTGGCCGCCAACTCCAACTGAACAGCAGCAGGTCCTATTTCATTTCAGGACCAACCCTACACTTCACCTGCTCAAACCACACATTCACACCACACATTCCACACAACCAACTCACATTGGCCTCACAACGGCCTACACAACCAACACACACATGATCCACATGGATCCGAAAGGCACGCGACGTTACATTACTATCATCTAAAAAGAAAATTTCGACCTCGAAATTCATAACACAATTCAAAGTTAAACAACTCATACATACACACCTTTACAAGTACTATCATCTAAAAATAAAATACACAAGCTTACTCAAACAGATAGGGATACCCTTTAGCCATTTCCTCGGCTAACTCCCAGGTATCCTCACCTCCCAACCTATTCTCCCATCTCACTTTAACTAGCTCAATTTCTTTATTCCTCAGCTTCTTCATCTTTCGATCTGTGATCTGCACCGGATACTCTGGCATAGTCATGTCCGGCCTCAGGTCACCGCCTTGATATCTAATTATTTGAGCTGGATCTTCAATACACTTTCTCAACATGGAGACATGGAAAATATCATGCACATCTGCAAAATCAGGTTGCAAATCCAGCCTATAAGCTGCTTCCCCAATTCTTTCAATCACCTGGAAAGGTCCCACATACCTTGGACTCAACTTCCCAGACTTGCCAAATCTCATAATACCTTTACTCGGGGAAACTCTCAGAAAAACAAAATCTCCCACTTCAAACTGAAGTCGTCTCCTCCGCACATCTGCATAACTTTTTTGCCTACGTTGAGCTGCCTGCAATTTTTCTTTAATAAGCTTCACCACTTCCGTGGTTTGCTGAATCAATTCAGGACCCACCAATTGCCTTTCTCCCACTTCATGCCAGTTCAATGGGGTTCAACATGGCCTTCCATATAAAGCTTTATACGGTGCCATCCCAAGACTGGTATGATAACTATTATTGTAGGCAAACTCAATCAATCCCAAATGATGCTCCCAACTACCTCCCCAAACTAAACAACAAGCCCGCAACATATCTTCAATTGTCTGAATAGTCCTCTCTATCTGACCATCTGTCTGGGGATGATAAGCGGAGCTATACCTCAATTCAGAACCAATTACTTTCTGCAGACTTCTCCAAAAACCAGAAGTAAATCTTGGATCTCTATCTGATACAATAGTCTTCGGAATACCATGCAGTGGAACAATTCTTTCAACATAAATATTTGCCAATCTGTCCACTGTCTAAGACATACTTACTGCCACTAATCTGCATACCTTAGTCAATCTGTCAACAAACACCCATATTCCATTATGCCCGGAACTCGACCTTGGTAAACCTGCCACAAAGTCCATTGCAATATCATCCCATTTCCACTGTGGAATAGGCAACGGTTGCAATAGACCTCCAGGCTTCTGATGCTCTGCTTTAATCTGCTGACAGATAGCACACCTTGCCACAAATTCTGCTATTTCTTTCTTCATATGAGGCCACCAGAAATGCTTTCTTAAATCATGGTACATTATAGTACTACCCGGATGAATAGTGTACTTAGATTTATGAGCCTCTTCCAGAACTCGCTGCTTCACCTCTCTTTCTGCAGGAACAAACAACCTGCCTCGAAGCCTGACCACACAATTATCATCAATAGAAACTCCTTCCATTTTCACAATCTCAGCTAAACCTGCATCTGCTCTCTGAGCTTCAATGATCTGCCAATACAAAGACGGCTCTACAGCACTAGCAGCTAGTACCGCCCGTCGCTGACTACTGGGCACATACAAGGAATTCTCTGCTACCTCTTCATACAACTTCCATTCTTTAATTATCATCAGATTCATATATGCCTTTCTGCTTAAGGCATCAGCTACAACATTGGCCTTACCCGGATGGTAAGCAAAACTGAAATCATAATCCTTTAGATATTCAACCCATCTGCGTTAGCGAAGAATCAAGTCTTTCTGCGAGAAGATATACTTCAAGCTTTTATGATCTGTAAAAATCTCAAATCTCTCACCATACAGATAATGCCTCCACATTTTTAAAGCAAACACAACTGCTGCCAATTCTAAATCATGAGTGGGGTAATTTTCTTCTGCTGGCTTCAATTGTCTGGACGCATACGCTATCACTTTACCATGCTGCATAAGTACTGCGCCAAGACCTCTTCTTGAAGCATCAGTATACAACACGAAACCACCACTCCTTGCCCGTAATGTCAATATAGGTGCTGATGTGAGTCTTTTCTTCAATTCCATGAAACTTCTCTGACATTCACCGGACCACACAAAAGGCACTCCTTTCCTGGTCAATCTAGTCATAGGTGCTGCAATCTTAGAAAAATCTTGAATAAAGCGCCTATAATAACCTGCCAACCCCAGAAAACTTCTAATCTCTGTTATTGTCTTAGGCACTCCCCACCTTGACACAGCTTCCACTTTACTCGGGTCCACTGCTATTCCTTTAGATGAGATAACATGACCCAAAAACTGAATTTCCTTCAACCAGAATTCACACTTACTGAATTTAGCAAACAACTGGTTATCTCTTAACAACTGCAGGGTAAACCTCAAATGAGCTGCATGTTCCTCTTCAGATGCTGAATAAATTAGAATATCATCAATAAAGACCACAATGAATTGATCTAAATATGGATGAAAAATTCTATTCATCAGATCTATAAAACCTGCAGGAGCATTAGTCAACCCAAAAGGCATTACCACAAACTCATAGTGACCATATCTAGTTCTGAACGCTGTCTTATCTATATCCTCCTCTTTAATTCTTAACTGATGGTACCCAGACCTCAAATCAATCTTCGAAAACACCTTTGCTGATTGCAACTGATCAAATAAATCATCTATCCTCGGCAACGGGTACTTATTCTTGATGGTCACATCATTCAATTTTCTATAATCAATACACATCTGAAAACTTCCATCTTTCTTTTTCACAAATAAAACCGGCGCTCCCCACGGGGAATGACTCGGTCTAATAAAACCTTTTTGCAACAACTCTTCTAATTGCTTTTTCAATTCTTTAAGTTCTGCTGGTGCCATCCGATATGGAGCTTTAGAAATCGGCATGGTACCTGGCAGCAACTCAATAGTAAAGTCCACTGCTCTATGTGGAGCTAAACCAGGCAATTCCTCAGGAAAAACATCAGCAAATTCCCTAACCACGGGAACTGCTTCTACTGGCTGACTGGCCTCTACCAAACTCACCGAGGCTAAATAAGCCACACACCCATCATTATCAACTTTCTAGCTTTAATTGCAGAAATTAGAAACTTGGAGGTATAAAAAGGCATACCTTGATATTCAAACACTGCACCATTAGGATGACAAAATCTGATCCTTTTCTTTCTGCAATCTAACATTGCTCCATACATTTCAAGCCAATCCATACCCAAAATGATATCATAATCTGACAACTGCAGGGCATACAACCGACCCGGCATCTGATTCCCTTCAATCATAACAAGAGCTTCATCTATATAGCTCGAAGTGAGTAAGAACTCACCTGAAGGAACCTCCACCACTAACTCACAAGACTTCTCCTCTAAAGGATGAGCTATATAACCCAGAAATTCTTCGGAAATAAAAGAATGAGAGGCACCCGAATCAAATAAGACTCTTGCTGAATATTCATAAAGAGGTAAAGTACCTTATATCATATTTGACGCCTCTGCCTGGGCTCGGGTGATAGCATAACCCGGCCTCTCCCTCGATGCTGCGGTGCTCCTCTGCCACGACCTGCCTGTGGCTGCTGGAACTGCTGAGGCTGCTGCTGCTGCTGCACACCTCTGCCATACCCATATTCTCTTGCATAGGGACAATTGCGGATCAAATGTCCCGGCTGATTACAATTATAACATCTATACCCTAGAGGAACAATAGGCTGCCTGGCAGTGCTCTGCTGTAACTCCTCCACCTCAGGCCTACCACGGCCCTGCTGAAACTGCGAACGACCTCCCCATCCTCTTCCTTTTCCTTTAAGTGCTTGCTTTAATTTCTAGCCCCATTTACCAAAGCCTGATGTAGAAGGTCCCGCTGGTGCCTTACCCTTGCTTGCACCTACAGTCTGCTGTGGTAGCCGGAAACTACCTGAACCTGATTCACCTACCTGGCGAGTCCCGATAGACCTCTCCAAAGTAGCTGCCCTCTGCGCTACCTCTTCCACTGTCTTGCACATAAGAGGTACTATCGCATCCTGCAACTCCACTCTCAATCCTCTGATAAAGTACTCAACCATCATGTTATTATCTGAAATCACATATGGCGCATAACGGCTAAGTGCCATAAATCTCATCTGGTACTCTAAGACTGAAGAGTTACCTTGCTGGAGAGTTCGGCATTGATCTCTTTTTACTTGCTGCACTTGGATCGGAAAGAATGTATCATTAAACACATCAAGAAATTCCGGCCAAGTGATAGCTTCTTCCGTCCTGCCTGCAAAAGTGGTTTGCATCTTCAATCGCCACCATTCCAAGGCAAAACCTCTCAACTGGTAAGCAACTAATACCACTTTATCTGTTGCCGAACATCTCATGGTTGCAAAAACTCTTTCTATTTCATGAACCCAGTGCTCGGCTGTATCTGGATTCGGCCCTCCTGAATAGGTAGGCGGCTGCAATCTCATAAACTTCTCCACCTGCATCACTGGTTCTTCTGCTATCAACACTGGAGGTGGTGGTGGCACAGGTGCTGCAAAAGGTACCTCCACTCTTGGCGGAACTGGAGCAACAGGTACAGCCTCTCCATCCCCAGGTGGCACTGCAACCGGTGGTACCGGCGCCTGCTGATCCATCCTCGCCCGAATATCCGTGAGGCTTTCCCAAATTCTTTCTATCATTCGCTGGGTGCTTTCCTCCGGATCATCTCCTCCACCACCCCAATCACTTCTATCAGCCATACCAGAAATTTCTACATACACAAAACACCAGACAAAAATCAAAACCACAAATGATCAAAAACCAGGGTCCCTACCAGCAGTGTATAAAGACTGAAATAAGGCTATGTATCTTTCTAGTTCTCTTATATTAACACGGACCTTGCTCTGATACCAACTGTGACGGAACGCCTCGGTCAAGCTCGTTAAACCGATAGCGTACTTGATCCGAGTCCGCCTCCCGCGAACGGGCCGAAGCCTCGCAAGGGATACCAAACCACAGTCCGTGTAAACATAAAGGAACACATCACATTTCATATATAGAATTCACAAGTTTACATAGCCAATTTCCACAAAACTGAAAAGAAGTACAAGAGCCTGGGGCATACCCCGAGGTACAACTGAAGAAAGTAACACTAACTAACTACACTGCTGGAGTACTACACAGTTGGAACTACACCGCTGGAGGTACTGACCCTGCACTGCTACGGCGCGGCCCTGAGCTGGAAGACGGTCGTGAGACGTCCTCCTCGCCCTCACCTGTGGGGGTAGGGGTGAGCCTCTCTAGTCACTGGCTCAGTAGGGAACTCCCCCAAAACCGAGCAAACCAAACACCACAGGTACGAATAGTAAACATCACCAACAATTTATAGAACAGCTAAGCAGGTAAGTAAAGCTGTAAAAGTACTCACCGTTTGCCGACTACGAGAAACAACAGTAATAGTTAAACGTCAAACCAGTACAGGTGTACAAGCTAAAGTAGAGACAGTCAACACGAGCCACGTGAACGGGTTCGCGACACCAGAAACTGACTCGGACAAGCTAACACAGGTCTACCTCTCAGTCTCGCAGCCACGAACGGAAGATCCAGCTGCCGCACCATGTAAAAAGGTCAAGCAACTGTGGAGACCAACTAAACACCACCACCTGCAGACCACACGGTCACAGGCTCATGCCTGGCACCTCCAGAGACCCTGGCCTGGGCTCGCTAGAGTGAGGCACTGGAAAAGGACTAGCTGGGGACCAGTGTCGACTACTGGTGTCCGTACCCCCAACTACGAGCGCGCTACAAGTGACTAAAAACAAAATCAAGTGTCACTGTACCACTGTCGTCTTTCCCTCAGCCGGACGTACAACTCAACATAGGAGTGAGGGTGTCCAGGTTAGACGACACAGACCTCGACGGTACAACACAAGTACCGGGACAAAGCCCCGAGCTAACAGCCTGGCTCACAAAGAACCTGGGGTACCCAACTGGAGAGGTAACCACGGTAGGCGTCGTACTACTCGCCACGTACACAAAACCACGTGCACGTCACACACAAACCACGTGAAACCTCACGTAAACCACAAGTAACAACAGTCCACTACACGTGAACTCAACTGGACTCGCGTAAATAACGCGCAGTCACTGAAGTATGCAACTAACTGCATATCCTGTATGCTGAACAAGAGAACCATGTGCACTCAGTGCACCTCATCTGTTAACACACATGCATTATCGATAAATACTGTAATCAATCATTTCTGTTTATAACCAATAGGTGGCAACATCGACTGCCGCTTACAACAAGTCAACGGCAAGGGACCTGGCCGTTAAGATCCTGGCTGAGGAGCTTGGCGACAAACGATGTTGACGCCAAGTTCTCTGGCCTTATACCCTGCAGAAACCCTAATCCGGCTCTGCGGGTTTTCCAACCGTTCTAACTACAGAAAAACATATAGAAATGATTCTTTTAACATGCAGGAACCCAACATAACCCATTACAACATGCTTCGTACACTAAATTACTTAAACCACCCATTATCCCCGCATGGTGCAACTTTATCCGAAAATGCATTATCATGCTGATTCAGGTGGTTACGATGTGTTTTAATGTTTCTACGGAGCTAAACGGGTTCGTCCCCTACCTCAGAACACACTAGAACCTCCCACAATATCCCGGTTCACGCCGAGCCCTCCACGAGCTCCCACGGGAATTGCACTACGCCGCGACGTTTCCTCGCGCAATTCAGCAACGCCACGCGTTCTACGATCGTCCAACCAGCTTTCTTCGCAAGACCTGTTGGAAGCTTTAGAGCAAGGGGGCAGCAAGCTGGGGCAAGAGGGAATGAGAGCAGAGCAAGAAGACTGCCCTCGGGTGACTATAACCTGCAGAATTCTCAGGTTGGCGTCAACCCCTATGCCGCCAACAGCAACCGCCACCCTTAGCGTCCACATCTACTGCCGCCAAGTTCATGCAGTCAACGTCCACTAACCTGGACGCCAACCAGTCAACGGCCACCCCTGGCCGCCAACTCCAACTGAACAGCAGCAGGTCCTATTTCATTTCAGGACCAACCCTGCACTTCACTTGCTCAAACCACACATTCACACCACACATTCCACACAACCAACTCACATTGGCCTCACAACAGCCTACACAACCAACACACACATGATCCAAATGGATCCAAAAGGCACGCGACGTTACAAGGAGTCACACCCTCAACCAAAGATTGTATCAAATTAATTGTTGAGGTGTGAGCTGATCAAGTGCATGCAGGACATTTTGCACAGTGGGATCATGGCAGGGGGAAGGCTCTCGTCGGGTTTTAATTGGGGCCATGTGTGAAGGGACATCAAATTGGTTAGTGCGCAGTGTGCGTACATAATCATAGGAAGTAGAAGGTTGTCCCTCACGGTGGTGAAATGGACGGTCATGAGATTTAAAAGATTGACCATCTAAACTATCCTCATAGTCCATATTAAAATTAGCATGATGGTATTGGTCCATTTTTAACAAGGCAAGCAAACAAGTAAGTTGAACAAAGATTTAAGTCAAGCAAGATGGTTCAAACAAGTTGTAATGCTTAACGCTTGTTTTAGGAGTTTCACAATTAATTAATGGATTGGAAAATATTGTGTCACTCTAGATGAGACCTTAGTTGGGTAGAAGATGGATACTTCTGGGTACAACTAAGCTCACCTCTCACCACACAATAGGATAACTAACCCGGGTCAACGGAGGGGTACAACCAGCTCGGTCCGCCGTGAGGGAATCCACGGGGTACGAAGACTTACGGCGTTCCGGGAGAAGGTTCGCTAGACCAAAGGGACGGAATGCCCAATGGAGAGCTTGCCTTCATCGGAAGGGTGTGTGGAGCCTAGGATATAAGGGAAGGAGGTCCCCCGACCGATGCAATATGCCCTGTATGCAACAGATATAACATAAAAACAGCAAGGGGGCGCGTTCTGTCAGCAGATGGAATCGTGTTGGGTACAGACGCCGCGACTCCAACTGAATCACGTCCAGTCACCTGGACGCGGATCTGAAAGCCCCAGAAGGCTGCCAGAGCCGTGCCCGGTCCCTATGGACGGACTGCTGATAAGAACGCATCGGCCTTCACCGCCACGACACAAAACAGAGATGTGTCCTGTTAACTGGACGCGTTATCAAGCACTGAATCACGTCCACTGTGTCGGAGGTGATTCCACAGGCAACCCGAGGACAGAAAAGAAAGCAGGAAAGGAGGCAGTAAAATGTAGGATATGCACAAGAAGAAAAATCAAACACACAACATGCTTTGCAGAGTATAAAATAAAGGATAAAAGAAGGAGGGGCACTCGAGGGCGCTAAGAAGAGTGCCACGTGGGGCACGAAGGAGGGAGGGTAATCAACAAGAAAATGTAAAAAGAGGTCCCACCGTGATCGCCAATTTTTAGATACTGCTGAGGGACGACGCGACATGTAGTCCACAAAGAGGGATATGGGGTGAGATGAAAACGTGGTTGCCAGACACACGAGGGTGTCGAAGGAGGCACATGCGAAGGGTGAAAATGGAAGGGTTGATCACGTGGAATACCTATTAGAGCGTGGGAGGTTGCACGGGAGATGTTGGTTCCTCTTCTTCTACGAGCACGGCCGGCCGTGGTAGAAGTTGTTTCCTTTGTTGATTACCCTGAGAAAGAGACAAATAAGAAAGAAGGAAGGGGATTAGCCAAATAGGGCGTGTAGTACCGAATCCCAAAATAATGAAATAAATGAATGAAAGGAGAATGATTCACCGTGTGGCGGCTTGTAAACCCCTAAAGAATGTGGGTGTGTGTGTTATGCATGCATGTGTGTAAAAAGGAGTAAAGGGAGCCACGTGGGGCTCGGAGGGAGTTGGTATGAACTAAAAGGAAAAGGGGAGGGGGTACTTCCCTGATAGTTGAATGGCGCGGCGGTGCTGCCGACTAGATGGATGGAGGAAGATGAGGAAGAAGCTTTCTCCCACCTCGCTCTGGTTCGCGTGAAGAAGATGACGGGGACGCCGGCTCCGAGCTTCAATGGAGGGAACGAGTGGCTTGAAGTAGATGGTCCCCTTGGGCCGGAGGTGGAGGCGAGAATCTAGTAGTGCTTCACCGCAGTGAATGGACCCCCTCCTACAAATGACCCTCAGGGGTCTATTTATACGCAGAAAATCTCTGAATCGTATCAGGCATGGCGGACGCATTAAGGTTGGAATCGCGTTCGGGTAGGCTGCCGCGACTTAAAAGTCAAACTGATGGGACAGGCGTAGCCTGCAACCATGCTCTTAATCGCGTCGGGCAGGGGCACCGTGACTTAAAAGTCAAACTGATGTGACAGGCATAGACTGCAGCCATGCTCCTAATCGCGTTGGGCCTGGGCGCCGCGTTTCTCAACTGAGTCGTGCCTTCTGACAGGATTGTCCTTTGATTTGACAGGTGGTCGAAACACGGCGTCCTTCCCGAACGCAATTTGGAAATTGCCATGATTTGGTGACGTGGGAGCTCTTAAATGCCACGACTGCAGGGTACGCATAGGCTTTTTGACTTTTAATCATGTCTCACATGGCGGACGCGAGAATGCATCACTCTGAATTGCATCGGTACGACACGACACGATAAGGAATTTCCAAATTTTCGTATTAATGCAAATATGGAAATTTGAGACGCGTCATATCGAGTCGACATGATAAGCATCAATCGATATAATAGCGTTTGGAGGACCCGGCGCGTTAAAGGGAATCGGTGTAAGCCTCAGAATTGATGCATAGTCACGTCCATATAGACCGACGCATTTAAGATGCGTCCCCTCGACCCGACACAACAAGGGCCAATTGTCCTAGTCGCACCCAACATGCCTGGCGCCAGTTGATGGAATCGCGTCGACCATGCAGGATGCGTTTCAGATGCGACCGCTAGACCCATCGCAACTTCAAAGAACGCGTCCACCAGACCTGTCGCAATTCAAATTTCTGCCCACGACCTCCGACGAGCCTTGGAAATGGAGGGGAAGCATCGGGGAAGAATGGGGTGATCCGAGAATTGGGAAATTACTCTTGCAAAGCAAAAAGATGGCCATTTGTGGCATCATGGCGCAATATGAAATTTGCCCGCGGTGGAGTCAAGATCACGTGTCTACACACATTGGCCAGAAAAGTATCACAACCCTTGTTCACCATCCTCATCGCCTTCATGGCGGAGATCACAAACCTTCCCGCTAAGTTCCTTGGCAACAGATGTGAGAACTCATCCTCAATAGGAATACAGAAAGTAATCTTCTTCCCTCTATAATCCACCAAGGTATAGTACTCCTCAAGTCAATCCGGACCTAGAATAGCATCATAGTCCTTCATCTTGAGCAAATAGAAGCACCCAAATAAGCCTCGGTCCCAATGCACACAGGTAAAGACGGATAATTCAATATTAGTGAAATAGCAAAAACGCATGTGCCATTATCATACATACAAAAACCCATTAGAAAATTTCATAAAAATCATAGTTCAACTCTAACTAATACTCCCTAATGACCCACAAAGAAATTCGCACAAAGAAAAATCAGATGGTCCAAATTTAAGGTGTTTTACGACTGAGTATCGTAATCAAGGAATAAGTCGGGAAATCATTATCACACATACTTAGAGGTGCCAGGAAATTAAATAAAAATCATAGATGGACTTCAAATAATATCCTCTAATGATCCATCAAAAAATTTGGGTCAATAAAAGTCATTCGGGGTATATTTAAGAGTTATTGTGACTTATTATCGTAATTAGGAAATAAGATGGAAAATCCATTATCATGTGTATAAAATGAGATCATAACTAAATTAAAAATTTATGGCTGACTCCAAACAATATGTGGGGATAGTCCATAAAGGAAAATTAGACCAATGGATAACTTATGACCCATGAACAAATTCAAGTATGAAAATAGTAAATAAATAATTTCTGTATTATCGAAATGGTAGAACATACGTTCCGCTATCGTAGTTGAGAAACACATCAGAAAATTCCGTAAAAATTATAAATCAACCACAAACATTATTCCTAAATGTTCCACGAAGAAATTCGTACAACGGAAAATCCGATTGGCATAATATACGTCACACGTGGCTAATTACCCAAATTTGGAAACTAAGTCGGAAAATTGTTAACGCGGGAAAATAACCTGACCATAAATTAAATAAACATGTTGGAGAGACTTCCAACATCATGTATTAATGATCCATTAACAAGATTGGGCCAATGGAGCACATTTGGCCCAAGGATAAAAATTGGAACAAGAAATGCCCAAAAATTCGTGCATGTAAATAAGGGGTATTTAGGAAGGGTAAATTAGGGTTTAAAAGTGTGTCATTAGCCAAGCATGGCAAGCCAAATCGTGGCCAACCATGCATGACACCTTCCCATGGTGTAGCTACCTCCTTTGGGTGAGAGAATCTCAAATTTTGGAAGGTGTCATGCTAAACCCGCAAGCCCCTTTCCTAGTCCCACTAGGACATGCAATTGAACCCTAAATCTATAAGAACTCATCACAAAATGTTTAGGGAAGGTTTGGCAACAAGTTGGGGTCGTGAGCAGCAAGCTTGGGGCGCTGGAGGAGAGGAGAATGGCTGGGGAAAATGTGGTCTTCCTCAACCTCGCTCTGCATCGACCCAGAAACCTGCAGGGAGTTCTTAGCATTCATAGGTAGGTGTTCTCGGGCCAAGATTAAATGAAACACATATCATCTTGTATATCATAAAGTCTAGGTTCATATGAACTTTATTGGCCTAATTTTCATGGAGTATACGTCGAGTTCTAGTCGTTTTCCCTAAGTCGCGCACAGTTAGGGATTTTTACATTCTTCTTATTATGCACATGATTTGAGAACGAATTGGACCAAACCTCCATCATGAAAGTTATGCTACTAGTAGTCCTCATCATTTTTTATGTTAAACATTTTGTCTAAATGTCATTATTTAGAGATTTATAAGTGTAGTAAGAGAGCCGCTGCATGATGCTGCGTTTTTGGGTTGCACTTGTCTTCTATGTTCTTCATCTTTTTCACGAGATTCAAGACTGAATTAGGTCAAACCCCCAACATAAAAGTTCTTCTACTATTTTACTGGTCATCTTTTATGTTAAACATTTTCTCTAAATATTATTAAATATAGAGATATAAGCATGGTAAGAGGATCAATTGGTTTTCCTGCGTTTTCGGGTTAAGCTAGGAATCGCGTCCGAACCAGGCGACGCAATTCCAGCGCCTGGTATCGCGTCGGCTTGGTCCGACGTGATCCAGTAAAAGGCATCCATGAGGTACGATGTGATTCTCACGTTGACCGATCAACGGCCGTGTGAGACTTCGCGACGCGTGGGAGTCTGTGCCCGGTATGAACCGCGGCGGGATCCCCCGATGCGATTCAGGCCATTTTCCCGCCCATCAGTTATTAAATGCATTTCCTTTAACACGTCGGAATAGCCCGATGCGATTCAGCTTGAAAGGCGGCCTGCTAGGCCGATGCGATTCAGTCTTCTTCACCGTTTGGCTTGCTTACCTGTACACCGTGTTTTGAAAAACGTCCACTATGTTGGACACCATTCATAGGCCGACCCGAGACTGTTCTTTTCTGCTAGTCAGTCAGTATGTTTGGTTTCTTGGTCTGTTAGCATGTTGCCTAGGGTTACATAGTGTGCATGGACCTAAAAGCAATCAACCCATTGAAAAACGGTAATGATACGAATATGATTCTAATGTGTAACATGTGATTTATGTTCATTGACTATTATCTTGTGATCTCGCTTGTTATGCAGTTGAAATGATAAGAATTTGATATGAATATGTGGATGAATACATGTTAGCATGGGCGTGTTAGTTAAGTTTCCATCATGATTTGCATGTGAGTTTTCCTTAGTTATATGATTTCCGATGTTTCAATTATTTGTTCATAAATTGCATACATGTTTAGGAAAGATCCATGACACGTCACTTAAACATTTGCACGATTAGGCACACCCTTCTTGGGGAATTGGGAGCTCTCTACCAGTCATTCCGAATTGGCAGACTAGCGATCTTTTCCTTAAGACCTCCGTAAGTCTCCGTTCTCTATGGATTCCCACATAGAGACCGAGCTAGTTGTACCATGAAGTACCCTAGAGATAGAGAGCACATGTTCCGTGTATGATCTATCATTAGTTATCCTCATGTCAAGACATTAACGAATTATGAAACATAAGATACGTCGTTATACCGCCCATTTGTTCTCTTGAGCTATTGCCACACCTTGACTCTATGATGATCATGTTCTTATTACATTGAGCTTATTATTGAAATTCCGTGGCCATAATATATATGTTTGTTCGGCACAATATGGGACTTCGGTCCATTTGACCAATGCCTGTGCAATAGGGGCCATGTCTGGTCATGAGGAGGAGCGCCCCAACGTACTTATTAACCGCGGAAGTATGGACTTCTGGTGCTTGGCATAGCACAACGAATACGCAAGATTTGTGTGAATGTGCCTTCATTTGATATGATATGATAAGATTTGATATGATACGTTTGTTCATGTGAATACATGATATCTGTATGGATATGGCCAATTCCTTTTGATATAATTCTACTCTTGAATTACCTATCCATTGTATATGCAACTCGATATTTGATTTAATATGACATCCGTTCTATTCCGCTATTCAACTTGTTAGAAAAGTATGCATTGTCATCATGTTCATGTGCATATCTGCCTATTTAACATGTTAATCATGTATATTAGTGCCCGCACAATATTGAGATGTAAATCCTACTGAGCTAGTTCGCTAACCCCTATCATCCTGTCCTTTTCAGGTAGTGATGAGGAACCAGAGGAGTCAGATGGGGCAGGGCAAGAGTGATGAGCACCC
Source organism: Colocasia esculenta (assembly GCA_014218235.1). Classification (NCBI taxonomy): domain Eukaryota; kingdom Viridiplantae; phylum Streptophyta; class Magnoliopsida; order Alismatales; family Araceae; genus Colocasia; species Colocasia esculenta. Next base: position 124,848,495 of record CM024753.1, on the reverse strand, counting down.
ACCATATGAGGAATTGATAGTCTAGGAATAGTTATTTGAGTAGTCGATGTAATAGTGAAACATTTTTATTTGAATAATAGGCCCTTTGATTGGCTCGATTGATGTCAGGTTTTTAATTAGTTGAATGAATGGAATAAGGAGTACTTTTATGAAAATATTATAGTTTACACTGTGTGATTATATTCATTTGTGACTCTGCGCTATTCAACTGTGATACGTCTATTTGTATCATTCACGCACCCCGATATTTATTCCGCTGCTAAATATCGGGGCGTGACAAGACTCTACTACTAACTGCTTGGCAAACCACTCGGAAACGAATGAGTGTATGGCACCTGTATCAAACAACACCCGAGCATGCACACCCATGACTAAAACCATACCTTCCGTAACGTTCTTGGCTTGCTCCGCATCCTCTCGTGCTAGCGCAAACACTCGAACTTGGGCTCGAGGCCTTCCTGGTCTCCCTGTCACTAGCACTGCTGCTACTGCTGCTGCTGCTGCTGCTGAGGCTAGCACTCCACGCTGCACACCCTACTGAAGTCTAGGGCAATCCCAGATCTGGTGCTCAGTACTGCCGCACTTGAGACACTTACCTACTAGCTACCAACACTCGGTGTCTCCGTGTGCTCTACCACAATGGGGACACGCCTTCTTGTCGCTAGGCCTAAAATCGAGGGACTGAGGTGTAACTGCCTGCTGACTCGATGCCGTTGGACGCTGTGGTGACTGGTACACAGCCTTCTTCCTGTCCTACCTCTGGAAAGGTGGCGCAGACCTCTTCTCCTCTAGGTACTGGTCCATCTCGCTCTCCTGTCTACACGCTACGCTGAGAGCCTCGGTGCGGTGGTCAAACTCCATGACCCTCGACCTCAGTGATGGTTTAAGCCTCATCACAAACTTCTTTGATTTTCTGTGCTCATCAACAACTATATGGGGAGCATATTTAGAGAGCTCGGCAAACCTGGCCTCATACTCCAGAACTGTCATGGAGCCCTGAGTAAGAGAGAGAAACTCCTGCGCCATCTTGTCCTAGATGTGCTCGAAGATGAACTTGGCCCGAAAAAGCCTCGTGAACTCAGCCCAAGTCACCTCTATGGCACCATCCTCATACTTGGTGCAAAGTACAAAGGCCCACCAAACATCGGCTCTCTCTTTCAAAACACGACCCATAAGCACCAATCTAAACAACACCTTAACTTAACACAAGTACATAAACTTTAAGTACCTATAGCATGTAGATGGCTAGGCTAACTTTATCATCCTCAGCACACCTGATAGCTTGGAAAATCTTCTCCACTTTCCTCATCCAGCTCTCCGCCAAGAGTGGCTAACTCTCTCCCTTAAAAGAAGGCGGAGCCATCCTCTTGAACCTCTCCATTATGGACGGACCACCATGACCATGCTCTTGGGGAACTAGAACTGGAGCCTGGGACTGAGCCTACAACTGAGCCTGCAGTGCCGCCTGAGTCTATGCCTGGGTCTACATTACCTGAACCAGGCCTTACATGAACACGCTGTAGTCCACAGGTGGTGGTGGAGGAAGTACTGTGGGACCCTGGGGTGCTGGGGCCTAATACTCACCCCTGTCCTCACGCCTCTGCTCATCCTCCCTAGCCTGAGCACCACACCTACCACGGCTCACCATAGCCTATAAAATAATTTAATCTACTTAGAATCAAAGTTATTTAGTCCTAACCATTTTCTTATCTATCTTTAATCTATTATTAGATATTTTTCTACATGTATGGATAATATTCTATAAAGACTTTACAATATTGTAAAGATGATGGCATATTCATGTATTATCTCAACCTGTTGCTCTGATACCAATCTCTATAACGACCCTCCTTATACGGGTACGATTATACCAATCCATGTCGGTACAAAGGGTGCCGTCACAGTGAGACATTTATCCAATACTACACAATAGGCTGAGATGCACATAAATAAACAAGAGAGTACAGTGGAAATAAAAGAGATTTTATTCCATCATCTTTCACATCATTCCACAGTCTATATAGTGAAAATAAAGAAATAACAATTGTCCACCCTATACATGCCCATATAAATAACAATGTCCATTCCACATACTAGTAAAGTAAATGTGCAAACTATGCAGCACTCCACAAGCAGCTACTCCTCGCGCTCGGAGCCGCTCCTCACTATGTTCTCCTCAAGAACGAGGACACCTGTCTCACCTATAAGTCAAAAAAAGTATGAGTCTTCCAAAAGAAAGACTCAGCAAGCAATCTAAAGATAACATCCTTACACATATCACATACACATACTAATCTAATTAACAATAAAGGAAACACATGGCACATGCTTCATGTTAATTAAGCAAATACATAAGAACAACCTATGACATGATTTCTATACATAATGAATAACATGATTCATGGTTTCAAATTCTATTCATATCATTTCACTATTATACACAATTTAATCATGGGAATATGCACATGGTAAATAGCCAACCTAACATGATATCTAATCATTTTCACATGCATTTATAACACTTATCTACATCTTAAACTTGCTGTTTTAATATAAAATCATCACATTCACATGGTATCACATCTCTTCACATGCTATCACATTCACATTACACTATCACATGCTCATATTTCACATTTGCACATTTATACACTTAATTCCCGTGATGCATAGTCCGAACCACCATAAAGAAGGACACACATTCACATAACACATACCCGTCACCTAAGCAATACAGTGACGAATCTTGGTTAACTGCGCAGAACCGGGAGAAGCCCTCTCCACCCTAACCAGTGGTACTTGTCCACCTCCAGGATTTCATCCTAATGCCCATAGGATATCACATACACATTGAGCCTTCCCATAGGGACTTTACTTTAGTACGGCTCCATAGCCTTCTATGGTAGCAATGCCAATTTCAGCACACTTTACACATTAACACTTTATCACATGGTTTTCATTATTCACATGCACTATTTAACTCATTCACATGCTTCAGTTTACAGAACATGAAATTACTATTTCGCAGTGACAAATTGTCATAATTACACCTAAACATGCTGCTAATTACTTTAATTTACATGATTTGACTCCTATACACTAAATCATGGTTTAATACTCTTGTTAAAAGCAAATAGTACTTACTGACATCACAATAGTACCTATCAAAGCCTAATTTTCGAAGCATGCACAGACAACCATAAGTTTGAATAGCATCACACAGACATAATACATGAGGTTCTATGAAAAACAGAAGAGCTTGGAGGCAATGTCCTTGCCATCAAGGTGGGTTAATGGCACACGATTTTGCCGCCAACTCAGGACCTTGGCGGCAATAAGCTTCCCATCAAGTTCCTGTCTGCAGAAAGTGCAGACTGAATGCGAATAACTTGCAGAATTGGGGGTTCCAGAACACAAATAAAACCCAGAAAAATTCCTAGGACCTAGAGGACATGTCTAGGGATGAGATACCTCGATTACTTGCATGTGAATAATTCTCTAAAGGGATTAATTAGTCGTAGAAGCTCTCCTCGGCCAAGCCAAGAAGATGCAGAAAACTTCTCCCAGATCCGATCTTTTTGTTGATGTAGATTGATCTCCGGAGTCGGGGAAGATTCACCAATGCAAGGGGCACCTCTCAGTCGATGCAGATCGTCAGAAGAAGCCCACACACGCTAGATCAAGCTTTGCAAAATTTGGTTTTTCTTACTACAAAACCCTAGGCTTTCCTTAAGCCAAAAAGACATAATCTGAGCGAAAACTAGGTGTTTTATAGGGCTAATGGTTCGGGGTACGCGTTACATTAGGTTTTCTACCGTTGGAGGGTGGTTTCCTAAACAAGAACCGCAAGAAACACAGTCATTTTCAGATCTAAAATCACAACACAACTGGAGAAGTAAATGGCCACATTGCTGTCGTTAACAAGAAATCAGTGTCCATCGATCTGGACGTCAACATGAAGTCAACGGCACACTAGTTGCCGTCAACCAGCCCTTAACGTCAAGAGATGCTGACGTTAACTGGGATTTCGGGCAGATAACAGAAACATTTATAACATACATACACCATATAAATACATACAATAAGCACTACATTATTTAAATACAATATGTACAGAATTAAATAAAGACAATATGTGTAGAAATAAACATATATATACATATGCATATAAGTATATAAATAATTATAATATGCAACAAATCAAATAAGTATAATATGACAAAATTTGAGGGCCTTACAGTTGTGTTCTTCCCGGCGTTGAACTGGGCTCCATATGGATGACTGGCGTTGAGCTATTCTGCCGATGAGCCTAGGCATTGAGTGCCACTCTATCCAATGTGTGCCCCTTGTAGTGGTTACGAGTCAATTTTTGTGGGGCCCCTTCTTCAATGTTTGAGTCTGACGTAGGGGGAAATTGGTCTAGGACCAGATGCGAGGGAGAGCATCTGAGTGTGTATACGTGGCTAGGGTTTGAGGACTCTATGGTGTCTCTAGACGCGCCCTTTTCTCTCTTATCCCCGGTAGGACACCGTCCCGTGGAGGAGAAAGGGCATGGCTTTGAAAAGAAAGGAGATTTTTGTGGGTGTGTTTGTTGTGGTTTGAAAGGGTGAAAAAAGCTCAAAAAGAATAAGATGATGCGTAAAGGAAAGAAAGAAAGGTGATCGCCAGGTGCGCGAGGGCACCGATGGAGACGGATGATAGGAAGGGTTACGGAGGTACCTACCTTTCACCCGAAGAGCGCGGGAGTTGCGTGTATGGGCCCTACCTCCTCCTTCCACCGGCCGGCCAGTGAAGGAGATTTAGCTCCAATGGTTACCTTGCAAGAAAGACAGAGAAAACAAATCACGTGGAGATTAGACTATGGAGGTGTAGTAAAAGTCCAAATAGAATAAAATAAAAAGCATTAAATAGGCATTAACACACCTTATGGAGGTGCTGTTAAACCCCTGAGGACTAGGTAGGAAGGAAATGACGTGCGTGTGTGTGGTGGATGTGAGATGCATGCAATACGATAAGTGAAATGAAAATAGGAAGGAGGGAAAATGGCGATATAGTCTTTGGTGGTGGCGGATGGAGAGGACGAAAGGACACACCGCCCATCTTGCTCCGACGCTCATATGAATGATGGAGACTCTGGATCACGAGGGGGAAGACGTGGAAGGTGCTCCTCCTCGGCTCCGGGATGCGCTTTCGATCTAATAGGGCTTCACCTCGGGATGTAGGAGAATTATAGCATGAAGGTCGAGGCGCCAATTCGGCAGGGCTTCGCCGTCTCTAGGAATTAGGTTTGGGATCCTCAAATGGTTGCAACCCAGGCTATATTTATAGGCACTGGAAGCTCTTAAATCGTGTCAGGTACAGCGGACGCCTATCAATTGTGAACCGCGTCCGCACGACACACCTCAATTTACAAGATCCCATGATTCCCACTTGATTTGACATTCGCATGATGATCGTAGCCTTCGGCCACGTTCAGAATCGCATCGGGCAATATTGCCGCATTTTCCTAACAATCTATCTTCTGACGGAATCGATCTTGATTTGATTGATGGCTTATAAAAAGCGGCGGCACGTGCAGACGCAATTCTAAATTTCTCATCATTCGAAGCATGGGGGCTCTTAAATGTCGTGGCTTAGGGGGGTACGTTTAGGCTTTGACTTTGAATTGCGTCTGGTAGTGTAGCAGCTTTTTCTTATCGAATTGTGATGGGATCGGATAGGTGACTTAATCAGTTGAACTAAGAATGTGTGTGAATAGCAGTGGAATTAAAATAAGTGAAACACACATTTCAATCAGATTCAAGTGTGGTGTGTGAGTATAGTGAATAGAAACAACAAACCACACATCAAACCATAGTGCACTAGAGAATTTTAAGGTGGTTCGGAGAACACAACTTGTGTCTCCTACGTCCACCTCCTCACAACGGAGGAACCACTAGCACAAGTGTAGTACAATCTAAGCACAACGACTCCAACCTCTTTGAGTGCAATGACTTAAAGAAACTCAGGAAATAGGCAAGACAACCTACTCTACAACCACTTGTGAATTCAGCAAATTCACAAGCCCTTGAGCACTACGGCTCAAGCACCAGAGCACAACGGCTCCAACCCAGAGCACTACGGCTCCAAACAAGAGTACAAAGTACTCAAACATCTGGATCACAATAGATCCAAGTTCTGCTAGAACAAACACACTTAGAGTATAGATCCTCTAGCACGATCTATCTCAATACAATAGAAATGGTAGAGACAAATAGAATTGGGAGATCTGTGTATAACACATACACAGATTCCCCAGTGAATTTGACACTCTAACCAAGTACAGACTCGGCTGGATCTCCTTCTGGACCAGTATTGTTGCAATCACTGTGGATGCTCATTTCCGCGTCGTCCCCGGCCGACCGCTGGATCTTTCGGGAGCTTGCGAATGTCGCTGGATCTCTCGTTGGCGATGATGGGGTCGCCAGTTGACCTCGTTGACTCTTCGATTGACTTGGTTGACTAGAGAGAAAATAAAGCAAACTAGCAAAAGGAAAGGGAGTTTGTGATCGCCAGGGCCCTACCTGTGCCCAAGGAGTGATGGAATCGCGTCGGTGCAGTGGCCTCGCGCAGCGGATGGAGACGGGGATTCAACTTCTCCTTCTTCGGCTGGCCAAAGAAGAAGAGCTCCGCAGTCTTCTACGAGTCGTTCCTACCACAAAAAGACACTCTATTAGCCTAAGAAAAGCATGGTAAATGTTCAGAAACGGAGTGAGACAGCCCAAAAGGTGAGTCCCATACCAGTTGCGGACTTGAGAAGAGGGGTGGCCAAGTACTATGACCACCCTTCTTCCCTCCGTTTTTGGTTGGGAAACCCCTTTCTAGGTGTGTAGGGAAGTGACCTACGTGCCTAGAGTGAGTGGGAAGGTATGTGTGACATGCAAATAACTAAAGAGAGAATAAGGAAAAAGAGAGGGATGGAGGTGTAGATCCTTGTTCGTTGGCGTTGCAGCTCCTGACAGGGCTCCTCTAGCTCGGGAAGAAGCCTCCTGAACATCCCAAAGTGTAAGAGGAAGAAGAGGAAGAGTTGATGAATCTTGGGTGTAAATTCTCTCTCCTCTCGCAAAGTAGCAGCATGTGGACGTCCAGCCTCTCTCTCCTGGCTTAGAGGGCTCAAGGGAGTGTTATATAGACAGTGGGGGTCGAGCTCAGCAGCCTTGGATGCTCAAGTGTGAAGAAACACACTTGTACACTTGGCAATCCAAGTATAAAAGCTCCAACCAATGGGAGAGGCCAAATAGGATTTTTACTGGGTCAAGGGATTGCCAAGGTGGCCCATATGCCTGTTGGGAACGGCCCCATATGGTGCATGGGCAAGAGAATGGCGCAAGTGGGCTAGATTCTCAGGGTAGTTGCGCAGACCAGGTAAACCCGGTTGACGTCCAGCGATCCTGCCGCCAACCTCATGCAGATGTCCAGAGATGTGGACGCCAATATGGGTTAACGTCCAGGGCCTATGCTGTCAACCAGTAGTCAGTGGCAATCGATGCTGCCGTCTACATGGCATCCGAGGCAAGTCAACAAATGGTCAAACGAGGCTTAATGGGCCAAAAGAGCCTTGCGGGAGATGGGCCAAATCTCGCGTCTACAATCACGAGCTCCTTCTCTTCTTCTCCTTCTTCTTCTCCTTCTTCTTCCCTTGGCGGCGCTGCTCTGCTCCTCTGGATGCAGATCCCTTTTTCCCGCTCTTCTTGCCTTCTTCTAGAATGCTCTAAGATTTCTTGTGTGGGATGCTTTGGAGTACAAGGATCATGAGTATATATAGCCCCATATGTCCATAAGGTGCCTTGGGGTGCATGGGCACAGAAATCTAGGTCAATTCCCTTGATCCCTGAACAGCCACGTGTCCAGAAAAATCCACGTTTTTGAGTTTTAGTCAAAGTGTGTCGACACACAGGCAGACTGTGTCGACACCACTGGCTACTGCTTCAGAATAGGCTTCTGGGACAGTGAACTAGTGTCGACACACAGGTGGACTGTGTCGACACCACAGGCAGACTGTGTCGACACACAGGCAGACTGTGTCGACACCACTGTGAAAAATTAGTGTAAACCTAAAAATATAAAGTGTAAACCATTAATAAAAGATATTATCATTAAAATGTAAGATATTAAACATCAAAAATATGTTGTTTAAGCATTGTTGTGATATGAATAAAATGTATAACATGTTCAATATGTCATCATCAAAATCAAGGTATGAGTGACGTTCATTGGTCCTCATTAAAACACAAATTTAGGAAATTCCAAAACACACTCAACCCAACATTCTCCCCCTTTTTGATGATGACAAAATATATGCACAATCTCCCAATAGCCTGACACCCTTGACTGCAATAACTCCCCTTGACCATATTCACCCTTTGAACAACTTTCTCCCATAAAAAAAACTTTCTCCCCTTTAAAGAACTTTCTCCCCCTTTTTGACAGCATCAAAAAGATAGACAAGAGAGAGAAACAAAGAATGTAGGAGATCAAGAAATGAAATGTAGGAAATGACTTGTCAGAAATAATCAAAATAAGTGAGGCAAAGTGATATTGTCAAATGAGAGAAATTACTGTATTTTTGGTATTGTGCAATCAAGTGTAATTACAAAGACCCACTCAACACAAAGCAGAGCAAGAGATAATGGTCTGGATGTAGTTAAAATGATGATGCAAATGTGAATAAATGTGACCTATATGAGTGAGCAGAAATATTTAACAGAGATGTTATGAGCTTGAAGTTTAACACATTGTTGAAGAATAGGTCTAAACTCAATATACATAAATTTTATTCATATCATGAGCTTTTCTATCCTGTCTTTTTGAATTTTCTTTCATTTTTAACTGTGAAAGAATACAAGAATAAATTAGTTAAATCTCACTTTTCAATGCAAGAGATCACATTTATCAGATGCAAGACCTCTTGATTACTCAGTGGTTTAACTTTCATTATCTTGTACAAAGATGATAAACTGTTAAACACTTTTTGACGCGAGACAAATCACTTGGTTAGGTGAGATGGCCCGGTTACTCAGTAATAGACAAGTTTGCACTACTTTGTCTGTATCCTTCCAGATTATTGTTTATTTTCTTTTGATATTTTGTAGGAATATGTTTGCTTTGACCATAAGAGTCATGAATATGAGTGTAGATAGATTATTCTTAACATGTGTTAAAAAAGAAGCTTAAACATACACATGTGAAATATTAAAGCCGCTCATGTGCCTATTATAGTGTTTTGCAAATCATTTTAAAAAAACATTTAGTATTAAGATTGCACAACTTTAAGATGAAAGTACATCTTTGAAATTAAACTAAATGCACAATGAATTTAGTTTCAATGTTTTAAGTCTCTCACATGAAAATAGCACAAGGACTCAAAAATTCTGATAGTTAGGGCTCAGTATAGACAACAATTGTCAAGAGAAATGAGTGAAGAATAGACAATGACTCCCCCTATCAAGTAGCTCTCGAACACAAGGTAAAAAAAAATTGAATGAAATGAGAATAGAATCAACAAGTGAGTGTTGTGAAAATACAAATACTCCCCCTTAACAATTGCATAAAGGGATCTTGATACTTGGCGGAGACATATACTCACGCATAGTGAAAGTGTCCAGACAAGCCTAACTTGTCTTTCTTCAAATCACTATTTAATATACCAAGAATTTCAATGCAACTGAGAAGTAGGAATTTATTTGTAAGAAAGAATGGCTTTTATTTACACAAATAAATGAGATGAAGATATCAGACATGTGAAAAATTGCATAAACCAAGTTCACTTCTAAGAGAAGTGAATCTAGGTTCTGCAATAGGCTTAGTGAAAATGTCTGCAATTTGTTTTTGTGTCAATGAAGTGGAGTTCAAAAGAATTCTTTCACACTTCATCTCGAAGGAAATGATGTCGAATGTCAATGTGTTTTGTGAGAGAATGCTGAATATGATTTTTGGACAAATTTATAGCACTTGTGTTGTCACAAAGAATGGGAATGCAACCTAATTTGTGATTATAGTCTAGAAGTTGATGTTTGACCCAAAGGGCTTGGGTACCACAGCTACCAGCAACAACATACTCAGCTTCTGCAGTTGAAAGAGCTACAGAATGTTGCTTTTTGGAAGCCCAAGAAATCAGATACCCTCCTAGATATAAACACAACCCACTAGTGCTTTTTCTATCAAATTTGCACCCGACATAATCAGCATCACTATATGCAATCAAGTCCAATTTACACCCAGTAGGATACCAAAGACCCAAATCACATGAAGAAAGAAGATATTTAAAAATTCTTTTAACATCAGTCATGTGACTATCTTTAGGATTTACTTGAAATCTTGTGCACATGTCGACACTGAATTGAATATTTGGCCTAGAGGTAGTTAAATAAAGAAGAGATCCAATCATACCTCTATAAAGTTTAGCATTAACAGGCTTACAAGCATCACTTTCAAGTCTTACACTTGTGGCCATTGGTGTGTTGGATGGCTTGATGTTTTGAAAGTCAAACCTCTTGAGCAACTCCTTGACATATTTTGTTTGACTCAGAAAAATTCCTTCAGCAGTTTGATGCACTTGCAAACCTAAAAAGAATGTAAGTTCACCCATGAGACTCATTTCAAATTCAGATTGCATAAGATGGGCAAACTCATTACACAAAGTATTATCCGATGATCCAAAAATGATATCATCAACATAAACTTGAACAACAATGAAATGATTTTTTGCAGTTTTTGTAAACAAAGTTTGATCAATGTTTCCTCTTATGTAACCTTTATTTACAAGAAAGGAGCTCAATCGATCATACCAAGCTCTTAGAGTTTGTTTAAGACCATAAAGAGCCTTATTAAGCTTAAAAACATGATTGGAAAATTTCTCATTTTCAAAACCAGGGGGTTGTTTGACAAAAGCATTTTCTTTTATGTATCCATTTAAAAATGCACTCTTGACATCCATTTGAAAGACTTTGAATTTCAAAGAAGCAGCAAATGCAAGAAATATTCGAACAGCTTCAAGTCTTGCTACAAGGGCATAAGACTCTTCAAATTCAATACCAAGTTCTTGATTATACCCCTGAGCAACAAGTCTATCTTTATTTCTAACAATTTGACCAGATTCATTCAATTTATTTCTGAAAATCCATCTCGTTCCAATGATAGAAGTTAAATCTGAAGGTTTTGGTACTAAATCCCAAACTTGATTTCTTTCAAATTGATGAAGCTCTTCATGCATAGCATTTATCCAGTTTTCACAAGATAAAGCTTCATCAACATTTTTGGGTTCAATTTGGGAAAGTCGTGCCAAAGAATCTTCATCTATGACAGAATGAAAAGATGATCTGGTTCGTATTCCATCTTGCAGATTACCAACAATGCTTTCAAGTGTATGGTCTCTTAAAAATCTGGGTTCAGAAATTACCTCAGAGTTTGCATGATTTTTAGGAACATGATTACCTGAATCACTTGAAGTTGGTAATTCAAGAACCTCATGTGCATTTGGTACTTCTTGCTCTTCAAGATTTGTAGATGGATGTTCAAGAAAATCATCCTCATCATCACATAATGGAGTTCTGCACAAAGTAGGAATGTCAATCTTTTGGAAGTTTTCATCAAAAATGACATGTGGAGATTCTTCCACAGTCTTATTTTTTAAAATATAAACTCTGTAAGCTCTTGAAGTTTCAGAATAACCTAAGAAGAATGATTCAAAACTTTTTGCATCAAATTTATCAAGATTTTCTTTGTTGTTATTGCGAACAAAACATTTACAACCAAAAATTTTGAAATATGACACACTTGGCTTTTTATTCTTGAACAACTCATAAGGGGTTTTTATGATCTTTGGTCTTACCAATGCTCTATTCAAAATGAAATTAGCTGTATTTACAGCTTCTGCCCAAAATGATTTAGACAGTTTACTTTCAATTAGCATAGTTCTGGCCATTTCCACAAGAGTTCTATTTTTCTTTTCTACAACTCCATTTTGTTCTGGAGTTCTAGGGGAAGAAAACTTATGGAAAATGTTCAGTTCAGTACAGAGATCATAAAATGATTTATTTTCAAATTCACCCCCATGATCTGTCAAAATAGAATTCAATTTGAAAGACAAACTCACTGAGGCCGAATTGTAAAATCTCCTGAATTCTGAACATGCAGTACTTTTATGGGATAAGAATAATACCCAAGTATATCTAGTAAAGTCATCAATGATTACAAAACCATATCTATTACCACTGAGACTTTGAGTTCTGGTTAGACCAAAAAGATCCATATGAAGCAGCTCAAGTGGTTTAGATGTAAGTACTTCATTGAACACTTTAAAAGATCTTCTTGTTTGTTTTCCTTGAGCACAAATCCCACAAACAAGATTGTCAATCACTGGGAAAGATTCAGGAAGACCTTTTAAAAGATTCATTCTTATGAGTTTGCTAATGATTAAGAAACTTGCATGACCCAACTTTTTATGCCACAACCAAGCAATGTCATTTTTATTTGCAATCAAACAAACATTTGAAGAGGAATTATCACACAAATCAATCATGTAGACATTATTTTCTCTTTTTCTAATCAATTTAATTTTCTCAGAAGAGGAGTCAATTATTTTGCATGAATCATGTTCAAAAAGAATCTTGTGACCATTGTCACACAATTGACTAATGCTAAGCAAGTTGTAATTCAAACCCTCAACTAAACAAACATCATCACTTAAGGTAATGCAAGACATACCAATTTTTCCTTTGCCAATTATTTTTCCTTTATTCTTACCTCCAAAGGTGACTGATCCACCTTCCTTTTCAATCAAGCATGAAATTTTATTTCTGTCTCCTGTCATGTGCCATGAGCATCCATTGTCAATAATCCAGATGTTGTTGGAATTGGATGTACGACTTTCTTGCACATAACAAATTAGACAAGAAATGTTTTTGGTACCCACATGAGATTGGTACCAACATCCTGAGTGAAAAGAGAAAACATATCCTTTCTGACCCAAATTTGTGTATGTTTCTTCACAGTGTTCTTTGGAACAGAAGATTCAACTTTTTTTTTTAATTTTTTGAACATTATACCTCTTAGTTGGTTTGTTCCATAGTGAAAAACTTGGCATGTATTGTTGTTGATAAGCAGGAAAAGGTGAATGATAGAAATAAGGATTGAACCACTGGTTACCATTGTACCTTTAGTTCCAAGACTTATTCCATCTTGAATTGTAAAATGAGAAAACATTCCAATTTCCATGAGAAAGATGATTATTGATTGGTTTGAAGTTTTTGTGATTTTTATAAGAAGGGTAGGTTGACCTCTGACTGGGATAGGTCGACCTGTGCATAGTGTATGTCGACCTCACATGTTCTTTCTGTTTTTGTATTTTTCCTTTGTTTTCAGATGAACCTACCTTGACAAATTTTATTAAAGGAATTTTTAATGATTTTGTTTGCTTTGAATATGATTCAGTTTTCTTTAAATTTTGTGGTTTAAAACCTAAACCAAATTTGTTTGAATTCATCTTAACTCCAAGTAGAGCATTCAAATTATCTTTCCCTTGAGTGAAGTTCTTGATGATGTCTTCTTTCTCTTTAAGGCAAAGGTTTAGCTTTTCAATTTGATTCAAGTTTTCTTGATTTTCCTTTTCTTTTTATTCAAATTTCTTAACAGAATTGATAAGTTCTTTGTTAAATTTTTTAATTTTCAATTTCAGATCATCAACAAAAATCAACAATTCATCATTTTCTTTGATTTGGTCTGAAATTTGAGCTTCCAATTCAGAAATCTTTACAGATGATGAAGTATCATGAAAAATGCTTTCAATTTTTCTTTTCAAATATTTATTTTCTTTTCTAACATCAGAAAGATTTTCAACTAAATTACCATATGCTTCTTGCCAATCTTCAATAGTAAATAGGTCGAAAGACATATCTACCTGTTCTTCACTGCTTCCAGCCATGAAGCAAACTTCATTTTCATCTGAAGTTGAGGATTCTTCATTGCAGTCTGAGCTTTCATCATCTGACCATGTAGCAACCATGGCCTTGTTCTTCTTTTTGTGAAACTCCTTCTTGTGGGTTTTGTACTTGTCCTTTTTAGCTTCTGGACAATCAGCCTTCATATGTCCAGATTTATTGCACCTGTAATGCACAGGAACTTCATCAGTTTTCTTATAATCAACATGGGAGAAGTGTTTCTTTTTACTAGACATGACATTTTGCTTATTACCAAAATTCTTCTTGTTTGATTTTAAAATGCTCTGAATTTTCTAGTAATCAAAGCAAGATTATCATTGTCAGATTCAGATTTTTCAGATTCAAAAATTTCTTTAGATTTTCCTTTACTACTTGATGAAGCTTTAAGAGCAATGGGTTTTGATTTCAGCATTTGTTCTTCAGATCTTTTAAGATTTAGCTCATAAGTCATTAATGATCCAATGAGTTCATCCAATGTTATTTTGGATAAATCCTTTGAATCCTCAATGACTGTGGATTTAGTGTGCCACACAGAAGATAAGGAACGCAAGATTTTTCTTACCAATTCTTCATTTGAGTATTCTTTACCCAAAGATCGAAGACCATTGATGATAACCATGGACCTAGTAAACATCTCAGATATAGTTTCATCAGTTTTCATGATAAACAATTCATAATCAGAAACTAACATATTTGCTTTAGTTTCTCTAACTTGAGATGTGCCCTCATATAGCAATTCTAATTTATCCCACATCTCCTTAGCAGACTTACACATAGAGATTCTGGAATACTCCTTCGGATGGATGGCACATTGCAGCATGTTCATGGCGATGTAGTTCAGGGTGACCCTTCTGATCTGCTCCCTAGTCCATTGATCTTCATCTCCAGTGACTTCGATTGGTCCTTTTTCAACAATTCTCCATACCTCATAGTTCTGTGCTCTAAGAAAAATAATCATCCTATTCTTCCAGTAAGGATAGTCAGTACCATCAAAAGATGGAGGCCTATTAATTGAATGACCTTCAGCAACGAAACCTTTAGAATCCATGATAAAGATAATCAAACCAAACACACACCAATTTGAGCAAGTAATTGAGTGAATCAAAATTTGAAATATAGAAAATTCACCAAAGCACCTCAGAGTATAGAATTGACTCTGACCTTCTCTGATACCACTTGATGGGATCGGATAGGTGACTTCATCAGTTGAACTAAGAATGTGTGTGAATAGCAGCGGAATTAAAATAAGTGAGACACACAATTCAATCAGATTCAAGTGTGGTGTGTGAGTATAGTGAATAGAAACAACAAACCACACATCAAACCATAGTGCATTGAAGATTTTTAAGGTGGTTTGGAGAACACAACTTGTGTCTCCTATGTCCACCTCCTCACAACGGAGGAACCACTAGCACAAGTGCAGTAAAATCTGAGCACAACGACTCCAACCTCTTTGAGTGCAACGACTCAAAGAAACTCATGAAATAGGCAAGACAACCTACTCCACTCCACAACCACTTGTGAATTCAACAAATTCACAAGCCCTTGAGCACTACGGCTCAAGCACCAGAGCACAACGGCTCCAACCCAGAGCACTACGGCTCCAAACCAGAGTACAAAGTACTCAAACATCTGGATCACAATAGATCCAAGTTCTGCTAGAACAAGCACACTTAGAGTATAGATCCTCTAGCACGATCTATCTCAGTACAATAGAAATGGTAGAGACAAATAGAAATGGGAGATCTGTATAGAACACATAAACAGATTCCCCAGTGAATTTGACACTCTAACCAAGTACAAACTCGACTGGATCTCCTTCTGGACCAGTGCTGCTGCAATCACGAGCTCCTTCTCTTCTTCTCCTTCTTCCCTTGGCAGCGCTGCTCTGCTCCTCAAGATGTAGATCCCTTTTTCCCGCTCTTCTTGCCTTATTCCAGAATGCTTTAAGCTTTCTTGCGTGGGATACTTTGGAGTACAAGGATCATGAGTATATATAGCCCTATATGTCCATAAGGTGCCTTGGGGTGCATGGGCACATAAATCTAGGTCAATTCCCTTGATCCCTGAACAGCCACGTGTCCAGAAAAATCCACATTTTTTAGTTTTAGTCAAAGTGTGTCGATACACACGCAGACTGTGTCGACACCACTGGCTACTGCTTCAGAACAGGCTTCTGGGATAGTGAACTAGTGTCGACACACAGGTGGACTGTGTCGACACCACAGGCAGACTGTGTCGACACACAAAAGAATGTGTCGACACCACTATGACAAATTTGTGTAAACCTGAAAATATAAAGTGTAAACCATTAATAAAGGATATTATCATTAAAATGTAAGATATTAAACATCAAAAACATGTTGTTTAAGCATTGTTGTGATATGAATAAAATGTAAAACATGTTCAATATGTCATCATCAAAATCAAGGTATGAGTGATGTTCATTGGTCATCATTAAAACACAACTTTAGGAAATTCCAAAACACACTCAACCCAACAAATCGATCTTTGATTAAATCGATGTTTGATTTGACAGCGGATCTTATAAACGCGGCGTGCCACTCAGATGTGTTTCAAAAGTGCTCTGACTTTGAGGCATGGGCTCTTAATGGCATCGACTGCAGGGATTTGACTTTTAAACTGCGGCGGGTGCAGAGGACGCGAAGCTAAACCGCCTATGTGCTAGACAAGCAAGTTAGATTTGTGTCGGCTATACAGGCCATGGATCAATACTAAAATGGCGTCCACTGTACCAGACGCGAATCCTTCAATTCCACAGACCCCTTCAGCCTCTCTAGAAAAATTCCTAAAAGTCCTAGAAAATCCAGAAAATTAAGAAAATCATTCAAGAGGTTAATTGAAAAGAGCCACTTTGAGGCATCATGGTGCAACATAAAATTTTCTTGATATGTGGCCGAAATGGCATGTCTACTATTGCTTCACCTGGGTGTCTGCTTTGCAGGGGAGCGAAGCGGAGGGACACGAAATGGAGTGTAACGGAGTGAAGTGAGATGAAGCATAGTAGAGTGGAGTGTAGTGGGAGCAGACTGAAAAGTAGACACCAAGGTGTGATGAGACACGCCTCAGCAACACACGATAGGAGCTTTTCGTCGATTCAGAGTGAAGTTGTTCGGGGAACATTTTAAGAGAAAACTTGATGCTTTGGACGGAAAAAAAGGAAGTGTGCACATGGGCACGGGAAGGAGGGAGATCAACTTCCAACGTCGGGGAAGTACCTAAGGACACAATCTGTTAGGTTGCACCATTGGGGGCATCTGCCACTGCTGCAGGTGGATCTCTGGGAGTAACTGAAAATAAAGTGGGTATCCAAAGTCCAAAGCAGCTGTGTTTCTCAAAAGGATGATCTTTAAATAACAACACAGTGAACCGAGTACTTGGCTCGGAATGGAATATTCCATGTTATCTGTGATTTTAAGAACAAGTGGCTCTCTTCAATTAAGAACAAGAGTGATTCTCCAGAGTTATGCTCAAGGTTCTACATGATGCATGCTGGGCTAAAAGAAAATTTTAAAACAAAAAGAAAATATAAGATAATCAAGGATAATATTGTCACATCGTGGAAGTCAAGATACTGAGCGGAACCATCGTCCTTCCATAGCGTAACGGCCTATCCTCAACTCGTAAGACTCCTTTGGAATTATTAATATTTTTGACGGAGGAGGGGAACTCAAACTCCAGTTTCGTCAGAGCCTCGAGGTCCCTGATGTGTTCTAATAAAGTATACCATATAGTAAAATGCAATATATACAATACAAGGGTGGCGGCCGCCGAGGATGATCGTGTGTTATGCGGCAAAAAAAAAGGCATCCAGATCCTGCGCTCAAAGATTGATTAGTACTGATAAGCAATAAATATCATGGTGAAGCATAAAACCAATGCTGCTTGTAAAATGCGGCGGGTAGGCTGGACGCCTATCAATTGTGAATCACGTCCTTTATGTTGGACACTATTCAAATTGTTGGTGGGAGTGTTGGTGGGGATATTCTGAACACTATTATTATTAGGGGCCTCATTTTCTGACATGGCATGCACTTTTGCCAAAGATGGTTACATGAAAAGCCAGGCCGCCCACACTCTTAAACACCAAGAGGTCCCCAAAGCTCAACCCGTGAGCGGCTACAAAC
The DNA here is from genome assembly GCA_014218235.1 of Colocasia esculenta. NCBI lineage: Eukaryota > Viridiplantae > Streptophyta > Magnoliopsida > Alismatales > Araceae > Colocasia > Colocasia esculenta. The sequence continues at coordinate 124,830,371 of CM024753.1, read as the reverse complement.
CTCTCACAACCTTCTGCAAAGTGCAAACCTTTGCTATCATTGCCAATCCTGATGCTTCTGGCTCCAATAAAGAGGGCTCAAGAGTGTGACACGTGTCAAATTCTCTCTGATGAAGTACTTGGTGAGCCTCTACCGTATTATGTGGCGAAGCCAGGAAGCAAGACCCTGAAGAACTTGAACTTGCGAGGCCATACATGTTTGTTCTTCGGTCATGGAAACGATTGCACGACCCGTTGCAAGAACTGAACTACACTTGAGAAAAGATGAGATGATGCTTGATGAAGCAGTTCTTGCAATGTGAGATTGGGTCAATAATGGGCAATGCGACTTTTTCTTCAATTTTCTCACTTAAGAGATAGTGAGGGTCTTAAGTCCTTTTTTCTAAAGATAGTGCTGGAGTGCATCTTCACTTTTGAATCTTCTCGGGGCACTTTCTGCATCTCCCTTAATTGGCGTTCAGTTTGGACGCCGCCTTTTAACCATCCAAAATTGCGTCCTCTGGACTAGACGCCTATCAATCCTTAATCGTGTCCTCTAGTCTAGACGTGATTCAGGCTGTGAAATCAGATTTGGCAATTTTGGCTCTTCTCCTCCTCTTACTGCGTGCATGGGAGGTGCTTCCAGGTCAAGGGGTCACAAAACACCTTCTCACACTCCTTTTCATACACACACTCCTTTCCATACATTCCCTTCCTCTCCTAAGGGTGAAAGAGCCTCTCTTGAAGCAAGGAGAAGAGGAAGAGGAGGAGGAGAAGGCTTTGGAGGAGAGGAAAAGAAGAGAAAGTTTGGAGGAGGGAAAAAGAAAAGGAAGCTTTGGGAGAGATGGAGAATGGTGGATCATCCTCCTCTTTGGGGTCAAGAGAGGATGAGTTTCAAAGGTTAAACCAAGTGGAAGGGCATGTTTGTAAGCTTGTCCAAACCAACATGGTAAGTGGATTTTGATTCTTTTGGCTTTGTTTTTGGTTTTGGTTTGCTTCTAACAATTTCTTTGTTGCTCTTCCTTCCTACTTTCTTTTCTTTTCTTTCTCTCTACCTCTCCTAATGACCAATCTTTTCATCGTTGGCCATTCACCAACACCCCCATGCAATGTTATTACCCATCCCCGTTCACAGGATTACCCACTTTTCCCGGGTAACCGACGCTATATGCGTCTCCCATGGCTCCGACAACTCACTTCCAATATCACTTTGAGCATGATCCACATCCTTACGGCGTGGGGGATCAACAACCTTACCATCCATGCAATAAGATACCACGAGATCCACCTTGACTGGGTGGCTCTCGAGGCTTTGATTGAATTATGGCATCCTCAAACCCACACCTTCCTCTTTAAAACATTTGAATCCACTATCCTATTGTAAGAGGTTGAGATTTTATTAGGTTTGAAGCAGATGAAGCGAGGTGCAGAAGATGAGATGGCGGTCATGCCGCGGTGCTACACAAGCCGAGGAGTGTTGGAGAGCTTTATGGATGCCCGGTACGTTTAAAGCGTCTGGACCGACAAGGGGATAAACTTGCAAAAATTGGCGGCCTAGACGATGAGGGAGCTACCACGGGGGGGGTGACGGTGAAAGATTTGAATAGGTAATGCGGGGTTTTGCTATTTGTGTAGCGGGTGTGCTCCTCTTTCCTTCGGTTGACAACACCTTGGAGGAGGACCAGCTAGGCGCGGTGTGCGCCAAATGGGAAGGTGAGAGGTTGGGACCGGCGGTGCTAGCCTTCCTCTACAGCGGTCTTACGACGGCGAGCTTGGGTAGGCCCCCTTATGGATCAATGCTTTTATTCACCTGTTGGGCTGACCTACATTTTAAATTTTCCTTGAGCAATGAGGTTCCTAGCTCGTCCCGTATCTTCTCCAAAAGTCTGCTCAAACATTTCGACAACATCGTTGGCTTGGAAGGGCGTGTGGCTACTTGAGCACCACAACTTAAAACGCAGGCGGATTGGCGTGACTACTTCCGACATATGCCCGAGGATGCATTTACTTTCATTCCAGCACCACTTCCTAACCGAGACTTGCGGACTAGGCTAGCACCCGGCGTACATTTGCGATTCATTGGCGCGTCCGAGTTCTCCCTTTACAACCCGCACCACTGCCTCCCTCAACTTGGGCTTCCCCGGTGCGTCTTTGAAGGTCCATGTCACCTCCCACCATTAAACGGCGTGACATCAGAACCAATCATGATGGTGAGAAGGTGAATACTATCAAAGCACTATGGAAGGTCTGCTCTTTTAGGAGGCCGTTTCCGAGTGTGGAGGAGGTGGAAAAAGATTGGAGAACTTATGTAAGGGCCCTCGAGAAGTTGTGGCCCAAAGTGGCCACTTGTAGACGATGAGATTAAGTTTTCAATAAAAATGCAATTGTTTCCTTAACATGGCCCGAGTGTCCCTTAATATGTGATTGTTCATCCAAAACTGCTTGAAATTCCTCCTCAAGTTGAAGTCCCGGGTGGGCTCTTTGAACCGCGTCCAAAGCAGAGGCCGCGGATAGCTTCTAGAACCACGTCCATTAAAGCCGCCGTGTTTACATTGTTTCCAATTGTGCTACAAATTTTAAAAAAAATGCGCGCTTTGGAGTCTGGGCCAGGCAATGATGATTCTTTGAATCACGGTGGCTACTACGGACGCCAATTCAAATGACGGTTCAAATTAGCATCGTTCTTGCCGGACGCGTCCAATATTTTGAAATTCGAGCACCTGACAATCTGTGCAGGTGTCATAATGACCTCTAAATAGCAACAGGTCAGGTGGACGCAATCCAAAAGCAATGGTTCGTGATCCACGTCTTATGCGTTGGACACGATTCCAAAACCCGCCCGAGGCTCTAAAATGCCCGAGGGCACCGGCTGGCCATCCTTTTTGCCTTCGGTGACCCCTCCCCTCTTTTTTCTGGTGCTCTCCATTCTCTCTCTCTATTCTCCCTCTCTTCCTTCCCTCTCTCTCTTCCTTCTCTCTCTTCCCTCTCTCTACCCCCTTTTCGGCTTCCGATGGAGAAGGCGGTGGCAACAAAGAGGCAGCGCGGCGAGGGATCATCATCAGTGGAGGTGACCACGCCAGCGATAGTGGACACGTCGCGCACGGAGGCGAGCGCGATGGTGGCGGAGATGACCGCGTCCCCGGGCGAGTTCGCCATAGTGGTGGCGGAGTCGGTGCCGATGGAGGAGGAAGGCGGCTGCACGGAGATGGAGGAGGAAGACAAGGACGGGGTGGCGGTGGACGAGGCTTGGTCGGCACGAAGGCACGCACGGCTCAGCCAGGAAGTGCCTGCCCACCCCGAAACCCTAGCTCCTTGATGTGAGTCCGGAGGAGGAGAGGGGGGGGGGCCACCATCGCCGGGGATGGTGAAGGTGCGAATCGCATCCACTATAGTGGATGCGGCACACACAGACGAATCGCGGTGGCGAAGGCCGCCGTGTTTCGGAATGAAATGCGGCCAATAAACAGGACGCTTTTCAGGATTTGAACTGCGTACAATATTTTGGACGCGATTCAGAAGGCTGTCCGAGGGCAGAATTCTTGGCCTGATTTTGCATAATTGTTTGCCCTTTTAATGCTTTCAATGTGTGCTGACTTATTTATGCATTTGCAGGGCATTATGATGCCAAGGACCATGTGGCCCCTTGTCCTGGCGGCCTATCAGGGGCTCCCGGACTTCAAGAGGGAGCGAGTATGGGAAATGGGTTTTGGGCCGATCTTGGAGATCAAGCCCTTTTTCGTGGATTCCCCCTTGATCCAGGCATTGAGGGAGCGATGGGACAGGGTGAGCCGGGCCTTCCTCTTCCCTTGAGGGCACATGGTACCCAGTCTAGAGGATGTGGCCCGGATCACAGGGATGAGAGTGGATGGTGAGGCAGTGACGGGAGTGACGTATGCGGATTATACCGAGCACACATAGGACCTCCTGGGTTTGGACCCCCAGGGGGAGGACAACCTCGGCGACCAGAGGATGGTCGGCCGAGTGGCCTTACTGGAGAGCCTGGGCCTTCGAGGGCTCAGGCAGAGGGCGGAGGAGACGCTGCCGGAGTACGTGTAGCGGGTGGCAGGGTTGGCGCGAGTGGTGTATTGCCAGGACCCAGCGGATGAGGAGAGGGTGGACAGTGACCTCAGGAGGTTTCTTACATTCTTCCTGGGCAAGATGCTACTCACCACGAAGGGTGATGGCATTCACTGTCGATTCTTGGAGCTCCTGGAGGGGGTCAGACAGTATGCCTGAAGTGTGGCCTTCCTGGCCCACACCTTTGCAGACCTCTCCAGCAGGACTGGGAGGGAGACCACCGTGGGCGGATTCGCGCCCTTCCTACATGTATGGTCTTTGAATTTTAACTCCAGTTTAACTTCTTACTTTTAAATTCCCTGCATTTTAATTTGTTTAGCCAAGATTAATCAGTGTGTGTGCATGAAGGTGTGGAGTTACTACTACATTCCTCTGAGCAGGGTGACCCAGGAGCGGCCGGATGCGGTGCCCCTCGCCCAGAGGTTGCTCCCGGTGGTGACGACAGCCACCTGCTCCCTCCAGCTCGATGTCCTTCATCGAGACATATGGGATTTCCCGGCCCTCCTGGTATGCTTGCTACACTTTACTTCATTTCTTCATGCATTTTTAATTATAGATTATCATGTGACTAACTTATGCATGCGTGTAGGTTGTGTGGCAGCCCTATGCGGGCATGGGGGATGAGGGCCAGCCGTGGGTCGAGAGCGGTTGACCTCGGTTTGGGTGGGACCTTAGGGTCCATTTCCTGAACGAGATCAAACCGCTCCAACTCCGGTTGGCTGCTCGCACCCTTGGCCTGCACCAGGGGTGGTTTGACGAGACCGAGTCCCGAGGGGTCGGGAGGAGGACGTGGGGGAAGGTGAAGACAGTAGACTACCGTCTCCGCTTCCCTGAGCAGTATGCAGACTGGAAGCGAGGGGGCCAGCTCGTGGAGTCTGACGCACCCGACAGTCTCACGTACCTCCAGAAATTTCAAAAGGAGTACGGGGGCCGGGATTTCATGAGGCCGGCCAGGGTATGCACTTTTAACTTTTACATGATTTTAATATGATGTACATGATGTTCTAATTAATGTGTGCATGTGCAGGATGCGCAGGATGACCTTATTGACACCCTCCGTGCCCAGTTGGTGGGTACGGAGGCACAGCTAGCTGAGGCGTGGAAGGCTCTCGATGCACTGGTAAGTGTAGAAAATCGTACCTTGCTTTATACTTTACCGTGTGCTAAACTGATTTTGGGATTTGTGCAGCGCGTCGCCTAGGCAACTGTGGAGCGTACTGGTGCAGTGGGTGCTTCCACGAGTCGGAGCGTTCTGGACCCAGAGACGGCCTCTCTCCAGGAGCAGTTGGCGGCGGCAGTGGCCTGGGCGGAAGAGGCGGAGCGTGACCTCTCTGCACGGGTAAGTAACTTAATTAGATATACATGTGAATTGAATGCTTTACTTACCGGTGGTTGTCGCTTGTGTAGTCGGGCGAGCTTCAGAGCGCCCTCACGTGGGAGACGAACACCCATGCTGAGGTGGCCGGGTTGTCACAGTAGTTGTCTGAGCTACGGACTCAGGTCTCCCAGCAGGACTCTGACCTACTACGGGAGGCTGTGGAGCTGCGCATCACGCTCTCCCTGGAGCACCGGGACCACGAGCGGGAGCAGGCCCGGTGGGAGCAGGAGCGGGGCCGGTGGGAGCAGGAGCGGAGCCGCTGGGACATGGAGCGGGAGCGGCTGACCCAGTAGTCGGTGGAGGCGCGCATGAGCCTGGGCATTTCCGAGCGCCTGTTGAAGGCGGCGGAGGACCGATACCGACGTGGATGGGAGCGCATGACGAGGGAGGGGTGAGCCAGTTCCTACTCTGCGAGCTATTTCGCGACGTCTTCTTAGTACGAGAGGAAAGTCGAGGGGGGTGCCGCCGCCCAGAGGTCCACCGGTTCACACGCCTCGATGAGGCCTCCTGCTCCACTCTCGACCGCAGACCCAGGTGAGGCGGAGAGCAACCAGCGTGCCGGACTTGTAGAGGGTGGTGGCGAGACTTAGGCTGCCCATCATGATATTGTACTTTTACCTTTCTTTTGTTGACTATGTATGCCTGGTCGGGCATTTTATGATGTACTCGGGGTTGCCCCCCCCCCCCCCCCCCCCCCCCCCTTTTTGGCCGCATATATATACATGTGTGCTTTGCCTTCTTCCTCCTGTTATTCTTGAAATAGTCTGAACAAACAAGTTAAATGTTTGCTCTGGCTCAGCCCCTTGCACACAAATAGTGTTTGGCTTTATGTTCTTGTCAAGGGGCTAGGCCTTCTTTAACTAAGGTGAGAATAAAAGAACGACAGTATGTAGGAAATGAATGTACAATATTTACATGTGAGATGAAGGTGCAGAATTTACATGTGACATGCGGGAAATGAATGTACATGATTTACATGTGACATGGAGGCGATGAATGTGCAGAATTTATATGTGACATGCCGGCAAGCAGATGTTAGTAGAAATTTACAAGGATGCAGTTGATCTTTCAGTTTTTGAGATATACAATTTTTTTTTTGGATTTTGAAAATATTCACAGGCTATTCTTTTTTTGGTATTGTATTTTGAAATATTTGATTTTTGTTAGATTTTGAAATATTCGATGTTTTTGGATTTTGAAATATTCGATTTTTTTTTTTTTTTTACTTTTGGAAATGTCTGCTTTTTTTAGGTTTTGGGGAATATCTGATTTTTTGTTTTGAAAATATCTGATTCTTTTTGTATCTTGACAATATCTGATTTTTTTGTTTATTTTGAAATGAGAGTCGTAACCCGGCATAGTCCCTTCTAAGAAGACGCGCGGAACGAAGGGGATCCACCCCTATTTGGAAAAAAGTGGTACTTGGACCCTTCAATTACTCGGTTGTTGTTAGGAATTTATTAATAATTCTTGGGTGTGTTAGACAGAGGTTCGGACGTGCTTGAGTGGTGCCTCCTCCCAAGGTGACCTTCGGTGACATTTTCCTTTGTCAATCGTTGCCTTGCCTTGACCCCAGAACTTACTCGTGGGGGAGGAGGGAAGAAAAATTAGGAAGTCTACCAATATTCTGGGAAATCGGGGAATTGCTCACTCCTCTATTGTACATTTGAATGGGATTTAGTGCTTTTGAGCCTTTGGGGTTTTGGCACGCTTACGTCCAGACCCATTTGGATCCCTGCGGGGACTTTGCCGCTCTTGACGTGCTTTGATTTGACATTATTTTCTTTTGTTTTAGGTTTGGAACGCTTACGACCAGGTCCATTTGGATCCCTGCAGGGACTTTGCCACTCTTGACATGCTTTGATTTGACATTGTTTTCTTTCCTCTTATCGGGCCTTGACCTTATACCCACTTGAGTCTCGAACAGATTTAAGAGGTTCATCCCTCGAACTTCCCTTTCTATTGGCAGACAGATTTTGTACCTTTGGTTTCCAAGGGAGGGTGTGTGAGTGTGTTAGTGCCTGCTCCTCTGGCTAACCCAACAAGAATAAATAATTAATTAGTAACAATGTCTTTTTAGCTTATGGTCCGTGTATCATGTAACTCCGAACACCTAGTTAGGGGTAGTACTTCTTTAAATATAGCCCATTCCAAGGGTGAGAGAGCTCCTCACCTTCTGCGTTAACTAGCCCGGAGATTTTTCTTTAATTACGTACGACCCTTCCCAGTTTGGTTGGAGTTTTGAGGGGGGACCACCGGATTTTATGAAAATTCTTTTGACGACCATCTCACCGGCCTTGAATTTTCTCTCAATGACTTTCTTTTTGTGAAAACGTATGAGCCTATTTTGGTATGCTCTTGTGTGTTCGACGGCGACCAGGCGCCTCTCATCCAGGAGTTCCAGTTGTGCTAAGAGTGATTCTCGCCGCTCATCGATTGAGAAGTCCTTGTGAAGCTGGATCCTTAATGAGGGGATAAGAATCTCATATGGTACTACAGCCTCCATTCCATAAGTGAGGGCGAATGGTGTTTGCTCTGTGGGAGTACAGATTAAAGTGCGGTAGGCCCATAGAGCTTTTACAAGCTTTTCTGGCCAATCCGAGAATCTGTTAGCCTCATAGGTTTTCTTAACAATCTTAATTAAAGTTTTGTTTGTGGCCTCTGCTTGGCCATTGCCTTGCGGGTAATAAGGAGATGAATGATGCAATACAATTTTGTACCTGTTGCAGAGGTCACGCAGTTCTTGAGAGAGGAATTGGGGCCCATTGTCGATGACGATGGCACTCGGGATGCCAAACCTAGTGATGATGTTTTTCATGATAAATTTGCAGACGATGAATGATTTGGTTTTGTTCTGGGAGTTGGGATCACCAAGGGGTCCAATAACGTCGAAAGCCCACATAGCGAAAGGCCATGGGGAGGATATCGAGTGGAGTGTAGAGGAAGGAGAATGAATTTTGTTGGCATGCAGTTGGCACTTGACACACCGACGGCCAATAGAAACCTTGCCTAAGGATCTTCTTAGCAAGCATTTGGCTATTCACATGGCCACCACAAACACCCGAATGGGCCTCCTCAACAACCTTTAAAGCTTCATCTTCATCCAAACATCTGAGTAAAATCCTGGAAAATCCCCTTCTGTATAGGGCATTTCCAACCAAAGTGTACTTCTGGGCTAGTCTCCTTATTGCTTTCTTTTCATCAGTCATTGCTTCTTCAGGGTACGAATGATCTTTACAATACTTCACTATCTCAAAGTACCATGGATTTTCCTCATTGTCTAACTCTTCTTCTAGCTCCAATAGCATAACTTCAGTTTATCTTGCCTTTCCAACTTCTTCAACATCTCATCCTTCACCCAGAGAAAGACGGGGTTAGTGGGGGTATTGCGTCGTGCAATTTGAATGTTGTCAAAATCCCTGGGATAACACATATTGAGAGTTGAAGCGATGGTAGCAAGAGCGTCATCTAGAAGATTCTGATGACGGGGGACATGGATGAAAATTAGTTTAGAGAATAGCTTGGCATAGGCTGAGGCAAGTTCTTGATATGGCTTGAGCTTTGGGTCGCGAGTGATGTACTTGGTGAGCACTTGGCGCAAGACCAGCTGGCTATCACCTACAATTTGCAGATGGGTGACACCATAGAAATGAGTGAGTTCCAAGCCAACCAACAAAGCCTCATATTCGCCGATGTTATTGGTGGCCGGAAACTCCTGTTTATAAGCTTGGGGGATGGTGACACCCTCAGGTGATAGCAGAGCAATCCCGATACCCTTTCCTTGGGAGTTTAGAGCTCCATCAAAATATAGTGTCCACATAGGATCAGATTGGCTAAGGGACATTAATTTTTCATCTGGAAATTCTGAACGAACTGGATCGAACTGTGGAATAGAGTGATTAGCGAGATGCTCTACTATGGCATAGCCCTTGATGGATTTCTTCTGAACGCAGGTGATTTCAAACTGGGATAGGAAGCTTTGCCAACGTGCTAGCCTATCAGTTAGAACAGATTTTTCAAGGAGGAACTTGATAGGATTCATTCGGGCGATAAGATGAACTTCATGAGCAAGAAAGTAGTGCTTCAATTTTTGCACTACCCATACGAGTGCGGCTCATGTTTTCTCTATTGTTGTGTACCTCTACTCGCAGGGGTTGAGAAGTTTAGACAGGTAGTATGCTGCCCTTTCCTTGCCTTCTTCATCTACTTGCGCAAGGACAGCTCCTACCGAGTCTTCTAGGATAGATGCATAGAGAATGAGAGGTTTGCCTGGAGTCGGCGACCTTAGGACAGGGGGATTAGCCAAATAATCCTTGAGTCCGTCAAAGGCCGCTTGACACTTCTCATCCCAATGGAATTCGACTCCCGGTTTGGTGAGGTCGTAGAAGGGTCTACACCTCTGCAAGTGTTGGGAGACGAATCGGCAAATAAATTTCAACTTCTCGATAAGACCTCGTACTTCTTTCAAATTCTTGGGAGGGGGCATTTCTCTTATTGCCTTTGCCTTGTTGTGATCAATTTCTATACCCCTCTTGCTCACGATGAAACCTAGAAGCTTACCCGATGAGACACCAAATACACACTTCTTGGGGTTCATTTTTAACTGGTACTCTCTTGATCTTTGCAAGACTTTAGTTAGAACCCCAGGATGCTCAGCCATAGTCTTGGACTTTACTACCAGGTCGTCCACATACACCTCAATAAAGATATGGATCATGTCATGAAAGATAGCCATCATAGCTCTTTGATAAGTGGCTCCGGCATTCTTAAGTCCAAATGGCATGACCACATAATAGTAGGTCCCCCACGGTGTAGTGAACGAGGCCTTTTCCTGGTCTTCCTCAGCCAACTTGATTTGGTTGTACCCTGAGAAGCCATCCATGAAGGAGAGGGTTTCATACCCTGCCGTGTTGTCTACGAGCATGTCCAGGTGAGGTAACGGGAAATCGTCCTTAGGACATGCACGGTTGAGGTCCCAAAAATTGATACAAATCCTGACTCTTCCATCTTTCTTCATAACCGGGACAATGTTTGCCACCCAATTTGGATAAAGCACGACTCTGATAAATCTGGCTTTGTAGAGCTTATTGACTTCATCCTTCATTTTTAAAGCCATCTGGGGGTGGAAACACCTCAACCGCTACTTAATGGCAATGGACCTCGGCTTAAGGGTAAGAGGGTGCTCAACTAGCGCGGTGTCCAAGCCTGGCATATCCTCGTAACTTCATGCGAACATGTCCTTGTATTCTCTGAGAACCTCGATAATTGCCTCCTCTTCAGCTGGTGACAAATTACTACTTATGAGGACGGTCCTAGGATCTTCCTTGGTTCCCAGATTGATTTCCTTGGTGATTTCCTCTATGGCAGTTGACGGTTCATCAAATCTCTTCAATCCTCGTGCGAACGCGTCATCCTCATCCTCAAACTCTTCATCACCTTCCTCAATTGGGTCATCATCATCTATGATCTCATAGACTCTGAACCCATCCTCAATTACGCACACTGACTGCTCGTTTCTATTTCCGACATCTGCAAAGGCTCTTCTACAAATTCTGGAAGTGATAGACATGCCTTGCATCTGCGGGCTAGATCTACGAGGAATCGATGGGGAACCCTCCTACCCTTGGACTTCCTTTCAGATACTGCCCCTAGCTTGCTACTACTCTTGCCTAGACTCGATTTACAGCTACTGGAATCCACAACAAAAGGGGAGGATTTAGGAAAAGCAGTGAAATGTTCCCGCGAGGGGGGAGGAGGATTTAAAGAAGTAAAGGACTCCCGCGAGGGGGAAGATGGAGAAGAATTTAGAGTAGAAAAGGCAGTAAAAATAGGATTCCGTGCAGGGGAATTATTGAAGGCAGTAGAAGGATTTCCCTATGCGGGGGAAGGTGGAGGAGAATTTACAGTGGTAAAAGCGGTAAAGTTAGAATCTCGTGTGGGGAGATGCGGAGAAATATTTACAGTGGAAGAACTTCCTTGCGTGAGGGAAGTAGAGTTATTGAAAGCAGTAAGGCCCCCTTGCGTGGAGGGGGGAGAATTATGGAAAGCAGTAAAGGCCCCCTGCGTGGAGGGGGGAGAACTATTGAAAGTAGAAAAACCCCCCTGCGTAGAGGGGGGAGAATTATTGAAAGCAGTAAAGGTCCCTTGTGGGGAGGGAAACGAGAGGTTGGTCAGAGGACCGGGAAGGAGTGACCCGTTGGCTGGGGCACACTCGAGAGCGAGGAAGGAGGTTTCCTCGAAGGAGATGGCAACATCGGCCATGGAGAAGCTGGTGTTTCTAAGGCCCCTCCGGTGTTTGGTGCACACAAGGGGAGGGGGCGAGGTGAGACCACCAAACAAGAGAGCTGGGAGACAAGCGCAAGCTCAATGGAAGAAGAATCAGAGCGAGGGAGCGCAAGCACCTGCTCGGGGGGGTTCCAGGAGATTGCTAAGTAGGGCATCGGTGCCGGGGGAATGCTTAGGGAAAGGAAAGAAGACCACGTGGTGGCTTGGAGGACAGAGGGTGCAATGCTTGGGGAGAGAAAAGGGAAGGTGGGGACATTGCTCAAAGTAGGTGTGTTTATTGGAGAGAAAACTAGGGTGGGCGCAGTGCCTGGAGAAGGGAGGAGGGCACGTGCATTGCTTGAAGAGGGGGAGGGAACATGCGTGTTGCCTAGAGGAATAGGGAGGTCAGGCGGTTCGCCCGAGGGAGCGAGAGATGCAGGCGCACTGCCTGGGGACGAGGGGGGAATGAGCGCGTTGCCCGGAGGGGGAGTGAGCGTGTTGCTTGGTGATGAAGCCAAAGTGGGTGCAGCGCTTAGGGGAGAGGGAGAAGTAGGCGTATTGCCTAGAAAAGTAGGGAGAGTGGACACGATGCCCGACATGGAAATTGACACGGGCGCGATGCCCGGAGCGGAAACTAAAGCGAGCGCGATGCCCGATGTAGAAATCGAACTGGGTGCGGTGCCCGAAGTAGAAAGTAAAGCAGGCGTGATGCCCAGAGCAGTATTTAAAGTGGGCGCGATGCCTGGAGCAGAATTTAAAGTGGGCGTGGTGCCTGGAGCAGAATTTAAAGTGGGCGCAATGCCCAGAGTAGGAAGTAAGATGGGCGTGATGCCTAGAGAAATAGGGAGAATGGGCGTGATGCCCGGAGGGGAAACTAAAATGGGCGTGATGCCCAGAGATGAAAGGGAAATGGGCGTGGTGCCTGGGGCAGAGATTAGATCGGGCGCGATGCCCGGAGATGAAATAGAAATGGGCGCGATGACCGGAGCAAAAATTAAATCGGGCGCGATGCCTAAAGCAGAAAGGGAAATGGGCACATTGCCCGGAGAGACAGGGCCCACCTTGAGCCTTGCCGTCGTAGGAGCTTCTTCTGCCTGGGTGCTTCACTCTGCCTCGTCTGTCTGTTGTTCAGTCTCCGTGGGTGTAAAGAGTTGGTCCAGAGATGTCGTGACATCATTCATGTCAAACCATTTGCTCCATTCTGGCTCAGACCCAACACCCTTGACTTGCTTTTGTGGCCTGGAATTGTCTATGGCTTGATATTTGGCCAGAGATGAATGACGGGTAGGTTCATCAGTAATGGTGGATGTCTGTTCACCCCCTGGCTGCAACGGCTACCTCTTAAAGTGTTCCCATAATGACCATGTAAGACGATGCCCTGGATGTTGCTTTGTTCTACCTGGTTTGTAACCCAGCCCTGCTCTGGGTCTCATTTTGCAGTCCTTGACGGCCTCGGTCCTTCCCTGTAACTGTGCTCCTAGCCCTTCGCCCTACTGGTACCCCATTTGTCTCATTATATGCCATCCCTTCTCGGTGATGATCTTGCTTCTCCTGACAGCAGCATTGACAGGTGATTTGCTCGGGCCTAGATACACGCTGGGTACCTCCAGCACTGACATCAATGGCTGGTTGGTCGGAAAAAATGGAAGGGACCGAATTATCGGTCATGGCGTCTAGTTCCATAATGGCAGGCTTGCTAGCCACCTTGACAACTCGCCCCTTGTAGAGGAATTTGAGGCATTGGTGGACAGTTGATATGACGGCACCCAAGGCTTGAATGAACGGTCTCCCCAGGATCATGCAAAAATTCGGGTCCATGTCCAAAATGTGGAAATCCATTTCGGTAATGGACGGACCTAGTTCGATTTTCAAAGTGATGACTCCTTTTGGTGGCCTACTTGTGTTATCGTAGGCCGTATGTACTGTTACCCTGCAGAACTCCAATGTGTCAGAGGACACAACATTAATCGATGCCCTGAAGTCTACCAGACATCGAGACACATGGATCCCATTAATATCTACTGTTAAACACAGGGCATACCGCTGAAACTCAGCCACTGCTAACTCATCTTCATGAAATTCAATAGCCAGATGCGAGCTTCTAGGAGTCAGGACAGCGCTGATCTGATTCACAGGCAGGTCCTCATTGACCATGACCTTCTGCAGATATTGCATGAGGGCCTCCTGATGTACCACCGACCTCTTGATCAATTCCAAAATAGATATCCTGCTCAGTGTTTTATCCAGATGTTTTAGCAAATCATATTGGGTGCCTGGGGTAGCCTCCTCTGTTGGTGTGTCTTCCCCCTGAAGTACTGGTGCCTGTTCCTGTTGCTGGGGGAATACTCTGTTGAACATACACCCACTCCGGAGCACCATTGTTGTTTCTGAGCTTTCTCCCGATGATGACGCCATGGCCAGAAAAACGGAAAAGGGTTGTGAGGTGAAGGGTTGGTTAGTGAATATTTGGTGCGGCAGCTGGAGACCTGCCACACTCGGGGGTGTAGTGATGGCACGGAGAAAGGGAGCTTGGTGGTTGGGGGTAATGAGGGGTACGGTTGATGGCGTGCAGAGGAAAGATGGGCTAGATGATGGTGGCTGTGGAGCAATGGTGGTAGGAGGTGGGTGGTTTGGTTGTGGTGGCATGGTGGATAGGTTGCGTAAGAAGGGGGCTTGTGTGCTGGTGGGTGGTGGTGTTGTGGTGATGGGGGATTAGCAGATGAATGGCGGGTTGGTTGGTTGGCTGGATGGTGCGAGGTGGCGGGTGGGGATGCGTAAAAAGGAAGGCAGTGGGTTTCCAGGGGTGGGTGTGCAGATAAAAAGGTGAAGGAAGGTTGGGAAATGGATGTAGCGTACTCTTCCACATGCTGGCTGGGGGCCCTTTCGGTGTTTGGAGATGCCAAGAAAGCATTTACTTGTTGGTTTGTGGGTTGGTGCTCCGGAAGGGGGTTCTAGACAATGCCCATGTTGGGCTACTGCTTGGGTGCCTGGAGTTGTTACTGTTGTTGCTGCTGCTGCAGCTGCTGCTGCGGTTGCCCAAGTGGCCTCCTTGCCTTCATCTCATCTCAGCCCAATCTATACCTCCATTGCCGTTCAGATTATAGATGTAATCTTTGAAGTGGAAGCACGCCTCTAGAGTGTGGCCCGGTCCCCGGTGGAACTCACAGTACTCGGAGGTGTCAACATTGGGAGGCCATTGCAGCCTCTCCCTTGGTAAGGTGAGTGCACCGGCGGCCATGAGGGTGTTGAAAATATCTGAGAGGGTCTCCGAAAATGGGGGATAGTGGGTCCTTCTAGGGCCTGGAGGTAGCCTGGGCTGCTTGGGCTCATAGGCGCCTAGAGGAGGGACTTGGTTATACCGGGGAGGTGCAGGAGCAGGTTGTTGTTGGTACTGGGGAGGGGCAGGCTGGCAGTATTGGGGCTGCTGGTGTGGTTGGTATAGTGGTTGCTGGGGCTGTTGGTAGTATTGGTTGACACAGGGCTGCTAGTACTGGGGCTGTTGAGGCTGGCGATAGTGGGGGGGCTGCTGAGATTGCTGAGGGGGCAGTGGTTGTTGGGGCTATTGGGGTGCCTTAAATATAGGAGGGTTGCTTGGCCTGGGGGCTGGCTGTTGGAATTGTTGTGGTCTGGGGTTGGTGTTGGGGTGGTAAGTAGAAGGACTGGGATTGCCCATTGCACTCACCTGCTCGTTGTGTATAACCCCCTCGGTAGTGGGACCGCTAGTAGAGGTACCACCGGTCTTCTTGAAAGTCTAGGCTTTTGGCTCAAACATGGCCATAATTGGAGAGTCCTTGAGTTGAGTCTAGATGTATCGGGCTTTCTCATACAGTTCTTCCATCGAGGTCAACTTGTTCATAGCCAGAATGTGCCTAAATTGCGGTGTGGCATTCACCGTGATCATCTTCACCTGTTCTGCCTCGGACAAAGAATCTCTCAATCTCTCAGCCAGGGCCCTCCATCTGTCGGCATAGTGGGTGAAATCTTCATCCGCCTTCATTTTCTCAGCCATTAAATCTGTGATTGACAGTGCAGGGCCAACCCTATCTCTATATCTTTGCAAAAATTTCCTCCACACTACCTCAAAATCTTCGGCGTCTGCGGGTTCCAAGGAGTAGAACCACTCGAGGGCGGGCGCATCAAGAGACCGGTGAAAAAGGAAAGCAAGGGTGCGGCTATCATTCTGCAAAAATGAGGACTCATACATGAACTCCTTGACATGTACAAATAGGTTACCGGTGTTGTTGTAATGGCAGTAGATGGGTAACTCTAAAGGGGGAAGATGGAAGGCTAGCATAGAAGGAAGTGCCAGCTTAAAGGAGTCTTTGGGTGCAGACACCCTCTTCAAATCCTGCTCTAACTGACTTACCTTTGCCATGAGGGCTTGAGTGAGTTTGTCGGGAGATGGTTGGGGGGGTGCCCCAGAAGGAGGAAGGTAGGGGACATTCGGCAGGGTGAAATAATGAAGGGGAGGGGTGCCAGCGGGCGCGGGAACATGAGCCGGAGCCTGAGAAACATAAATAAGCCTTACCGGCTCGAGGTCCGGCCAGACGTGAGAGAGCCCGCCGACAGGGCTGTGGGGGCGAGAATGGATAACAGAGTGTGCCCATGAGCGGACAGGAGAGGCTCAGGCCGTCGGGTCATGAGCAAGTTGAATATGAATACTCGGGTCTAGGCAAGGGTTTGATTGGGGTCGGGGACGGCTTTCCCCTTAAGAGCGGCTTGAACCTCCTGAAGCTGGGGAGCTTGGAGGCTTTGGAGAATGTCCACAAGTTGGGACAGATCGACAGAGGTGGAGGCATGAGCAGTGGTATGTTTTTTGGGGGGGAGTTGGGAGGGCTAAGTATTCGCTGCACCAACAAGCGGGTTGGAGGGATCAATTTGGGGTTAGGGGAGTTGGGGGAGTTGCTGGTTCACATCATACTCCTCATTATAGTAATTGGCCATTTGAAGGGATCGGCCTGAGCGAAGCTACATAAAAGACTTGAAACACACGGTGTGACTTAACACGCAACTAGCAAACAACTACTCAAGAAAGTTTGAGAGAAGGAGTTAGTGGCTTTTAAATCACACACTTGGAAATGTTTACGCCCACTTAAATGTTTGGATGTAATTCAACGTGGATTTTAATGATAGTGTGTCTCTCCAAATAGGTATGAGCACAAATAGGTAAGGCGATATCTCTGGGCTTTACTAGGCAGTTCCTTTTCACGCAATGGGTATGCTAACCGGGTCTCTGGGGTATTACAATCGGCTCGGTCCACCGTGAGGGAATCCACAGGGTACGGAGACTTATGAAGGTCCCGATGAGGATTCTCTAGCCCAATGAGACGGAATGCCCAAAGGGGAGATAGCCCTCACCGAGAAGGTGCGTGGATCATAGGAAATGGAGGGAAGGAGGTCCCTCGGCCAAATTATGCCCTACAAATGCAAACTGTAAAGAAAAAGCAGGAAACCCAGTGCACTGTGATAGACTAAATCGCGTCCAGGACAGTGGACGTTTTTCAATAAATAGCGTCCGTTCAGTCGGCCACGGATCTGACAGCTCCCAGAAGCTGTAAGAGCCAAGGCAACTTCCTCCAGACTCTGTCACAAGTTGTGTCGGGTGTACCCACCGCACAAATAAGGCATACAAAAAGTGTCTGCTGCTTTGGACGCGAATCAAACAAGCCACCAAGGTTCAAAAAACAAAGCAGGCAGCATGGAGCATGGTTCTAGGCAATTAAACAACATGAAATAGAGACCAAATAGAGATGTTTCCTTTGGGTAAAAGCAAATATAAGGGGAGGGGAGAAAGATGGTGATTTTTTGTGATTTTTTCCTTTCTTTTAAAACCAACTTTCTACGAATGAAAGTGCAAAGGAAAAGGGAAATGACATGAACACAATTTGGTAATGGCGACGGGAATCCCATATAAACACCGCGTGGGGTGCGAAAGGAAGGATGTACCACGTGGGGTACGAAGGAGGGGCACGCGTGGGTGCCGAAGGAGGGGCACACGTGGGTGCCAAAAAGGGGTAACCGAGCTAAAAAAAGAAGGGTCCCACCGTGATCGCCAGAATGTAGACGCGCCCTTTTCTCTCTTATCCCCGGTAGGACACCATCCCGCGGAGGAGAAAGGGCGTGGCTTTGAAAAGAAAGGAGATTTTTGTGGGTGTGTTTTTTGTGGTTTGAAAGGGTGAAAAAAGCAAAAAAAGAATAAGATGATGCGTAAAGGAAAGAAAGAAAGTTGATCGCCAGGTGCGCGAGGGCACCAATGGAGACGGATGATAGTAAGGGTTACAGAGGTACCTACCTTTCACCCAAAGATTGCGGGAGTTGCGTATGTGGGCCCTACCTCCTCCTTCCACTGGCTGGCTGGTGAAGGAGATTTAACTCCAATGGTTACCTTGCAAGAAAGATAGAGAAAACAAATGACGAGGAGATTAGACTATGGAGGTGTAGTAAAAGTCCAAATAGAATAAAATAAAAAGCATTAAATAGGCGTTAACACACCTTATGGAGGTGGTGTTAAACCCCTGAGGACTAGGTAGGAAGGAAATGATGTGCATGTGTGTGGTGGATGTGAGATGCATGCAATACGATAAGTGAAATGAAAATAGGAAGGAGGGAAAACGGTGATATAGCCCGCAGTGGTGGAAGATGGAGAGGACGAAGGGACGCTCCGCCCGTCTTGCTCCGGTGCTCATACGAAGGATGGAGACTTCGGATCACGAGGGGGAAGATGTGGAAGGTGCTCCTCCTCGGCTCTAGGATGCGCTTTCGATTTAACAGGGCTTCGCCTCGGGATGTAGGAGAATTATAGCACGGAGGTCGAGGCACCAATTCGGCTGGGCTTCACCGTCTCTGAGAATTAGGTTCGGGATCCCAAAATGGTTGCAACCCGGGCTATATTTATAGGCACTGGAAGCTCTTAAATTGCATCAGGTACAGCAGATGCCTATCAATTGTGAACTGCGTCCGCACGACACGTCGTAATTTACAAGATCCCATGATTCCCGCTTGATTTGACATTCACATGATGATCGTAGCCTTCTGCCACGTTCAGAATCGCGTCGGGCCATATCGCCGCATTGTCCTAACAATCGATCTTCTGACGAAATCGATCTTGATTTGATTGATGGCTTATAAAATGCGGCGGCACGTGCAGACGTGATTCTAAATTTCTCATCATTCGAAGCATGGGGGCTCTTAAATGTCGTGGCTTATACGTTTAGGCTTTCACTTTGAATTGCGTATGGTAGTGTAGCTGCTTTTTCTTATTGAATCGATCTTTGATTAAATCAATGTTTGATTTGACATCGGATCATAGAAATGTGGTGTACCACTCAGACGCATTTCAAAAGTGCTCTGACTTCGAGGCATGAGCTCTTAATGGCATCGACTGCAGGGATTTGACTTTTAAACCGCGGTGGGTACAGAGGACGCGAATCTGAACCACCTATGTGACAGATAGGCAAGTTAGATTTCCGTCGGCTATACAGTCCATGGATCAATACCAAAACGGCGTCCACTGTACCAGACGTGAATCCTTCAATTCCACAGTCCCCTTCAGCCTCTCTAGAAAAATTCCTAAAAGTCCTAGAAAATCCAAAAAATTAGGAAAATCACTCAAGAGGTTAATTGAAAAGAGCCACTTTGAGGCATCATGGTGCAACATGAAATTTTCTCGATATGTGGCCAAAATGGCATGTCTACAGTGTCAAGGCGCTAAGCCATAGGCCCTAGCTGGTCCTACCTTATTGTGTAAGTGTGTGACTGTTGTTGTGTTTGTTGTGTGATGTTGAGCATGCGAGGTTCCAGTCTTTTGATGTGCTCCTGTGAGGAGTTGGACGTCACGCCACCGGTTTCTGTGTGTTTTAGTGCTGTGTTATTTTAGTATAGTTTACTTTCCTACATTTATTTTTGTACTATTTACCGTTGGGGGTTAGTGTCCCTACTAGGCCTCTTCTTGAGACTCGCTCCCTTCCCTTTCAGGTGGTTCGTCGTCGGCTCCAGGTGCTGAGGAGTCGAGTCACTCCGGTGCTGGACCTGCTTAGCTACTGGGAGTAGTACTTTTGTGTACGTACTTATTGTACTCTTTACTTTTGTTGTATCAGCTCTGAGTTGTACCATGTTGTTATATATAATGAAGTACAAGAAGTTTTTTCAACAATGATAAGGAGTTATGCATTTCCAAGGTACTCTAAAAAATTAATGTCTTCAGTTATTGCAGAAATACATCCTTTAAAAATTACACATGCCCAACTCTCTTCGAAGAGAGGTGAATCTCTCTTCAGGTAGGGCCTTTGTAAAGATGTCTGCCAATTGATTTTCAGTTTCTACAAATGAAATGCTAATATTACCATTTGCTACATGATCTCTAATGAAATGATACTTAACCTCAATATGTTTGGTTCTTGAATGTTGTACTGGATTCTTTGTGAGAATGATTGCAATGGTGTTGTCACAAAATAGGGGTACAAATCTGATGTTTAGTCCATAATCCTCAAGTTGTTGTTTGATCCATAATAGTTGAGTGCATCAACTCCCAACAGCAACATATTTAGCTTCAGTTGTTGACAAGGCCACAGAGTTCTACTTTCTTAAGGACCAGGAGATCAAACACACTATAAGAAACTGACAGGAGCCACTGGTGATTTTCTATCCACTTTGCACCCAGCATAATTAGCATCAGTATAACCAATTAAACTCATCTTACATGATTTTGGATACCATAGTCCTAAATCACATGTATGTGCTAAATATCTAAAAATCCTTTTGACCAAAATTAAATGGGATTCTTTGGGATCTGCTTGGTACCTAGCACACATACATACACTAAATAAAATGTCTTGTCTAGTAGCAGTTAAGTATAGTAGAGAGTCAAACATACCTCTGTAAGATTTCTGATCTACTTTCATACCTTGAGGATCACTGTCTAACCTGGTGGAAGTACTCATAGTAGATACTAATAAAATCCGTATAGCATCAAGTCAAGCTATTGGTAAATCGATGTCTCTCCACCTTAACCAATAGTACTTGTCCATGATCACGTCCTGAGAAATACACAGTGGAAATATTAGATTAAAATCGATATTTCGAGACGCGAGCAGTCGACAAATAAGCCTCTAGCTAACGAGCATTAGATTTGCATCAACACAAATATAAGGGCCACATAATGAACACAACTAAGCTTTCATTTAATATCCCATTAATGTCAAATACAACTCCATTAACTTCATAGGTAGTATTGTTGTTTTTTTCTGTCTACCTTGCATCTAGCATAGGTAGCATCACTATATCCAAGCAAATTAAACTTAGAGCATCTAGGATACCATGTATTTATAAGATATCTAAAAACTCTTTTAACAACATTTAAATGAAATTCTTTGAGATCTGTCTAAAATCTGACACACATATATACACTGAACTTTATATCTAGTCTGCTAGCAATAAGATAGAATAATGACCCAATCATTCCTCTATAGATCTTTTGATATATCTTTTTACCATTTGGATCACTATCTAACTTTATCCTTGAGCTCATAGGAGTTCCTAATGGTTTACACTTGTCAAACCTAAATTTCTTGAGAAATTCTAAAATATATTTGGTCTGACAAATATGAGTCCCTTCCTTGGACTGCTTAATTTGCAACCCAAGAAAATAATGAAGCTCACCCATCATGCTCATTTTGAATTCACTTTGTATCAAGTCTTCAAATAATTTACAAAGTGACCCATTAGTAGCACCAAATATAATATCATCAACATATATTTGTACAATCAAGATTCCTTCAGAGAAATGTTTGATAAATAATGTGCTATCTACTTTACCTCTTGAAAAACTATGTGATAAAAGATAAGTACTTAGCCTTTCATACCAAGCCCTCAAAGCTTGTTTTAGACCATATAGTGCATTCCTTAGTCAAAAAATATGATTTGGATATTTAACGTAGTGCCCTAGATTTCTTATGTGTTAATTTCTATACTATTTGCATTTTATTGATTTATCTATGTATTGTAGGCGGTAGAACTTAACAACATGACCAAATGCCATTTATCTGTGTTAACGGCAACATCTGTGGTCGTTTACCCCATATTAATGGAACTTTATGTTGACATTTATTTTAAGCTTTTTTAAGAAGTTTATATCTAGACAAATTAATGACAACATTGATTGTTGTTTACTCAGAAGTAGACGACATTCCATGTTGACGTCTACTTGGGTTTCTATGTTTTGAACCCGACATTGTGCAACGTAATGGGTGGTCATTTTGATTGGATTTTAATGCTTAGATTTTTGGCATCTTGAGTTTAATGGCTAAGATTTAGGTCTGCAACCGTAGGAAGAAAAGACCCCGATTAGGCATTTTAGGAGAGTTTTTCGGTCTGAGTTTCCCTTGAGAGAAAAGAAGGCCAAGAGTGGTTGTTGTCTTGCAATCCTTGTAGATCGTGGTGACCCAGGGGTGGAGAAGGATTGGAGATTCATGCTAGAAGTGTTTCTAATTGAGGGTTACATTCTGGAGGTCAAATCGGGCCGATCTATACGACGAGGAAGGACTGCCTTGTTGCCAAGGCAGGCTTCTTCAACACCTTGTTCGCTACTCCAGAAGGAGGTTTAGAGGCAAGTAGCGGAGGGGAATAATGTAGGGTCTTATGTTCTTTAGAGTTTATATTTTTATAGATTTTTATATGCATGTTAGGATCGGATTGGGAAGGGTTTTGTTCTGTCATTTCATGTGAGTCTTTCTGAGTTTCTGGTTCGATGAACTAAGCGACGACATCTAGGTAGACGACGATATGGTAGATGCCTATCTCTATTTAACAGTGCTATGTGACGTCGTCTACCTTTCTTAATGGCACAATACGCTGCCGTCTATTTTTCTTAATGGCACTATGTGTTGAGTTATGCTTGCATGACATTCATGATGCTTGTATGTTTTTGATAATGACATAATTGATGTTGACACAATGTGACAAAATGACATGACACTGACAAAAATATGCCTACATGATATCTAATTTGAAGCTTCTTCCTTGTAGGAAATTACATGAGAAAAAGGAACTGCACAACAAGAAGAAACCTTAAGGAAATAAGGTTCTGGATACAAGAATTCAAGCAGCAACTATCGACAGCACCACTACACCTGTTGAAAGCCACTGAAGTCCTTTCAATAACCAGGTTCTGGAAAACCAAAGAAAACAGTAGTTGTCGACAGGCCAGGACTCATCTGTCGACTGCCACTAAAAAATTTCATCTCAAAGTTTCTGGAAAACCAAGATAGGCAACAGTTGTCGACAGCCAGGTTGCATCTGTCGTCAGCCCAGCTCCTGGTTCAGAAATACAATTCTGGAAGGCAGATGTGTTGCAGTACCTGTCGACAGCCGATGAGCATCTGTCGACAGTCGTCGTTAAGTTGCAACACGTGAGCAACATGATGTCTTTATTAGGGCGTCCTTTTCTCATACACATGAATCCTAAGAGTTGTGTGAGAATAGGACACTTCTATATAAAGACTTCAAAGACTCCTTTTCGCAGTAAGAGAGCCAACACAACTCCAAAAAGGCTGAGACGGCAAGAAGGGATTTCTCCAGTGCTCTGCTCAATATCCGGAAGGTTGCAGACCAAGGATCTCATCTGAGGAGATCGATTGGTAGTCAAGCTCTTCATCAAATCAGCAGCAGAAGAAGAAGAGCTACTACGGGAGTATCTTAGAAGATGTTCATCTGATCAGCGACTCCAAGAAGATCTTAATCCAAAGCAGAGCAATGCTGTTGTGAAGAAGAAGAAGAAGAAGAGAAATCCGAGCAACAGCAGTATCAAGGAAGAAATAGTGTGGATCTGTGATCGTGGTGATCAGATCAATAGCTGAAGAGATCTTTCATCCTTCACTCACACCTTTTCTCTGTGTGTGTACTGATTTGAGATCAGTATGTGGATCTTGTGAGAGTGTGTGTGCCTTGTGATCTGTATAAGTGTTATGTACAGATCATAGTGTGTGCTTTGTGATCTATGCTGACTTACGCACAGATCTGATTTGTATGTGTGGTGTGTTGATCAGATCAAGGCTAGAGGATCTGATCTTTTATTGACTTGATCTAGCGTGTGTGTATAGTTGAGCTATTGTGCTCAAGTGCATGTGTTGTACTCAACTTTGAGTAGTGTGTCCTCACTATGTGAGGGGTGGATGTAGGAGTCACTGGATGTGATCTCCAACCACCTAAAAATTCCTTGTGCACTGTGATTTGAATTGTGGTTTGATTTTGTATTGCGCTTGATGCATGCATAGAGATTTTGCCTACACACTACTTATTAATTTGTTCACACACGTTAATCACATGTTTGACGCTTACACTATTTGATAAAATGTTTCACACATTTTAATAAACCACATTGCATCAGATCAGAGGGGTTTTAGTTGAGTAGATCTCTTAATCTGAAGTAATTTTTAAATTGCTTAAGTTTCTGCTGTAAATCTATTCAACCCCCCCCCCCCCCCCCTCTAGCTTTGCCATTACCAAATATCTGATCCTAACAATTGGTATTAGAGATGGTTAACCACTCTAATTATTAGATCTAATTCCTTGTTACACTGATTCACTGTGTTTAGATTTAATAGTCTTTTGAGTTTTGTTATAATGGCAAATTACTTTAATCTGCATGAATTTCCTGCTATGATTTCAAAGAAAACTCCAAGCTTATCACTATCTTCTAAATTGTTGGAATCTTCAGAGAATTTGAAGAGAAGAGAAGGAAGAAAAATGGTCAAATGCTTTATGGCTCATGGAAGTTCAAAAGTTTCTCCTAGTTTAGACAAATCTGAAGGCTCACATCTGTCAGAGAAGTCAAGAACATATCAAGGGTCAGGTAAATCCGATTCAGACCCATGTGATAGATCAATGCCTAATTCTGATTCAGAGAATGATATATCTAATGATGAATTGATAGAATGTTATGAGCACTTGTGCAATCATTTTAAGAAGGTCAAATCTCAAAACAAGAAGCTAAAAGAAAAATTGGAGAAGAATGAAATGAAAATTGATAATGTTCAAGCATTCTATAAAGAAAATGAAAAACTAAAAATAGAGAATGAAGAATTGATGAATGAAGTCAAAAACTATGGAAACAAGTTGTCCAGATTGAAAGAAAATTATGATCAGGTGGAATCTGAAAATCTTGATTTGAAAAATGAAAATGAAAAATTGATTGACCTTAATGAGAATTTCAAATTTGACAATGATCAATTGAACAAACGGATTTCCAACATGGCTCATGATCATCAAATAAAGGGAAAATGCAATCAATTGGTTGAAGAGAATAGTCATCTGAAAAGGAAGATTGAATGCTCGTATCATGAGAGACCATTAACTAATGAATGCCATGATTCTAAGGAGAAGATTGCTACCTTGGAAAATAAAATTGTTCAATTTGAAAATGAACATGACAAGTTGAAAAATGGTCTGAATATCATGAAAAACAAACTTCAAACTTCAGAAAAGGAAAATGCTGCATTGAAAGCTGAAAAAGGAAAATTAGCAAATGAACTTGAAGTGGTTTTTAAATAATATCAAAATTTTGAAAAGAAGATTTCTGAATTGAACAAAACTGTTGATAGTTTAAAATCGACTTTGTCTAAGTTTGTCTAAGGAACTCAGAATTTGGATAATCTTCTTGGTGTGAAAGTCAATTTTCAAAAGGAAGATTTAGGATTTAACCCCTTGAACAAAATGAATTTTGAAAATAAAATAAAGATCTCATTTGTCAATGTTTCTATGAACAAGAATTATGTTGCACCAAAAGAAAAATCTGTTAAGATTTATGTTCAGAAAAATGTTCAAAAACAAAATGATAAATTGAATAAAAATATAGTAAATAGAAAGAACTCTGTTTCAATTGAAAATCAGAAAAAAGAAAATAGGATTCTACAAGGCCTCCACACCTCCTCCATCAGCCCAGAAAACTCCATAGCAATCTCCAAATCCACATCATGCCAAGAGCTACCAACGAGTACCACCTCCTCCCTTTCAACCTAAGGATAATCAAAGGTACTCTAAAGGATTTCAGAGATTCCAGCAAATGCACACATACTATGGTAAGCTCTAGGTAAATACTCAACCAATTTGCTTTAAATGCAATAGACCTGGTCACCTTGCTAAATTCTGCTGGAACAAAGATCAACACTTTCATAAATATGCCAAACTAGCTTAGTGCTTTACATATCATCAACGTGGACATTTGTCTAAGGACTATTGGCATAGAAATCATGATTTTGTGAATGCTTCAAAGTTCCATCATAATGCATGTGTTCATTGGTATAGGAATAAACATCATGTTCATACTGAGAACGTTCAGAAATTTCATGTATCTACGAACAAAAAAATTGCACAAAATGACTCTGCTGCTACCTATAATAAAAATCCAAAAAACAAAAAATCTCATGAGAACATAAATGTATTAAACAAGACTAAAGAAAAATATGGAACTAATGCTGCTCATAGTTCCATTAATGAAAGAAATACATCTATTCCAAAAATAAAATCATTTTGGATTCTGAAATTATTGTTGCATTCTAATATTGATGTCGTTATAGAACCCAAGCAAGTGTGGGTCCCAAAACCAGCATGATCAACAAGCTGAGAAGTCTTGCAGCCATACAATGTAAATGGATTCAAGATATTGGCTGTGCAAGGCAAGAAATGATTAGAGAACAAATGTAAAATTTTTGAAAATCAATTGAAGATTGTTCAGGTAAAATCTCTTTATCACTTCAGATTTGAACTACTTAAATTGAAATGGATTTTTAATTTTATCTGAGCAATGAAAATTATGTTTTGATGCTACCCCCAAATGACAATGCCTCTTAGCAATTGGAATCATGCTATGTCATCTTGCTTGCATAATTGTACCCATGACTTTTTAAGCATATCATTTGCTTTCACTTCTTGGAATATCAAATGATGACATGTGGAAAAACAAGTTATGCTTGTTTGGAAACTATCATTATACGTGAGTAAAATACTCCGCCAAGTATTAAAAGTCATGTTATGCATAAAGCTAATTGTGTGCATAATATTGTGTGAATTGCTCGATAACTCTTTCATTTCATACATATGTTAAAGAGCAGTAAATTTGAAAAAGTACAAAAATGTTCTTGAAAATTCATTGAATATCATGCTAAAACGGAGGAATAATTGATCTTCTATGTAGACTATTTGGTATATCAAATGGTGAAATATGGAAAGACAAGTAAGGCTTGTCTGGAAACTTTCATTATGCGTGAGAAATATTCTCCGACGTATCAAAAGTTTTATAATGCATAAAGATCATCAAGAAAAATTCAAAATCTCAAAACTTCAATTGATCATGTTTATACTATCTTTATGCAAACTGCTTGACATGAACATCTCTGAATTGCTTGAATGCTCATTTCAATACCATGCATACATTATGGGGGAGTAAGTCAAAAAGAATTTTTTTTGAGTGAAATGCTTGAGGGACATTCTTTCATATCAATCTTGTCAACAACTCCCATTCAGCTGGTCAAGATGACCCTTGTTCAAAAGCTTCAATGTTGTAATTTCACCAACTGTCGACAAGTATGAAGCCTATTGTCGACAGATCACAACTTCCAACACTGTCTGCTTGCTGTTTCTCAGTGCCTATCAACACACACACTCTTGTTGTCAACAATTGTCTTATTCTTTTGAGTTCTTCTGAGCTGTCCACAATTCTGAATGAGATTGTTCACTACTTTCTTAAAAGGGGAGAATTAGGAACTTATGCTTCATTACAACCTTTCATTTTCACATAGTAGAAAAGGCATTGAATTAATCACCATGATTTTGAAATAATGATCTGTGATTGAGTCTAGGTTTGTATCATCTAGAACACACTGAACAAATCTAATTTCTTTAAAATGACTCTATTGAATGACACCTTTGTAGATGCTCTTATTTTTTAAATGGTTTGGTAAGTAAGAAGATTCTTGAACTTAATCTTCTTAATTGGTTTTGACCTCAAACATTCATTGAACTTGATGAGCAAATTAAAAAGAGGAGAAAAGCTACCTACTTCTTCAAAAAATTAAAAAAAGGAGGGGGAGAGGCAGAGCAATGATAGTTCACATACTGAGTAACCGAGGACATTGGCATCACAAATGTTTGTCTTCACGTCAAAAAGTCAAATTAACAACTCTATAAAATGGTATGATGGTTAACTGCACTAAGTAACTGGGGGTATTGGCATAAGAAGTGTCTACCTTCACGTCAAAAGATGTATGTAAACTGAATTACCACCTGCCCCAAAGAAACAAGAAAACTCCATAAAAAAATGAAATAGAGTGAAGCCTCCATGAATTTAGTCAAGATCACTCTTCATGTTTATTGTCAAATGCTAAAATGAATATTCACTTTAAGCATCAACTGGACATCACACCACAAAGACATAAGTAACTCTTCAAAGATTTTATTCAATGAGTTATCTTCTAAAAATCTGCTTTGCCAGGTGCATTCTGTGTTACATTAATCAAAAGTCCTGGAATATTATCTCCAAACCATTGTGAAAAATGACATGTATTAATACTAGTGTTTATGACATCTTGTAATGAGTGCATCTCACAATTCTTCTCTTAAAATTTGTTCTGAACACTCATTCTCAACTCAAATTTATCAAAATCCCATTCTGGACAAACTTACTCAGTAGTTGTCGATAGATGGCATATGCCTGTCGATAGCCGAAATTCTGTTCTGTCCAGAACTTGAACCGGTTCACATTCTGTCCAGTTTTGGTGGGTCCTTTCCATTTCAAATGGGTTTTAAATAACCCTAAAGGCTAGCCCATGACTCTTCACCCCCTCACCTTCCTCAAACTGTTGCCTCCCTTCCTTTTTAACCCAAACCCTTCCTTCTCTCAACCGCACCATCTCCATCCTCTTCCTCTACTGCAATCTCTTTTCCTCCTCCTGTCCCATCTGCTCTACTGCTCCCTCTGCCCCATCTCCAACATGTCTACCCGCCAGAAGATTGTTGCTTCCCGTCAAAGAAGATCCTCGCAAGAAGCCGACGATAGTTCTAGGGCTACGGCAGAGCGACGGAATAAGCACTGGGCAGACCGCAACCCCGAGCTCAACGTCCCACTGAACCTGAATCTGTGTAGGGTTCGTGGTGTATTCAAGAAGATCATGCAGCTCCGCTATGTGGACTTCCCTTCCCTTGCAGACATGTTCGAATGCATGGAACCTCTCTTCGCAAGACAAGGCTAGATTCCCTTCTTCAAAATCGCAGAAGAAGAATTTAGGTAATCTCTCTCTAGGTTTCTAGAGAGAGACACTCTGAGTTTTTCTGGTTTTCTCTCACTGGCCTCGCTCCATGCCACCGGCCCTGGGGGCTGGCGGAGGCGCTAGGGTTACTTGTGCGATGGAATCTTCTTTTGAGGCTGGGCGGCCCGTTCCTGCAGAAGGTGCTCCTCCTCTGGGAAGCGGTCTTTTGCGCAGATAATTGCTGCTACTAAACCCCCTCCTTCCATTAACATAGGAGTTAAACCTCCGTCTTTCATAGACTGAGGAGAGCCGGCAGTTTTCTTTTCTAGTGAAGAAGTTGGTAAGTCTATCCTAACCTTCAAACTTGCTCTTATTGTTAGATGTGCTTATGGTCGGTGCTCGATCCCAGAGTTCAAGTCTTGTATCTCCCAAAGGCTTCTCCTTAAAGGAGATTTTATCATCAGTGTTCTCAACCATCGCTATTTGCTTCTTCGCTTTGACGTTGAGGAGGATTACCTGAAGGTTATTCTCAGGAGAAATCTTTATATCAAAGGCCTATTGTACCATTTTTTCAAGTGAGAAGCGAACTTTGATTTTAATACTGATCCTACTGTGATTCCCATTTGGGTTGGCTTTCCATTGCTCCCTGTCAACTACTATTATGAGGATTTCCTCAAGTCCATTGCCGGGAATATGGGTCAGGTCCTCAAAATTTATAAGCCTACTGCGGCCTTAACACAAACTCATGAGGCCTTTGTTTGTGTTGAACTCGACATTGTCAAGCCAAGGCCTGAGAGAATATGGATTGGTTACGGTTCAGAGGGGTTTTGGCAGAAGATAAACTATTACAGAATTCCCTCGGTCTGTTCTTTCTGCCATAAAATTGGACATGATGTTGCGAAGTGTCACAAGAAGCAAAAGCATCAGGATGCGCAAGAAGTTCCTCAAAGGGATCCTGATAAGGAAGTCCAGGTGCAAAAGGAAGGGAATATTCTTCCAAGAAGAGCTTGGTGCCCAAAGGGACCATAAGGTGCCCAGGTAAATGTAACGCTGGGTAATCGTTTCTCTCTGCTAGAGGAGGAGGCTCAACTGACCAACGATCGAAACTTCACATCTTTTCCTGTCCCTTGTCAAGAGAATAGACAGGTGCAAATATTGAACCCCCTGGTGGAGTCCTCATCACAGGTTTTAAAGGAAACGTCATTTGAAGCGCCGTCGTTGCATGGCGTGCATGGGGTAGTTTCTGAGCAAGGAGTTCTCCATACTATGTCAGTTAGCCTTCCTGGTTCTGTTATTGTTCCGGCTGAAGAGCCGTCGTTGCTTGGAGTGCATGGAACAATTTCTGAGCATGGAGTTGTAAGCTCTCCTGGTTTTGATATTGCTCCGGGTGAAGAGCCGTTGTTGCATGGCGTGCATGGGACTGTTTCTGAGCATGGTGTTCCTCATCCGGTGTTAGTCAGCCCTACTAGTTGCGACATTGTGGCGACGTGTTATGCGGGTGCCCCCCGGAGTACTCCGGCGATGGCCGACGAAGAAGATGGAGGTGTGTTGGGGAATATTCCTACAGAATCTGGCCCCCCTAAATTTCCTCCTCCGGAAGTTGCCTTAAACTCGGTCTCCAATCTTGCTGCTAAGGAAAACATATATATGCTTGTCCCTATCACGCTAAAGGAATATATTGCTCTCAAGAAGGAAGGTGTTAGGACGAGATCAAAAGCTAGGGCTGCTGAGGGTTCTGTAGGATATTCTTCCTCATGAATAGTCCCTTTCTATATTGGAATATAAGAGGCATTTATAACAGTGCCTCTAAGCGTTCCTTAAGGAGAATAGTCAAGCAGGGTAACATAGATCTTCTTGTTATTGCTTAGCCCAAGGTTCTTCTGGAGAAGGCTTCCAGATTTTGCAGATACCTAAATATGGAAGAGTGCATTGGCAATGACGGTGAAAATTCCAAGTTATGGGTTTTCTGGCGCAACAACTCCATGCAGTTGGTGAACAGCTGAGATCGGCTTGTTACTTTAGCGGTGATGAAGGATGACAAAATCTCTCTCATGGTCACGTTTATTTATGCTAGTTGTCTTGCAAATATCAGACGGCAGCTCTTTGACGACATTATCAACATGTCTGATTCAGTTGACGTCCCTTGGATGGTAGGAGGTGATTTCAACTATATTTCCCAGTCGGCTGAAAAGATGGGGGCGGTTAACTAACCTACAAGCGATGGTAGAATTCAATGCTTTCATAAATGCTTCTTCTTTGTCAGATATGGTTTCTCTGGCCCACTCTATACTTGGTCTAACAATCATACTGGCCAGGCAGCAGTTAAGGCCAGGTTGGATCATTTTTTTATGAACAGCACTATGGAATCGTCCTTTCCTGGCATCGGTGTGAGGCATCTCCCTCGGGGTCCCTCAGACCATGCTCCACTGAAGATTTCTTTCTCTAATATTCCTCGGACTCCTGCTAGATTTATTTTCTAGGCAATGTTGTCCTCCCATGGTTCTTTTCATGATACAGTGAAGGTTGCTTGGGGTGAGGCTCTGAGGTGGAATCCTAATCCTTTTGCTATTCTGGTTCAGAAGCTCAAGGCAGTTAAAAAGTCATTGCGTTCTTAGAATAAAGAAGAGTTTGGGAATGTCCATGATAATGTCACCAGATGGGAGGAGGAAGCTAAACTTAAGCAAGACTGTTTCGATTTTAATCCTTCTCCTGAAAACAGATCTACGCTTGGCGAGGCGAACGCTAACCTCAAAAAGGCGTTGCACTATGAGGAAATCTTCTGGGCTTAGAAAGCCCGGCTGTAGTGGCTTGAAAATGGGGATAAAAATACCGCCTTCTATCATGCAGTGGTCCATGGCAACAGAAGACGTAACAATATTCAAAGGCTTCATGTTCAAGGGACCTAGTCGGAAGACCAGAATTTGTTGCGTGAGGAGGCTGTCAAGTTCTTTGAAGGTCTCCTACAATCTTCTGAGTATATCATTGATGAATCTCACCTCCAGCATATTCCTACCTGTATATCAGATGATCAGAACCTCTGCATCTGTGCTCTTCCGAGTCTGGAGGAAGTCAGGAGTGCAGTGTAGAATTTAAATGGTAACAGTTCCCTGGGTCCGGACGGTTTTACTGGTCTCTTCTTTACCTCCTGTTGGGACATAGTCCAGCAGGATCTCCATGCTGCGGTTACTGGTTTTTTCCAAGGATACCCCCTTCCTAGAGGGGTAACATCCTCCTTAATAGCCTTGGTTCCTAAGAAGCTGAATCCAATGAATTTTAATGATTTTAGACCTATTAGCCTTTGCAACTTTTGTTACAAGATTGTGTCCAAAATTCTTTGCGATAGGCTTGTGGCTATTCTCCCAAAAATAATTTTTGAGGAGCAAGGCGCTTTTGTAAAGGGAAGAAATATTCTTTATAATGTTTCAATGTCCAGACAACTGGTTAGGGATATTGGCCGGAAAGTTAGAGGGGGTAATGCTATCTTTAAGCTGGATATTAGGAAAGCTTATGATAGTGTTGAATGGGATTTTCTTTTTACAGTCCTGAAGAAGTTCGGTTTCTCGTCCAGATTCATCTCTTGTATAGGCATGTTGATCTCGAACTGCTGGTTTTTGGTCATTTTTAATGGTTCTACTGCAGGATACTTTAAGTCTTCAAAGGGTCTAAGATAGGGCGATCCTATAGCTCCTGCTCTTTTTATAATTATGGAAGAAGCCCTGAGCAAAGGTCTTAAGAATTTAGTCTATACTGGCTACCTTAAACCGTATGCTGGTCCTAGAGGGTGTCCGCCACCCTCACACCTTCTTTATGTGGACGACACCCTTTCTTCCTGAATGGTGGAATTTTGAATGTGAGAAGACTCATGTAGTTCTTGGTAAAGTATGCTCATTCGTCTGGCCAAATTATCAACTCCAGCAAAAGTTCCTTTATGGTTTCTGATAAAGCTCCTCCCCATACAGTCAATAAAATCATTGAGGTCACTGGGTATGCAAGGCAGAGTGGTCCCCTCACCTATCTTGGAGTCCCGCTTAGATCTGGAAGGGTCCGGACTGTGGACTATAAACCTCTTCTTGACAAAGTGAATGCTAAATTGGCATGCTGGAAGTCAAAGTTGATTTCTTAGGCAGGGAGGGTTACCTTGATAAACTCTGTGATATGTTCCATTCCTGTTTACCTGGCGGCTGCCTCTTCCATCTCGCAGTCTATTATTTCTTATTTTGAGAAAACGTCTGCGGCATTCTTCTGGAATGGAGTTGATGGCTCCTATCATTGCCACTGGGTTGCCTGGCATGTTATTCAAAGGCCTAAAGAGGAAGGTGGTCTGGGAGTTCAGAACTTGTTCCATGTTTAGATTTCTCAAGCTGTGAAGCAACTGTGGAATGTTCATCATGGAGTCTCTTTATGGGCGTCTTATGCTAGGAGAAGGTTTCAGTCAGGCAGGCATTATTATCTCTCTAGGATGCCAAAGAAGATTTATTTGACAGCTAACAACATTCTTCAGGGTAACTTCAGATGGATTCACGGTAAGGGGGATCAAATAGACATTTTAAATGATATATGGATTGGAGAAAATCCACTTTCTGAAAGGCTTCAGGGACCTTATGAGGGTGGCATGGTCTCTTTAAAAGAGGTGGCGGTCAACAGCACACATCCTATTCGTTCTCTCCTTCCAGAGGATACTCTTCATAATCTGGTTCTATCTAATGAAGATGACATATGCTTTTGGGTGGCAGCTCCCAATGGTGTTTTCTCTTCATGTTCTATTTATAATCTTGTCAGGAATGCAGGGGTCAGAAGACCTTCTCTTCTTAAAATTTGGCACCACTCCTTTCATCCGAGAGCCTCTTTGTTCCGCTGGAAAGTTTTAAACAGAGCAGTCCCTGTAGACAGTAGGATTTCGGACACAGGGATTCCTATGGCATCAAGGTGCTCCTTTTGTTCATCCCCTCAACCTAAAGATCTTAATCACCTATTCATTGAGGGTGATATGGCAGTCCTTCTTTGGCGGTGGTTCATGCCCCTAACCAGTCACAAGATTCACTTACATAGCCAAATCACAGTTAGACTTTGGTCTTTCATTCAGTTTTCCAACATCCACTCCCCTTCAGGTTTTGTATCCATTTACTGTTTAATTTTGATGTTGTGGGAGATTTGGAAGAGTAGATGCTCTTCTAGGTTTGATTTGAAGCCCTTTCTACTAGGTGATATTATAAGGAATATTAAACAGAAGATCTCTTTTTCCCTTAATAAGATCAACTTCCAATTTGCTCCCTCTCCCAGTGAGTTGCATGTCATGATCAGTTGTGGTTTCTTTCCTCAGTTTTCATCTAAGCAATTGAAGCTCACTCGCTGGATCCCTCCTATTGAAGATTATTGTTTGAATGTAGATGGAGCCTCCAAGGGAAACCCAGGTCAGTGTGGCGGTGGAGGGTGCGTTTGTGACAGAAATGGTATTGTTCAGGTAGCCTTTGCTCACTATTATGGGTTTGGCAAAAGTATGCTTGCAGAGACAAGGGTGTTGTGTGATGGCATACGTCTAGCTCTCTCCTTAGGCTATCGCCTTTCAGTGATCTACTCAGATTCTCTTTCTCTGGCCAACTCGCTCTGGCAAAACAGATGCCCCTCATGGAGATCGTACAGGTGGTGGCGGGTTGTGAGGAATTTCTTGCAAAGTCATTCTATTCAAATCTCCCACATCTTTCGGGAATCTAATCAGGTGGCGGATATGCTTGCCAACCACACTATTTCCTCTAAGCATAATGAAGTTTTTTGGGGTTCGCTTTCTTTACCTCGCTCATGTAAAGGGCCAGTTGTCATAGATAAAATAGGCCTTCAACATGTTAGATGTACCTGAGGAGGTGATAGTCTTCTTCTGTGTAATTTTCCACATCTTTATATTAATATTTGGCCCAAGTGTTTTCACTGGTGGAGTGGGACTACTCTTCCCTTCTGGGGAAGGGTGCACTCTCCTAGCTTGGAACCCTGAGGACCTTTTAATTAAAAAAAAATTCACAGAAGAGGCATTCCCCCATGGCTGTAACAGAGTTCTTCAATAATCTGGGGATGTCGGATCAACAGGACTACTACTCCACTATCAAGGGTATCACATTCCAACTCACCCTCAATCTATTCAATCGGGGCTTGCAACTACCCAGCACGGGGGCTGATATCCTTCTCACACACCTCAATGCTTCTGAGTATTATACACTCATCACCC
Organism: Colocasia esculenta; assembly: GCA_014218235.1. NCBI lineage: Eukaryota > Viridiplantae > Streptophyta > Magnoliopsida > Alismatales > Araceae > Colocasia > Colocasia esculenta. The sequence goes on along the minus strand of CM024753.1, from coordinate 124,795,220 downwards.
AACAGCCCTATGACACATCTAAAGCCATTGCCAAGCTTAATGCCAACACATTTCCACCACTCTATCGGATAATCCATCACATCTTCACTACCCTCATTGCTCCCAAGGATGGTAGTAAAGAACTTGTCATCAAAGTCCATAAAAATCTGTTCTTCTACTTTCTTGAGGGTCAACAAATCAACTTGCCCAATCTCATGGTTGACCTCATTAAACAATGCTACAACAATCCCAAAAGATCAATGCCCTATGCTTGTCCCATCACTTCCATTCTCTCCTTTGTTGGAATTCTAATCACTGCGAGTGAGACTGTCACCCTAAAGACAAGGAGTGCCTATGACATAACTACTGCTCATAGGATGGGCTACAAGATGATTGATGGTAGAGTCACCAAGACTCTCAAAGGGCAAGAAGCTGAAGATGAGCAAGATTCAGATGGAGAAGAGGAAAGTGAAGAGGAACTACCCCAAGAACACATGGATGTCTCAGGTGGTGATGAAGATGTACCACAATTCCCCACTGAGCAAGAAACTCAGCATGCACCTCAAGCTCCAGTCCCTGAAGACTTGAGACATTTTTTTGCAGATCAAATGCTTCAGTTCCAAACATCCATCACTCAACATTTGATCAGCTTACACAGCATGTCAACACTAGGATGGATGCACTTGAGGACAGTCAAGCTCAGATTCAGAGGCATCTCGACCACATCTCTTCTCTCGGTGTTCATGGACCACGTCATCCCACTCCTCCTTGGGATGACAATCTTTAGAAATGTATAGGGTGCATTTCCTTTTTGATGGGAAAATGGGTTGTTAGGATGTCATTTCAACTTTTCATCTTTGCAATGTAATTTTTGCCAATGAAGTATTGGAAAATCAAGCTTATCAATGGAATCACATTTTGTCTCTTCTATGATCTCGTTCATTGTCTATCTTTTTGAATGTTGTCAAAAAGGGAGAGACATAGATTGTATTTTTGTCATCATCAAAAAGGGGAGAATGTTGAGTTATGCTTGCATGACATTCATGATGCTTGTATGTTTTCTATAATGACATAATTGATGTTGACACAATGTGATAAAATGACATGACACTATGACAAAAATATGCCTACATGATATCTAATTTGAAGCTTCATCCTTGTAGAAAATTACATGAAAAAAAGGAACTGCACAACATGAAGAAACCTTAAGGAAAAAGGTTATGGATAGAAGAATTCAAGCAGCAGTTGTCGACAGCACCACTGCACTTGTCGACATCCAGTGAAGTCCTTTCAATAACTAGGTTCTAGAAAACCAAAGAAAACAGCAGTTGTCGACAAGCCAGGACTCATCTGTCGACAGCCACCGAATTTCATCTCAAAGTTTCTGGAAAACCAAGATAAGCAGCAACTATCGATAGCTAGGTTGCATCTGTCGACAGCCCAACCCCTGGTTCAGAAATATAGTTCTGGAAGGCAGATGTGTTGCAGTACCTGTCGACAGCCGATGAGCATCTGTCGACAACCACCATTAAGTTGCAACATGTGAGCAACATGATGTCTTTATTAGGGTGTCCTTTTCTTATACACACGAATCCCAAGAGTTGTGTGAGAATAGGACACTTCTATATAAATACTTCAAAGACTCCTTTTCGCAGTAAGAGAGCCAATACAACTCCAAAAAGGCTGAGACGGCAAGAAGGAATTTCTCTAGTGCTCTGCTCAATCTCCGGAAGGTTGCAAACCAAGGATCTCATCTGAGGAGATCGATTGGTAGTCAAGATCTTCATCAAATCAGCAGAAGAAGAAGAAGAGCTACTACGGGAGTATCTTAGAAGATGTTCATCTGATCAGTGACTCCAAGAAGATCTTAATCCAAAGTAGAGCAGCACTGTCGTGACGAAGAAGAAGAAGAAGAGAAATCCAAGCAGCAGTAGTATCAAGGAAGAAATAGTGTGTATCTGTGTTCGTGGTGATCAGATCAATAGCTGAAGAGATCTTTCTTCCTTCACTCACACATTGTCTCAATTCATTTCATATATCTTTGTGTGTGTCTACTGATTTGAGATCAGTACGTGGATCTTGTGAGAGTGCATGTGCCTTGTGATCTGTACAAGTGTTATGTACAGATCATAGTGTGTGCTTTGTGATCTATGCTTGCTTATGCACAGATCTGATTTGTGTGTGTGGTGTGTTGATCAGATTAAGGCTAGAGGATCTGATCTTTTGTGGACTTGATCTAGCGTGTGTGTGTGTGGTTGAGCCGTTGTGCTCAAGTGTGTGTGTTATACTCAACTTTGAGTAGTGTGTCCTCACTGTGTGAGGGGTAGACGTAGGAGTCACTGGATGCGATCTCCGAACCACCTAAAAATTTCTTGTGCACTGTGCTTTGAATTGTGGTTTGACTTTGTATTGCGCTAGATGCATGCATAGAGATTTTACCTACACACTACTTATTAATTTGTTGACACACATTAATCACATGTTTGACGCTTACACTGTTTGATAAAATATTTCACACATTTTAATAACACACATTGCATCAGATCAGAGGGGTTTTAATTGAGTAGATCTCTTAATCTGAATTAATTTTTAAATTACTTAAGTTTCTGCTGCAAATCTATTCAACCCCCCTTCTAGCTTTGCCATTACCGAATATCTGATCCTAACACTATGTGCCACCATTAAGTTCATTTGTAGAGTTCTTTATAGATCCCTTCAAATGGCTATAAATCGTGATTTGATGATTGCACATGGTTTATTTTGACTATCTCTTGCATATATATAGGTATTGTTATGCTACAAAAATTATGTGAGGGTTAAGAGTATTTTTCCCAACTTTCGTTGTCTACGTTAAGAGTATTAAGTGTTTTCTCATTGTCACTCAATTTTAGAGCTTTTATTATTAACCTCATGATTCACTTATCCCTAGATCAAATTGGGTGAAATCAAAGCCATCAGATTCTTCTTCTCCAAGTTTCCAACAAGTTTCATGTTGAGAATTTCATCTAAAAACCCCTAGAACCTTGAGTTTCTGGCCAAAACAAAAATCATGCAACCTAGTCCGCAATTTGTCTACATGTTTGAATCACGACTAGTCCAGAGGTCACGATTCAGTGCCTCAAAATGGCGGACTGAACCCGTTGCGATTTTGACATGTTTTTTATGTTGTCTAACTGACCCAACGTGACTTATAGGTAGACCCTAACCCCCATATGCTTCGTTTTGCATGCTATTTCGATTTTCGATCATTTGTGAACTACGGCGACTCAACCCGCCAGGATTTTCAATCCGAATCACTTTATGTCGCAGAAACCATATTCTCATTGTATAAACCATGGAAATTCGCGACGACTGAACCTGTCACGATTTCTAATGCCTACTTGAGACTTTTTTAGTCAATCTAGATTGTATGTCTTGCATGTTATGATTATTAGAAAGTACCGTTCATCTTGTGAAGTGGCCTAAAAGTCATTAATACATGTAAAAGCTATAATAACATGAAATTATATTCTAATTATTCTTAATGAATTACTTGATTCCATCTATCATGTGATTTCTATATTCTATCTTCATGATCTAGCTTGATATTCAACTGGAAGTATATCATGTTAAAAGTGCAAAAATCAAGTTATTGAAATCTAGGTTGTTCCATATCATGTGTTTATGTTAATTGCTTTCTACTAGGTTTTAAACCAGTGGATTGTGGATCTGAAGACACGTTCTACACGACACGTTGCACACATAAGCAACCCTTTCTTGGAAGATTGGAAACTCCCTACTAGACATTCTGTTCTGGTAGACTAGTGACCTTTCTAACAAGACCTCCTTAAATCTCCTTACTCTATGGATTCCCTCATGGAGACGAGTTGGTTGTGATGATCAGTTCATCCCCATATAATTTAATTTATTATATGTCTATTTTGGTGATTAACAAAACTTTAATAAAGTATTGTCTAACAAGTTCTCCTGAAGTTTAGTCACAGAAAATAAATTAGGAAAAATCAAGCAAAACCTGTAAGTATTCTTACACTGTAGCATTTAAAGTTTAGAGCATGTAATTTTTCTAAGTACACATTGACTTCCTAAGTTTCATATCGACTTCATTAGAATCATAATGATTTATATACTATTATCGATTTCAATTTAACAAGGATTTCATAAGTATCACATCGATTTTAGTTTCATAACGATTTCATAAGTGTTGTATCGATTGGTTCTCACAAGGATTTGTTAAGTGAGAAACAACGATTTGGTTCTCACAACGATTTGTTAAGTGAGAAACAACAATTTGGTTCTCACAACGATTTGTTAAGTGAGAAACAACGATTTGGTCTCATAACGATTTGATATGTTACATAGCGACTTGGTCGCCGTAACGATTCGATAAGTTACATAACGACTTGGTCGCCGTAACGATTCGATAAGTTACATAACGACTTAGTCGTCGTAACGATTCGATAAAGCAAACAACGATTTGGTCACTGCATCGATTTGTCTATTTAAACAATGATTTGGTTGCTGTAACGATTTACTTTCACTTAAAGAATGATTTGATCATTGTATCGATTCGATAAGTGAAACAACGATTTGCTTATGGTTGAACAACGATTTGCTTATGTTTGTATAATGATTTGCTTATGTTTGTATAACGATTTGCTTATGTTTGTATAACGATTTGCTTACTCGCATACAACGACTTGAATACACAATGATTTCATAAGTTGTACAACTATTTCTCTGTCATAACGACTTCATGGATTACATCGAAACGCATACATGATATTCAAATGTATTTTCAAGTATTGTGAAAGTCAAAGTATTCCCGCGCACATCTCTAGTATCCTTGCATTTATTATGACTGTTCACATCATCTGCACGTTGCTTTCTATTCCCATGCTCCTATAAGAAGCACTTTTCAAATAGCAGAATGGCATTTCTATTTTGATGTATATTCTTTCTAACGTTGACTGACAAGCATGGAGACAGTCTAGCTATCTCTGCTTTAGTATTTAATGTGTGCAGGTCTTTGCCAATACCATGTCATACAACGTTGGACAAAATAAAAGCTGAAGGATATCAAGATGGATCTTCTCCTTGCGTGCATGGATCGTAAAGCATTAAATGACTGCAAGCACACCTATCGTACTCGATGAACCATGCAGTCTAATGAGCATCCAACCTAGAGACAACGGACACTTCAACGGATATATTTTTCAAAGAGAAGGATATATAGAAGACTGATGACTCCATAGAGAATGACTTTTTTTTAGCTTTCAAGTTACAACCTGTGAGCATCAGAAAGAAGAGCCCAGAGCTTCACTCCCTAGCTTGTTGTAGCTCTTGCTCTCTGTTTTTCATTTATTTTTAGCATTTGGAGAGCTAGTGTGTTCTGAGAGATTTTCTTATTGTAGATCTTTCTCTCTCAGTCACTGCCTCAGATCGAGCATTTGTTGTAAGCTTGGTCTAGGGGCATTTTGCCTTTATTCACACTTGTGATGAAGTTCCTCTTCAGGCTGTGAAGAGAAGACCTGTTGTGAATAAGTGGTTTGTGTTCCCTTCGGTAAGGAAGGAAGACTTGTGCATCAGGGTGTTTGCATTCCTCTTCGGGGTTAGAAGATAAGACCAGCTACGGCTGGATGTGTAAGGGTCCTTAAGGGGGACAGTACCCTCGGTAGTGAAAGCCCAAGTTGTTGCTTGGGGACTAGACGTAGGACTCCTTGGTATAGGAGGGCCGAACCAGGATAAAAATCTCTTGTTGCATGTGTGATTGCTTTTGTGCGTTTGTTTGTCTTCATTCATCTAACACTAACTATTCTTTTTAGTGTCTTTCTGTTAAGTGTTTTTGTTAACAGGTTTTAATCTAAATTTTTAGAATCCCATTCACCCCCCCTCCCCCTGGGCTTGCTAGTTGGGCAACAAGTGGTATCAGAGGCAAGTCTCTTCGTCAAAAAGGATTTCATGATTCGAAGAGCAAAGATAAATGGCAGCTCAAGGGTATGCAGAAGGCCAATAAGTCAAAAGACCACCTTTGTTCGATGGTGAAGACTACAACTATTGGAAGACCAGAATGGAGTTTTTCCTGCAAGGTCTCGATTTTCAAATCTGGTCAATCATAGAAGAAGGAGATTTAGTAGTTCTCAACAACAGAGAAAATTGGACAGAAGATGACAAGAAGAAAATATCCTTAAAACTGCAAAGCAAAAAGCATCTTGTGCTGTGCGCTAAGCAAGAAGGAGTTCAATAGGATCTCAGCCTGCAAATCCGCTATGGAAATGTGGGAAAAGTTGAGAATCACATATGAAGGCACAGACAAAGTGAAGGAAATCAGAATAGATATTCTAGTAGCTCAATATGAGCGATTTCAGATGCAGCCACGAGAATCAATCACTCAGACGTACAGTAGATTCATAGACATTACAAATGGTCTGGTTGGTCTTGGAAAGCAATATGAAATGGGAGACATGGTAAGAAAAATCATAAGATCCCTACCAGCCTCGTGGACTCCAAAGGTGACAGCCATAGAAGAGGCAAATGACTTGAGAAGGATGCCACTGGAAAAGCTTGTTGGGTCACTCATGGCCCACGAGATCAACATGGAAAGGTTAGGAGAGTCTTCCAGCAGAAAGAAGCAAGGCAACGCTCTCAAGGCCGCAGAAGAAACATCTGGTGAAGAATCAGATGACAATAAGAGCATGGGAAGCAGTGAAGATGAAGAAGCCTTCCTCTCCAGAAGACTGCAAAGGATACTTGCTAAGAAAAAATATCAATCTATAAGAAGACATTTCAAGAAAGGAAAGGACTTTAGGAAGCCTGAAGTCAAGGATATAAAGAAAGTTGAACCCATTTGATATGAATGTATGAAGCCTAGGCATATTAAGGCTGAATGTCCAAAGTTAAAGAAGACGGAGTTTAAAAAGAAGGACAGCTCCAAGAAATTTAGAAAATACAAAAAGAAAGCCATGGTAGCTGCATGGGACAATGACAATGACTCAGACAGTGAGTTAACCTCAAGCGAGAAAGAAGAAGAAAAGGCCAACTTGGCCTTCATGGCAAACACCGATGACAAGGTAACATCTGATTCCTCATTCACTTCCTGTAATGAGTCTGATTCTGATAGTTTAGAAGACACGTTTAATGAGTTATATAGTAAATATAAAGATGTGTGTAAATTATTAAAAATCACTAAGAAAAATCATGCTTGTCTAGAAATTACTAACTCAGACTTAAAGTCAGAAACCAAGCAGTTAGAAAAACAAATTTCTTAATTAAAGAGGAGAAATAATTTATTATGTGAAGATCTAGAAGTTAAAAATGATCAGATAGCTAATCTGGAAAGTCAGGAAACTGTAAGTAAACTTAAACAGGAAATTAACACACTAACAAAAGAAAATGAATATTTATCCAGTACAATTGAAAAATTTACAAATGGTAAATCATCCTTAATATTAAAGGGAGCTAGAAGATTAGGGAAAAAGAAACATGGTTTAGGATATACTCCACCTGATAATGAAGAAACTATAGTTCATCCTAAAGTGTATCCAACTCCAAAATTTGTAGCTGAAAATGATACTGAATATAAATCTAATTTTAAATATATTCCTAATGAAAATTAAGTAAAACATCATGTTGTAGTCACTATAATAAACTAGGACATACTAAAATAACTTGTCCAACAAAAAATCTAAAATAGATAATTAAAGAAAAAGTGATGAAACTAACAAGCAAGGACCCAAAAGAACTTGGGTACCTAAGTCTTAGTGTTTCTATTGTAGGGAAGCCTTAGAGCATCAAAATGGTACCTGGACAGTGGGTGCTCAAGGCATATGACAGGTAACAAGAAGCTATTTTCATTCATCAAGGATGAATAAGGTACAGTTGTTGGCCCTTTTGGTACGGCAGCAAGCTAACCTAGAGGGGGGGTGAATAGGTTTTTTTGAAATATGAAATAGAAACTTAAACATAGAAAATTATCACTTGCAAGTTGGTTAGTTTAGTGTGATAGAGAGTAGCAGTGCGGAAGCAAATAAACAATCACACAGAGGACACAAGGAATTTATCCTGGTTCGGCTCTTCCCACATGGAAGTCTTACGTCCAGTCCCCAAGCAACCTCTTGGGATTTTACTAACCAAGGGTACAGTCCCCCTCAAGGACAATACAACACCCAGCACCCCAGCTAGTCTTCTTATCTTTTGCGAGCAAGAAGGTAGCCCACTTCTATTACAGGTTAAGAAGCCAATCTCAAACCCCAGTGCGGTTCGGCTAGACACAAACCCCTAGCTAGGTTCTACATTGTATACAGCCCTACAGTCGAACAAAAATCTTTCTTTAGAAAAGAAAGAACAAAGCTGAGAATTGGAACAGATGAACACCAACTAAAAGAAAACTCTCAGTGAAAGACTCTCTCCCCCAGATTACAAGATGCACACAGAGAGAGTGAAGAGAGGAGAAGGAGCTTGAATGCTTAGTGCTTCAGTTGCTTGAACACTTCTTCTTGGGCTCAGGATCTTTCTCTCTTTTCCTTATATGTGGAGTTGAGGTTCTTCTAGGATGTACACTCTTAAAAAAAATCTTTAGGAAATCTCTCTTCTGTTCTTCAGCCTTGCTTCATCTTTTATATGAACAGCTTTGAACAAATCCATTGAGGAGATTCGTTGGAGTTCTAGCCATTGCTCATCTTCTCTTTCTTCTGATATTTTGTGGTCTACGAGGTCTGCAAGCATAGAAGAGAGTGTTTAGATAAAACAGTGTTTCTGTCAAAAAGCTCACATACCTTTATGCTTCCTGTTTTCTCCCAGAAGTAGTAAGTGACCACCTTTCTGTCTGACAGGAGAGAATAGATCTAGAGAGATAAAAGAAAATCTTCTGTCAGAGACATTTTTGACTTTTCATTAGGCGCCAAACATATTTGAAAGATTTGAGTATAAAGAAAATCGATGTTTACATAAAGTCGATGTTTGGACAAAATCGATGTTTAAGTAAAAGTAAATTGTTATTATAAAGATAGGCAAATCGATGGGCAAATTGATGTTTTCACTTATCGAGTCGATGTGGCAACCAAATTGTTATGAAACTTATCAAATCGTTATGGCGTTCAAATTGTTATGGCGTTCAAATCGAAGTTTTAGTCAAATCGATGTTCTCATTTAGGAAATCGATGTAAGAGAGAAATCGATGTGAGAGAGAAATCGATGTGGCGATCAAATCATTATGGCACTTATCGAATCGATGTGAGAATCAAATCGTTGTTTCTCACTTATGAAATCAATATGAGAACCAAATCCTTGTGAGAGCAAATTGTTGTTCTCACTTATCAAATCGTTGTGGCGATCAAATCGTTGTTTCACTTAACGAATCGATGTGAGAATCAAATCGTTGTTTCTCACTTATGAAAATGTTATGAGAACCAAATCATTGTGAGAGCAAATCGTTGTTCTCACTTATCAAATCGTTGTGGCGACCAAATCATTGTTTCACTTAACAAATCGTTTACACGATCAAATCATTGTGTAACTTATCAAATCGTTGTTAGTGAAATCGATGTGGCACTTTGAACAGAAATCGATGTATATTGAATAAACATCGATTTAGCATTTTAGTGCACAACACACAGCGATAATTCCATAAATTTATATTTATTAGGAAAACATGATATTAAATATTTTTAATAATATTTAATTAATCATAAATTTTGTTATCACCAAAATATAAGGGTAAAATATATGAGTGGTTCAACAATCTCCCCATTTTTGGTGATGACAAAATTTACGAGAATTTTCTGACAAAAATACTTAAAGCATAGAAAATACAGAAAACTCATAGATAATTTTCTCCCCCTTTTTGTCACTAACCAAAAAGGAAGGATCTTACCATGCATTCTCTCCTCTTTGTGAAAATTTCTTACCATTGAGGGGTTCAACAATGATTGACATTAATGAATAACTCCCCCTTAGTGTAGGCTCCCCCTGAGCATGAGACTCCCCCTTAATGTGAGGCAAGTCGGATCTTATTGGTCTTGACCTTTCATATGTTGTTTGTCAAGTCTTCAAGATTTTTGCCTGCATTTATGTAAAAAAAACTTGCTAACATTGTTAGTAGCATTGTAGTTTACTGAATACAACAAACAGAAATGTAAGTTTAAAAATAGAAACTAAAACTAAAGGATGACTACTTCCTCTTCAGATTGGAATGAAGTGAAGAGTTGGTAGTCACTAATCGGATGTTTTTGAGCATCCACTAACCATATCCATTTGAATGCCTTTTTCTTTTGTTCATCAAGAGTAGATAGGCTTTTTCTTCTTTAATGTTGAAGCTACCTGAGGAGTTGTTCGCTGAAGGTGTCTCCTGAGGAGTTACATGAAATTTATGAGCCTTATCCTCAACTTCTTCTTCATCAGAAGCTTCTTTAACGCTTATTTCTTCAGAGATGTCCTTTTTGAAAAGGATATGAGGCTCCCTCTCAATCTGAGGTTCTTCCTTTACATTTTCTTCTTCATGTGGAAGGATAACTTCCTGAAGTGCTTCTTGTTGCTCCCCTTGAATGGTGACAGTTGGAGAAGATGGAGTTATAGCTTCCTGTCTTGTTTCTTTAAACACTTGAGCAATAGGTATTTTAGCCGTAATGGGTATTCCTTCATATGTGAGCTTCAATTTGTCCCACATATCTTTAGAAGACATACATGCAGTTACTTTACTGAATTCTATTTTAGATAAAGCGCAACATAGATAATTCTTAGCCTTAAAGTTTAAAGATAATTTAATTTTATCCGATGTTGTAATAGCAGTAGTACCTTCAGCAGGAATAATAACATAATCACCTACCTCTATTACCTACCACAGATCAAAGTTTGTGCCCCAAATGAAGTATTCCATTCTCATCTTTCGGTATTGGTAATCTTCTCCATCGAAGAATGGAGGTCTGGTTACTTATTGTCCTTCTGCAAATCCTCGAGCTGCCATGCATCTTTGCTCTAAGTTCGTTGGATCTTCTGTGAATCTTCAAAGACCCGCTCTAATACCACTTGTTGGCCCTTTTGGTATGGTAGCAAGCTAACCTAGAGGGGGGTGAATAGGTTTTTTTGAAATCTAAAATAGAAACATAAACACAGAAAATTATCACTTGCAAGTTGGTTAGTTTAGTGTGATAGAGAGTAGAAGTGAGGAAGCAAATAAACAATCACACAGAGTACACAAGGAATTTATCTTGGTTCGGATCTTCCCACATGGAAGTCCTGCGTCCAGTCCCCAAGCAACCTCTTGGGATTTTACTAACCAAGGGTATAGTCCCCCACAAGGACAATACAACACCTAGCATCCTAGCTAGTTTTCTTCTCTTTCCCGGGCAAGAAGGCAACCCACTTCTATTACTGGTTAAGAAGTCAACCTCTTGGTACAAACCCCAGTGCGGTTCTGCTAGACACAAATCCTTAGCTAGGTTCTACACTGTATACAGTCCTACAGCCAGACAAAAATCTTTCTTTAGAAAAGAAAGAACAAAGCTGAGAGTTGGAACAGATGAACACCAACTAAAAGAAAACTCTCAGCAAAAAGACTCTCTCCCCCAAATTACAAGATACACACAGAGAGAGTGAAGAGAGGATAAGGAGCTTGAATGCTTAGTGCTTCAGTTGCTTGAACACTTCTTCTTAGGCTCAGGCTCTTTCTCTCTTTTCCTTTGAGTGTATGTGGAGTTGAGGTTCTTCCAGGATGTACACTCTTAAAAAAAATCTTTAGGAAATCTCTCTTCTGTTCTTCAGCCTTGCTTCATCTTTTATATGAACAGCTTTGAACAAATCCATTGAGGAGATTCGTTGGAGTTCTAGTCGTTGCTCATCTTCTCTTTATTCTGATATTTTGTGGTCTACGAGGTCTGCAAGCATAGAAGAGAGTGTTTAGATAAAACAGTGTTTCTGTCAAAAAGCTCACATACCTTTATGCTTTCTGTTTTCTCCCAGAAGTAGTAAGTAACCACCTTTCTGTCTGACAGGAGAGAAGAGATCTAGAGAGATAAAAGAAAATCTTCTGTCAGAGACATTTTTGACTTTTCATTAGGCGCCAAACATATTTGAAAGATCTGAGTATAAAGAAAATCGACGTTTACATGAAGTCGATGTTTGGACAAAATCGATGTTTAAGTAAAAGCAAATTGTTATTATAAAGATAGGCAAATCGATGGGCAAATCGATGTTTTCACATATCGAGTCGATGTGGCAACCAAATTGTTATGAAACTTATCAAATCGTTATGGCATTCAAATCGTTATGGCGTTCAAATCGAAGTTTTGGTCAAATCGATGTTCTCATTTAGGAAATCGATGTGGCGATCAAATCGTTATGGCACTTACAGAATCGATGTGAGAATCAAATCGTTGTTTCTCACTTATAAAATTATTATGAGAAGCAAATCGTTGTTCTCACTTATCAAATCGTTGTGGCGACCAAATCATTGTTTCACTTAACGAATCGATGTGAGAATCAAATCGTTGTTTCTCACTTATGGAAACATTATGAGAACCAAATCATTGTGAGAGCAAATCGTTGTTCTCACTTATCAAATCGTTGTGGCGACCAAATCGTTGTTTCACTTAACGAATCGTTTACATGATCAAATCATTGTGTAACTTATCAAATCGTTGTTAGTGAAATCGATATGGCACTTTGAACAGAAATCGATGTATATTGAATAAACATCGATTTAGCATTTTAGTGCACAACACACAGTGATAATTCCATAAATTTATATTTATTAGGAAAACATTATATTAAATATTTTTAATAATATTTAATTAATCTGGTTTAACACACAGTAAAATATAGGAGTGGTTCAACAACAGTGACATATGGCGACAACGGAAAAGGAACAGTGATAGGTTATGGATCAGTTGGCAGTCAAGGCAGAACTCTTATAGAAGATGTCTTATGTGTGAAGGGACTCAAGCACAATCTAATCAGCATCAGTCAACTTTGTGACAAAGGGCATCAAATTAATATCAAGAGACTAAGTGTAGTATCATGAAAGATGGTGCAATAGTATTCGAAGCCTGCAAAGAAAGAAATCTCTATGTGCTTCATCTAGATGAACTGAAGGATCAGAATGTATGTCTTGCAGCAAACAAGGATCAATCAGCTGAACTGTGGCACAGGAGATTGGGCCACTGTAGTCTTGATGGAATCAGAAAATTAGTTAAGAGAAATTTAGTAGAAGGTCTGCCCAAGATAAGTTCAAGGATAGAGGGTGTGTGCGAACCTTGTGCAAAAGGGAAGCATACAAAATTATCATTCAAGTCTAAAACAGTTGTAACCACTTCTAAACCTTTAGAATTGTTGCATATGGATCTATTTAGGCCGATGAGAACAACTAGTTTAGGAGGAAAGAACATTGGGTTTGTGATTGTAGATGATTACTCTAGATTTACTTGGGTATCATTTTTTGAACATAAGGATGATACCTTTGACAGTTTTGTTAATTTCAATAAGAAAGTTCAGAAAGACAAGAAGTTCCGTATAATAAGCATTCGATCAGATCATGGAGGAGAATTTCAAAATGAAAGATTTGCATAATTCTGTGATGATCAAGGAATTGAGCATAACTTCTCAGCACTAAGGACACCCCAGCAAAATGGAGTAGCTGAGAGGAAAAATAGGACCTTGCTGGATATGGCAAGATCAATGCTATCAGAATATAATCTTCCAAGATATTTCTGGGCTGAAGCAATCAACATTGCATGTTATATAATTAATAGAGTGATGATCATGCCAATCCTGAAGAAGACTGCATACGAGCATTACAAGCAAAAGAAACCAAAGATCAGTCATTTCAGAACCTTCGGTTGTCCTTGCTTCATACACAATAATGGCAAGCGAGATATTGGTAAGCTAGACTCAAAGTTTGATGGAGGTATATTTATGGGGTATGCTTCTAAACCAAAAGGCTATAGAGTATTTAACAAACAAAGTTTATTAATTGAGCAAACTGTACATGTTATCTTTGATGAATCTAACCCTTCCGTAAGAAAGGAAGTAGATAGTGATAATGATGATGCTGATAATTTGTCCAAGAAACTAAAGGATACATCTATCAAGGACAATGGAAATCCACCCTTGGAAGAGCTACAACAAAAAGATCTATCTCATTATGATCTTCCAAAGGAATAGAGATACAAGAAGGATCACTCATTGGATAACATCATTGGAGATCCATCAGTTGGGGTAAGAACTAGAGATAATGTAATTCCTTGTGATTACCTAGCCTTTGTATCTCAAATAGAGCCTAAGACAGTCAATGAAGCACTGTCTGATGAATCTTGGATACTAGCCATGCAAAATGAACTTAATCAGTTCAAAAGAAACAAAGTTTGGTCCCTTGTTCCGAGACCATCAGATCATCCTGTGATTGGCACCAAATGGGTGTTCAGGAACAAATTGGATGAAGCTGATGTGATCACTAGAAACAAGGCTAAACTAGTTGCTCAAGGCTATTCCCAAGAGGAAGGCATAGACTTCGATGAAACCTATGCACCAGTGGCTAGACTAGAGGCAATTAGAATTTTACTTGCTTATGCATCTGCATTAGATTTAAAGCTTTTTCAAATGGATGTAAAATCTGCATTTTTAAATGGTTTCATAAAGGAGGAAGTCTATGTATAACAACCTCCTGGTTTTGATGATGTGGATTTTCCAAATCATGTCTTTAAATTGCATAAAGCATTGTATGGTTTAAAGCAAGCACCTAGAGCATGGTATGAAAGGCTCAGTACATTTTTATTAAAACATGGTTTTATCAGAGGACAGGTAGATAGCACATTATTTATTAAATCAAAAGTCAAAAATATATTACTTGTACAAATTTATGTAGATGATATAATATTTGGATCTACTGATGAATCTCTGTGCAAGTATTTTGAGATGCTTATGTAGGGAGAATTCGAAATGAGCATGATGGGGGAGCTCAACTATTTCTTTGGATTACAAATCAAGCAAGGCAAAGAAGGCACACACATCTGCCAAGCCAAGTACACTAAGGAGCTGTTAAAGAAATTTGGATTTGAAAATGCAAAACCATTGACCACACCAATGAGCACATCTACAAGGCTAGACAGTGATAAAGAGGGTAAGAATGTAGATCAAAAGCTCTATAGAGGTATGATAGGTTCTTTACTGTACTTAACTGCCAGTAGACCTGATATTCTATTTAGTGTATATATGTGTGCTAGGTATCAGGCTGATCCTAAACAATCTCACTTAATTTCTGTCAAAAGGATATTTAGATATTTAGCCAAAACTCATGATCTAGGCTTATGGTATCCTAAGTCATGCGAAGTAAATTTAGTAGGATATTCTGATGCTGACTATGCTGGATGCAAAGTAGATAGAAAAAGCACCAGTGGTTGTTGTCAATTTCTTGCAGGATGTTTGATTTCATGGTCCTCAAAGAAACAAAATTCAGTAGCACTATCAACAGCTGAAGCTCAGTATGTGGCTGCTGGAAGCTGTTGCACTCAACTCCTATGGATAAAACAACAGCTTGAGGATTATGGACTGCATATCAAGACAATTTCTTTGCTGTGCGATAACACCAGTGCAATAAATCTCACCAAAAATCTAGTTCAGCATTCAAGGACAAAGCATATAGAGGTTAGATATCATTTTATTAGAGATCATGTAGCTAATGGAAATATAAATATCTCTTTCATAGATACTCAAAATCAGTTAGCAGATATCTTCACAAAGGCCTTACCTGAAGAGAGATTTACATCTCTTAGAAGGGAATTAGGTATGTGTAATTTGTGATATATTTATCTATATGAAACTAAAAAATTAATATTTCATAATAATACTTATTCTCTCCTCTAGATTTAAGTGATTTCTTTAATTGCGTGCGTTATAAATTGCTTTGACGGTTCGCTATTTTACAAATCTTTATCCTTTGCGAAATCATCTCCTAGTTTGTCGTTTTGTGCATTTATTGCCACGTCCTTTCAAAAGCAACTTTACCTTTTATCCCGTAATCTATGCCATAACGATTCATCTCTCTCTCGCATCACTTTCGACTCTCCTGGAATGATAAGCCCTATCGATTCTGGCTCTCCTTCTCTGAGAGATTTCAAAGAATCCCCTTCTTCCCGCAAAAAATTTCTTGAGGGCTTCTGCTCCAATCTTCCTCTCGATCCTCAAGAACCTCTCCTCATTCAATTCCATGGCGACTTCTGGGGTCTCCGGCACCGTCGACTGTTACAGCATCGAGTTCCTCACAGGAGAGTAGCAAGAGAGGTTTGCAGCTATGAAGACGAAGTTGTGCGGTAACAAGGCTATGGATGTAGCAGATTTGGAGAAGAATGGCATGCACAGTATAGTGGCAACTATGCACAGGATGAAGTGGTCAAGGTTGGCAACATTGTCCGAGGCAAGTTATCCGGATTTAGTAAAAGCATTTTATGTTTGTTTGAAATCAGAGGCAGATGGGTCCTTGACCTCCACTGTCAAAGGAACTCAGATTCATATCACCTATGATTTGTTGGAAATACTGTTTGGAGTTTCTACCACCAGTCACAGTGGGGTAGACAGTGTAGATGTTCATGCAAAGGGTTTAGGCATTGTCGAAACTGAATACAAGTTAAAAGATGGAAAAATCGACATCAACCAGTTAAATGCTTTCAATAGAATCCTGCACTTCATTGTTTGTCAAATTCTTGTGCCCCGGACTGCTACATTCTCCACTTGTACTAAGGCAGACTCTGATATGATGTTCTGGGCCATCCAGAACCAAAATATTAACATGGCTGAGGTGATTATCGAGCGGATGAAGTTTGCGAATGCAATGATTTGGGACAAGAAGAGTAAATTAAATGTGTCCCTTCCCTATGCTCATCTATTGACAAAGATTTTCCAACACTACAACATCAGCTTATCTGGAGCAGTTTCTGAGAAGATGGGCCAAGGAATCAAGAGCAGAAATTTGAAGAAAAGTGGGTTCTCTTTGGTAGCTGGGGTATGGACCAAGACCTCAGTAGCTGAAGGTGAGGCCATTATCGGTGAAGCTCAGGAAGTTCAGATCCCTAAAGCAAAAGAAGAAGTAGTCGTAAGGGCTGAAGCCTCTTCAGCAGACATTCCAGTTGTGCCAGCAGTTCAAGAACAGCAAGTAGAAGAAGCAGCAGCAGGTTTTAGAGTGGACGATTTAGTGGTCAGTGAAAGCAGAATAGAGGATATACTACCAGAACATATTGAGCCCATTGGGAAAGTATCAGAGGTAGACACCCCCACCTCTCTTGTAGCATCTATACTTCGAAATGTGCTGGACTTTATCACCAGCACTCAGGGGGAGCAAGAAGTTTTGGCTGAAGATGTGGCACCAGGCCACAATGTGGATATTCAGATGGAGAATTCTCCTGGTCCAGGGCAGAATGTTGTTGAAAAAGATGCAGAATTTTAGGGGGACCACTCAGCTAGTGCCCCTGTAGACCAGTTTCAGGAAGGTGTTATGGAAAGCACCACAGATGAAGGAGAAGTTCATGTTGAGAATGTGGAGCCCGCTGTTAGGGCAAGTGAAAAAGGCAAGAGTGTAGCTCCTGAGATTCCTCCCCTCACAAGGAAGCCCCACAGGAGGTTAAGGCAGAAGAAGCTGAAAGTTAATATGAAGCCAATTATTGATCGATTGGATACTCAAGGTAAAATTCTCTACTCTGTCCAATCTGATATAGCTTCAATTTTCATAAGCCAGAGCACAGCAGCTACGGAAATGGGAATGGTTAGGAATGCCTTAAGATGGGTAAGAAGTAAGATGGGCAGCATCAAAGATTCAGTGGCAACTCTTTCAAATCTGATAAAGGCACAATATCCTGCCCCTTCTTCTCCCACTCCATCAGTCCCACAGGAGTTAGGGCCAAATGTGGAAGAAGTCCGGCCATCAGGGCCAATTGATGATGAGCATCCAGGGCCTTCATGGCCAAGGGTTGAAGAAGCAGAGGCAGTTGGGCCATCAGGGCCGTTGGATACGCAGTCAGATCTCCCAAGGCCAGCAGTGGATGAGTTTGGGCCACCAGGGCCGATGGAATCAGCAGCTGAGCATGCAAGGATTGAAGAACAGGCTGTAGTCCCAGAGCCCCCTATCTCTTCACCTCTTCAGACTCCAGCTCCCCCTTCTCCACCATCATCCTCCACTGCTCCTCCAGCTTCTGCCACCTTCAAACAACCCCTTCCTAAACATCACCTACTCCATTTCCTACGGCCTCTTCCTCCTCTCCTGCTTCCTCCACATCCAACCCTCCTCCTATTGTTGAGGTTCCTCCAGCATCATCTTCAGCTAGAGCCTCTGTTGGGTTGAGTGTGTTTTGGAATTTCCTAAAGTTGTATTTTAATGATGACCAATGAACATCACTCATACTTTGATTTTGATGATGATGACATATTGAACATGTTATACATTTTATACACATCACAACAATGCTTAAACAACATGTTTTTGATGTTTAGTATCTCACATTTTAATGATAATATCTTGTATTAATGGTTTACACTTTATATTTTCAAGTTTACACAAATTTGCAACAGTGGTGTCGACACAGTTCACATGTGTGTCGACACTGGCTGACTGTCCCAGAAGCATGTTCTGAGAGAAGCAACCAGTGGTGTTGACACAATCCACCTGTGTGTCGACACTAGATGAATGTCCCAGAAGCATGTTCTGAGAGAAGCAACCAGTGGTGTCGACACAGTCCACCTGTGTGTCGACACTAGATGAATTTCCCAAAAAGCAGTCAGAACAGTTGAAGCCAGTGGTGTTGACACAGTATGCCTGTGTGTCAACACACTTCGACTAAATCTCAAAAATGGGAATTTTTTTGGACACATGGCTGCTTAGGAATCAAGGGATTTGACTTAGATTTCCGTGCCCATGCACCCCAAGGCGCCTCATGGACATATGGGGCTATAAATACTTATGATCCTCGTACTCCAAAAGCAAGCCAGCCCATACAACTCCCAGAAAAGCTTTTAGCGGCAAAAAGGGGTCTCTCCAGTGCCTTGCTCCATCTCCAGAAGTTGCAGACCATCCTTTCAAGAGGAAGGACGTGGGAATCAAGGCCAATCTCTGGAGAGAAGTTTGATGTGTTGAGAAAGGGAGCAGATCGAACTGAAAAGCAGCAGCAGAAGATGAATTTCTGGCAATTTAGATGCCAGTGGAGCAGAGCATCACAAATTGAAGGGGATCTTCATCGAATTCTTTCAAGTCTCTTCAATTCGAGCTTCTACAAGACCTCTTCACCAAGGAACATCCAATCTACATCTATTTTACCCATTTCTTGGATTATTCTTCTCACTTTCGTTTGTGAGATCTGTGCATGAAGTTCTGTACAAATTTCTATGTACGATTGAGTCTGTGAATCAGATCATTGCTAGAGGATCTAATTTCTTTTGTGTTTGATCTAGCCTTTTGTGATTTGAGCCGTCGTGCTCAATTTGGAGTCGTTGTGCTCCTGTTGTGGATTGAGCCGGTGTGCTCAGTTTTTGGAGTCGTTGTGCTCTAGGTTGTGTGTTTGTGTCATCGAGCTCAAGGGTGTTTGGAGTCGTCGTGCTCCAATGTGAGTCGTACTCTTTTGAGTAGTGGAGCCTCACTTTGTGAGGGGTGGATGTAGGAATCACTGGTGTGATTTCCGAACCACCTAAAAATCCTTTGTGCAATGGTTTGATCTGCTTGTTTGCGCTAGATGCTTGCATAGGATTTCGCTTTCACACTAAGTGTTTAATTGCTTCACACATCATCTACACACACCCACACTTCAGATCAGTAAATTGTTGTTTTGAATTGATCTCTGATTCGAAGTAATTTTGATTTGCTTAAGCTTCTGCAGTAATTGGTGTCAAATCTTTTCAACCCCCCCTTCTAGATCTGATCCATCCACCTATTCGATCCTACAATTGGTATCAGAGCGGGTTAATATCTATTTCTGATCTGATTTGATTGCCTTTGTTTGATCTCTGTGTTAATTGCTTGAATTGTTTGCTTGCTCTTTCACTATCTCATTTTGATTGATGGATTCTCAAGGATTTGTAGCTGAGGGCCATTCCATTAATAGACCACCATTTTTTAATGGGTCTGATTCTCTTATTGGAAAAATCGCATGCAAGTTTTTCTTAGGGCTCAAAACTATGAAATATGGAGGATAGTTCAAGTGGGTCCTTATGAAAATCAAGGAGATGAGGAGAATTGAACTTGAGAGCAGATTAGGAAAGCTACTCTTAATTACAGTGCCATGAATATGCTTCAGTGTGTTGTCCACCCTAAAGAATATTCAAGAATATCCATGTGTAAATCAGCTAAAGAAATGTGGGATAAACTTGAATTAATGTATGAAGGAACATCTCAAGTTAGGGAAACCAAAGCAAACATACTTGTTTCTGAATATGAATTGTTTATGATGAAATCTGATGAATCAATTTCTAAAATGATTGCTAGGTTTATGACAATTGTCAATGGACTGAAGACACTAGGTAAGGAATACACTGATGCTGATCTGGTAAGAAAAATTTTGCGTTCTCTATCATCCATTTGGCACACAAAGGCTACAGTGATTGAAGATTCTAAGGATTTATCCAAAATTTCATTGGATGAACTCATAGGATCTTTAATGACTTATGAAATAAATTTGAAAAGAAGTGAAGAACATATGCTTAAAGCTAAACCAGTAGCACTTAAGGCTTCATCAAGCAACAAAGAGAAAAAATGAAGAAAAATCAAGTTCTAATGAGTTTGAGTCCAATGAGGATGAACTTGCCCTCATGACTAGGCAATTCAGAAAATTTTTAAAATCAAGAAGAGGAAAATTCAATGGAAAGAAAAAATATTCCTCTGGTAAAAGGAATGCTTCTTCTTCAAATTTTTATGCTGGTAGAAATCAAAAAACTGATGAAGCTATTATTTGCTACAGGTGCAACAAGGCAAGACACATGAAGGGTGAGTGTCCTGAGATCAAAAAGGACAAATACAAGAAGAACAACAAATTGAAGAAGCCAAAAGCCATGATAGCAACTTGGTCGGATGAAGACCAAAGTGAAGATGAAGAAGAGAACTCCTCAAGTTCTGTAAATGAGGAGTTATGCTTTATGGCCAACAGCAGTGATGGAAAGGTAAGTCCTTCTTTTGAACAATATACTATTGAAGATTGGCAAGATGCATATGCTGAGTTGGTTGAAAAATATTTTGAAATAAGAAAAGAAAATAAATATCTGAAAAAGAAAATTGAAAATTTGATGCATGATACTTCCTTAAATAGAAGAATTTCTGAATTGGAAAATGAAATATCTGAACTTAATGAAGAAAAGGAAGACCTTCTGAATGAAATTGATGAATTTAAAATTGCATCTCAAAAGGCCAACAATGATTTTGAAAAGCTTTCTGAAAGAATGGAATTGCAACAAAAAGAAAAGCAACAAGTTATTGATGAAATTCAGAAACTTAAGAAGTTGTTGGGTGAAAAGGAACAAGTGATAAAAAATTTCACAAATGGAAAAGAAAATCTTGATGCATTGTTAGGACATAAAATGAATGTTGAAAAACATGGACTGAGATTCACCACAGAAAAAACATTGAAGAATAAATCTAGTGAAAAGAAAGAAAAACTTTCAAAAATTCTTTTGATAAAATTTGTCAAAAGTACTAGTCAAGAAAACAAAAATAAACAAGTGTCAAAGAAAACATCTGAAATAATCAAAAACCAAAGTGAAAAGAATGTTTCCAATCAAAAGAAACAAAATAGGTCGACACACATTGATGTTAGGTCGACACCAGATAACCACAAGTTGAAAACTGGGGCTGCTGAGTCGACACTACCTCAACACAGGTCGACCTGCCCGTTTCTAAACAACAAAAAGATGTTTCACAAAAATTCAAATAAAATTATGAAAAGTTATAAAAGCACAAAAACAAACTTATATGATGATTATTGGAGATACAGGACATCACATCAATCTAATTTGATCAATTCTTCAAATCAATGGTATCATAATTCTCATTGGTACCATTCACAATCTTTTTATCCAAAATTTCCAAGATATCAACAGAATTCTTGGTTTGGATTTCCATACATGAACAATCATGCCAAAATGCATAATTTCCATGCTTATGAAAGGAAGAACACTGGTGTTTTCATTCCAAGTCAGAATGTTAAAATGCCAAAAAGGGAAATCATCTCTGAAATAAAACAAAAACTAAAAACAACTCAAATATGGATCAGAAAAGACTTATTGTTTTTGCTCAAACAAACTGATGGTCCCAACAATGTTTGGGTACCAAAATCTTTTCTTCTCTGATCTGATTAATGTAGGAAGGTCGTGCACATAGCTCCAATGTGTGGTTTCTTGATAGTGGGTGTTCACGACACATGACAGGAGACAGAATAAAATTTTCATTTCTGATTGAAAAGGAAGGAGGATCAGTCACATTTGGAGGTAAAAATAAAGGGAAAATTATTGGATCTAGAAAGTTTGGTAAATCCTCCTCAAACTCAATTGAAAATGTTCCGTTAGTTAATGGTTTAGACTACAATCTTTTGAGTATAAGCCAATTGTGTGACAAAGGTCACAAGGTTGTTTTGAATCTAATTTCTGCAAAATAATTGATTCTTCAACTGAAAAAATAAAATTCTTTGGTAAAAGAGAAAATAATGTCTACATGATCAATCTTCATAAAAACTTTGCGGAAAGCATTTGTTTGGTGACAAATAAAAATGAAATTGCATGGACATGGCACAAAAGACTTAGTCATGCAAATTTCAACATAATAAATAAACTCTTAAGGCAAAATCTGGTTAAAGGACTTCCTGAATCTTTCCCAAATGTTGAAAATCAACTTTGTGGGATATGTGCTCAAGGAAAACAAACCAAAAAATCTTTTAAAATTTTCAATGATGTACTCACTTCTAAGCCACTAGAATTACTTCATATGGACCTTTTTGGGCCAACAAGAATTCTTAGTCTTAGTGGTAAAGGATATAGATTTGTCATCATTGATGATTTTACTAGATACACTTGGGTCATCTTTCTATCCCATAAAAGTGATACTTGTTTAGAATTTAGGAATTTCTGCACCACTGCCTTAATGGGTTTTTCATATAAAATCAAATCCATTTTGACTGATCATGGGGGAGAATTTGAAGACAAAGCTTTTTCTGATTTATGTGCTGAATTGAATATTTTCCATAGATTCTCTTCTCCAAGAACTCCAGAACAAAATGGAGTTGTGGAAAGGAAGATTAGGACCCTTATGGAAATGGCTAGATCCATGCTTCTGGAAAGTAAATTGCCCAAATCCTTCTGGGCTGAAGCTGTGAACACAGCAAATCACATCTTAAACAGAGCATTGGTCAAACCAAAAATCAGAAAAACCCCCTATGAACTTTTGAAAAACAAAAAGTCAACTCTGTCTTATTTTAAAATCATTGATTGCAAATGTTTTGTACATAATAATAATAAAGAAAATCATGATAAATTTGATGCCAAAAGCCATGAAGCCATTTTTCTTGGCTATTCAAAAATTTCTAGAGCATATAGAGTTTACATTCTCAAGAATAAAACTGTGGAAGAATCTCCACATGTAGTTTTTGATGAAAACTCATATCAAACTGATGACTCTACATCTTGCAGGGTTCCTCAAAATAATGAAGATGATGACTTCGTTGTCGAATCTTCACCAACTGTTGAAGAGGATGAAGATCCATTTGAAAATCTGAACAATCAATCACCTATCACAAATGGCTCAGGTAATATTGTTCCAAAATTGAATGCATCCCAAGAGGTAATTCCTGAAAACAGATTTTTAAGAGATCATCCAATTGAGAATGTAGTTGGTAATGTGCATGACAGAGTTAGAACTAGATCATCTTTTCTGAATGCAATAAATGAAGACCCACTGGCACTAATTTCCCAAATTGAACCCAAGTCAATTGATGAAGCTCTAACTAGTGAGGATTGGATCAATGCAATGCATGATGAACTTCATCAATTTAATAGAAATCAAGTGTGGGAATTTGTACCTAGACCTAGTAACCAATCTGTTATTGGTACTAGATGGGTGTTCAAAAATAAATTGAATGAAAATGGACAGGTTGTTAGGAATACAGCTAGACTAGTTGCCAAGGGGTACAATCAGGAGTTTGAAATTGATTTTGAAGAATCATATGCCCCTGTAGCTAGACTAGAAGCTGTGAGAATATTTCTTACTTTTGCATCATCCCTAAAATTTAAAGTTTATCAAATAGATGTGAAAAGTGCTTTCTTGAATGGATACATCAAAGAAAATGTTTTTGTAGAACAACCTCCTGGATTTGAAAATCAAAAATATCATGATCATGTTTTTAAACTCAATAAGGCTCTTTATGGTCTTAAGTAAGCTCCAAGAGCTTGGTATGACCGTTTGAGCTCATTTTTGTTGAATAAAGGTTACACAAGAGGTAATGTAGACCAGACATTGTTTACTAAAGTTGTTAATAATTAAATCATTGTTGTCCAAATCTATGTTGATGACATAATATTTTGGTCTACAAATAAAGCTCTTTGCACTGAATTTGCTGATCTTATGAAAATTGAGTTTGAAATGAGTTTGATGGGAGACTTACAATTCTTTTTGGGATTGCAGGTACATCAAACTAGTGAAGGGATTTTCATAAGTCAAACAAAGTATGTGAAAGAATTTCTAAAAAAGTTTGACTTTCATCACCTCAATCATTCAAGCACACCAATGGCAATAAATGTAAGACTAGAGGAAGATTCATCTGGTAAGTCAGTAGATCTAAAGACCTATAGAGGTATGATTGATTATCTACTTTACCTCACAACCTCTAGACCAGATATTTAGTATAGTGTGCATGTGTGCTAGGTTTCAAGCCAATCCTAAAGAAAGTCACATGTTAGCTGTCAAAAGGATTTTTAAATATCTTGTTGAAACATGTGAACTTGGAATTTGGTATCCTACTGGTTGCAAGTTATATTTAATTGCGTACTGTGATACTGATTATGCTGGTTGTAAACTTGATAGAAAAAGTACTAGTGGCTTGTGATTATATCTAAGTGGATGCCTAATTTTATGGGCTTCTAAAAAGCAACATTCAGTAGCTCTATCCACTGCAGAGGCTGAATATGTTGCGGCTGGTTGTTGTGGCACTCAAGTTCTTTGGGTGAAACATCATATCCTAGACTATAATCACAAATTGGGGTGTATTCCTATTTTGTGTGATAACACTAATGCTATTAATTTGTCTAAAAACCCAATTCAGCATTCACGAACAAAGCATATTGAAATAAGGCACCATTTTCTAAGGGATGAGGTCGCTAAGAAATCTTTTGAACTTCACTTCATTGAAACTGAAAAACAAATTGCAGATATTTTCACTAAGCCTCTTCTAGAAAACAAATTCTCATCTTTAAGAAAAGAGCTTGGTTTGTGTAAATTTCCACATTCTTGATATCTTCTATCTCTTTTTGCAAATAAAAGTCTTCCTATTCTTGCAAATAAATTCCTCACTCTCACATTGCATTGACATTCTTGGTTTATCAAATGGTGACTTGAAGAAAGACAAATCAAGCTTGTCTGGACACTTTCACTATGTGTGAGTATATATCTCCGCCAAGTATCAAGAGTCATATATGCAATTGTTGAGGGGGAGTCTTTGTCTTTCAATAAAACATTCTTGTTCATTCTATTTTCACTTCATTCCATTCATATTTCTTCAATAATCTTCATGTTCACCTTGTGAGGGAAAGATACATGAAAGGGGGAGTCATTGTCACAATCCTTGACCTCACTTGTCTATCTTGAAACCCAAAATTATCAGAATTTTTGAGTCATTGTTCTATTTTCTTATGAGAGAATTAAGACATTGAAATTAAATTCATTGTGCATTTAGTTTAATTTCAAAGATTCATTATCATTTCAAGGTTAAGCAATCTTAATACTGAATGTCTTTAAAATGACTTGCAAAACACTTGTAGGCACATGAGTGGCTTTACTATTTAACATGTGCATGTTTAAGCTTCATTTTTACCACATGTTAAGAATAATTTTTCTAAATTCGTAGTCATGACTTCTCTGGTCAAAGCAAACATATTTCTGCAAAACATCAAAAGAAAATGATCAACAATCTGGAAAGATACAAATAGAGCAATGCAAATTCTTGAACCACTAAGTAACCGGGCCATTTCGCCTAAAAAGTGATTTGTTTTGCGCCAAAAAGTGGAATCAAAAATTTCAACTCTATATAAGATAATGAAACTTAAACCACTGAGTAATCAGGAGGTCTTGTACCTGATCAATGTGATCTCTTGCACTGAAAAGTGATATTTAACTAATTTATTCTAGTATTCTTTCCCAGTTAAAAATGAAAGAAAATCAAATTGACAGGATGGAAAAGCTTAAGACCTTAATAAAGTTCATGTATACTGAGTTTAGACCTATTATTCTACATTGTGTTAAAATTAAAGCTCCTAACATCATTGTTAAATACTTCTGCTCACTCATATCGGTCACTTTACTTCATATTCGCATCATTATTTTAACTACATTCAGATCATTATATCTTGTATATCTTGTGTTGAGTGTGTCTTTGTGATTAAACTTTGTTGCACAATAACCAAAACACAATAATTTCTCTCATTTGACAATATCACTTTGCCTCACTTATTTTGATTATTTCTGACAATTCATTTCCTACATTTCATTTCTTGATCTCCTACAATCTTTGTTTCTCTCTCTTATCTACCTTTTTGATGCTGTCAAAAAGGGGGAGAAAGTTCTTTAAAGGGGAGAAAGTTTCTTATGGGAGAAAGTTCAAAGGATGAATATGGTCAAGGGGAGTTATTGCAGTCAAGGGAGTCAGGCTATTGGGAGATTGTGCATATATTTTGTCATCATCAAAAAGGGGGAGAATGTTGGGTTGAGTGTGTTTTGGAATTTCCTAAATTTGTATTTTAATGATGACCAATGAACATCACTCATACCTTGATTTTGATGATGACATATTGAACATGTTATACATTTTATACATATCACAACAATGCTTAAACAACATGTTTTTGATGTTTAATATCTCATATTTTAATGATAATATCTTGTATTAATGGTTTACACTTTATATTTTCAGGTTTACATAAATTTGTCACAGTGGTGTCGACACAATTCACCTGTATGTCGACAATGGATGACTGTCCCAGAAGCATGTTCTGAGAGAAGCAACCAGTGGTGTTGACATAGTCCACCTGTGTGTCGACACTAGATGATTGTCCCAGAAGCATGTTCTGAGAGAAGCAACCAGTGGTGTCGACACAGTCCACCTGTGTGTCGACACTAGATGACTGTCCTAGGAAGCAGTCAGAACAGTTGAAGCCAGTGGTGTCGACACAGTCTGCCTGTGTGTCAACACACTTCGACTAAAGCTCAAAAATGGGAATTTTTTTGGACACATGGCTGCTTAGGAATCAAGGGATTTGACCTAGATTTCTATGCCCATGCAACCCAAGGCACCTCATGGACATATGGGGCTATAAATACCTATGATCCCCGTACTCCAAAAGCAAGCCAGCCTATACAACTCCTAAAAAAGTTTTTGGCGGCAAAAAGCTGTCTCTCCAGTGCCTTGCTCCATCTCCAGAAGCTGCAGACCATCCTTTCAAGAGGAAGGACGTGGGAATCAAGGCCAATCTCTGGACAGAAGTTTGATGTGCTGAGAAAGGGAGCAGATCCAACTGAAGAGTAGCAGCAGAAGAAGAATTTCTAGCAATTTAGATGCCAGTGGAGCAGAGCATCGCAAATTGAAGGGGATCTTCATCGAATTCTTTCAAGTCTCTTCAATTCGAGCTTTTGCAAGACCTCTTCACGAAGGAACATCCAATCTACATCTATTTTACCTATTTCTTGGATTGTTCATCTCACTTTCGTCTGTGAGATCTGTGCATGATGTTCTGTACAGATTTCTATGTACGATTGAGTCTGTGAATCAGATCATTGCTAGAGGATCTGATTTCTTTTGTGTTTGATCTAGCCTTTTGTGGTTTGAACTGTCGTGCTAAATTTGGAGTTGTTGTGCTCCTGTTGTGGTTTGAGCCAGTGTGCTTAGTTTTTGGAGTCGTTGTGCTCCAGGTTGTGTGTTTGAGCCGTCGAGCTCAAGGGTGTTTGGAGTCGTCGTGCTCCAGTGTGAGTTGTACTCTTTTGAGTAGTGGAGCCTCACTGTGTGAGGGGTGGATGTAGGAATCACTGGTGTGATTTCCGAACCACCTAAAAATCCTTTGTGCAATGGTTTGATCTGCTTGTTTGCGCTAGATGCTTGCATAGGATTTCGCTTTCACACTAAGTGTTTAATTGCTTCACACATCATCTACACACACCCACACTTCAGATCAGTAAATTGTTTGTTTGAATTGATCTTTGATTCGAAGTAATTTTGAATTGCTTAAGCTTCAGTAGTAATTGGTGTCAGATCTATTCAACCCCCCCTTCTAGATCTAATCCATCCACATATTCGATCTAACAGCCTCTTCTTCTGGACCATCCATACCACCTCCATCTACCTCTCATTCTTTTCTTCATCCTCCTACTCCTCCCTCCTTTATCACCATCATTCTAGAGGGTGCCCAACTTGAACATCATATGATCTAGGACATTAAAGATGAGTTTGAAGTAGCAATGCTTCGCTCAGTCCTATCAGTTGGGACTCTCCTTCATAGGACAGGCTCTTCCAGCCCTGCTCCTAAGAAACGGAAAATTTCCTCCAATCGTGCCATATCTTCTGAACCTCTCTTTCCACCTCTTTGGTTTTCTCTCACAGTTGAAAATCGAAGAACGTCTCTTTACTATGAATATCTCCAAAAATGCACCTTTGCTACTATTTTTGGACTTCCTTATCTAAATCTTACCGAACATCTCAATATCATTCTTCCTTTTTCTTCCTTATCCAAGGCTGAACAGTTAAAAAATTTTACCATGACTGAAGCCAAAACTGAAGAACAGTGGGCTCAGGGGCACAAGTCTCATTACAACAAATTTCTTCAAGCTTAGGCCGCCAGATACCTACCCCGAGATCATCCTTTGACTCTCTCTGAGTGGTTCCAAATCCATCACAAGGATATCTGGGGGCCCTTTGTTCAGAAAGAAATCAAACTTATCCGTCATTTCCAGATGTTCACTGACTACTGCTATCTTAATAATCTACCTGAAGTTCAGCTTGGCCAATTCCGGCATCTGCTCTTGGTTCAGGTAATGCTCATACCTCATCCATCCAGGTAGATTTTGCCACTTTGGAAATTCCAGATGTTGTGTTTCTGCCTCCACTCCACTCCCTAGTCATGGAATCTACTGTCAGCACTATGATTTTTGAAAGATTTGCAAGGGTAATGGGCAGAATTTTAGTGCAGAAAGGCGGTTCCCTCTCCTTTCACAGATTTGTCTTCAGAGAATATCATCAGGGTCACATCAAGTCTGATGTTCTTGCCCTTCTCTTGTCTGAATGTGAGCGCTTATCTCCATCAGTATGGGAACAGCTTTACCCCCTCACTGCTTAGCAGCTCACTGCTCTCAATGTCTCTCAGGCCAGATTAGGTCAACCTCCTCTGTCTGCTACAGAATTCTTAGACCTGAACTCTATTCATCTTGATCGAGACCCCTATGAAACCTGGGTTGAGAGATACAAGGTGTATATGGCTATGAAACAGAAACTGAAGCAGCACCAGATATTCTACCCCATAACCATAGATAAGTTCCTTCAGCATGCCAGTTTTGGTAACTCTACCTTTTACAAAATGTCTCTTGGCAAGGATGAGTATGGAAATTTTGTGGAAGCTCAGAGACAACTTCACATCCATAGGATGGCCCCTGTTATGGGACCTTCCTACTCTATGGTTTTTAGAGCCTTCCAAGCTTATTTTGAAGAGCAAGAACGCAAGGTTTGGCCAATCATTACCCGCCATGCCACTCTTTTGTCTCCTGCCTTCTATGTTCCTGTACCTTTCAAGGAGTAATATAAATGATTTCCTTGGCTCCCATTTATCTTTCTTCTCTTCTTTCTTTGCCTCATTGTGTTATCTTTTTGCTTAATGACAAAAAGGGGGAGAAAAATAACTATTCTGAAATAATTTCTCAAATTTCTTCCTCAAATTTACTTACAATTATTTCAGAACTTTCTATACTCATGTTATGTTTTGTCATCATCAAAAATGGGGAGATTGATGATTAGTTCATCCCCATATAATTTCATTTATTATATGCCTATTTTGGTGATTAACAAAACTTTATTAAAGTATTGTCTAACAAGTTCTCCTGAAGTTTAGTCACAGAAAATAAATCAGGCAAAATCAAGCAAAACCTGTAAGTATTCTTACACTGTAGCATTTAAAGTTTAGAGCATGTAATTTTTATAAGTACACATCGACTTCCTAAGTTTCATATCGACTTCATTAGAATCATAACGATTTCTATACTATTATCGATTTCAGTTTCACAAGGATTTCATAAGTATCACATTGATTTCAGTTTTATAACGATTTCATAAGTGTTGTATCGATTGGTTCTCACAACAATTTGTTAAGTGAGAAACAACGATTTGGTTCTCACAACGATTTGTTAAGTGAGAAACAACAATTTGGTTCTTACAATAATTTGTTAAGTGAGAAACAACGATTTGGTTCTCACAACGATTTGTTAAGTGAGAAACAATGATTTGGTACTCACAATGATTTGTTAAGTGAGAAACAACGATTTGGTTCTCACAACGATTTGTTAAGTGAGAAACAACGATTTGGTTCTCACAACGATTTGTTAAGTGAGAAACAACGACTTGGTTCTTACAACGATTTGTTAAGTGAGAAACAACAATTTGGTCTCACAACGATTTGATATGTTACATAACGACTAGGTCGCCGTGACGATTCGATAAGTTAAATAACGACTTGGTCGCCGTAACAATTCGATAAGTTACATAATGACTTGGTCTCCGTAATGATTCGATAAAGCAAATAACAATTTGGACACTGCATCAATTTGTCTATTTAAACAACGATTTGGTTGCCGTAATGATTTGCTTTCACTTAAAAAACGATTTGATCATTGTATCGATTCGATAAGTGAAACAACGATTTGCTTATGTTTGTATAACGATTTGCTTATGTTTGTATAACGAATTTCTTACTCGCATACAACTACACAATGATTTCATAAGTTGTATAACTATTTCTCTGTCATAGCGACTTCATGGATTACATCGAAACTCACACATTATATTCAAATGTATTTTCAAGTATTGTTAAAGTCAAAGTGATCCCGCGCACATCTCTAGTATCCTTGCATTTATTATGACTATTCACATCACATCTGTTGCCCAGCTAGCTAGCCCAGAGGGGGGGTGAATGGGTTATTAAAACTTCGATGTTTGATTAAAACCTGTTTACTGAAAAGATTGCACAACTTAATAACAAGGTTAGAGTTAGAGCAAACAAGACAACAATCACACAAAACACAACCACAAGACACAAGGATTTTTATCCTGGTTCGGAACTCCTCTCCACAGGAGACCTACGTCCAGTCCCTGAGCAATACCTCAGGATTTTACTACCAAGGGTACAATCCCCCTTAAGGATCCTTACACCCAGCCTCAACTGGTCTTCCTTCAACCTGAAGGGTACAACAACCACCCTGGATACCACCAGGTCTTCCTTCGACCAGAAGGGAACAACAACCACCCTGGATACCACCAGGTCTTCCTTCGTCCAGAAGGGAACACAAACTAATCAGAAAAAGGTTGTGAAAACAGGCTTCAGATTCTAGCTTGACCAGCTACAACCTGAAGCTCCTAGGCCCCCGAGAGAGAAAGAGATTTAACAAGGTTTTTCTCTCCAAGGACCACACAGGCTCTTACAAATTTGAGGATTCCTTTTGAGCACAGAGAGCTAAGAGCTTAGAACCAGGTTTTGGAGTGAAGGCTTCGCTCTTCTTCAAAGTTCTAAAGATTTTGAGAGATAGATTTCTTTTTCCTTCTAAGATCACGTGATGTTCCTCTACGTTACTTCTTTTCGTCTTGAGTCTTCTATATAAACTGCTGATTCAAATTCGAACGTTAATGTGTCCGTTGTCTCTTATCCTTGTGTACGTTAGACTGGTTACTGAGGAAGCTTCTGATCGTCAGTCTTTTATCCTGGTGTACACGCCAAAGAGATGTCATAGAACTTTGTATCTTGTGTCCAACGTTGTCCAGAAGAGTCTTGTCAGATATCTGTAAGCATAACATCAATAAATAGAAGACAGCTAGGACTGCTGTCTATTGTTAGTTGAGATGGAACAGATATTGCAGTATATAGCAAAGCTCCTTTCTGTCCAAGAAAAAGTACGTAGACAGAGTAGCATAGAAATGGAAGATATTGTCTGCATGCATGGGAGATACGATCGGAGAGCATTTAATGCATAGCAGTCAACGGACAAGATATGACTTTGACTTTTCAACGCTTATTAAAAAGCATTATACTGATGTATCAAGAAATTCGATAAAAAGAATCTTGCTGACTTCATAACTTATGAAATCGTTAAGAATTATAGCAAGTCGTTATGAACTGTAAAGAAATCGTTGTGATAACTTATGAAGCCGTTACAATAGGCAAGTCGTTGCGAGTTCTAAAGAAATCGTTGCAAGAAATCGTTATGACTAATAAAGAAGTCGTTACGCGAAATCGTTATGACTAATAAAGAAGTCGTTACGCGAAATCGTTATGACTAATAAAGAAGTCGTTACGCGAAATCGTTATGACTAATAAAGAAGTCATTACGCGAAATCGTTATGACTAATAAAGAAGTCGTTACACGAAATCGTTATGACTAATAAAGAAGTCGTTACGTGAAATCGTTATGACTAATAAAGAAGTCGTTACACGAAATCGTTATGACTAATAAAGAAGTCGTTACGCGAAATCGTTATGACTAATAAAGAAGTCGTTACGCGAAATCGTTATGACTATCAAGTTGTAAAGAAATCGTTACACGAAATCGTTATGAATTGAGTTGTAAAGAAATCGTTACGGCTAGAGAGTCGTTGCGAGTTCTAAAGAAATCGTTACGAGGTCTAAAGAAGTCGTTACGGCTAGAGAGTCGTTGCGAGTTCTAAAGAAATCGTTACGAGGTCTAAAGAAGTCGTTACGGCTAGAGAGTCGTTGCGAGTTCTAAAGAAATCGTTACGAGGTCTAAAGAAGTCGTTACGGCTAGAGAGTCGTTGCGAGTTCTAAAGAAATCGTTACGAGGTCTAAAGAAGTCGTTACGGCTAGAGAGTCGTTGCGAGTTCTAAAGAAATCGTTACGAGGTCTAAAGAAGTCGTTACGGCTAGAGAGTCGTTGCGAGTTCTAAAGAAATCGATACGGTAACGATTTGAGCGTTCCGGTCAAGGAGGAAGTCGATCTGCTTATCAAAGAAGTCGTTACAGGGACTTGGATAGAAATGATGGGACTTACCAGATTGTCTTGATCTTTCATTTTTCTTTTGCTTCCTGTTCTCAAGGCTCAAGAAATCCATTAGTGTTATTTTGTTAATCATCAAAATTAATATATAAATAAATGGAAATATTTATTATGGGGACAGTTTGGTCATCAATCTCCCCCTTTTTGATGATGACAAAATATACTAAACATCATACAGAAAATGAAATATGTTTTTCAGATTTACGTTAGTTGTCTCCCCCATTTTGTCATTAGGCAAAAAGATAAGCTGTGAGACAAAGAAGGGAGAAAGATTTTTATTAAGAGGGAGAAAGATTTTTATTAAGAGGGAGAAAGATAATACAAAGGAGATAGCAAGGAGGCATGCTGTGAGATAACAGCCCATGCCTTGATCTCAAGATCCTCAAAAATTTGCAGAAACACGCCAAAGGTAACTGAGAAGGAGGGTCCCATGGAAGGGATGTTCCTCTGAATGTAGAGTTGCCTTTGCTGCTCTATGAACTCTCCATACTGAGTTTTGACCAAAATGAATCTGAAGTAAGTACTCTTGCCAAAACTGGCCCTATGGAGAAATCTGTCTAAGGAAATTGGATAGTGAAGTTGTTGATTTAACAGATCCTGCTTTAGGGCAAAGAAGGCAGAATATCTAGCTGCCCATACAGCATAGAGCTCTGGTATGGGTGCGATGGAATTGAGATCCATGAAGGCTTCTGCAGAAAGAGCAGGCTTCCTCTGACTAACCAGATCTTGATTGATAGCTTCCAATTGCTGATAAGAGGCCCGATATAGAAGCTCCCATTCTGATGAGGTGAGTCGTTCACACTCAGAAATGAGTGGAGCTAAGGTCAGAGAAGAGATGCGGCCAGAGTGATATTCTCTGAAGATGAACCGCAAGAAGGAGGGAGATCGGCCCTGCTTGGCTGACATCCGGCCCAGCTGCCTTGCAAACATATCTAGAGCGAGAGATCCAGCATCTGAATTAAACACTAACGAGTGCAGCTTCGGCAGAAGAACTGGAAACTCAACCTTGAAGGAGACAAAGTCTACTGTAAGAGGAAGGTTGAGAGGGGTCTCTGATTGCAGCACAGTAATCTGCGAGGTGAACTGACAAAACTGAACTTCTGGAACTTTGTTCAAGTAACAGAAGTCACTGTACAGCTGAAAAGCCCTGGCAATTCGAATTTCCTTCAAAATGAAGGAGCCCCAAGAGTTCTTGTGCTGGAAGATAAACCACTCAGAGAAGGTGAGTGGGTGATCTCTGAGAGAGAGAGATTCGGCCCTTGCAGTCAGGTATTTTGAGTACTGAGCCTTGTTTCCTTTGATAGCTGCCCACTGATCTTCAGTCTTGAACTCAGTGCCCTCAAAGATTTTGGATTTGAAAGCTTGAGAAATCTGAGTAAAGGGAAGAACAATGGCCAGGTGTTCGGAGAGGTTGAGAAAAGGAATACCATAAATGGTAGAAAGAATGCATTTCTGGAGGTATTCTTTGTAGATAGGTCTTCTCTTAGGATCAAGGGTAAGAGAGTACCATAAAGGAGGGTAGAGAGAAGCAGAAGGAGTGCTTAGAGAGGAAGATGTTTTTCTCTTTTTCAAGACAGGACTAGGAGGGTCAGTCCTGTGAATGTGAGAGGCTGTGGAAAGAATGGTGAGGAGAGTGTTCCTTTCAAAATGGTCTGGAACATTGGTGTCAAAAATACCAAGAGGCAGAGGTTTCACTGGAGGAAAGGTAATAGAATTAGGAGGAGTAGGAGGATAGAAAAGGTGTTTAGGATTAAAGGAAGAGGTTGGTTGAGGATGAGATGTTTGGGTTTTAATAGGTGAAGGTTGAGGAGTTAATGAGGATGAAGCTGAGATGAGAGCTGGAGTAGGTGAGAAGGAGGGTTGAGAGGAAGTAGAGGATGAGGAAGGTTGGGTGCGAGGCATGGGATGTTTTATGGTTGGTGGAGCAGGAGGTGCAGTAGGAGGAGATGAAGGTGTGGAGAGGGTTGGAGTGGCAAGAGATGAAGTATCAGGGGCCTTGGAGACTGACACTGGCTCTTTTCCTCTGGCCTGACTTTCTCTGACTGCAGGAGAGGGTCCGGAAGACCCTGAGGCTGCCACTGGTCCGGGTGACCCTACAACTGATGGCCCTGATGGCCCTGACCCTTGAACTGGCGGCCCTGTTGGCCCTGAGACTTCTGCTGGAGGCCCTGGTGGCCTAGGAACTTCAGCTGGAGGCCCTGGTGGCCTAGGAACTTCAGCTGGAGGCCCTGGTGGCCTAGGAACTTCAGCTGGACTGCTCTGAGTAGGTGCAGGAGGGACACCACTAGACTTTGAAAGATGAGCCAGCAAATTCTTCATATCAGACATTTCTTTATTGAAATACCTCATTGCATTTCTTATTGAGGATACGTCTGAGGAGGTTGAAACTTGAGTTGAAACAATTTCTTGTATACCAGACTGAACTGATGCCAAGATCTCTCCTTGGGCTTTTAACAAGGCCATAACATGCTTCAATTTTACTTTCCTATGGCCCTTCCTTGACCTCCTGTGAACAACTCTTTTCTGCTTACTTGGCTGAGAGACAGGCTCCTCAAGATTTATAGTTGCACTTGGGCCTTCACTAACATCAACCAAGGCTGGAGCTGGAGTTTCCTGAGTAGGTGCAGCTTTCGCAGAAAAGGCTTCCTTCTCTGTCTTTTCACTCTCAGCATGCTCCCCCTGAATGGGAGCAGGGACTTCAATACTTTCTTGCTCCCCCTGAGCAGGAGCTTCTTCCAAGACAACATCTTCATCAGGTTCACCAAAAGCTCGAGCTTCGGATTGGCATCCCACAGCTGACTCAACTGGTTCTTGCTCTGCTGGACTTGCTGCTGCTTGCTCTACTTCTACTGCTTCTGGAATATCTGCAATAACTGCTTCTCCTTCAGCCACAGAGGATTTCGACCAAACTCCTTCTTGCACTGAAAAGCCACTTTTCTTCAGGTTTCTGGACCTTATAGACTGGCCCATCTTTTCAGCTACCGCACCTGACAGATCTACTCCAAAGTGCTGGAAAATCTTGGTCAGAAGATGGGCATATGGAAGGGAAACATTCAACTTGCTCTTTGTTTCCCATAACTGAGCATGTGCAAACATCATTCGCTCAATCATCACTGCGGCCAGGTTTATCTCTTTGTTCTGGATTGCCCAGAACATTATGTCCGAATCTGCCCTAGTGCATGAGGAAAAGGTGGCACTACGGGGAACTAAGATTTGGCAGACTATGAAGTGAAGCAATCGGTTGAACGCGGACATCTGATTAATATCAAGCTTCCCATCCTTCAACTTAAATCCTGGACCGATAATCCCGAGACCTTTGACTTCATCATTCACAGAGTGAATGCCACTAAATCCCGAGGTCTTTACTCCAAACAGATCACGCAACAGCTCATGGGTTATTCTGATTTGGATACCCTTGACAGAGGAAACAAGGGATCCATCTGCTTCTGACTTCAGACAGATGTAGAAGGCTTTTACCAAGTCCGGGTAGCTTACCTCACTGAAGGTGACCACATCCATCCACTGCGATCTTCTTAGAGTATCAACTAGCCTGGCCATGCCACTCTTCTCAAGATTCTGAACATCCACTGCCTTATTTCCGCAAATCTTTGTCTTCACAAAAGTAAATCTTTCTTGCTCCCTTGGGGATAAATACTCAGCACTGTAGCCCCCAACACTTCCGGAGATCAACGGAGCGGCCATGGGTGCAGAGAAGAAAAGATTCTGGAAGAGAGGATGATGGAAGGGACGGAAGTTCTCGAAGGAGTTCTTCGCGGGAAGAGAAGAAGGCTTCGAAAGATGCAGAGAGTCGATCCCAAAATCGTTAGGGCATCAGCTTTGGGTGAACAGATAGAGAATAAAAAGGGTAAAGGTGGAAGACGAATCGATCTGAAAGCGATTTGGGTAAAATAATATTACTTTAATGACAGGAGGAGCGCCAAAAGGCGGCAAGGTAGAAAGCGACAAAAAGGTTTGACAAGTCAAACAACTTTCTACACAGAAGCGGTCAAAGCATATAGATAACTGAGTTTTGTTTAACTTTAACGGAGAGAGAACTTTTCATTTAATCTGAAAAATTTATATGTCAATAAAATCACAGAAATTCTTTCACAAATTGCACATCCCTAGTTCCCTTCTAAGAGATGTAAATCTCTCTTCAGGTAGGGCTTTTGTGAAGATATCTGCCAATTGACCATTTGTATCTATAAACGAAATTTCTAAATTACCACTAGCTACATGGTCTCGAATAAAATGATATCTTACCTCAATGTGTTTCGTCCTTGAGTGTTGAACTGGATTTTTGGTGAGGTTGATGGCACTTGTATTATCACACAATAGAGGAATTGATTTGATGTGAATGCCGAAATCTTCAAGTTGTTGCTTTATCCAAAGAAGTTGTGTACAGCAACTTCCAGCAGCAACATATTCCGCCTCAGCTGTTGATAGAGCTACTGAATTTTGTTTCTTGGATGTCCATGATATTAAGCATCCTGCAAGAAACTGACAACATCCACTGGTGCTCTTTCTATCTACTTTGCAACCAGCATAATCAGCATCTGAATATCCTATTAGATTTATCTCACAAGATCTAGGATACCAGAGACCTAAATCATGAGTTCTAGCTAAATATCTAAATATTCTTTTTACAGAGATTAAGTGAGACTCTCTAGGGTCTGCCTGATATCTAGCACACATGCATACACTGAACAGAATGTCTGGTCTACTGGCAGTTAAGTAAAGTAATGATCCTATCATACCTCGATAATTCTTTTGATCTACCCTTTTACCTTTTTGATCACTGTCCATTCTGGTTGATGTGCTCATTGGAGTTGATAATGGCTTTGCATCTTCAAATCCAAATTTCTTCAACAGCTCTTTGGTGTACTTTGCTTGACAGATATGAGTGCCATCCTTCCCTTGCTTGATTTGCAATCCAAGGAAGTAGCTTAACTCCCCCATCAAGCTCATTTCGAATTCTCCCTGCATAAGCTTTTCAAAGTACTTGCAAAGAGATTCATCAGTAGATCCAAAAATAATATCATCCACATAGATTTGTACAAGAAGTATATGTTTAACCTTAGATTTTATAAATAATGTACTATCTACTTTACCTCTAGTGAAACCATGATTTAATAAGAAATTACTGAGCCTTTCATACCAGGCTCTAGGAGCTTGCTTTAGACCATATAAAGCCTTATGTAGTTTAAATACATGATTTGGAAATTCAGAGTCGTCAAAACCTGGAGGTTGTTCAACATAAACTTCCTCCTTGATGAAACCATTTAAAAAGGCTGATTTGACATCCATTGAAAAAGTTTTAAGTCAAATGCAGATGCATAAGCAAGTAAAATCCTAATGGCCTCAAGTCTAGCTACAGGTGCATAAGTTTCATCGAAATCTATGCCTTCCTCTTGGGAGTAGCCTTGAGCCACCAATCTGGCTTTGTTCCTTAAGATTATTCCAGACTCATCCAGTTTATTTCTGAACACCCATTTGGTGCCAATAACTGAATGATTGGATGGTCTAGGAACAAGTGACCATACTTGGTTTCTCTTGAACTGATTTAGTTCATCTTGCATGGCTAGTATCCAAGATTCATCAGATAAAGCTTCATTGACTGTCTTAGGTTCTACTTGAGAGACAAATGCTAAATAGTCGTATGGAATTACATTACCTCTAGTTCTTACCCCTACAGATGGATCACCAATGATGTTTTCAGGAGGGTGATCTTTCTGATGTCTCCATTCCTTTGGAAGATCTTTATGTTGGATTTCTGTTTGCTGCAGTTCTTCCAGAGTTGGATCCTCTTTGTCCTTAATTGAAGTTTTCTTTAATTTTTCGGACAAGACATCTGCATCATCAATGTCACTAATTTCTTCCTTTTTCAAGGAAGGGTTAGATTCATCAAAAATAACATGTACTGATTGTTCAATTAATAAGGAACGTTTATTGAAAACTCTATAACCTTTAGGTTTAGAGGAATACCCCATGAAAATGCCTTCATCTGATTTGGCATCCAACTTACCAATGTCCCTCTTTCCATTGTTGTGGATGAAGCAAGGACATCCAAATACTCTGAAATGGCTAATCTTTGGCTTCTTTTCTTTGTAGAGTTCATAAGCAGTCTTTTTCAGAATTGGCCTGATCATCACTCTATTTATGATATAACATGCAGTGTTGATAGCTTCGGCCCAGAAATATCTTGGCAGATCATATTCTGATAACATTGATCTAGCCATATCCAAAAGAGTTCTATTTTTCCTCTCAGCAATTCCATTCTGTTGAGGTGTCCTTGGAGCTGAGAAGTTGTGCTCAATTCCTTGATCATCACAGAACTTCGCAAACTTTTCATTCTGAAACTCACCACCATGATCTGATCGAATAGAGACAATTGAGAATTTCTGATCTTTCTGAACTTTCTTACTGAAGCTGACAAAATTCTCAAATGTGTCATCTTTGTGCTCTAAAAAGGATACCCAAGTGAATCTTGAATAATCATCAACTATTACAAATCCAAAATTCTTTCCTCCCAAACTGGTAGTCCTCATTGGCCCAAATAAATCCATGTGAAGTAGTTCTAAGGGCTTTGAGGTGGTTACTACAGTCTTTGATTTGAAGGAGCTCTTGGTGTGCTTTCCTCTTGCACAAGGTCTGCAAATGCTATCCAATCTGAAATTTACCTTTGGCAGTCCTTCAACTAGTTTTCTTTTTCTGAGCTTGTTCAGCCCATCCAAGCTGCAGTGGCCCAATCTTCTGTGCCACAACTCAGTTGATTTATCTTTGCTAGCTGCCAAGCACACATCTTGATCCTTGAGTTCATCGAGATATAGAACATACAAATTTCTTTCTCTGTAGGCTTCAAATATGACTGCACCATCCTTTAAGATACTGCATTTTGATTCTTGAAACTGAATTTGATGGCCTTTGTCACACAACTGGCTGATGCTGATGAGATTGTGCTTTAACCCTTTGACCAGCATTACATCCTTTATGACTGATTTTCCTTTGATGTTCACAGACCCGCTTCCTATCACAGTCCCTTTTCCATTATCTCCATAGGTGACTGTACCTTCTTCGCTTGGAGATCAACAAATATCTTCTTGTTGCCTGACATATGCCTTGAGCACCCACTATCCAAATACCATTTGGATGCTCGAGGGTTAACCTTATCCTCGGTATTCGCCATGAGAGCCAAGTTGGCTTCTTCACCTTCACTGCTCGAGCTTGACTCACTATCTGAGTCGCTGCTGTTGTCCCATGCAGCTGCCATGGCTTTCTTTTTGAATCTTCTGAACTTCTTGGAGCTGTCCTTCTTCTTGTGATCATTTTTCTTTAACATTGGACAGTCTGCCTTGATATGTCCAGGTTTCTTGCATTCATAGCAAAGTGGCTCATTCCTCTTCTGATCTTTTCCATCTGGTCTCTTGAGATCTTTGTTTTTCTTGAAGTACCTCCTACCAGACTGGAACTTCTTTTTCTTTGCCAAGATTCTCTGCAATCTTCTTGAGAGCATGGCTTCTTCATCATCACTAACTTCGCTATCTTCACTGTTATCTAAGGATTCTTCTGATGAGTCCCCATTAGCTTTAAGCGCATTTGACTGCTTCTTTCTACTGGAGGATTCTCCTAGTCTTTCCATGTTTATTTCATGGGCCATGAGAGACCCAATGAGTTTTTCTACTGACATTCTCTTAAGATCATTAGCTTCTTCGATAGCTGTGACCTTTGCCGTCCATGAAGATGGCAGGGATCTGAGAATCTTCCTTACCATATCTGCATTTTCATATGACTTTCCTAGACTTGCTAGGCCATTAGTAATGTCAGTAAATCTACTAAACATTTGGGTAATAGACTCACCTGTTTGCATTTGAAATCTTTCATACTGAGTGACAAGAATGTCGATTCTTGTCTCCTTTACTTTGTCTGTACCTTCATATGTGATTTTAACTTTTCCCACATTTCCATGGAGGATTTGCATGCTGAAACTCTGTTGAACTCTTTCTTGCTTAGAGCACAACATAGAATGCTCTTAGCTTTACAGTTCAAGGAGATTTTCTTTCTATCTTCATCTGTCCATTGTGCTTTCTCATTTGTGACGACCAGATCACCTTCTTCCACTATTGACCAGATTTGATAATCGTGGCCTTGTAGAAAGTATTCCATCCTGGTCTTCCAATACGTATAATCTTCA
This sequence comes from Colocasia esculenta, assembly GCA_014218235.1. Taxonomy (NCBI): domain Eukaryota; kingdom Viridiplantae; phylum Streptophyta; class Magnoliopsida; order Alismatales; family Araceae; genus Colocasia; species Colocasia esculenta. The sequence continues at coordinate 124,753,585 of CM024753.1, read as the reverse complement.
CCATCGAACAAAGGAGGTCTGTTGACAGACTGACCTTCGAAGTGACTTTGGGCTGCCATTGATCTTTGCTCTTCAGATCGTTGGATCTTCTTCTTTGTCGAAGAGACGGGCTCTGATACCACTTTTGCCCAGCTAGCTAGCCCAGAGGGGGGGTGAATGGGTTATTAAAACTTCGATGTTTGATTAAAACCTGTTTACTGAAAAGATTGCACAACTTAATAACAAGGTTAGAGTTAGAGCAAACAAGACAACAATCACACAAAACACAACCACAAGACACAAGGATTTTTATCCTGGTTCGGAACTCCTCTCCACAGGAGACCTACGTCCAGTCCCTGAGCAATACCTCAGGATTTTACTACCAAGGGTACAATCCCCCTTAAGGATCCTTACACCCAGCCTCAACTGGTCTTCCTTCAACCTGAAGGGTACAACAACCACCCTGGATACCACCAGGTCTTCCTTCGACCAGAAGGGAACAACAACCACCCTGGATACCACCAGGTCTTCCTTCGTCCAGAAGGGAACACAAACTAATCAGAAAAAGGTTGTGAAAACAGGCTTCAGATTCTAGCTTGACCAGCTACAACCTGAAGCTCCTAGGCCCCCGAGAGAGAAAGAGATTTAACAAGGTTTTTCTCTCCAAGGACCACACAGGCTCTTACAAATTTGAGGATTCCTTTTGAGCACAGAGAGCTAAGAGCTTAGAACCAGGTTTTGGAGTGAAGGCTTCGCTCTTCTTCAAAGTTCTAAAGATTTTGAGAGATAGATTTCTTTTTCCTTCTAAGATCACGTGATGTTCCTCTACGTTACTTCTTTTCGTCTTGAGTCTTCTATATAAACTGCTGATTCAAATTCGAACGTTAATGTGTCCGTTGTCTCTTATCCTTGTGTACGTTAGACTGGTTACTGAGGAAGCTTCTGATCGTCAGTCTTTTATCCTGGTGTACACGCCAAAGAGATGTCATAGAACTTTGTATCTTGTGTCCAACGTTGTCCAGAAGAGTCTTGTCAGATATCTGTAAGCATAACATCAATAAATAGAAGACAGCTAGGACTGCTGTCTATTGTTAGTTGAGATGGAACAGATATTGCAGTATATAGCAAAGCTCCTTTCTGTCCAAGAAAAAGTACGTAGACAGAGTAGCATAGAAATGGAAGATATTGTCTGCATGCATGGGAGATACGATCGGAGAGCATTTAATGCATAGCAGTCAACGGACAAGATATGACTTTGACTTTTCAACGCTTATTAAAAAGCATTATAATGATGTATCAAGAAATTCGATAAAAAGAATCTTGCTGACTTCATAACTTATGAAATCGTTAAGAATTATAGCAAGTCGTTATGAACTGTAAAGAAATCGTTGTGATAACTTATGAAGCCGTTACAATAGGCAAGTCGTTGCGAGTTCTAAAGAAATCGTTGCAAGAAATCATTATGACTAATAAAGAAGTCGTTACGCGAAATCGTTATGACTAATAAAGAAGTCGTTACGCGAAATCGTTATGACTAATAAAGAAGTCGTTACGCGAAATCGTTATGACTAATAAAGAAGTCATTACGCGAAATCGTTATGACTAATAAAGAAGTCCTTACACGAAATCGTTATGACTAATAAAGAAGTCGTTACGCGAAATCGTTATGACTAATAAAGAAGTCGTTACACGAAATCGTTATGACTAATAAAGAAGTCGTTACGCGAAATCGTTATGACTAATAAAGAAGTCGTTACGCGAAATCGTTATGACTATCAAGTTGTAAAGAAATCGTTACACGAAATCGTTATGAATTGAGTTGTAAAGAAATCGTTACGGCTAGAGAGTCGTTGCGAGTTCTAAAGAAATCGTTACGAGGTCTAAAGAAGTCGTTACGGCTAGAGAGTCGTTGCGAGTTCTAAAGAAATCGTTACGAGGTCTAAAGAAGTCGTTACGGCTAGAGAGTCGTTGCGAGTTCTAAAGAAATCGTTACGAGGTCTAAAGAAGTCGTTACGGCTAGAGAGTCGTTGCGAGTTCTAAAGAAATCGTTACGAGGTCTAAAGAAGTCGTTACGGCTAGAGAGTCGTTGCGAGTTCTAAAGAAATCGTTACGAGGTCTAAAGAAGTCGTTACGGCTAGAGAGTCGTTGCGAGTTCTAAAGAAATCGATACGGTAACGATTTGAGCGTTCCGGTCAAGGAGGAAGTCGATCTGCTTATCAAAGAAGTCGTTACAGGGACTTGGATAGAAATGATGGGACTTACCAGATTGTCTTGATCTTTCATTTTTCTTTTGCTTCCTGTTCTCAAGGCTCAAGAAATCCATTAGTGTTATTTTGTTAATCATCAAAATTAATATATAAATAAATGGAAATATTTATTATGGGGACAGTTTGGTCATCAACATCATCTACACGTTGCTTTCTATTCCCATGCTCCTATAAGAAGCGCTTTTCAAATAGCAGAATGGCATTTCTATTTTGATGTATATTCTTTCTAACATTGACTGACAAGCATGGAGACAGTCTAGCTGTCTCTACTTTAGCATTTAATGTGTGCAGGTCTTTGCCAGTACCATGTCATACAATGTTGGACAAAATAGAAGCTGAAGGATATCAAGATGGATCTTCTCCTTGTGTGCATGGATCGTAAAGCATTAAATGACTACAAGCACACCTATCGTACTCGACGAACCATGCAGTCTAACGAGCATCCAACCTAGAGACAACGGACACTTCAACGGATATATTTTTCAAAGAGAAGGATATATAGAAGACTGATGACTCCATAGAGAATGACTTTTTTTTAGCTTTCAATGTACAACCTGCGAGCATCAGAAAGAAGAGCCCTGATCTTCACTCCCTAGCTTGTTGTAGCTCTTGCTCTCCATTTTTCATTGTTTTTAGCATTTGGAGAGCTAGTGTGTTCTGAGAGATTTTCTTATTATAGATCTTTCTCTCTCAGTCACTGCCTCAGATCGAGCATTTGTTGTAAGCTTGGTCTAGGGGCATTTTGCCTTTATTCACACTTGTGGTGAAGTTCCTCTTCAGGCTATGAAGAGAAGACCTGTTGTGAACAAGTGGTTTGTGTTCCCTTCGGTAAGGAAGGAAGACCTGTGCATCAGGGTGTTTGTATTCCTCTTCGTGGTTAGAAGAGAAGACCAGCTACGGCTGGATGTGTAAGGGTCCTTAAGGGGGACAGTACCCTTGGTAGTGAAAGCTCAAGTTGTTGCTTGGGGACTAGACGTAGGACTCCTTGGTATAGGAGGGCCGAACCAGGATAAAAATCTCATGTTGCATGTGTGATTGCTTTTGTGCGTTTGTTTGTCTTCATTCATATAACACTAACTATTCTCTTTAGTGTCTTTCTGTTAAGCATTTTTGTTAACAAGTTTTAATCTAAAATATTAGAATCCTATTCACCCCCCCCCCCCTCTGGGCTTGCAAGCTGGGCAACAGGTTGTATCATTGAAGTTTTTAGAAGATAGAGTGCACTTCTCATGACCGCAATACTTTAAACTAGAAACCAAGTCATTTATGTAAGGATTGAATTAAGGAAAATGAGTTGTTATGTTGTTAAAATTTACTCTCGATCGTGTGCACTTGTCATGCTTCTCTTGAAATCATTGACATGATCATTGATATATGACTGTGGGTATCTACATTTAAAAATAGTGAGATGTTGGATCGGGCATGGCGAGTGTCCAAGGGCTCCAGTCTAGCCCCCTCGATAGAGAGTTGAAAATTTATTGTTGACCATGGGATATAATGATTGCTGGCGTTCCATCTGCGTTGGGAGTACTTGCATGTTGAATACTAGATACATAACCACATACGCATGTCATAGGGTGCAATCCAAGGTGGCATAGATCTTTAGTGTGCACTGTGGCATCGTGTCTGATTACTGTACCTATGAAAAGTTCTCGTGCTTGATTACTGTACATGTGAAAAGTTCTTGTTTATTAAAGTGCTTGCTTGCGTGCGTGAAGGCCATCCTGCTATCTTGTTTAAAATTGTGCAACTGCTAGTTCTTGCTCGTTATATCATCTTGTTCTTGTGCAATCACTCTTGATCAATCAATCTTGCTCACGTATCATGTTTAATTGGATTTATCATACATGCATATCTTGATATTCATGCCGGCCTAATCTCTAATGCGTTAATCACTTATATCATTGCCTGCACAGCGAGATGTAAATCCTACTGGGCTAGTTTGCACATTACCTACTTCTTAACATTTTAGGTGACATAGACATGGAAGAGGAGGACTAGGCAAATGATGGGAATGCGTCTGAGTGAAGAGTGTGTTCCAACCATAATATCTGTCATTAGTTTAATTTGAGAGTTAGATTGATGGAGTAGGTAGTGAGAAAGTATAATCTCATGTAATTTTTCCTTTTCTTGAGTCGTCATAGTTAGAAGTCCATGAAGTTGTCTTAGATATTAATAAGATTTGAATAAAAGTTTAGTTGTGTTCATTCTCTGGACCCTTATATTTGTACATTGATGCAAATCTAATGTTCGCTTGCTAGAGGCTTATTTTCTAACTACTCACATCTTGAATTATCGATCAAAATAATATTTGTTGTGTAATTCTTGGGACGTGACAACTGGCTTACTGGATGGAGTTCTTATGTTGACACCATCAAGAACCTACATTGACGCAACTGTGTGTTGATGAAATACTAGTTTATTGGATGGTTGGTGCGTCGAACTCTTGCTGAAACTACGTTGACACACTTATGACCATTTTGTATTTGAGATATCAGGTTTGTGTTCATATGTCGACACACACACTAGAAGTGTGTCAATGCACTATATACAATTCAAGTAGAGCCTGACTTTATCTCTTGATTTGTTTTTAATTACCTGCTATAAATAAATATTTACAATGTTAGCCAGTGTTTGAGCCATTCATTTGGCTTATGTATCATCGGCAATATCTTAAACATCATCAAAATAAGGGACACAATAGGCGAGAAGTAATTATTGGGTCTTGATTATGCGAGAAACCACAGAAAAGGTGAAAACCATCAAAGAAAGAATGGTTGTGGCACAGAATAGACAAAAGGCTTTTACTGACAATAGAAGAAGAGATCTAGAATTTCAAGTTGGCAACCATATGTTTGTGAAGGTATTCCCGAACTGTAACAACCTGGATTTTTAAATCCCAAATAAATGGGGAAAATTAGTGGACTAGATTAATTAAGCACTCAATCAGGATAATTAAAGTAAAGAATTCAATAAAGGAAGCCTTGAGATGCGTAAGAAATTCATGAACAGGAAACACTAGTACCCCTTGCTAGTTATAACTCACTAGCCCTTCGACTGGTCAAAATATAACGTAGCCAGATGAAGTTAGCTTCGTATATGACGAAGTGAACTTCATATAAAATAAAACAAAACATTTTCAGTCGAAGTAGAACTTCATATATGACCAAGTTAGACTTCGGATGGAACCAAAATAACACAATCAGTCAAAGCAAAACTTCGTATATGATGAAGTGAGGCTTCGTATAAAACATAAGAAAATGCTATTGGCCGAAGTAGAACTTCAGATATGATGAAGTGCACTTCGTATATGATGAAGTGAAACCTTGTATAAAACAGAAGAGAATGCAGTCAGTCAAAGTAGAACTTCGGATATGACGAAGTGTAACTTCGTATAAAACATAATAAAAAGTAGTCAGTCAAAGTATGACTTCATATATGACGAAGTGGAACTTCATATAGAATAGAACAAAATACCGTCAGTTGAAGCAACACTTCGTATATGATGAAGTGGATGACGAAGTGAAACATCATATAAACCAGAAGGAAATGCTAGCGGCCGAAGCATGACTTCACATATGACGAAGTTAGCTTCGACTGATCACGTTGAAAACATGCATGATGAAGTGGAACAATCGATGTTTCCTTAGTAATCGATGTTTCCTTAGTAATTGATGTTCAAGTGAATAATAGATGTTCAAGTGAATAATCGATGTTTCCTTAGTTATCGATGTTCCTTTAGTAATCAATGTTCAAGTGGGACAATCGATGTTTCCTTAGTAATCGATGTTTAAGTAGTAATCAATGTTGCAATCTATCGATTGCCTTCTTTTTTGTAATCAATGTTTCTCCTTCACAGATCGATTGCCTCTTTATGACAATCGATTACCTTGTTAATTGATAGTCGATTCTCTGGGTATTAAATGATCGATTACCTTGTTATATAGCAATCGATATGGCTCTTGAACACAACGCGATGGAGGCCTTGTTCCCCCCATCATAACAGGACTATCTGGAGACTTAAATATAGGAAAGATTTGGATAGTTTGTGCTTAGAACTGACCCTTAGGCACACCACTTTAGGAGTTGACAAAAAGGCATGGCCCAGGCATGGTGGGTCCGTCCTTTTTCACATTAGGACAAGGATAAGTTTGACTAGGATATGGCCTGAAGCATGGCAGATTGTGGCTACTTGTCCTTCTTGTAGGCCAAGTCAATGGTAGGTATGGCAGAGTATGGTTTGGGCATGGCCTATGCATGGCCAGATTGGACTTTTTGTCCCCTTTTTGTCCCTTCTCTAGGAATAAAGTAAGGGTCCTAAATGGGACCAAAGACTCCTTAAATAAGCCTTATGACCCTTCTTGGACGAACTTTATAGGGTGTTTGGTAGCAGTTTTTTACCATTTTTTTCTCTAAAATTTAAAAAAGAAAGAGGACAGATATACAGACATATTTGGTAAGTAGTTTTTTTAGAGAGAATTTTTATCCTATGTAAATCTCTCTCAAACTAAAAACAAGTACTAACCAGTTTTAAAAAAAAATTACACACTACTCTCTCCTTCTTCTCTCAACTTGGCCCCCTCCCCCTCTATGACCCCCAAACCCCCCCCCCCCCTCCACCCCACCCTGCACCCTCCCCCTCTCCCCCCGGCAACTCCCCCTCCCTCTGTCGGAGTCCCCACCCCCGCCCTGCACCCTCCCCCCCTCCGACGCACCCCCTCCCCCGCCCGGCTCCCCACTACACCCGCCCTGCGCCCCCCCCCCCTCTCCCGCCCTGCTCCCCCCCCCCCCCGCGCCCCCCGCCCACCCTGCCCCCCCTGCACCACCCTGCGCCCCCCCCCCTCTATGACCCAACCCCCCCCCCCTGCCGGGCTCCCCCCCCCCCCCCCCCCCACCCCCCCCGCCCTGCGCCTCCCCTCTCCCCTCCCCCTCCCTCGCCCTACCCCTCCCCCTTGGCTCTCCCCCCCCTCCCCTCTCCCCCTCCGGCAGCCCCCCACCCCCTGCGCCCCCCTCCCTCCCGCCCCGGCGGCACCCACTCCCGTCCTAAACACATCAATACAAATTTTAAAAATTTTGATATTTTTAAACAAATAACATCATATTTTCATAACTTTAAACTTAAGTTAAAAGAGAACTCAACCTCATTTTTAGGTAGAAATAGTTTTTTTAATTGCTCCCAAACACCCTATTATGCCTTTTTCCTGTCCTAAAGGTTGTATGGAGCCTTTCTTCCTCTGCACCCACTACCTTGACTAGAGAAGAACCGAAGGTGATCTTGGAATTTGGAGAGCTAGAATGGGATGATCTTGCAACTTGGAGCCTGAAGTTTGGAGGACTTGGAGGTTCTTCATCCTTGAACCACTACCTCGACCTGTAGAAGCTGGAGGTTAAGAAGATCTTCTTGGCCTCTTCCGCAACCTTAGGAGTTTGGATCTGAAGAGCAACCCAAAAAAAAGGGTAGGTTTTCTTGGGCACAAATTAAATTATTTATTCTTATTCAAAGTATCCTTGGCTTTTTCATGTTAAGAACCTAGTGGAACACTTTTGATTTGCCTAAATGTCTGATCAGTAGAGTGTTAGGATTTTCCTGACCCTTACACCTTCGCCAGATTCACCTTGTTTCGTCTTGTCCTGGGAAACTGACATTTGTTTCTAGGAAACATGCCCAGATTTTTCCTTGACCTTCCTAGATAGGAACCCATCTAATTTGTACAGGTCACCATGCATTTTTGGAACCAATAGACTGCAAATGCACACTTCAAGAGTGATCATATGCTGGTTCTAACAACCTCCTTGTTGGGATCCTTGTCTAAGTCTCTTGTCAACATCGACTATTCTTCTTGTTAAGCTTCGAATGGCCCTTCTGGCCACTTCAACTATTCTCTTTGACAAATTATGACTAGCCCTTGTGGCAACTTCGACTGGCCCTTTGTGGTAACTTTGACTGTCCCTTGTGGCAGCTTCATCAGGCCACGTTGACTGTTCCTTCTTGTGCACTTTGACTGTCAACTCGATTGGCCCCTTCTGGCCACTATGATCTGTCCTATAGAAGAGCAACCAGCATTGGAGTAACCTAAGTACCTTGTACATGTTAAAAGTTGGTATGAATGTGAAGATTATTCTAATGACTCCTAATTTCTCTTGATTTCTATCCCTTTTAAGTCAACTAAAACTCCACCTTTGCATCTGCTTGTCTTGAATCTGAAAGCAAAAGAAATGCATAGGAAACCCTTGTGCTTATGGCATTGCTGATCCAACATGCATGTTGCTTCTTGGCAATCTGTACTCTTGAAGTTCCTTGATTTGAGCTTATGTGATTGCCTCTTTGATATCTTACAAGTATGTCCTTCTTGACTCTGAATGGCCATAATGATTTGAATTTGGCACTACTATTGGGATGATATCCCTGATCAAATGCCTATGCAATAGGGGCCTGATCTGGTCCTAGGGAGGAGCACCTTGACATACTAGTATAGATCAACCAAATTTAAGTGGTGCTTGGCATTGGCATCCATATGTATGCAAGATTGGAAAGTGCCTTTTGTTATATGATATGAATGAAGCACGATGTGCTATTTGATATGATATGTTTGATTCATTCATTTGACTTAATAAGTTTGATCCGTTTGAAATGGTCAATATCTGTTCTGGTCACATGTTTGATTGGATCATAGTTTGACTGTTGTATCATTCTCCTGACCTGACAATTAGTATGAATTACTTTGAATTCTGTAATATGCAACTCTTACCTGTTATAATCATGCTTCCTGTTGCCTTGATCTTTGCGATCCTTGAAATTCAATTTTAAAATGTTAATTAAGTATGTTTTGCCCACACCATGAGATATAAATCCTACTGGGCTAGTGTGCTCATAACCTATTAACATTTCAGGTGTTTTGGAGCATGATTAGCATGTAGCCGACCTGTTTGGAGAGTTTGGAGTACTTGAAGGAGTTTTGTTTCTAAATTTTGGATGTGTGTGCACCATGTACAAATGCTTGTAAACCATTGAAGTAGAATCTGTGAGGAGTGTTTTTCCTTTGGAATTTGTGATCACACAACCATTCAAGGAATGATAGAAATGAATAATGATTATCAAGAGTAAATCATGGATGGGGAATCATATATTATTCATATTGTGTCTTATGTGTGGGATCATATTATTGTTGTAGTAAATTTTATTGCATATGTGTTCCATTCTGAGATTTAATGTGAATCTTGTTATGACGGCTTGTTCTGGAGAAAAATAATTTTGGTGGGCCCTAGTTTTGTTGATTGGCTTGCGGGCCCCTTTCATTTCCCTTTGATTTGAGTGTCGTGCCCCGGTGTGACTTGAGGTGTTTGGTCAAAGTTTATTTAATGAGGGATTTCATGGTAGGGGATATTTTTAAATTCCGCTGAAATTTTGATACCCAAATTTTTGGAGCATGACACGAACCGTGGAATTCGAAGATTTGAAATTAAAGGCAAGCTCCATGTGTCAATGCTAAAGAAGTATGTTCACGATTCTTATCACATAATTCAACATGATGACTTGGTGGTACGAAAGAACTTGATGTACGAAAGAACTTGATGTACGAGCAGAAGCCACTCAAGATAATAGATCGAGAAGTACCTCAGTTGAGGAATAAAGTTATTCCCATGGTCAAAGTCCAACGGAGTGAAACCCTGGAGTATGACACTGCCTAGGAAACAGAAGAAGCAGTGTGTAAGAGATTTCTGGAGTTGTTTATGTTGGCCCACTTACAGTTGGTAGCAAGACTAACCTAGAGGGGGGGTGAATACGAAATTTGAAAAGTGAAACAAAAGTCACCACTTAAAAATGTTTGGTTAGTATAAATAAATGTGTGCAATGGAAGTTAAGAGTGCAGAAGCAAGCACACAATGCAAGAGAGATTTATCCTAGTTCGGCCCTTCCAAATAGAAGTCCTACGTCTAGTCCCCAAGAAAACTCTTGGGATTTCACTAACCACCAAGTAACCTTGGTCTTCCCTTAAACAAGAGGCATACAACACCCAACACCCCAACTGGTCTTCTTCTCTTTCCCAGACAAGAAGGCAGCCCACTGTTTAACCTCAGCTAGGTGCTTCTTTCTGTTGAATCAAAATGGCACTAATGATGTGAGACCCCCGAATCTTTATTCATTTTATATTCTATGTATGTGATGTTTACTTGTTCATGTATATAGTGTGTGTATTAAATTTGTGCATATGTATGTATATTTTTATTTCCGTAAAAATAAGTACTTAGCTAATTTTGTACATATTGTACTTATTTAAATCTTATGCTATTGTATTTAGTAATGTTGTGCATATAATATGTAATTATTGCTATACTCTTGTAGGTATTATGAGTTATTTCTATCCATGTAAATATTTAAATGTACATTTATTACCTAATTATTGATGTGCATATTGTATTTAGTTATTCTATACATATTGTATGTAACTATGTGTGTACATATATATATACATATGTGTTTTATCTTGTGCATAAGATATATATCTATTTTCTGAAAGTTGTTATGATGTATAAGTATAGTTGTTTTGATGTATTTCTGGGTTCTTGCTGAAATGCCAGTTAACGTCAACATAAAGTGACGTTGATTGCATGTTGACAGCAACATGCAAGTCGTTGACTACATGGCCAGATGAAGTTGACGTCCAGATCGATGGACGATGACTCCCTATTAGCGGAAGCAAATGTTGACGTCTATTTCCCAGTTTTATGGTGATTTCAGATTTGGAAACGGCTGTGTTTCTCCCGGTTCTTATTTTGGAAACCTAGCTCTAATGGTAAGAAACCTACCCTAATGTGTACCCCAACCCACCTAGTCTATAAAACCTTGAGTTTTTGGCCGAGTTAGGTCTTTTCGCTTTTGGAGAACCTAGGGCTTTTCTGTGACAAAACCTGACCTTGGGAGAGCTGGATCGAGCGACTGGAGGAGTCTTTTGGCATTCTGCATCGACTGGAAGAATCATCATACATTAAGGAAGCAACCCCAACTCCGAGGATCGACCTACATCGACAAGAAGGACCGGATCTGAAGCAATTTTAAGCACCCTCTTGGCTTGGCCGAGGAGGGCTTCACCGAAGAACCTAGATCGTTTTAGATTTATTCTCAGGCAAGTGATCGATAGGTTTCATCCCTATACATGTCCCCTAGGTCCCAATATTTTTGTGGAAATTTATTCGAGTCTTGGAACCCCAATTTCTCCAAGTTTTCAGTGCTCTGTCTGCACATCTGCAGACAGAAGATTGGCGGCCACTTGTGTGCCGCCAAGTTCTTTGTAAACGACAACATAGTCTATCGTTAACCTATGTTGGCGGCAAGGCCTTTGACGCCAATTTCTTCTGATTTTCACAGAACTTTATGTATCATGACTGGGTGATGATTTCCGACCTTCTAGTTGCTTGTATGTGTTGTAAATTTTGTGGTTGTTCCAGTATGTCAGTAGGTCATACCATGAAGATTTATTTATTTCTAAGCATGATAGAAATTAGGGTAATTTCTAAATTGAAAATGAGCATGATCTACCTGTGTTTAATGTTATAATTGATTTGTTGCAAGTTAGGTTGCATAATTTTATATGATCATACGATTATTGTCTTCAGGTTTAAAATAACTAGGCATGACTGTTTTACCGTGACCATGTGATAAAGAATTTCTTGATAAATATGCCTGAAATCTGTTTAAATACCATTCTGAAAAATCTAAAATTTAGCCATGTGATATGTAATTTGTGTGAAGACTATGATAGAAGGTTCACACTCTTTTGATAACATTAGGTATTGTTATTAGTTTAACAATGATAATTGACATAATGAGCATGTTTAAGTTTAATTATGTGTAATGCAGTGATTAGCAGCATGATTTGGATTGTGTAATGATCTGATTTTCATTGTGAAATAGTAGCTCCATGTTAGGTAAATAGAAGCATGTGCAATTCTTAAATAATGCATGTAAAATGGTTAAATAGTACATGTGAAATGTGTAAACAATGTGATAAAATTTGATAAAGTGAATGTGTAAGATTGAGCCGAGATTGACACAGCTACCATAGAGGTCTGAGAACCCTATGTAGACATGCCATTTCGACAACATATCGAGCAAATTTCATGTTACACTGCAATGCCTCGAAGTGGCTCTCTTCAATTAACCTCTTGAGTGATTTTCCTATTTTTTTCGATTTTTCTAGAATTTTTAGGAATTTTTCAAAAGGGATTAAATGGGTTTGTTGAACTTCAAATATTCACGTCTGCTACAGTGGATGCCCTTTTAAGGCCTGTGATCCGCGGCGGGTAAAACCGACGCAAATCACACTTGCTTTCGATCACGTGGTGAATTATGATTCGCGTCCGATAAAGCCGTCGCGATTTAAAGTCAAAGCCTAAGCCATGCCCCTAAAGTCGCAGCATTTAGAGAGGTCATTGGGATGCTCGTTCCCGCGCCGTACCCCCCAGTCGCTGTGGGGTTCTCCGGGTGCTCACGGACGTCGCTGATCTCTCGTTGGCGTGATGGTCACTGGTTGACCTCATTGACTCTCGGTTGACTAGGTTGACTAGAGAGGAAACAAAGAAAACCAGCAAAGAGGAAGGGATGATCACCAGGGCCTTACCTGTGCCCAAGGAGTGATGTGATCGCGTCGGTGCAGCAACCTCGCGCAGCGGATGGAGATGGGCTTCAACTTCTGCTCCTTCGGCCGGCCAAAGAAGAAGAGCTTCGCGTCTTCTGCGAATCGTTCTTGCCACAAAAAACACTCTATTAGTCTAAGGAAAGCATGGTAAATGCTCAGAAATGGAAAAGGCCCCAAAAGGAGTACCGTACCGGATGCGGACTTGAGAAGAGGGTGCCAAGTGCTATGACCACCCTTCTCCCTCCGTTTTTGGTTGGGAAACCATTTTCTAGGTGTGTAGGGAAGTGGCCTACGTGCCTAGTGTGTGTGGAAGTGTGGGCAACATGCAATATTAAGGAAGGGAAAGGAAAAGAGGAAGAAGGAGGTGTTGATCCTCGTTTGTTGCATTGTAGCTCCTTGCAAGGCTCCTCCAGCTCGGGAAGAAGCCTCCTGAACGTCCCAATGGTGAGAAGAAGAAGAGGGTGAGTTGTGGAAGCTAGGTGCAAGTTTCTCTCTCTTCTCTCAAGGTAGCAGCATGTGGACGTCAACTTTCCCCCACTTCTTAGAAGGCCAAGAGGAGTTAAATAGACAGTGGGGTTGGAGTTCAGAATCTTGGATGCTTAGTGTGAAGAACACACTTTGCACACTTGGCAATCCATGCATAAAGGCTCTAACCAATGGGGAGGCCAAATAAGATTTTACTGGGTCAGGGAGTGCCAAGGTTGCCCATATGCCCATTGGGAACGCCCCGCCCCACGCACTGCATGGGCGAGAAAATGGCGCAAGTGGGCTAGATTCTCGGGGTTGTTGCACAGACCAAGTAAACCATGTTGACGTCAACGATACTGCCGTCAACCACATGCAGATGTCCAGAGATGTGGATGTCAAGATGGGTCAACATCCAGGGGGCTTGCCGTCAACATGTAGTCAGCGGCAATCGATGCTTCTGTCTACATGGCATCCGAGGCAAGTCAACAAACGGTCAAACGGGCTTTATTGGGCCAAAGAACCATGCGCGGGATGGGCCAAATCTTGCGTCTACAATGCCCTCCGAGACATCCGGTCTTGCAAGGGGAGCAAAGTGGACTGAAAGGTTGGTGTCTCGGTAAACAAAGGACGCGGAGATTTGATGAAGGGCCATCTCTGAGGATAGGAATTCTAGCGAGCCAAACGAATGAGTTAGGCTAGAAACAAGTGACGGATCGTCTGAGAGACAAATGTGGGTAAGAGGAAGAGTGATCTACCCGTGTAACTACAACTGCAACCCAACGATAGGGTCCCTGGCATGGCCGTGTTGGACTTTGACTAGTTTCCGGTGTGTCTGAGTCAAAGGAGTTGTAACATGACGGTTGAATCAAGAGGGTCTCATAACCAGAGCTCATGGGCTCGCTGGCCTAATCAGGGTGTCTGTCCCGAATTTAGGAGGTCGTGGAGACAAGGAGTTGGTTAATCTCTCAAAAGATTATCAAAAGATTCTAACTGGAATCAACGTTCAGAAAGCCTGAAGTCGGAATTAAGCTCGCGACTGGAGAAGGCTCAAATGAACTCAATAAGGCTGCTTGACTGTTTGTGAAAGTCACGGTGGGACAACTTAGAAATGGGCAACAAAGATCTGATATCAACTTGGATAATCAAGAAGATGCTGACCTGGTAGGCTACCTGAGCTCAGGGAACCATGGAGCAATCAAATGATCGAGGAAAATCACCATTTTTTTTTGAGTCAGTGAGAAAAGTTAGCAGTGAAGACCTAAATGCATGCTGGTGTGGTTGCTATCTAAAATGCAAGTTAGAACCAGAGGAAAATTCTAAAGGCCATACGAATAACTGAGAGATCGCAAACCCATCACGGTTTTTGGTAAAGGGAACTCAGGGTTCACGGTCGCCAAATTATTCGCCTCTGGTGGGGTCCTACGTTAGATACCTGTAATGCTCAAGGTCGCATAGCATTCCGATCTGAAGCGTGGCTTGTGCTTAAAATATATTGCAAAACAACTTGAAGCACAAGATAAAGGATAATGGCCATATGAAAAATAAGACTTTAAAATTTTTCGGGGAGTAAACGTCCACATCGATGGCTGCCAGAGCCCAGTTAATGTCAACAAATATTGCCGCTAACCTGACATTGATGTCAACCGATCTGGATGTCTACGGGCCAACGGATCATGCCGAAAATATAGGTGGTAGGAGTCCATAGGGACTCTCCCATATTCTTCCTCCGTCTCTCTCTGTTCCTGCTGCGAACCAGAGAGTTTTGAGAGAACCTGAAGCAGCGAAATGGCCTCCTCAACGACCAGGAAGTCTACATGCATGAATCCGGGTGTTCTAAGCGAGGTTCCTGGACATCTGAGCACCCGACTGGCCGACGGGGAGGTAAGTATCGCTTATTTCCACTTCTTTTTCACCTGAAAACGCTTCGAACCTTTCCCTTACAGCACTCCTTCATGCAGGAGGTGGAGTTGGAGAGGCTCCGTGCTGAGGTGCGGACACTGGTAAGTACATTTCTCAGCCTATCTTGAATTCGATTTGATTTGGAATTGATTTGATTTGACCAAGATATGTGAATGCAGAAGGGGGAGCTAGCGAGGGTACGAGCGAGCCGCGACGCAGGGGCAAGCTCGTCCGCACTACCGGCCAGAGCGGACCTGGCGGTCCGCCTACAGGAGGCGCTGGACCGGGCATAGGTGCGGGTCCTAGAGCTCGAGACGAGGACCCAGGAGCTGGAGGCGGAGGTAAGACACTGAACCGACACCTCCTCACTCACTCATGATTTGATTTGATTTAACATATTTGCTCCTTCGCTCTTTTGTGCGCAGCAGTGGGGAGGGGGAGTGACGACCCTCCAGACGCAGATGGAGAGTCTGCGGCTGGAGCTGACGAGAGTGGAGGGTCGCCTATTCAAGGCGCGGGAGCGGGAGATGGAGGCGAGAGAGAGGGAGAGGGAGACGAACAGAGACCGGATGGAGATTGCGAAGAACTACAAGATTTTGAAGGATCGGGTGCTGAAGAAACGCCGAGAGCAGCAGCGGGCGGTCCAACAGGAGGCACAGGGGAGGACGGCATCAGCCTTTGCCTCACTAGATGACATTGTGTCCTTAGGGGACCCGTCCGTGGCACAAGGAGGGCTGCAGCAGCCAAAGGCGTCGACAGCATCGAGACCTCCTCTCCCTGACCGGTGTCGGGAGAGGTAGGAGGAGGAGGTGAGCAGCTCGCGTAGGCAGAGGCCTGCGAGGGAGAGAGGAGAGAGAGTGATTGTACCACCGGGGTATGCCCCTGTCATGATATGTACAGAACTTCGATTTATAGTGGATTTTTGTGGACTTTTGTCATTTGTGTGCTTGAATGGTTTGCTTTGTACTTTGGTTCCTGCATCCACAACACTTAAGGAAAAAGTTAATGTAGATCTGTTTTTAGCCCCTTGCCTAAGTGATGTACCTTTCTTGAGATCTGGTCAAAGGGCTAATGTCTAATCAAAGGAAAGAACATAAGTAAAATAACCGAAGGGAAATATGCACATGCATTTTTTTTTTCAAAAATAAGAGGAAGATATATACATGGGGAAAATATATACATCGAGAGACTCTCTTTTGGTTCTTTTTTGTCATTTTTTATTATTATTATTCTGGATTTTTGGACTCTAAAATACATATTCATCACATGTCAAAGCATAGGGTCTGTGTGATCTACTTAACCACGGAGGTCATGAATAAGGAGGATCGTGCATGAATTCCTTGATGTTGGAAATTGCCCCTACCCTTCTTGATATTTTCCACCACGGAAGGTCTTATACAGTCAAATTTGCCCCTAGAGGGAGGAATTTGGAAGAAATAAGTAGGAAGTCATGCAAGGATTTGGTTCGAACCACTTTCTGTTTCCAAACCAACATCTCACACTAAAAGACTTGGTCAACAATTATTTCTAGGGGAATTTTTCTTATTTGATTTCAGGGGTGGAGGCACATACTTTTTGCTACCTCCTTGATTTGGTCAGCCTTATTCTGGGTACGTACTTTTTGCTACCCTTTTTTGACCTTTTTGGTTTTTCTTTTCCCCTTTACGCTTGATTTAGCATTCTGTCCCTTGCTTTTTCTTGATTGCCCATGTTTATGGTGACCTTGTCCTTTAGATGGGAGTGGATGGTCCCCTACTCGTAGTTTGCTCCGCTTCCAGATATGGCCGAGTGGGAGAAGAATAGGGGAAACATATTGACCAGATTAGACTATCCGAGTGTACTCGTGATTTTCCAGCTAGAGGGCTATATCTTAACATCGTGTGGTGTGTGAATAAACCCTACCTCACTAATGACCAAGGGGAAAAGTAGAGACTTAAACCCACACCGTTAACAAGTGATGAATAACCGATTTGACGGACTGACTGACTAAGGATAGAATTTCTTGAGGTAGACTGCGTTCCACGGATATGACAACTCCACTCCTTCGGCATCTACCAACTTATAAGCGTTCTTTGAATATACTTCCTTGACAACGAACGGACCTTCCCAATTTTCTTGCAATTTGCTCCTGGGACCTGGTGCCTTTATGATTTTACGCTTTAGGACCATCTCACCCACTTCGAATTTTCTCTCAAGAACTCTTTTAGCGTAAAAATGTGCAATTCTCTGATGGTAGATTTGAACATGGTCAGCCGCTATCATTCGCCTTTCATCTAAGAGTTCAAGTTGTGCCAACAAGGCTTCCTAACGTTGATCGGGGTCAAGTTCGGAATCCAATTCAACTATAAGTGAAGGGACGAGGATCTCATATGGGAGTATCGCATTTGATCCATATGTCAAAGCATGGGGAGTTCGCCCCGTAGGAGTTCGGACCGAGGTGCGATAAGCCCAAAGAGCTTCAACCAAGCGATCTGGCCAGTCAGCATTGTTATGAGATTTGCATGTTTTATTTATGATTTTGATGAGAGTTTTATTAGTAGCTTCCACTTGTCCATTACCTTGTGGATAATATGGGGATGAATGATGCAAGTTAATGTCATATTTACCACACATGTCGTGAAGCTCCTGTGAAGTGAATTGAGGTCCATTGTCGGTGACGATGTCTCGAGGCACGCCGAACCTTGCAAGGATGTTGCGCTTGATGAATTTGACCACTGTTGAAGCTTTGACCTCTATGAATGCTTCTGCTTCAGCCCACTTTATGAAGTATTCCGTGGCAGTCAGAATGAAAGACTTCTTATGGATTTCTCTGGTTCTGTCCGCGAGTGGACCGACCACGTCGAATGCCCACATGGCGAAAGGCCATGGGGCGATGAGAGGGTGAAGAGAAGAGGAAGGAGCATGAATTTTGTCACCGTGCAATTGGCATTTAGCACAGTGACAGACAAAATGATGACAGTCTTCTTCCATGGTAGGCCAATAATAGTGTCATAGCAACTTTTGGGCAATTGCTCTACCATTAACATGGCCACCACATTCACTAGAGTGAGCAGCTTCAACAACATCTTGAGACTCGATTTCATCGAGGCAACGAAGATAGACCCCACTGAGAGACTTTTTGTACAGAATGCCACCTATGATCTTGTAACGCTCCGAGATGCGGCAAATGGCTCGTCTATCTACAGAGGTGGCATAATCGGGGAAGGATCCATCTTTGAGAGAGTTCTCAATGTCAAAATATCAAGGATGGCCATCTTCGAGGTCGATTTCTGGCTCTTTCGAGAGCGCATGGACCCGAAGGGATAGAGAAAGAGATGTGAGTTGAGAAAACCAAGGATCAACATGGGAAGGGACTCTCAACCTTTGGACAGAGACAGTTTCAGAAGATCTTCCCAAAGGGAAGGGAATGGATGAAGCTAAGGAAGCGAGTGAATCTGCTAGGATATTATGAGCCCTAGGAGTGTGAACTAGGGTGAGCTTCCTAAACTGTCGGACTACTTTTCCTACCAACTCTTCGATTGAGGAAACTCTACCACCTCATCAACCGATCAGTCAGGAAAGGCTTCTCAAGAAAGTACCGAATTGGGTCCATACGCGCCAGAAGTTTCACTTCATGAGCCAGGAAATAATGCTTTAACTTCTGGGCAACCCAGACGACGGCCGCATACGTCCTTTCCATGGCGGTGTACTTCTTTTCAGCCTCATTGAACAACTTGGATAAATAATACACCACTCTCTCCTTCTTCTCGTCGTCGTGTTGGGCCAAAACTGCTCCAGTTGAATCTTCAGTGGTTGACACATAGAGCAGTAAGGCCGACCGGGACCGGAGGAGCGAGAACAGGGGATTGAACAGATAGCTCTTCAACTCATCAAAGGCCTTTTGACATTTCTCGTTCCAATCAAACTTAGCCTCTCCTATAAGCATCTCATAGAAGGGCTTACAACGGATTGAATGCTAGGAGATGAATCTCCTAATAAACTGAAGTCTGCCTATTAGCCCTCTAACTTCTCTGATATTCCTAGGAGGAGGCATGTCGATTATGGCTTTGGCCTTGTTGGGATCAATCTCAATTCCCGCTTGCTTACTATGAACCCACACACTTCCCCGAGGAGACACCAAAGACATAGTTCTTGGGGTTCATCTTAAGATTGTGTTCTCTAGACCGTTGGAGAACTGCCCGGAGGACCTCAGCATGGCCATGTCGAGTTTTTGATTTAACCAAGACATCGTTACATAGACCTCCATGTGCACATGCATCATGTCATGAAAAATCACCATCATTGCCTTTTGATAGGTTGCTCCCGCATTCTTCAATCCGAAGGGCTGACGACATAACAATAGGTCCCCAGGCGTTATGAAAGAAGTTTTTCTCCTGGTCTTCCTCCGCCAGATGGATCTGGTTATACCCAGAGAAAACATCCATGAAAGACAACATCTCAAAGCCGACAGTGTTGTCTACTAGGACATCTATGTGTGGGAGAGGAAAATCGTCCTTTGGGCAAGCACGATTAAGGTCACGGAAATCTATACAGATTCTAACCTTACCGTCCTTCTTCATCACAGGGACGATATTAGCTACCCATTGTGGATATAGCACAACCCTAATGAATTTGGCTTTATGCAACTTGTCAACCTCCTCTTTGATCTTGAGTTCAAGCTTGGGATGTAGCCTTCTCAGCTTTTGTTTGACGGCCTTCGCGTCGGCTTTTAGAACCAACTGGTGCTCGACCAAAGAGGTGTCAAGTCCCGGCATGTCCTCATAGGACCAAGCAAAACCGTCGGAGAATTCTTTGAGAATGGCTACCAGAGCTTCTTCTTCTTCAACACTCAAGTTGACACTAATCAAAACTACCTTCGGGGATTCTTCAGTGCCAAGGTTGACCTCTTTAGTGGGCTCATCCGCAGCCATGGTTGGCTCGTCGAACTCTTTGTGCCATCCACATAGGAGCTCACTGGGTCCTCTTCTTCGACCCAGGATCTCCAGCAACCTTCTCATCAAAATCTAGCAGATAAACTCCTATAACGTCGTCTACAGAGTCGCCTTCTTCAAAATCAGATTCAGCAACGGCAGGCTCCTCAAGAAACTCTGGGACTTGACTTAACTTGGCACACCACTCAGCCAGGCCATGACATAATGGGCAGGAACTTGCCTACCCTTGTCCTTGCGCACCATGGCTGAGAGGATCTAGACTCTTCTAATCCTAGACCGGACCCTAGACTAGACTCTAGACCCGACTCTAAGCTAAAATCTAGACCACTATGTACAGGACTGCTATGTACAAAACTATGTACAGGGGAAGTGCCCCTAGAGGGGCGAGGAAAGGAGTCTAAGCTGGAGAGCGTCGGCCCTGGCCGAGCGGAAGAGACTCCAGAGCAGAAGGGTGCTCGATGGAGACCTCACATACCCACCTTTGAGAATTGGCTTTCTTTTTTTTGGGGGGGGGGGGGGGGGAGTCAAGGCCTAAAACCATGAGTTGTGACTCAAGGCGGCCTCGACCGGCCATGTAAGGAATGGAGAAAGAACGGTGGAGAAAGAAGGGATAAAGAAGAAGTTGAATGTGGAGGGGAGTCAGGTGGCCGGGCACACCTTAGTTGGGGAGATTGTGAAGGAGAGGAGAAGGAGAAGATGGAGAGTCATAACCGAAGAGTGAGAGAAGGCCGAAATCTTCAGAGACTTCCTCTAATTGAGCGTCCTCTTCTTCATCGCTCTCCGAGTGGGACAGCTCTTCAACCACCGGCTCCCGAGTTCCTGGTTGAGGGGGTCCCCGAGTGAAATGCTCGCTCAAGGTTCAAGTAAGAGGATGGTAGGGGATAAATGGATCTGGATGAATGGGGTCCGGATGGAAGCCTAAGCCAGCCCTATCTAGCGGCCTCTTGACTTGGATGTGGTAGACAGGACCCTGCTGGTTCTTACCCAATCCTCGGCCATGTATATAGGAAATTCTAGCCATTACCTCCCAACCATTCCCTTGGGGACATGGGACATGGGATTCTTCAGCTGACTGGGGAGGTTGGCTAAGATCACAGGCAAGGGAAGTCAAAGATTGACATGACAGGCTTCTTCCCCTTGTCTGAAACGAACAAATGCGGCATCTGCTCCGAAGTGATGGAGTTGAGAGTTTCCAAGGTAGGAATGCTCTTAATTTTGATAATCCTCCCATTGAAAGGAAACTTGAAACACTGATGGGTGGTGGAAGGGACCCCTAAGGTTTGTTCCAGCCAGGGACGACCGAGAATGGCCTTGTAGGCCGGATCGACGTCGACGACTAGAAACTCAGAAGACATGGTAACAGGCCCGATCTCAAGCTGAAGAGCAATCTTACCTTGGAAACCCTTTGGAGTTGTCATAGGCAGCAATTGTGGAGTAGATTTTCTCCAGATTATCTTCCCCCCAAACCAATTTCTTGAGGGTCTTCATCGGACATACGTTGATGGATTCCCCAGTGTCGATGAGAGTGGAGTCTACCGAAACCCCATTGAGGTTGATGGTAAGACAGAGAGGAAGCGAACGACACTCGGGAGCTGCAAGATCTTTGTCCTAAAAAGAGATTGAAGGTCGTTGGGTAAGGGAAAGAATGGCATTGGTGACCCCACTGGGGGGAGGTCATCATTGACCATGATTTTCTGAGGGAATTGGAGGAGGGTGAACTGGTTAGATGGCGACCTCTGAATCAATTCTAAAATAGACACCCTTGCGGGCGTCTTATCTAGGTGTTGCAGAATATCATATTCGGTGCCGGCAGGTGGTGGAGGTCCACTATCCTCCTCATTTTGCAAAGGCCGCGGGGGTGGAGGAACGATACGGTTCCTAAGTGTGACATGAACATCTTCTTGAGACTTAGGGAGAATTAGCTGGAGAGGTCTGGTCTCAGGGGTAAACGGCTCATGGATAGGGAAGGTAGGAGGGTAGGCTTGACGGGTAGGTCGGATGAGGACTAAAGGCCGTTCCTCTAAAATGGCGTCTACAGGCAGAGGGTTCCTCAGACTCTACGGAAGGACACAGGTATCATCTTCAAAGCCTTCTACCCCCACTTTTGTTCTCTCCTCACAACTGAGGTTCTGAATGCGTCATGATGTGGATGTTTTCCTGGGACTTAGAGGAGGAGGGATTGTTGCTTTGATAGTTGGGGAGAGGGTTTTGGACGATACCCAACTCTTTCTTGGTATACCTAGACTTTGATATGGCTACCTTGACGTCCTCCTAGTTAATCCTTCCCTGGTCGTTCATGTCATACACCCAGTCATGGAAGGTGAAGTAGTTGTTGAGCTGATGACCATGGGCCCTATGGTAAGGACAGTATTTAGAGGTGTCCACCCTCGGATTGATGTTCTCCCTTTGTGGGGGGAGTTGGATAGCATCGCAGGACATGAGGGTGAAGAATACGTCCTCAAGGGTCTCAGGTAGAGGAGGGTAGTGAGACCTCTTAGGGCCAAGCCGGGTGTAGCCAGCGGGAGGGGGGACTGCAGAGTAAGGCTTAGAGGGGTGTGACGGGAACTGGTGAAGGTTGGAAGGATTGGATGGAGGATTGGAGGGCTTGTTTAGAGGCCTCAATATCTGACGGCAAGCATTCACAGACTCATTGACGGTCACCCCCTCAGTGGTAGGTGCCGCGGGAGCCTTGCGTCCCTTGGGCTTCCCTTCAAAGAAGTGTGGCAGAGAAGAGTCCTTAATCTGGTTCTGGACCACCCTGTCTCGGTTGTAGAGATGTGCGAATGAGGGGAACTCACTGAGCATCAAGATAGAGCGGAGCATAGGGGTGGTGTTGGTAACCAACATAGTTATGGCCTGGGACTCTAGGATAGGTATGTCTGCCCTCGATGCCATGGATCTCCATCGGTTGGCAAATGTGACAAAGTCTTCATCCGGCTTCATCTTTTCCGCCACCAAGTCAGGAAGTGTAGGGACTTGGGTGGCCATATACGAGAAGTGCGAGATGAATCGCTCGGAGACGATGTCAAAATTAATGAGGTCCGATGCGGGTAAGGAGGTGAACCACCTCAAAGCTTCCCCTTCTACCGATTGTTGGAAGTGGTGAACTAAAATAACCCGATCGTACAGCCATCAATAGGAATCCATGGTAAATCTGGCAAGATGGAATTGGGATCAGAGGTCCCGTCATACTTGCGGTACTTCGGGGCCTTAAAACCCAGAGGAAAGTAGGCATTGGGAAGTTCGCGTTCATCCCCAGAACGATGGACAGCGAGAGCGTGTGTTCTGGATTGGAAGGATGATGGGAGCGTCATTTACCTCTTGTGGAGTTCGCTACAACAACAGCTTCATGCTAGTATTGGTATGGCTCCATTCGAGGCGTTGTATGGTAGGCCCTGCAGATCTCCTTATGTTGGGAGGAGACTGGTGATAGGCAATTGATCGGACTGGAGTTAGTCAGGAAACTTCGGATAAGATCCAGCTTATCAGGAAAAGGCTTGTTGCGGCACAGGATAGGCAGAAGAGTTATGCCGACAACAGGAGAAAGGATTTGGAGTTCGAGTTGGCGATCATGTCTTCTTGAAGATATCGCCTACTCGAGGTGTTGTCAGATTTGGCAGGCATAGCAAGCTAAGCCCTAGATTCATTGGCCCATATGAGATTCTCAGACGTTTGGGCAGCGTGGCGTATGAGCTAGCTTTACCCCAGCTTTGGCTAGCGTTCACTCTGTATTCCACGTATCTATGCTCAGAAGTATGTTCGAGATCCATCTCATGTGATTAGTCATGAGCCAGTGGAGATCCAGCAAGATCTTTCGTATGTCGAGCAACCAGTAGCCATTCTTGACCGGAAGGTTCAGCATCTCCGGAACAAGAGTATTGCGTCGGTGAAAGTTCTATGGTGGAACTTCTCACGTGAGGAGGCTACGTGGGAGCTTGAGGATGCGAGAAGAAGAAGTATCCTCTTTTGTTTGAGTAGTGTCGTCTAACTTCGAGGATGAGTTTCTTTAAGGGGGAGAGGGTGTAAGGCCCTCGAGTTTCCGTCGCATTAATTGTATTTGCGTGTGTGTATTTGTGCTTGTGTATGTATATACATATTTACGTACGAATTGATTAGTATAATTACGTGTGCATATGTTATATTAGATGTAAATAATGTATGTATGCATGGTGATAGTATGGATATAATACGTATACATATTGCATGTATGTAGCATGGTATGCATGGTTTTCTGCATATTTTAGAGTTCTGGCCGAAGGCCATCTTGGCGTCAACCCAGGCCGTTTAGGTGGTGTCAGCGTCCAGACATGGACGCCAACACTAATCCTGGCGTCCAGCGATATGGACGCCAATCTCTCTGGCCTGCATGCGCAGCAGAGCTGCAAGCTTCTGAAACAAGAAAGCAACCATTGGGGGACTGTCCCCAATGGCTCTGAAGGCTGTCAAGTCACTGGTGAGTGGGAGAGAGACTCCCTTATGTCTGAACCCGAAAACTGGCCTCTTCCCACTCCTCTCTTCACCCTGCAAGAGGAGAAAAGAGGGAAAGAAAAACCCTAGAGAGAAACTGAGAAAAACCCACTTTTGCACCCGAAAATCAGTCTTCTTGGAGCTTGATCCGGCCATCTTCCACGACAAGAAGTAGCTGGAGCAAAGGAGGAGGCTTCCCGACATCCCTTGCTGTGGAGATCATCCAGGAGCCGGAGGAAGAAGATCTAGGAGGGAGTTCTACACTTCTTGGGATGTCCAAGGAGGGCTTCACCAACACCCTAGATCCCTCGGAGGAATTTTTAAAGGCAAGTGACCTATCCATGATGTTCTCGTATGTGTCTAGGTCGTTTCTATCAGTTTTATGGATTTTTGCTCGAGTCCTAGACCCTCCCATTCACCCCAAGTTTGAGAGCGCGGGTCTGTGTTTCTGCACAGACCTGCATTGACGGCAAGGTCAATGGACGTCGATATCATGCTTGGCATCTATCGACCATGCCGCTGACCCTGAGTCAGCGGCCAGAGACCGCCGCCAAGTTCCTCTGGACAGAACAGTGATCTGTTCTGCCCTTCCTATACACTATTTTCAGTATGGTTCCGTGATGAGGATGTATGGTAACCCTATACACTATGTATATGTCAATTTTGGTGTGTGGATGAGTGTGGTGTGTGATGGTGAATGTTAGAAAAGTGTGTTCATGAGCTTGTGAGCATAAATTGTGATAATCTTGTCCATCCATGTGTCATGATTAGGATTAGTCTGAATGCCTTAGTTTGTCAAATCATGAAGATTGTAGATCAGTATATGATACCCATTTTGGTAATTGTCCATATTTGTATAAATTGCTAATAAATTCGGTTCGGTAATAAAAAGGCATGTAAGAATGATTTGTGATGATTGATCTATAGATGTATGATTTAGGGTAATTTTGTATTCTCAAATTATGCATATATTAGTAGCCTCTGTTCAAACAGTAAGTGGCAAATTACATGGTGTTAAACTCCGTGTTAACTTGAATTGGAATGACATGCAAAATTGGTATTTGATTTTCTGTAATTATATTTAGCTCATAAAATCTGAAATTTGAGTTTATGATCTAGAACCGAAAATAGCATGTGGTTAAAATTCAGGTCCATTGGACCGTATATAATAAGTTATGTATTTTTTCATGTGAAGGCAATAATCTATGTAAGTTATCGTAATGTGATTAGATATGCTTAAACCTAACTAAATGGTGAAATTATTGTGTGTTAAGCTCCTGAAATCTGTAGTGCCACGTTAGGAAAAAAACAGAGATGTGCATGTGAGTGAGAAAGTGAATGAGATGAAAAGTGCTGTGTAAAACCTTGTATAAATCGTAAAATGTGTAATGTGTAACTGTGCCAATGTGACACTGCTTCCGTAGAGGGCACTGCGCAGTCCAAGAGTCGCCATTGGAATGCCTAGATGGCGTCTATGTGTAATGTGATGTGTATATGTCCTTCTTTGGTGGTTTGGACTATGTGTCACGGCACCTAAATTGTAATGTGTAATGGTATGTGTCATGTGTAAATGTGTAAGTGTACGAATGTGAAATGTGTATGTGTAAAGTGCACTAGGTGAAAGAGGAAACTGTGTAAAGAAAATGCGAAATTCTAAATGAGAGGGTATGATGTTGAAACCCATGTGAGACAATCATGTGAATCAGTGAATTTATGTTATTATCATCATGTTATTATGTGCAAAGATGTCTAGAATCCATGTAGGGATATTGGTGAAAACGGTACAGATGCATGATTGTTTGATCACATGATAGGTTTTACGCAATATTGTAGCTCTCATGTATAGGTTTATAGCCATTAACCATGTGAAATCAGCAACTAAGCATGTGAAAATGTTTATGTATGTGTTTAAAAACATGTAAGATCCATGCTAGTCGTGTTTTTCTTCCATGCATGCACATGTTCATATTGGTAGCTCTCATGTCTTGGTTCTTTAAAGACAAATTTCATGAGTAAATGGATAGAGAGCATGTGATAGGTAAATTTACTTAGAAATCTGAAAGCATGATCCATGTATAAAGTTGCAAATTGTAAATGTGCATGTAGAAACTACTAAGACTTATACGTGTATGTTATGGGTATGTTGCTTGCTGAGTCTCTGGACTCACTCCTTGTTCGGCTACAGGTGTAGTTGGTGATGTGGCACTTTGGAGGAGGCAGCAGAGATGGACTCCGAGCGCGAGATTAGCTAGTTTTGGAGTTTCTTGTGACTCGTGTATTTCATAGTATGTAATTTGAACATTGTATTAGAATTATCATGAAAAGGATGTATAAGTGTGGACATTATGTATTTTATTTCAGCAGTTTAAATTATGTGAATTTTAGTTCCTTATGTTAATTGCAAACTTCAGGTATGTTTAATGTGGATGATGAATGAATGAAGACAGATGTCTTTTACTTCCGCCTCTGTTGTATTTCGCGTGTATCTCAGCCATAGTATGTTGGTAAATGTCCCAGTGAGGACTCTTGCTATACCGACGTGGGTGGTATAACGTACGGTATAATGAGGGCCGTCAATCCGTACCCTGTAGATCCCTCCGATGGACCGAGCCTGTTGTACCATCCCGGAGACCCAAGTTAGAGTACCCATTTCGTGAGAGGGAGTTGTTAGTAAGCCCGGAGTGTCATCTTACCTATTTGGCCCATGCCCGCTTGGAGAGACACACTACAGTTAAAATCCACATTAAATCATATTGAACATTTAAGTGACATAATCATCCTTAACATGTGATTTAAAAGCCACTAACTCTTCTCTCAACTTTTGAGTAGTTGTCTGCTAGGTACTTGTTAAGTCGTATTGTGTTTCAAGCTCTTTTATGCAGCTTCGTTTAGGTCGTCCCTCCTGATGGCCGATTACAAAGACGGGTTATGATGACGTATAATGAGGAGTTGATGCTAATCAACAACTTCCCCAACTCTATAACCAACCCACATTGATCCCACCTTGCATGTAATGCAATGGATGCTCAACTCCCTCACCTCTCACCAAGGCGTGACGCTGCTCATGCCTCACCTCTATCGATCTGTCCCAACTTGTGGACATTCTCCAAAGCCTCCAAGCTCCTCGGCTTCAGGAGGTTCAGGCTGCTCTCAAGGGGAAATCAGTCCCCGACCCTATTCAAACCGCTCACCCAGACATGGGAATTCACATTCAATCTGCTCGCGATCCAACGGTCTGAGCCTCTCCTGCCCCCTCGCAGGCTCACTCTGTTATCCATTCTCGCCCCCATAGCCCTGTTGGGAGGCCCTCTTATGTCCGGCTGAGCCCCGATGCGGCAAGGCCCACCTATCCTCCTCAGGCTCCAGCCCATATTCCTGTGCCCGCTGGCGCTCCTCCCCCCGTTTATTCTACGCAGGTGAATGTTCCCCACCACCCTCCTTCTGGGGCACCTCACCAACCATCTTCTAACCAATTCACCCAAGCCCTCCTGGCAAAGGTGAGTCGGCTGGAGCAGGACCTGAAGAGGTTGTTCGCACCCAAAGATTCCTTTGAACTGGCACTCCCTTCTATATTGGTCTTCCATCTCCCTCCTTCTGAGCTTCCGGTCTACCGTTTCTACAACGGCACCGGTAATCCATTCATGCATATCAAAGAGTTCATGTACGAGTCTTCATTTTGGCAAGGTGATAACTACGCCCTCGCCTTCCTCTTCCGTCGGTCTCTGGACGGGCCCGCCCTTGAGTGGTTCTACTCCCTGGAGCCCTCTGACACCGAAGACTTTGAGGCAGTACGAAGGAAGTTCCTATAGAGGTACAGAGATAGAGTTGGTCTAGCCCTATCAATAACTGACCTGATGGCTGAGAGGATGAAGGCTGATGAAGACTTCGTGCATTATGCTGACAGGTGGAGAGCTGTGACTGAGAGGCTGAGGGATCCCTTATCCGAGACAGAACAAGTGAAGATGATCACGGCGAATGCCACGCCGCAATTTAGGCATATCCTGGCCATGAACAAGCTGACCACGATGGAAGAACTATATGAGAGAGCCTAATATATTCAGACCCAGCTGAAGGACTCTCCAATCATGGCCATGATTGAACCAAAGGCCCAGACCTTCAAGAAGGGTAGTGGTGCTCCCCCTACTGGCGGTCCTACGACCGAGGGGGTCATACATAATGAGCAGGTGAGTGCAATGGGCAATCCTAGTCCTTCCACCTACCGCCCTAATACCAATACCAGGACCCAATAGCCCCAACAGCCAGCCCCCAGGCCAAACAACCCTCCTATGTTTAGGGCACCCCAACTGTCACGCCCCCAATTTTATTTTAGCAGCAGAATAAATTGGGAGACACGACGAACAAGCAAGCATTCAGAAGCTATAGACCAATAGCTTATACAAATAGGGCCCACAATGAAATAATCAAACTTTCTTCCTTTATTTATTAAAATGAATATTACAACCTCCAATGTCAAATGAAACACTCCTTGCTCACCAATATATCTATCTCTCAAAGAAAAGGGAAATTACATTAATGACCAATCTAAATAAAAATAAGAATGGACTCTCTAAGTGTACTCCATGCTCGATGCACAAGTCCCATCATTTAGCTTTACCTTCACTACCTGAAATGTTAAAGAGAGCAGGTATTGGCGCACTCACCTAGTAGGATTTACATCTTCCCCAATGATATAAATATTTACATTTTAAAATCTAGAAGGTATGAACACTGAATGTACAATGAAATTAAAACTTCGTAGTAACACGTGTACAGTGTATCATGCAAGATAGTATGATCAAGAGATTGTAATGATCATCTAGAAATAGGTTGTATTCAAGAGTTCAAGATATTGTGAACAATGATCTAGCAAGATGGTAACTTCATGAACAAGAGCAAGATATTATGTAACAAGATGGCCATTTCACTAGCAAGCATTTTAGTAACCACCCACTTGGAGCACTCCACAAGAATATCACGCCAGGATCTACTGGTGCCTCATGCAAGTACGTCCTTCAGCCACTCGTGTTAAGGACACGCACACAGTAGTAGGTAAACAAGTAAGTAGTTTATCACATGTAACAAGTACGTGCCATGCCAAGCACCAATCATGATTCCGCACCATGCTAGGCACACGACTTTGTTAGGGGATCAACCTAACAATCAACTCCTGGGGTAACGAACATCTTTGGGAAAATTGGGCAATCAATAACTTGGGTAAACAAGACTTTATCGGGGTGAATCTGACATCAAACCCATAGGTAACAGGACTTTGCCAGAATCTCCAGGACCAGATATGGGCCCTCAGTCAGGTGCGTATTTCGCAACACTGGGTGTGCCCCATGAGCCCGTCGACATCATGGGTGTCAAGAACGAGTTTGAGTCCATGAATCCACAAGAAGGTATGTGTGTCAATAGGAATAGACTAGTCGAGAAAGTTCAGGACTACATGTCATAGTAATGATTATCGAGAGTGTCATATCAATAATGATATAGAGTTCAAGGGTACGTTGGGAATATCAAGTTAAGAGTCATCTGGAAGCATAATGACACATTTACATAGATTTCTATCTTTCAATAACTTGGTTTTATGTTATACTCATCCACTATCACTCGAGAACGTCAAGATGAGAAGAGAAAGATCTCGTCAAGAATGTCAAGGTGAAGAGAGATACGTGCACACTAACTTTTGGGTACTTCATGGTACAACCTGCTCGTCGGCCATGTGGAATCCATGGTCAAGGAGACTTACGGAGGCCTTGGTCAAGGGGTCACTGTCAGAAGGAATATCTGACGGAGAGTTCACCACAAGCCAAGAAGGGATTTCCTATCATGCTAGAGTGTTATGCGCATGCCGCGCGTGAGAATCGCTTAAGTGCGTGTGTGAATCCGTTATGAAAACTCCAGATGTAGAAACTCCGTTATGGAAACTTCATGCTTGGCAAGTATCAGGGTTCTACATCAAGAAACACTAATCATGCATGACCAATTTTAGCAAGTTTGTTAACAAGGCAAGAAAGTGAATAATCGTAGATAGAGAGCATGATCATGAACTTAAGATCAATTAAAAATTATGTGAACATATTTTAACTTTCATATGGGTTGTTAAATGCATGATAATACTTTCTAGAACCTTCATAGAATAGATCAAACTCACATATGCAAGGAACGACACAAAACGACGAAAACCAAGATGTATGCCCCTTAGAAGCATATGTAGTGCCATCCCTTCCCTTCCTCAGGTTATAACTCATTTATTTTTATTCAAATATCATACATGAATATACCATATTGAAGCCCTTTTAATGAGAATCCATCAAAGAAAACGTCTCATCAATCCGAGGTCTATAGAAAACGTTATGGCCGATAAGTGGACACAGGCAGAAGGCGACACATTGCCTGTCGCCTTCAGAACATGAAGGCGACCATCATCTTGTCGCCTTCTGAAGAAGACCACGAAACTGTCTGATTTTTGGTATGGGTCCCGAACATGATGTTGTCGCATTCTGGTAGCGACGTGTCGACCTGTCGCCACCTGAATATGACGTTTGGGTTGCTTTTCCTACCTATTTCCAACTCTGACTTGGATTGGGTTTGACACCTATGGGTTTGAAAAATAAAAACAAATGCTAGGGTGATTCAAGGGTGAAACCACCTTTGTTAGTTAGGTTACTTCTAATACTTTGTACAATAGAAAATAATCGAGAAACAAAGGTTGTTTGATGGGGTAATAAAATGTATTGTGACTGACTATGTGATTCTGACACAGTGTTCATGTTTGGGCTCATACTCTCAGTACAGTCAACAAAAATTGGAGAAACTGGTGCCACATGAAAGTAGACTCATAGGGTAACAAGTTCTATGTTGAACACTTGGTCCAAAAACAACTCCATAAAGAGGTATGGAGCTCGTGAGACAAGTCAAGGTTAAATCATGATAGTACAGTGTCAAGATCATGCAAGATTTAATTCGTCAAACTTTCAAGATAAACATTGGGGAAAATAGTAAGAACATGATGTATGCATACGGATGCAAGCATGGACAAGTTTTAATTATAGTTTGGCATGGAGATGATCTACCTTTGGTGTTAAATAAGATTCGATCTCCAGAAAGCCCTAACTCTGACCGCCTGGAGGAAAACACTTAATACACCCGATTCACTAGATGAAAATTGGGCAAACCAGAGGGATTAGGAACTAAACTTGAAGAGCTTTCCAAGGATGTATGATTGCACAGTTTGGTCGAGGTTTCACAACTAACCTTGGTGATGATCTTGAAGGACTCAATTGTAGGTCGTTGCAGATCCGAGTTGGGAAAGCACGGGATTCCTCCTTGCTCCAGCCTCTTCCTCCTTGAGATCTCCAGCCACCATTGCCTCCAAGAACGCTCCAACAACCCTAGGGTCATCCCATGGGAGAGAGAGACTTATTTATATAGAGAGGGGCCTTTAGTTGCCTAATTCAATAGGAAACCTTAGGCACGAATTTGGATATACTTTCCTCAACTTGGAGATTTCTCTCCCAATTCATGATGGATTGGTATGGAAGTTACCTTAGGTGGTAACCATGAATTTGGGCTTGGTTTGAAGTCTAATGATGGTCTATAGGGTGAGAATTTACCCTATCATGGTCCATTAGTAAATATTTCCGATTTGCTAGCATGAATTTATTTGTGGTCCAAAGGACATCTTTCAGCCCATTCATTCATTGGATTGTCAATACCCATTGTTTGAAGTCCACCATAATTTGTATTTTAATTACGACCCTTTATGTAGAGTGATAATTGTTTTTCCAACTTATTCCTTAATTAAGATAATAAGTCACAAAAATTCTTAAATTCCATCCAAAAGATTTTTATTGGCCTAAATTTCTTTATGGGTCACTAGAGAATAATATTTAAAGTCGAACTATATTTTTAAGAAATTTTTAGATGTGTTTTTTAACATCTGGGATAATGGTGCGTACTCATTTAACTAGTTTTAAATTATTAAGTGGTCATATTTTCTATTTATCTCTAATTTTCAATTATTGAAATTCTTGAGTTGCTACACCAACAGCCACAGCCACCTCAGCACCCCAGCAGCCCCCACACTATTGACAGCCTCAGCAGCCCTAGTACCACAGCCTCGTGCCAACCATACTACCCCCAACCCCAGGCAGCCACAATAATCACCAACCTCAGCAGCCGCAATACTGGCAACCTGCCCCTTCCCATACCAACAACAGCCCCCCTAGCCCAAGGAGAACCCATTACTCTCCATTGCCGAAATCCTTGCCAGATATCCTAATGCTCTTATGGCCACTGGCGCACTCACCTTGCCCGAGAAAGGCTACAATGGCCTCCCAATGTTGACACCTCCCGGTATTGTGAGTTTCATCGAGGATCGGGCCACACCCTGGAGACGTGTTTCCATTTCAAAGACTACAGCTATAGTTTGAATGACAATGGAGGCATAGATTGGGAGGAGATGAGGAAGTACATTGCCGCGATGAAGGTGAGGATGCCACCCAGGCAAAACCAGTAGTAGCAGCAGCAACAACAACAGCAGCAGCAGCTACAGGCACCCCAACAGCAGCCAAACATGGGCATTGTCCAAAACCCACTCCCGGAGCACCAGCCCCCAAACTAGCAAGTAAACGCCTTCACGGCGTCTCCCAGCATTGAAAGAATGCCCGGTCGGCCTATGGAAGCATCCGCCGCATCCACCTCCCAATCCTCCTTCACCTTACCTCCTTTCATCCATACACCTACCCCTGACAACCCACTACCTTCCTTCCTACGCATCCCTACCCAACGCCTCACACCATTTAGCTAGCCACCCAACCCGCCATTTACCCGTCAATCCTTCGTCACCATAACGCCACTGACCACTGTCCCGCAAGCACCCTTCTTACGCAACCCCTCCACCTCACCACCACAACCAAACCGCCTATCCCCTACCACCACCGCCCCACAGCCACAATCATCTAACCCACCCTTCTTCCGTGCGCCATCAACCGTACCCCTCATCACCCTCAATCACCAAGCCCCCTTTCTCCGTACCACCACTACACCCCCGAGTGCAGCAGGTATCCAATTGCCGCACCAAATATGTTAGGTTTTTCATTCTATTGTTTATGACAACATGTTTTTGATGATGAACATTCATAATTGAGGTTTAATACATGACATCTTCAAGGAAGCAACATTGTAGCAACCTGAATTTTTAAGAAAAATAAAAATTTAAATAAAGAATTTAAAACCTAGCTAAATAGATATTTAAATGAAAAGAGCATTAAATAAAACCCATTAAATGGAAAAGAGTAATGGGCTTTGCTTAATGGATCCTCTAGAATTTATTGGGTCAAAAATATGAATTTACAAAGGGAGAATAATAGGAAAATACCCTAAATTCGTAACTAAATTTTACCTAAATAGAAAAGGGGTATATTAATGCATTAAATAGGAAGTTTGAGTTAGAATTGGATTCCTAAACCTACCTTAATAGGTTGGCCACGAATTTGACTCCCACCATAACCCAAATAGGAAGTGGAACGCTTGGGAGGAGGTTAGGAAAGGAGGAAATTCAGAATTTAATAGAAGTTAGAGTACTATTAGGAATTAGAAACATAACTAGCATAAATACACCTCTTAAACCCTCTTGGCCGACCCTAGCTCATTGCCAAACGTTGTTGGACATGGGGAAGAGGCCAAGGAGGAGAGGATCTCATGGGGAGAAGGAGTTCCTGGAGCTTCTTCCTCGTTCTTCAAGTTCTAGCCCTAGAAGAGGAAATCGAGTCAAGGTAGGCATTCTCACAAGCAGAAACCATGAAACTTTTTCTGTAGGTTCTTACTACCCTCTTGAACGAAACCCCCAAGTTTCATATTTTTCCATCTATCCTATCTTTTTTTCTTAATTTTTGAAGTTCTGCAAACATGGTAACCCCGAGACATCATGTTAAATCCATATCTCCTCGTATACTTGATCCCATGCTATGCAATTTTTATTGTAAATACTTGATCTTGTTCGGGATCTTTTGACCCCAAAAGCCCTAATTTCTGTTGAGCATGTTACTCGAATTAAATCCATCTTGATCCCTGTGTCATGTTCTATGTTACTTGTTCTTGTTTGTTCTCAAACCCTATTCAAACCATGCTCTCTCTCGAATTCCTATTTATTGGAAGTACTCTCGCATGTCTAGTTTCATTTGCCACTGATTTCGTGATTTTTCGTCATGTATATAATTAGTTATGATTTTCTAAACGACCCTGTATCAATTTGATTCAAGTTGGCCCGCAATCCAAAGCCTGGTCTAATTCCTGTCAGATCCAGGCACAGACCACCAGATTGCGACGGGTCGATATGTTGCCTTCTGGAGGTTGATTGCGACAGTCTACTCGTCATGTTCAGAAAGCGACAGGTAAGCCATTGCTATCCCTGTGTCTGTCTTGTCGCGACCCTTTCCCGCCTCTGTCGCGTTCACAAGGCCGTCGCGGTAGTACCCATGTCGCGATCTGCCTACCCCTGTCGCAATCTGTACTGGCATATGTCACCTTCACAGGAATTTGGTGAAAAACCCATAAAAATATTTCTGTCACTTTCTAAATAATCCTTACGCCTTTTTACATTTATACCCCCGGTCAAAACCTTGCCTAAAAATGGAGCAATATTGAATAATTTTAAATACATCTTCACGACTTATTTCTATCTATGATTCCTCTTGCACTTGCACACACATAAACCATCCATTTATGGCTGAAATCTTGCAGAAAATATCTCATAATGTACCTGGTAATTTATTGAAATAAAGTACATTAATTGCCCTATTTTAAAGGACTGGTAATCGTTTCTTGTGTTCTTTATATTCCGATATCGACGCTCCACTGTCCTAGAATTCCTCTAGAACGTCGAGCACCTATTTTGTATACACACTTTACTTGGCTTGTGGTGAACTCTCCGTCGGATATTCCTTTCGCCGGACTAGTGAACCCTTGCACAAGGCCTCCGTAAGTCTCCTCTGATCATGGATTCCCACATGGTTGACGAGCCGGTTGTACCCTTACACCCATTACACTTTTAGGGATCGATATGATCCAAACGGCTATTAGAAGTTCGCTCTTACCTTGAATCACGTCGGACCTCTGGACTTGTGCATAACATGGCCAGCGGGAAGATCGTGAATTTCACCTGACTGCCAACACGGCGTGCGCGTGTTGTGCTACTGTTACTATCGCCTGTTTACTCGCCGCTTTACGTGCAATGTCCACTAGCTCTCATCTATACTCGACTCGCTCATCTATTCACGTTCACTCTACTATCTCATCTATTCATCTAGCGATCTCATCTATTTCTTGGTACTCTCTATTTGGCCACTTAAATGATTGATTGTCTACGATAAAAACATGACTATGCTAGGCAACATTATAAGGGCCCGATCTGGTCCTTGGGAGGAGCACCTGAAAGGCTATAACTCGCGGCGGTCTAATGATCAGGGTGATGGCATACACCTAACGCATGAACACGCAAGATTTGATCTATGGCAATCAATTAATCAAATAGTCAATTATTGGTTTACTTGAATCTTGTGGTTGAAAGAATATCGACCAACACTTGCTATCGTGACTTGTGCACTGTCATGCAACTTTACTTGTTATCTTGTTATAAGACCAATCCGATATCAACACTTGTCGTGCTATCCTCTCGTGCATTGTGCTATTGTTTCTCGTTATCGTGTACCAGTACTTTCTATATGTTTCTCGTTACTCTCTCTAGTTATCCTGCTTTACAAGACATTAAACACTTAAGGCATGCTTGATCCTGAGATTTAAGTCCTACTGGGCGTTATCGCTCACCCTGCGTTATTTGTCGTTGTGTTCTCAGGTGAGACCGAGGATGAACCATACACTCAAGAGGACGGGAACGACCTGGAGTGATGTCTTGAGTACCCTAGCGTCCTATTGCTATATTTAGCGTTGTAGTAGTTAGGTTTGAAGTTTAGTCTTTTACTTTCTTTCAATGTAATCGGGTCTCATAGATTGGCTCTGATATTAGTGGTTGTAACTAGGCATCGGAATGTATTAATGAAAAGAATTTGCTTTAGTATTATTCATTGTGCAATGGTTTGATGTCTAGTGTTCGCTCTATACCCGTTCACTTGCAACTGCCTTCGCGCTCTGATATTCCGCGTCGGGGCGTGACACTTTTGTGGTATCAGAGCCTAGGTTATTCTTAAGTATAGGATGATCTAGGTTAACCTGCCTCG
Organism: Colocasia esculenta; assembly: GCA_014218235.1. Classification (NCBI taxonomy): domain Eukaryota; kingdom Viridiplantae; phylum Streptophyta; class Magnoliopsida; order Alismatales; family Araceae; genus Colocasia; species Colocasia esculenta. Next base: position 124,716,698 of record CM024753.1, on the reverse strand, counting down.
ACCAGAGTCAATTATCCACCTATGTGAGTTGAGGTTAGAGCCAAGGGTAACTAGCTAAAATAAACTCACACACGCATAAATTAAACTTTTTAATCAGCATTATAACTATCCAACTATTTTGTAGGAACTAAACAGCTACAATGACTGCGGAACGTGCCCAGATGAGAGGCATGCAACAGTCCCTCCAGGAACTGACTCGTGCCATAATACAAGCCACCCAGCAAGGCGGTGGTAACCGCGGAGGGAACCAACCAGGTGCAGGCGAGCTGCATCGCAATTTCCGGGGTCTGAACCCGCCTAGGTTCAGTGGGTCTACGGATCCAGATGAAGCGGAGCACTGGCTAAAGGAAACGGAAAGGATCTTCCGTGTAATGCAATGTGCGGACGGAGACAAACTCCTATTAGCAACATTTCAATTGGAAAAGGATGCCCGCGCATGGTGGGAGTCCGTGGAAGCCACAAGGGATAACGGCCAATTTACTTGGGCCGAATTTAAGGAAGCTTATAATGCTACATACTTCTCTGAAAGGATCCAGGAGAGGAAGGCCTCCGAGTTTGCTGCACTGAAACAGAGGCACCTTACGATCGCGGAGTATGAAGCGCAATTCTCCCGATTGGCGCGTTATGCCAATCATCTGGTCAACACAGAAAAAAATGAAGGCGAGGAGATTTCTTAATGGACTCAAGCCTTCATATATTACACAACTTGCTCCACTCGACATCCAGACTTATGCCGAGATGGTAAAGAAGGCACAGCTGCTCGAGGATGCAACCGACCTTACCGATCGCATTAAGGGTAGACTAGTCAAGAAGGAACCAGCATCGGGTTCCTCAAAGCCCACAAATGACAAGAAGCGGCCGTTCAACATCACGAGAGGGCCGAATCAAGAAAGGAAGTTCAAGATACCTACTACCCTAAACACCGACAAGACCAAGTGCGAGCACTGTGACAAACCTGGTCATACTGCTGCTAAGTGCTGGAGGAAAGCAGGCGCTTGCCTACGTTGCGGGAATCACAATCATCGCATTTCCGAATGCCCTATGCTGAAGGAGCAGGAGAAAGAGAAATGCCCTAATGGGCAAAAGAAGCTTGGCCGACTGCAAGCTGTCCAGGAAGTGGAGCCCACCGAGGAGGGTGGAATCGTAGAAGGTACCCTTCAAGTTTTCTCTCTATCAGCATTCGTTTTATTTGATACTGGAGCAACCCATTCATTTATATCTCAAAACTTTTCTGATACTATGAATGCTAAACCTATATCCATGGGTTGTGAATTCTCTGTCACAACACCCTTGGGGGAGAAGGAGGAACTAAACCAATACTTTCCATCTGCCGATGTAATGATCGGAGACCATAACCTAAAGGCCGACCTGGTATGTATGTCCATGGAAGGGTATGGTGTCATATTGGGAGCCGACTGGTTGTCCACATATGGGGCAAGTGTCGATTGTAAGAAAGCAAGGGTAACGTTTAGTGACTTTCCTAAATTAGCATTCACTGGGATTAGACATAAGAAGCGGATGTCTCTAGTCTCCGCCTTAAAAGCCCATAACATGATAAGGAAATGATGTCTTTCTTTCCTTGCGGCCGTTAGAGTCGAAAAGAATGGTTCAAAAATAGAAGACATCCACATAGTCCAGGACTACCCAGATGTATTCCCTGAAGACTTACCCGGAGTTCCTCCTGCACGTGACGTCAACTTCGCCATTGAGTTGACTCCTGGAGCTGCACCGGTATCGCATCAACCATACCGGATGTCACCTGCCGAGCTGAAGGAACTGAAAGCACAACTGATGGAGCTACTAGAGAAGGGGTTCATCAGACCAAGTACCTCCCCTTGGGGAGCACCTGTGCTATTCGTCAAGAAGAAGGATGGGTCGATGAGGCTGTGCATCGACTATCGGCAACTCAATCAGCTTACCATCAAGAACAAATATCCATTGCCTAGGATTGACGAACTATTCGACCAAATTTCTGAGCACAATATTTCTCCAAGATCGATCTTCGATCCGGCTATCACCAAATGAGAATCAAGGATGACGATATCTTCAAAACGGATTTCAGGAGCAGGTATGGACATTATGAATTCGTCGTTATGCCTTTTGGTCTAACCAATGCTCCTGCAGCCTTTATGCAACTCATGAACAGCATATATCGGCCATACCTCGACAAGTTCGTGGTCGTCTTTATCGACGACATCCTCATATACTCCAAGACCAAGGAGGAGCATGAAGAACACCTGAAGATAGCACTACAAGTTTTGCGAGACAACAAGCTATACGCAAAGCTTAGTAAGTGTGAATTCTGGCTCGAAGAAGTATCCTTCTTGGGCCATGTCATCTCAAAGAGCGGCATCTCCGTTGATCCCTCCAAAGTCGAAGTTGTACTCAACTGGGAGAGACCAACTAACGTCACCGAAATCAGAAGCTTCTTAGGACTGGCTGGATACTACAGGCGGTTCATAAAGGACTTCTCTAAGATCGCCGTACCACTCACGCGTCTGACACAAAAGGAGAATCCCTACTCCTGGAGTAAAGAGTATGAGAGGAGTTTCCAAACTCTTAAAAACTGCCTTACCTCAGCACCCGTTCTCGCTCTGCCAATAGAGGGAGAAGGTTTCTCTGTCTACACCGATGCCTCAGGAATCAGGCTAGGATGTGTACTCATGCAAAAGGAAAAGGTCATCGCCTATTCTTCAAGACAACTGAAGACACATGAAGTCAACTACCCTGTACATGATCTCGAGCTGGCTGCTGTGGTCTTCGCCTTGAAGATTTGGAGACACTATCTATATGGCGAGCAATTCACTATCTACTCAGACCATAAAAGTCTAAAGTACCTATTCTCCCAGAAAGAACTCAACATGAGGCAGAGAAGATGGTTAGAATATCTAAAGGACTTCGATTTCAACATCCAGTACCATCCAAGTAAGGGAAACGCCGTGGCTGACGCTCTTAGTAGAAAGCCAATGGCATCTATCTTAAGTCTAGTCCTTGGCGAGATGCAATTACTTGAACAATTCGCGAGGCTAGACTTAAATATTGAACATAGGGATGATCATGTTTTGACTACAATCTCAAAATCCAATCCGATCTACTGGAAGAAATCAAGATGCAACAGGACAACGATCCATTCTTGGTTCGTGTCAAGGAAACCTTAGCGGACAGACTGGATTTTGCCATGACTGAAGATGGAAGGTTAGTATTCCAAGGGAGAACTTGTGTCCCAGACGACGAAGCCCTAAAAAGGAAACTAATGGATGAATCTCATCAAACTAAGTACACTATTCATCCGGGAGGTACCAAAATGTATCAAGACATGAAAAGAACATTTTGGTGGCCGAATATGAAGAGGGAAGTAGCCGAGCATGTAGCTCATTGCCTCACATGTCAGCAAGTAAAAGCGGAACACCTGCGCCCTGCCGGTGTACTCCGACCGCTAGATATCCCAGAATGGAAGTGGGAAAGCATTGGCATGGATTTCATCATGGGTTTATCCAGAACTCGTGGTGGACTTGACGCCATATGGGTCATCGTTGACCGGTTGACCAAATCTGCGCACTTCTTACCCATAAAGAGTACATGGTCTGTGGAGGTGTTAGCTGCATTATATGTCAAGGAGATCGTGCGGTTGCACGGCATTCCGTCATCTATCATCTCAGATCGAGATCCAAGGTTCACCTCTCATTTTTGGAAAGGTCTGCAAACTGCCCTTGGTACGAAGCTAAATTTTAGTACTGCCTTTCACCCGCAGACTGATGGGCAAACTGAGAGGACAAATCAAATTGTAGAAGACATGTTAAGAGCCTGCATTATAGATTTCAAGGGTTATTGGAATGAACACTTACCCTTGATTGAGTTCGCCTATAACAACAATTACCAGGCGAGTATTAGGATGGCACCATTTGAAGCACTTTATGGCAGGAATTGTAGATCTCCTGTGTGCTGGAATGAAGTGGGAGAACAACAATGGTTAGGACCTGACATGGTGCAAAGTACAACCCGAGATATACAGATGATATGAGATCGACTCAAGATTGCTCAGTCTAGACAGAAGATCAATGCCGATAAGAGAAGACGGGATTTGGAATTTCAAATAGGAGATCATGTGCTATTAAAGGTATCTCCTACTCGGGGTATTCAAAGATTCGGAGTGAAAGGAAAACTTAGTCCAAGATTCATTGGTCCTTTCGAAGTACTAGAAAGGATTGGTGAAGTTGCTTAGAGACTGGCCTTGCCGCCAAATTTGGCAAGTGTGCACAATGTCTTCCATGTCTCCATGCTTAGAAAGTATGTGTACGATCCTACACATGTCATTCGCCATGATGATCTAGTATTAAACAAGGACATGACGTATGAAGAGAAGTCGATCATGATATTAGACCGGAAGGTACAACAACTTAGAAATCGTCCCATTCACGTGGTGAAGGTCTTATGGAATAACTGCGGAGTAGAAGAAGCCACATGGGAACCAGAAGGAATTATCAGACGCAACTACCTGGATCTATTCGGTAAGCCATTCTCTCCTGTAAGGTCAAATGAATTTGGGGACCAAATTCTTTTAAGGGGGGGAGGATGTAGCAACCTGAATTTTTAAGAAAAATAAAATTTTAAATAAAGAATTTAAAACCTAGCTAAATGGATATTTAAATGAAAAGAGCATTAAATAAAACCCATTAAATGGAAAAGAGTAATGGGCTTTGCTTAATGGATCCTCTAGAATTTATTGGGTCAAAAATATGAATTTACAAAGGGAGAATAATAGGAAAATACCCTAAATTCGTAACTAAATTTTTACCTAAATAGAAAAGGGGTATTTAATGCATTAAATAGGAAGTTTGAGTTAGAATTGGATTCCTAAACCTACCCTAATAGGTTGGCCACAAATTTGACTACCACCCTAACCCAAATAGGAAGTGGAAAGCTTGGGAGGAGGTTAGGAAAGGAGGAAATTCAGAATTTAATAGAAGTTAGAGTACTATTAGGAATTAGAAACATAACTAGCATAAATACACCTCTTAAACCCTCTTGGCCGACCCTAGCACATTGCCAAAGGTTGTTGGACGTGGGAAAGAGGCCAAGGAGGAGAGGATCTCGTGGGGAGAAGGAGTTCTTGGAGCTTCTTCCTCATTCTTCAAGTTCTAGCCCTAGAAGAGGAAATCGAGTCAAGGTAGGCATTCTCACAAGCATAAACCATGAAACTTTTTCTGTAGGTTCTTCCTACCCTCTTGAATGAAACCCCCAAGTTTCATATTTTTCCATCCATCCTATCTTTTGTTCTTAATTTTTGAAGTTCTGCAAATATGGTAACCCCGAGACATCATGTTAAATCCATATCTCCTCGTATACTTGATCTCATGCTATGAAATTTTTATTGTAAATACTTGATCTTGTTCAAGATCTATTGACCCCAAAAGCCCTAATTTCTGTTGAGCATGTTACTCGAATTAAATCCATCTTGATCCCTGTGTCATGTTCTAGGTTACTTGTTCTTGTTCATTCTCAAACCATATTCAAATCATGCTCTCTCTCTAATTCCTATTTACTGGAAGTACTCTCGCATGTCTAGTTTCATTTGCCACTGATTTCGTGATTTTTCGTCATGTATATAATTAGTTATGATTTTCTAAATGACCCTGTATCAATTTGATTCAAGTTGGCCCGCAATCCAAAGCCTGGTCTGATTCCTGTCAGATCCAGGCACAGACCACCAGATTGCGACGGGCCGATATGTTGCCTTCTGGAGGTTGATTGCGACAGTCTACCCGTCGCGTTCAGAAAGCGACAAGTAAGCCGTCGCTATCCCTGTGTCTGTCTTGTCGCGACCCTTTCTCGCCTCTGTCGCGTTCACAAGGCCGTCGCGACAGTACCCATGTCGCGATCTGCCTACCCCTGTCGCAATCCGTACTGGCCTATGTCGCCTTCACAGGAATTTTGATGAAAAACCCATAAAATATTTCTACCCCCGGTCAAAACCTTGCCTAAAAATGGAGCAATATTGAATAATTTTAAATACATCTTCACAACTTATTTCTATCTATGATTCCTCTTGCACTTGCACACACATAAACCATCCATTTATGGCTGAAATCTTGCAGAAAATATCTCATAATGTACCTGGTAATTTATTGAAGTAAAGTACATTAATTGCCCTATTTTAAAGGACTGGTAATTGTTTCTTGTGTTCTTTATATTCCGATATCGACGCTCCACTGTCCTAGAATTCCTCTAGAACGTCGAGCACCTATTTTGTATACACACTTTACTTGGCTTGTGGTGAACTCTCCGTCGGATATTCCTTTCGCCAGACTAGTGAACCCTTGCACAAGGCCTCCGTAAGTCTCCTCTGATCATGGATTCCCACATGGTCGACGAGCCGGTTGTACCCTTACACCCATTACACTTTTAGGGATCGATATGATCCAAACGGCTATTAGAAGTTCGCTCTTACCTTGAATCACGTCGGACCTCTGGACTTGTGCATAACATGGCCAGCGGGAAGATCGTGAATTCCACCTGACTGCCAATACGGCGTGCGCGTGTTGTGCAACTGTTACTATCGCCTGTTTACTCGCCGCTTTACGTGCAATGTCCACTAGCTCTCATCTATACTCGACTCGCTCATCTATTCACGTTCACTCTACTATCTCGTCTATTCATCTAGCGATCTCATCTATTTCTTGGTACTCTCTATTTAGCCACTTAAATGATTGATTGTTTACGATAAAAGCATGACTATGCTAGGCAACATTATAAGGGCCCGATCTGGTCCTTGGGAGGAGCACCAGAAAGGCTATAACTCGCGGGGGTCTAATAATCAGGGTGATGGCATACACCTAACACATGAACACGCAAGATTTGATCTATGGCAATCAATTAATCAAACAGTCAATTATTGGTTTACTTGAATCTCGTGGTTGAAAGAATATCGACCAACACTTGCTATCGTGACTTGTGCACTGTCGTGCAACTTTACCTGTTATCTTGTTATACGGCCAATCCGATATCAACACTTGTCGTGCTATCCTCCCGTTCATTGTGCTATTGTTTCTCGTTATCGTGTACCAGTACTTTCTATATGTTTCTCGTTACTCTCTCTAGTTATCCTGCTTTACAAGACATTAAACACTTAAAGCATGCTTGATCCTGAGATTTAAGTCCTACTGGGTGCTATCGCTCACCCTGCGTTATTTGTCGTTCTGTTCTCAGGTGAGACCGAGGATGAACCATACACTCAAGAGGACGGGAACGACCTGGAGTGATGTCTTGAGTACCCTAGCGTCCTATTGCTATATTTAGCGTTGTAGTAGTTAGGATTGAAGTTTAGTCTTTTACTTTCTTTCAATGTAATTGGGCCTCATAGATTGGCTTTGATATTAGTGGTTGTAACTAGGCATCGGAATGTATTAATGAAAAGAATTTACTTTAGTATTATTCGTTATGCAATGGTTTGATGGCTAGTGTTCGCTCTATACCCGTTCACTTGCAACTGCCTTCGCGCTCCGATATTCCGCGTCGAGGCGTGACAAACATGATGGAATATTTGATCTTCTATGTATACATAATATCTTACTATACATGTTTGATCATGTAGCTATGAGTGCATACAACAAAGATATACCAAAACAAGAGAAAAAGATCATATACATTCATGAAGACAATCACCTATCGATAGCCCTTCAGGTCCTATCAACAGATGTGAACAGACAGACAAGACAAAGCTCAGGAAACAACTACCTGTCGATAGACCCCATGTACCTTTTGACAGCCACCTACAGACAGAGCTCAGGAATGTGCAATTCTATTGCTACCTGTCGACAGATGCAAGTTGACTGTCGACAAGTAAGTACAGAAATCTGCTACCCATAAAACCTGACTTCTGGCATTTGCAAAACTGTTGCTGCTTGTCGACAGATGCACCCAGACCTGTCGACAGACGAAGGAGATCTTCAGATACGGAAAGTTTCCAAGTTACCGTAGATGGTGTTTCTCTCTACCACGACTCTCCATATGTAAACACCACTATATAAGCAACTTTTGTCAAGTGGATCTCGTACAGAAGCACCACTACCAAAAACCCTAAAGCAATTCCAAGAACCAGAAGTGCTGCTACTGCTCTGCTTCTATCTGCTGTTCAGAGAACGAGAGATTTGTTGATCCAGCAGTGCTCAAGTCTAAACGTCGTGGATTCAAGCATCTTCCTCAAGTTGTGATCATCAAGACGAAGCTTGAAGTCCAGCCAGACGTTCACTAGAAGAGTTCTTCATTCAGGATTTGTTCTACAATTCAGAACTCTCTCTGTTTCTCGTTTCTTCTCAATCGTGTGTGTGTTGTTGTGTCTCAAGCAATCCTTGTGCTTGATTCACGTGTTTGAGTTGATCTGATCATGGTTGCACATCAGATAACTCGTGTGTGTGAGTTGTAGTTTCTGAACTAGCTCATAAGCAGGTGATTCTGCGTGTGTGTGTGGCCCGTGGATGTAGGATACACAAGTTGTGTACTCCGAACCACGTAATATCTGCGTGTCTTGTGATTTGCACAAATTTGCGTTAGATGCTTGATAGGCACGTTGTATTTGCACACACTTGATAGTTCGTCAATCTAATTGTCATCAAGTCACACACATCCACACATAGTTAAACTCTGCTCTTATCGTTACAACCTGTGTCTCTACGAAAAGAAGGTGATAAGAATTTTAATTGGCAGTAATCTATTGGTGGGAATTCCGCAAACCTTTCAATTGGTATCTTCATGATCTGTCTTCCTGAACATTTTGGTGTGCTCATTTGATTGGTCTAGTTGTGCTAGTGTGTCTTGATTCATTTCATTGTTTGTGTACACATGAGAACACACTATGGGGGAGCTAGTTCAGGTCAGATGGTTGTCATTGTGAAGGAAATCACTCATTCCATGTGTATCTTCAATTCCCTCACGTGTCATGATCATTTCATTCTCCATTCTAACCTTAAACTGGCTTTGCACAGGCATCTGTCGACAGCCCTCACTCAGTCTGTCGACAGATTAGGCCCCACAGAACATAATTTCTTCTGTCTGTGCAATCTGTCGACAGACGAAATCTCATCTGTCGACAGATCTCACAGTTTCTATCATCCCCGACTAGCCAATCTTCTGTCTGTGTGATCTGTCGACAAGCTCTTCTCTAGCTGTCAACAGACACCCTCACTCAAAGCAATTCATGCCTATTTCATAACATACTTCATGAGCAGGTTCATGTCCTTCATCTAAGATGTTTATTGGGTGTTTATACATGTTTGACTCCATCATATTCACATGATATTGATTTTATTCCCTAAACCACCATGATTTTGATATACTACTCATGCACGAGTTTAGGTTCCATCATTCTGAAAACATTGCACTCTCTTAGAGGATAAACACCTAACTGAAGGATCGAGAAATGATGTGGACAAGATCTAGAAGGGGGGGGTTGAATAGATCTATGCCAACTATTGCGGAAGCTTAATCAATTTAGAAAAACTTTTTGAATCAGAGACAATTTGAAAAACGAATTTGACAGATCTGAAAAGAAATTGAGTGAGTTGTGCAAAAGAGGTGTGTGAACAAGTTGATTAGATGAATTCAAACGATCCTATGCATGCATCTAACGAAAAGTAAATTCAAACCACAATCAAACAAATGCACAGAGATTCTTAGGTGGTTCGGAAATCACACCATGTGATTCCTATATCCACCCCTCACACAATGAGGATTCACTAAACAACCTGGGTACACCACACCCACTGGAGCCTGACAACTCCAACAACCTGAGTTTACAACTCACACAACCTCCAGAGTAAGACTACTCTAGAAACTGAGCAAGACTGCTCAACAACACCTTGAGTACATGACTCAAACCACTGAGCTCAAAAGCTCACAAACAACTTGCTAGAAAAACACACAAGACTTAGATCCTCTAGCAACAGATCTAGTCTAACAAGAGTTCATTCATGAGACTTATGCAGCAACTCTTGCACAATCTCACAATGACTCAGAAGAACAAAGGTACATGAAGAATTGTATAAAGAAATCCTTGCTCTTCATTTATACTCCCTTGTAGAAGATCGAATTGGGAAGAGACTTGAGTTCTTGAAATCCCTGGCCGATGCTCTGAACTCTGAATTCTGGGATCTTCCTTGAGGTCTTCTTAATCGATTGCTTCCACTTGATCTGCTTCCTAGAAGTGATCCAGTTGCATCTTCAATGATCAAACTCCACTTCTCATGCTTGGACAGATGAGAATTGGCTTGAGGAATCACCAGGAGAGCAGGAGTAGGGAGGTGAACTCTTCTTGCCACCAAAACAGGTTTTTGGGAGGCTCTGAAGGGTTCTGATGTGATGGATGGCCAATAGGAGGGTATTTATACCCCAAATAGTCCAAAGGTACCCTTGGGGTACGTGGGCACACGATCCAAGGTTGATCCATCGTTTCCCTAGGGTGCCACGTGTCCAGGAGAAACTTTAAGTCAAAAAGTTTCCGGAGTGTGTCGACCTGCCCATAGGGTGTGTCGACACACTGTCCCAGACTGGGCAAAGCAGTTCCCTGGGAAAGGCATCTAGTGTCGACCTGAGATAGTTCAGTGTCGACTTGCCATAGCCAGCTGAAAAACTGGCCTTCTGGGAAGGCTCTCTAGTGTCGACCTGACTGAATTTGGTGTCGACTTGAGATAGACTGTTGATTTGTTTCTCTGGGATCTGTCTCTAGTGTCGACCTGCCCTGGTCTAGTGTCGACACTAGTTGACCATTTCTTCATCTTTTGGCTTAGGGCTTGGAGCATTGTGTCGACACCAGTGTGGGGTGTGTCGACACTACCCTTGCAATAAATGTTTGTCCCTGATAAATAAACACATAAATCATTAGTCAAATGTATTATCATGAATATAAATGATAAATGTGTTTGGAACATACTTTTTGAATATTGTTATTTCAGGTGTGATGTATTTCACATGTTCCAAATGTTATGCATTAAAATCACAACTTGTCATCATCAAAATGTGAGGAGAAATGAATTATATTCATACTCAACCCAACAATCTCCCCCTTTTTGATGATGGCAACATTAAATCCATATAAAAGAGAAGTTTCGATGAAATGTGATTTTAAGCATTTTCATTTCCTTTTATTCATACTTGTCAAAGACTTTTGAACATTTTTTAGTGACATTTGAAAGTTGCACACATGAAAGACACAATGTTACTAGAAATGAGCTAATTTCACACAAAGGTCAAGCAGCTTGACAAGCATCCATTCATTCACATATTGACATTCATTCAAAGAATTTTCAATCACATTCAAGACACAAATGTTGACATTCATTCAAGTCAAACAAGTATCATTTTGATTTCATTCAAAGATATGAACATTACACAATCTTTCAAAAACACATTTCAAAAAGACATTACAATCTTTCTTTCTTGCTATCTTCTCCCCCTTTGACATCATCAAAAGAAATGACATTAGGTGGAAAGAGGAGGAGGAGGAATGGGTATCAAGATGGTCTCAATATCCGTCAATCTTTTCTCCATAGAAGTCAAACTAAACTTCATTTGAGCTTGGATAGTTGAGAGTCTGGTATGTAAGAGATTTTCCATTCTTTCTGAATTCTTTGACATGGTTGCTTGAAGTGCACTGAAGTCAGTTGAAACTGGGTGTGAAGATGAAGAAGAACCAGCTAACCAACCATGTCTGTGCAATGATTTAAATTCCTTTTTCAGATCAGACATATCTTCATCAATATGAGCAGCTACCTAGAGAATTAAGGTATCACCAGAATCATCCAAGAGAAAACATTATAGGTGATCCTCAAGATAGGGTAAGAACAAGAGGTATGCAAAGTCCTTGTGATTTTTCTACTTTAGTTTCTCAAATAGAGCCTAGGACAATCGATGATGCTCTGGGAGATGAATCTTGGATCCTTGCTATGCAAGAGGAACTTAATCAGTTCCAACGCAGTGAGGTTTGGACTCTTGTGCCTAGACCTTTTGATCATCTAGTTATTGGAACCAGATGGGTTTTTAGAAACAAGATGGATGAATCAGGGGTAATCACTAGAAACAAGGCCAGACTTGTTACTCAAGGATATTCTCAAAAGGAAGGCATAGACTTTGATGAAACCTATGCTCCAATAGCTAGATTAGAGGCAATCAGAATTTTATTAGCATATGCTTGTTCTCTTAATATTAATTTATTTTAGATGGATGTTAAAAGTACTTTTCTGAATGGTTTTATTAAAGAAGAAGTATATGTTGAGTAACCACCAGGTTTTGAAGATACTACTTATCCTAATCATGTTTTCTGTTTAAAGAAAGCACTGTATGGCTTGAGCTTGGTATGAAAGATTAAGTGCTTATCTTATATCACATGACTTTGTAAGAGGTAAAGTAGATAGCACATTATTTATAAAGAAATTTTCAGATGGAATCTTAATTGTGCAGATCTATGTTGATGACATTATCTTTGGTTCTACTAATGAATCACTTTGCAAGTTCTTTGAAAATTTGATGCAAAGTGAATTTGAAATGAGTATGATGGGTGAGCTAAATTATTTTCTTGGGTTGCAAATCAAGCAGACCAAGGAAGGGACTCACATTTGTCAAGCCAAATACATTTCAGATTTACTTTCTAAGTATGGTCTTGACAAGTGTAAGCCTTTAGGAACACCAATGAGCTCAGACATTAAGTTAGATAGTGATCCTCTTTGTAAGAAGGTAGATCAAAAGATCTATAGAGGAATGATAGGATCACTGCTCTATCTTACTGCTAGCAGACCAGATATAATGTTCAGTGTGTGCTTATGTGCAAGATTCCAAGCTGATCCAAAAGAATCACATGTTCATGCTGTTAAAAGAATTTTTAGATATCTTATAAATACCAGTAAATTAGGACTTTGGTTTCCCAGATGTTCTGAATATAAGTTAATTGGATATAGTGATGCTGACTATGCTGGATGCAAAATAGGTAGGAAAAGCACCAGTGGCACTTGTCAAATTCTTGCAGGGTGCTTGATATCATGGTCTTCCAGGAAGCAGAACTCAGTGGCTTTATCCACCACAGAAGCTGAATACATTACAGCTAGAAGTTGCTGTACTCAACTCTTGTGGAACAAGCATCAATTGGAAGACTATGGGCATCAACTTCAAGAAATTCCAATGCTATGTGACAACACAAGCACAATAAATTTGACCAAGAATCCTATCCAACACTCAAGAATAAAGCACATTGAGGTTAGACATCACTTCATCAGGGACCATGTAAGTAATGACAATATTTCACTTGAATTTGTATCTACTGAAAATCAACTTGCAGATATTTTTACAAAACCTCTTCCTGAGGATAGATTCACATCTATTAGAAGAGAAATAGATATGTGTAATCCTAATTGAAATTCCAAAAAAATATATAATAAAATGACACTTGAATTGTTTGTTAAGATACTGCTATTTGAACTGTCTGTGAAAACCATCCTGAAAAATTCTAAGTCCTAGACATTCGACTTATGCATTCGAATCATGTTATAAATCTCTCATTCGACTGATGCAGTCGATTACATAATTCGACTTACTGTGAAATTTTTTTAAAAAAAAAAGGGGCGCTCTCAATAAAATCCTTTTAAATGTATCAACGGTCAAATCACTTGATCCCGACCGTTCATCCTGAAATCTCGAGCCAGTTACTTTTTCCTCCTTATATAAGAAAACCCCTTTTCCTTTAGAAGACACCCTTTTGAAATCCATCTTCAACTCCCTTGTCTTCTTCTGCTTCTTCGCGCCCTTACTGTTCTCCGGCAAGGAACTTCCAAGGGAACCTCAAGAACTTCATCTCTCCTCGAAGAAAGGTAAGTTCTTTAGAATCTCATCCTCCATTCCTTGACTCCTTTATCAGTTTCCTAAGTCTCCATCCTTTCTCTCTTCTAGATGGACTCATCTAGGGCTTCGGAATGCTCCCAGATGACCCCTAAACAGCTTCACAGGCTTGCTAAGATTCCCATTTGTCCAGGGAAGGTTGTAGACTTTTCCCATCTTAGTGGAAACCTATCATGGGTAGAGAACACCCTTGATGCCATAGGTTGAACCAAGTTGTGTCAGATTTCAGAACCAATAGCTGAGAATGCAGTTAGAGCTTTTTATGTTTCCATGGAAAATTTCATCAGGAAATACTCTTTTCAGTTATGTCAAAGGAACCAAGATCATTATTTCTGAGGAACTATTGGTTGAGATTTTGGAATGTCTAAACTCCGGGCATAATCTTAATGAGATTATGCCTTTAGAAAAATAGAAATTGGCAGTTTGGCCACCATTAGTAAGAAAGGTCTTTCAGTAAATGAACTTTCATCCGAAAAGAGATTAATTCATTCTGTGATATCCAACATTGTGACCCCTAGGGCAGGAACCCACTCATCTATCACCTCTAGAGATGGGAACTTGTTGTTTTGGGCTATTCAGAGGCACAAAGTGAATTTGGCTGGAATCATTTTGGATAGAATGATAGCTGCTAAGAATCTACAAGAATCTTTTCCCTATGGAATTTTACTCTCCCTGATCTTTAAGAGATACTCAGTAGATCTGTCAGGAGAAATATATATTGGAATTAAAGAGAAGATTGGGATCACTACTTTGAGAAGGAGTCACTACTCCTTGGTCAACAAAAAGCAAAATCTTTGGATGAAAGATTCAGTGCCTGATTGTGATCATGAAGTTTATCCTGATGAACCTTATATTGCTTCAGTCTCTCAAGAAGTTCAACAAGAGTTAGAGCCACTAGAACCAGTTAGAACTGAAGCTCCAATTCAGACTCAAGATCAAGTTCATGTTTCCTCCTCATTTCCTGAACCAGATGGTCCTGAGGAAACTATTAATGAAGTATTAAGAAATATTAGAGGCAAAGGTATTGCATCTGATGACATTCCTACAGAAACATATTTTGAAGAAAGAGAGCATCACTTCTCTCCTTCTCAGTTTGAGACCCGACCAAGGTCTCAGGGGGAGAGTAGCAACAGTCATCACACCATTATGGATTTATTGGGCAAACAACAAGAAAATCTTTCAGTTCTTCAAATGCAGATTGAATTTATTGATGTCAAGTTTGATAGTCTGTCTGATGAGGTTAAGCAAATGAACGATTTATTGCTCCAGTTAGTGTGCCAACAGGGCATCTCTCGGCCATCAGGGCCCTCATCCTCTCAGCAGCAAGAAGAACATGTTCAGACTCAAGAGCCTCAAGCACCTGAAAAGCCAACTCAAGAACAGCAGCCCACAAAAGATCTATCTCAGCCAGCTGTGCAGCAATCTGAGCAGAAATCTGATCAAGAGCCAGTACTTGATCAATCTAAGGAGCCTGAGACACAGCCAAATCAGCAGAATTCAGAGGAGCAGCCTCCTGAGGAGCAGAAAGATTTAGAGCCTGAGGCACAATTAGCTTTAGTAGTACTTGAACCAGTAGTGGAGCACCAACAACAGTCTGTGTTAGAAGAGCAGTCAGTGGCTGTGGGAGCAACAGAGGCTTCTCAGCCCAGGTAGGTTTCCCAGATGGAATCTGTGGCCAAGAGATCCCTTGAATCCTCT
Source organism: Colocasia esculenta (assembly GCA_014218235.1). NCBI lineage: Eukaryota > Viridiplantae > Streptophyta > Magnoliopsida > Alismatales > Araceae > Colocasia > Colocasia esculenta. The sequence goes on along the minus strand of CM024753.1, from coordinate 124,701,122 downwards.
CATGAACTCCAAACCTTCAAGAGGAAAGTGAAGCACAGATTTGTCAAAAATGGTGACCCTGTCTTCCCTCATCCTTCTTCTAGGCCTACTCCCCCTACACCAGCTCCATCTGTTAAGCCTCCTCTAGAGCCCACTCCAACTACAACTCAATCCACTGCACCCACAACACCAACTCCTGAGAATCCTTCACATTCCACTTCACCGAATCCTCCTCCACTTGCAACCATTCCCATGGATCCATTTTACCAAGACATAAAATTCTCCTTCTACCCTATGAAATACCAATTCAAACCTCTCAAAGAAGTCACTCTAAATCTTTCCACTCAACCCCCTCAATTTTTTTCTTCTCTTCCCACTGTCTCCAAAACTGATTCCAAGAAACCTTCTTCATCTAGCTGAAATACTTCCAAGTATACAGCTTTCAGCCTCTAGTGGACCCAAATTAAGTGACAAACCTTCCTTACTCCTTCCACCATTTTGGTATGCTTTCATCCACCACTCTAAGCATTGCATGAATCTGTTAAGAGAATATCTCTCTATTCGAGCATTCCTTGAAATTCATGAGATGCTAGGGTTCACCTTTGAACATTGGCTTCCTACTCTGCTCAGAACTACACAAATCTCAGTAGAAGATCTTCAGTTCATCTCTCAGAAAAGTCATTGCTTAACTCCCAAAGAGTTCATTGACCTCTATCCAGATGAAGCAGCCAGATATCAAACAACCCAATCTAGAAACCAATTTTTGACAGTTCAGCATCACCTGTCTCTAAGGTTTCATGAGCTGTTTGGAATTCATCTCAGGAACTCTCAGGCCAAGTACACCCAAATGAAAATCTTCAACTTTGAAAGATTCAAATTAGGTTTGCATGATGTTTCTAAAGGCCGATGGGAAAATCTTTTAAGAGGCCAAAGAGAAATTGTTCCTTCCATGACTGTGGTTCTACCTTCCTGTCTCCATCCTCCCCTCATAGGAGCTATTGCATACAGAAGAGATTTTGTTGAAGCTATCTTTAACATATTCATCCGGATTGCCACAAGATTCAAAATTAAATACAAATACAAACTGTCTTTCCAGATATTTGTATTTCTGCAGCTCTCCAAGAACCCCCGTCATCTCCTAGATTTTCAACTATGTTTTGCTGAAACCGAAAGATTCAATATTGATCAATGGGCAGCAGCTTATCCCTCTTACCACTCTGATTGTGAGAAGTTGAAGCTTACTCTTGATGAGTTTCACTCCAAGAGTCTTAAGGACTTAAGAAAGATCATTGGTCATAGGTGGGCACAGAGGTACTTGATATATTATCAAGCCAAGGATTCAGCTGTGTCCAGTGGTCTACATTGGAATATCACTCTCAATGAGTTTCTTCACCTTGCAGCTTCTAAGCAGTTTGTTCCCCTCAAAGCTCGCCTAGACAGAGAAAAGTATCACAATAGGATTTCATGGTTCCGGAGGTGCCACATCAAATCTCTTAAAAAATTACCCTCCACCAATCCTGATTACAACATTGATTATGCATTGTTTGACAATTACTTTGAGAAGAATGAGCAGAAGCTCTGGGATCTCCTTCAACCTTTTCTTGCCAAGATCCCTAGATCTCTGTATTTACCTAGTTCTCTATCTAAGTCATGAACATTTTCTTATGTATTTCCTTTGCTTTTTGAATGAAATGTCTTTTGCTTGACTATCCTTTCTGTTAATGCCACAAAGGGGGAGAAAAAGAACTGACATATTTATTACTGACTATTTAAATATTTTTATCATTAACAAAAAGGAGGAGAATTGTTGAGCAACTACCTCTAAGAAATTTAAATTTAAAGATTTTCTTAATTCAAATGTACTCATTATTTTTGCTATGACAAAATACTTAAATAGATATTCTACAAAGCAAATATATCACATATATATATATATATATATATATATATATATATATATATACAGATAAATACCACAGCTAAAATCCTGATCACAAAGTTTTTCTAAGTCCACGGACTCTCTCTATGTTCTACTGAATCCGACTGTTGACTTCGATTGCTAACTTCCACTCCTTCAGAAACAAAGTTAAACAACCTCCAAAATTTTGTCCACAACTTTATATGTAATTCGACTAATGACTCCAACTGGTACAGTCGAATGTCTTACAAAATCCAATACTTGATTCAACTGTCATCTTCAACTGCCACAGTCGAATGCTTCTTAAAAGTTAAACTCTTGATTCGACTGTCATCTTCAACTACCACAGTCGAATGCCTCAAAAATTGATCTATATAGTATTTGACTGCTATAGTCGAATAGCCTTGTTTTTTCTCAAAAGTCGAATTACCTTGTTAGAGTCGAATCACTTCTACTCCTTCAGTCGAATTGTGTGTTCTTATAAATTCGACTTTACTGTTAATTCTGTACTTAATACTTTTTCTGATCTGTTTTAGGCTTAACACCTACTGTAGACTTATCTCCTAATCTTTTCACATCCTTTTTAATGGATCTTTTATATCTTATTAATCCATCAGAAATATCATTATTTTATTATTTTCTCTGACAGGACAAGTCATATTAAACTTAAAATATTCATCTAAATCCTGTGCAAACTATTTCTGAATTTTTTTTGATATGAGCCTCATGGTCTTCACATCTTCGCTCCGGATTTTCATGGATACAATAGACATAGTACTTTTATGTATTCACAGGCGCATGGCATCTGACATGTCTCACCTACATCTGACAAGACCCATGCCCTACCTTTCTAGCATATCTGCCTGCCTACTTCTTTTATCTGAAAGCTAGTGCATACGAGGTTTCCATAATCTTTTCTGTACTTATCTGACTTACCTACCTCAAAGGTATGGAGTTCTTCTTTCTTTTTGTCTTGTCTTTGTTACAGGCATTTATTGGAGCACGTTTTTGAGATGCTCCTTTCATAGTCCACTCCGAAAGGAAAAGAGCTTATCTTCTAGCTGAGAAAGACTGCACCTCTTCTGAAGACCTTGGAAAGAAGCAAAATTGAAGAACTTCTGGATAATAAGCTCATCAAAATACAAAGGAAACTAGAGCTCTCTCTAAACGGTCAGATTGCAAACGGCTACAAACTCCAACGGCTATCTTCTAAACGGCTATATTCTGAAGTGTATAAAAGGAGCTCAAGTTTGAATAGAAGACACAACATGCTTTTGCATATCCTGTGAGCTTCATTCAAATTTCTTCAAGCCTTTCCTGCAAGCAAAAAGTCTGAGAGCTTTTTTCTTCAGAATACATTCTCTGAAGCTCTCCTAGAAGTCTTGAGTTGGGTGGCAACTGTAATTGCTTATTTTCTTCAAGTCCACCCTTCAATTTCAGATAGGATTCAAGTCTCATTTCTGATCTATTAATCCTTCTGAAGTCTGTATGTGTTTGTGATCAGATCTGAGGCAAACACACAAGTGTTTCTTTATTATTCTTGTGTAATTTCTGCAGAAGTCTGGTTCTGCATTGCCCCTCCTGTAAAGGGAAGGCCTTGTGAAAGGCAGTTGCTGTACCCCTGTTTAGGGAAGACTTGCTTGGGAGCAAGTGGGTTTGTAATTCCTCTCAAGGGTGAGAGAAGGCCAATTTATTGGTAGATAGTGGAAATCTCAAGTGGTTGGCTTGAGGACTGGATGTAGGACTTCCTAATTGGAAGGGTCGAACCAGGATAAATCCTTGTGCATTCCTTGTGTGATTGTTTCCGCCTTGTTTACACTTGAATCACACACATCAAACTAAGCTCTAACAATTTATTTAGTGTTGTGCAATTTCAGAAGAAAATTTTAAAAGGAAGAAGTCCTATTCACCCCTCTCTAGGACATTCTTAGTGCCATTTCGATCCAACAAACACTTCCAAATATTTTCTTTCTAGGAGTCTTGAGTCTTGTATAAATATCTTCTCTTGCTAAAGTAGCCGTTGAGATGTCCGTTGTCTCTAGCTTTGGTATACATTAGACTGCATGGAGTAGGTGAGAACCAGGTACGCTTTTCGTTAAACACCTTTTTGTTCCATGCACGCAAAGAGTAGATCCTTCTAGATATCCTTCAACCTCTATTTTGTCCAATCATTGTATGAGGTTGTGCTGTCAGAGACCTGCACATAATAAATATTAAACTATAGACAACTATGCTGTCTTTTGTTGTCAGTCAACGTTAGAATCCATGTAGTAGGACTATTCACCATAATAGAAAAGTCATTCTGCTTTCAGAAAAAGGTTTCTTATAGACTTATGAGAATAGAAGATATCCAGATATGCATTGTGCAGAGAAATGTACAGTCCCATCAAATGCATGGATATTAGAGAAATATGCGGGAAGACTTTGACTCAATATTTGAAAATCAAGTCGATGTAATCCATGAAGTCATTATGACATAGAAATAGTTGTACAACTTATGAAATCGTTGTGTGTACAAATCGTTGTATGCTAGTAAGTAAATCGTTATACAAATATAAGCAAGTCGTTGTTTCACTTATCGAATAGATACAATGATCAAATCGCTCTTTAAGTGTAAGCAAATCGTTATACACACATAAGCAAATTGTTGAGAGCGAATCATTATAAGCAAATCGTTATAAGCAAGTCGTTGTGAACATAAATCGTTGTGCTACTTATCAAATCGATGTAATGACCAAATCGTTGTTTGCTTTATCGAATCGATACGGCGACCAAGTCGTTGTTGTGACTTACCGAATCGTTACAGCAACCAAATCATTGTGTAACTTATCGAATCGATGTGAGAACCAAATCGATGTGAAATTGATCAAATCGTTACGGCGACCAAGTCGATGTGAGACTTATCAAATCGTTACGGCGACCAAGTCGATGTGAGACTTATCAAATCGTTACGGTGACCAAGTCGTTATGTAAGACTTATCAAATCGTTACGACGACCAAGTCGATGTGAGACTTATCAAATCGTTACGGCGACCAAGTCGTTATGTAACTTATCAAATTGATGTGAAAGCAAATCGTTGTGAGACCAAATCGTTGTTCTCACTTAACAAATCATTACAAAAACCAAATCGATGCGGCGACCAAATCGTTATGGCACACGAAGCCGTTCTGCTCACTTAACGAATCGTTGTGAGAGCAAATCATTGTTCTCACTTATCAAATCATTGTATCACATAGGAAGTCGATGTGTACTTTAGAAAAAATTACATGCTTTGAACTTTAAATGCTACAGTGTAAGAATACTTACAGGTTTTGCTTGATTTTATCTGATTTATTTTCTGTGACTAAGCTGGATAGAAACATGTTAGATAATACTTTATTGAAGTTTTTTTAATCACCAAAATAGGCATATAATTAATGAAGTTATATGGGGATAAACTGATCACCAATCTCCCCCTTTTTGGTGATGACAAAACATAATATAAGCATAAAAGGTTCTGAAATAAATCTAAATAATTTTACGGAATAAATTTGAGAATTTGAGAGATGTATTTCAGAATAGTTATTTTTCTCCCCCTTTTTGTCATTAAGCAAAAAGATAACACAATGAGATAAAGAAAGAAGAGAAGAAAGATAAATGGGAGAAAATGAAATCAGTTATATTACTCCTTGGAAGGTACAGGAATATAGAAGGTAGGAGACAAAAGAGAGACATGGCGGGTTATGATTGGCCAAGCCTTGCGTTCCTGCTCTTCAAAATAAGACTAAAATACTCTATAAGTGATAGAGTAGGAAGGTCCCATATCAGGAGCCATCCTTTTTATGTGAAGTTGTCGCTGAGTTTCTATAAAATTGCCATAGGCATCCAAGCCAAGAGAGAGTTTGTAGCTGCTGAAGGAGCCAAAACTAGCATACCGAAGGAATTGGTCAATAGAGAATGGGTAGAAGAGATGGTTTTCCTTTAGTTCTTTCTTCAGTAACATGAAGGCCTTGTAGCGTTCTGCCCAGGGGACAAATGGCTATTGAACAAGGTGAATGGAGTTGAGATCAAGAAATGCTTCAGCCGTCAACCGAGTCTTTCCAGAGTGGACCAGAGAGCTGTTCAGATTTTCCAATTGAAGAGCTGAGTGATGGTAATGCTTTTCCCAATCAGTGGGAGAAAGCCTCTCACATTCAGATAAGAGAGGGGCAAGAACATCAGAATTCATATTGCCCCGATGGTACTCTCGAAAAAGAAACCTCTGAAAGGAAGGAAGATGACCTTGCTGAGCTGACATCCAACCCATAACCTTGGCAAATCGCTCAAAAATGATAGGGCCCACTGAAGAATCCATGACCAAGGAATGTAACTTGGGAAGGAACACAATGTCAGAGATATGCAAGATGGAAAATTCTACTTTGAAGGAGCAGTTGACTAGGCTTTCAACCTTGCGTAGATCAATAGCTCCCCTGAATTGACCCAACTGGAGTTCTGGCATGTTGTTGAGGTAGCGGTAGTCATTGAAAAGCTGGTAATACTGAATGAGTTTAATTTCTTTTTGGATATAGGGTGCCCAAGTATTCTTGTGATGAATTTCGAACCACTCAGAGAGAGTAAGTGGATGATCCTTGGGAGGGAACCGATCAGACTTGGAAAGCAAGAATTTTCTGTACAAGGACTTGTGACCCTTGGCCCACTGATCTTCATTTTTGGATTCAACCGTTTGGAAGATTTTGGACTGATCAGCTTTGGAGATGTGGCAGTAAGGAAGAACAATATTAAGGTGGTCGGTTAAATTTAGATAAGAAAGACCAACCATGATGGCAAAAGTACATTTTTGAAGATATTCACAATAAATGGATCTCCTTCGATGATCAACCGTGAGGGAGAACCAAAGAGGAGGAAACTTAGGATCAGAAGAAAGAGCAAGAGTGTTGGATAGTTTTCTCTTTTTAGGGGCAGGACTAGGAGATCCAGTCATGTGGACATGAGTGCCAACTTCCAGAACTGAGCGAAATATGGCTACTTCAGACTCAGTTTCAAATTTCTCGAGGAAAGGACCTTCAAGTTGAGCACGCTGAGGAATATAGGTGATGAAGGAGGGAGGAGCAGAGGATGAAGAAATGACTGAGGAGTTGGAGGAGGTATAGTGGATGGTCCAGCTGAAGAAGGACCAAAGGAGGAAGCTCCAGCTGAAGATGATGCTGGAGGAACCTCAGAAGGAGGAGGATGAGTAAATGTAGTGGAGACTGGAGTAGATGTAGAAGTGGTTGGAAATGGAGTTGGTGATGAGATGTGTTTAGGAAGGGGTTGTTTGAAAGTGGCAGGTGCTGGAGGAGTAGTGGATGAAGATGGTAGAGAAGGAGGGGCTGGAGTTTGAGTAGGAGAAGATGGTGGCACTGGGGTCACAACCTTTGACACATAAGCTTCTTCTCTTACAAGCTTAGGCCCTAATGGCCCTAATTCATCCAAGACGGGCCCTGGTGGCCCTGACTGCTCATCCAAAGACTCCTTTGGAGACTCAACAACCTCTGGCCCTGATGGCCCAGACTTCTCAACATTCTCTGGCCCTAATGGCTGGTTATCTTCATCTGACTGCCTTGGCCCTGATGGCCCTGAGCCGCTGGCAGGAGGTGCAGGAGAAGGAGCTGGAGGGGCAGAAGTGGATTGCGCCCTCAACAGATCTGAAATAGCAGCCACTGAATCCTTGATGCTACTTAGCTCACTTCTCACCCATCTGACGGCATTTCTGACCATGCCCATTTCCTTAGCTGTAGTGCTCTGGCTTATGAAAATAGAGGCAATATCAGATTGTACAGAGCAAAGAATTTTACCATGTTCATCCAGTCTGTCAATGATGGGCTTCATATTGGTCTTCATTTTCTTCTTCTTCAGCCTCCGATGTGGCTTCCTGGTGAGGAGAGGGATCTCAGGAGCTGCCTCTTTCCCTCTATCACATGCCCTAGCAATGGGCTCCATATTTTCTTCATCAGAGGTGCTCTCCACAACACCTTCTTGAAACTGATTAACTTGGGGGCTAGCAGTGTGCTCCCCCTAAAGCTCTGCTTCCTTCTCAGCAACATGCTCTCCCTGACTAGGAGCATCCTCCATCAAGACATCCTCATTGTGGCCTGATGCCACAACCTCAGCAACTTGATCACCACCCATTTTGGGCTCTCCCTGAGTGCTGGTGATAGAGTCCAGCACATCTCAAAGGATTGAAGCCACCATTGAGGTGGGGGTGACAACTTCTTCAACCTGCCCAACGGGCTCAATGTTCTCTAGAGGAATGTCCTCAATCCTACTACCATTGACTGTCTAAACCTCAACACTGACCTCTGCTGCTGCTGCTGCGGGTTGTTCCTCTTGGACTACCGGCATCTCTGCCCTAGCATCTACTTGCTGATCTTGAACTGCTGGTGGTGCTGCTGCTTCTGCATGAGCCGCCTCTTCTTGGACTTCCTGGGCTTCTACAATAATGGCCTCACCTTCAGCTACTGAGGTTTTGTCCATACCTCAGCTACCAAGGAGAACCCACTTTTCTTCAAGTTCCTACTCCGAATTGCCTAGCCCATCTTCTCAGAGACTTCACCATTTAAACTGATGCCGTGGTGCTGAAAGATTTTTGTCAACAAATGAGCGTAGGGAAGGGACACATTCAACTTACACTTCTTGTCCCAAATCATTGCCGTAGCAAGCTTCATCTGCTCAATGATAACATCTGCCATGTTGATACCTTGGTTCTGAATAGCTCAGAACATCATATCGGAGTCGGACTTTGTATAGGTGGAGAAGGTCGCACTCCTGGGCACCAAAATTTGACAAACAATGAAATGCAAGATCCTGTTGAAGGCATTCAACTGGTTGATATCTATCTTTCCATCCTTCAGCTTAAACTCAGGACCAAATATTCCCAATCCCTTTGCTTGAATGTCGACACTATCTACCCCGCTGTGACCGGAAGTAGAAACTCCAAAAAGGGATTCCAACAACTCATAAGTGATACTAATCTGGGTTCCTTTGACCATGGATGTCAAAGACCCATCTGCCTCTGACTTCAGACAAACATAAAAAGCTTTCACCAAGTTCGAATAACTTGCCTCTGAAAAGGTTGCCATCTGCGACCACTTCATTCTTTGCATCGCTGCCACTATGCTATGCATGCCATTCTTCTCTAGATCAGCTACATCCACTGCCTTGTTGCCGCACAGCTTCGTCTTCACGGAGGTGAACCTTTCCTACTGCTCTACGGTGAGGAAAGCAGCCCATAGCCCTCGACGGTGCTGGAAACTCCAGAAACGGCTATGGATTCGAACAGAAAAAGGTTCTGGACGATCGTGAAGAGGATTGGAGCAAAAGCTCATTGAATTGATGCCGGAGTCGATAGGGTTTATCGTCTCAAGCGAGTCAAAAGAGATGAGAGAGGGAGATGAATCGTTATGACACAGATTTGCGGGATTTAAGAGATAAAGATAAAGAGCCTTTTGAAGGGACAATGTCATAAATGCAGAAAATGACAAACAGAGATAGGTTCGAGATGAATAAATACTTTTAAATTAATGAACCGTCACAGATATGTATGAAGCGATCAACTTTTAAAAGAATTTGCTTAATTTTAGGGGAGAGAATAATTGTTATTATGAAATTATTGTTATTTCAGTTGTATACAGATAAATCTATCACAATTTACACATGCCTAGTTCCCTTCTAAGAGACGCAAATCTCTCTTCAGGTAAGGCCTTTGTGAAGATAGCTGCTAACTGATTTTGAGTATCTATAAAAGAAATATCTATATTCCCATTAGCTACATGATCTCGAATAAAATGATATCTAATCTCTATATGCTTTGTCCTTGAGTGCTGAACTAGATTTTTGGTGAGATTTATTGCGTTGATGTTGTCGCACAGCAAAGGAATTGTCTTGATGTGCAGTCCATAATCCTCAAGTTGCTGCTTAATCCATAAGAGTTGTGTACAACAACTTCCAGCAGCCACGTACTCAGCTTCAGCTGTTGACAGTGCTACTGAATTTTGTTTCTTAGAGGACCATGAAATCAGACATCCTACAAGAAATTGACAACAACCACTGATACTTTTTCTATCTATTTTGCATTCAACATAGTCAACATCAGAATATCCTACTAAATTTATTTCACATGATTTTGGATACCACAACCCTAGATCATGAGTTCTAGCTAAATATCTAAAAATCCTTTTGACACTAATTAAAAGAGACTCTTTAGGATCTGCCTGATACCTAGCACACATGCATACACTAAATAATATATCAGGTCTACTGGCAGTTAAATAGAGTAAAGAACCTATCATACATCTATAGAGCTTTTGGTCTACTTTCTTACCATCTTTGTCACTGTCTAGCCTTATAGATGTGCTCATTGGTGTTGACAGTGGCTTGGCGTTTTCAAAACCAAACTTATTTAGTAGTTCTTTGGTGTACTTAGCTTGACAAATGTGTGAGCCTTCTTTTCCTTGCTTGATTTGCAATCCGAGAAAATAGTTGAGTTCCCCCATCATGCTCATTTCAAATTCTCCCTGCATGAGCTTTTCAAAATACTTGCAAAGAGATTCACCAGTAGAACCAAATATTATATCATCTACATAAATTTGAACAAGTAATATATGTTTTACTTTTGTCTTAATAAATAATGTGCTATCTACTTTTCTTTTAGTGAAACCATGGTTTAATAAAAATGCATTTAACCTTTCATACTATGCTCTAGGTGCTTGTTTTAATCCATACAAGGCTTTATGCAACTTAAAAATATAATTTGGAAAATCGATATCATCAAAACCAGGTGGTTGTTCTACATAGACTTCCTCCTTTATATAATCATTTAGAAATGTGGATTTTACATCAATTTGAAAAAGTTTTAAATCCAAGATGCATAAGCAAGTAAGATTCTAATTGCCTCAAGTCTAGCGACTGGTGCATAGGTTTCATTGAAATCTATGCCTTCCTCTTGAAAATAGCCTTGAGCTACCAGTCTTGCCTTGTTTCTAGTGATCACACCAGCTTCATCCAATTTGTTCCTGAACACCCATTTGGTGCCAATCACAGGATGATCTGATGGTCTCAGAACAAGGGACCATACTTGGTTTCTCTTGAATTGATTAAGTTCATCTTGCATGGCTAATATCCAGGATTCATCAGGCAGTGCTTCATTGACTGTCTTAGGCTCTATTTGAGATACAAAAGCTAAATAATCATAAGGGATTACGTTACCTCTAGTTCTTACCCCAACCGATGGATCTCCAATAATGTTATCCAATGGGTGATCCCTCTTGTATCTCCATTCTTTTGGAAGATCATCATGTGATATATCTTTTAGTTGTAGTTCTTCTAAGGGTGGATCTTCTTTGTCCTTGATAGATGTATTCTTTAATTTCTTGGGCAATTCATATGCATCATCAATATCACTGTCTACTTCCTTTCTAAAGGAAGGGTTAGTTTCATCAAACATAACATGTACCGTTTGCTCAATTAATAAACTTTGTTTGTTAAATACTCTATATCCTTTGGGTTTAGAAGCATACCCCATAAATATACCTTCATTGGATTTGGATTCTAGCTTACCAATATCCCTTTTGCCATTATTGTGGATGAAGCATGGACATCTGAAGGTTCTGAAGTGATTGATCTTTGGTTTCTTTTGCTTGAATAACTCGTATGCTGTCTTCTTCAAGATTGGCTAGATCATTACTCTGTTGATTATATAGCAGGTTGTGTTGATGGCTTCGGCCCAGAAGTACCTTGGTAGGTTGTATTCCGACAGCATAGTTCTGGTCATATTCAATAAAGTTCTGTTCTTTCTCTCAGCAACTCCATTTTGCTGTAGTGTCTTTGGTGCTGAGAAATTGTTCTCTATTCCTTGATCATCACCAAATTCAGCAAGTCTTTCATTCTGAAACTCTCCTCCATGATCCGATCGAATACTGACAATGCTGAATTTCTTATCCTTCTGGACTTTCTTACTGAACTTAACGAAACTATCAAATGTATCATCTTTGTGCTCCAGAAAAGATACCCATGTGAATCTGGAATAGTCATCTATAATCACAAAACCAAAATTCTTTCCTCCAAGACTTGTGGTTCTCATCAGCCCAAATAGATCCATATGTAACAGTTCCAATGGTTTTGAAGTTGTTACAACTGTCTTTGACTTGAAAGATGATTTAGTGTGCTTTCCTTTTGCACAAGGTTCACAGATGCCATCCATTCTTGTGCTTACTTTGGGCAGTCCTTCCACTAGATTTCTCTTGATTAGCTTTCTAATCCCATCCAATCTACAGTGGCCTAATCTTCTGTGCCAAAGCTCAACTAAATGATGTTTGCTTGCTGCAAGGCACACATCCTGATCTTTCAACTCTTCCAACTGAAGTACACAGAGATTCTTCTCTCTATAGGCTTCAAATACTATTACACCATCTTTCATGATACTGCATCTTGACACTTGAAACTTGATTTGATGGCCTTTGTCGCACAGCTGGCTGATGCTGATTAGATTATGCTTGAGTCCTTTCACGCATAGAACATCCTCTATAAGAGTTCTGCCTTGACTGCCAACTGATCCGCAACCAATTACTTCCCCTTTTCCATTGTCGCCATACGTTACTGTGCCTTCTTCAGCTTCAAGGTGGGAGAACAGCTTTCTATTCCCTGTCATGTGCCTTGAGCACCCGCTGTCCAAGTACCACTTAGATGCTCGAAGGCTTCCCTGCAATGAAAACACTAAACTTTAGGTACCAAAGTTCTTTTGGGTCATTGCTGGTTAGTTTCCTCATTTTTCCTTTTAATTATCTATTTTATGTGTTTAGTTGGACATGTTATTTTAATATGACCTAATTTGTTACAGTGGCTACAACAAGATGTTTTACTTATTTCTTTAGTTTGAATATATTTAAGGTTAGACTTGTATGCAGTGTCTTGTTCGGCTACAAACTTAGGTGTTGGATATATTTTAGGATGCACTATTGTTTCCTCATTATCAGAAGGGGTGTATCCTAAGCCATATTTCTTTTTCCCTGACCTTCTAGCTCCTTTTAGTATTAATGTTGTTTTTTCATTTGTAAATTTTTCTAATGTACTGGATAACTGTTCATTTTCTTTTGTTAATGTGTTAATTTCTTGATTTAGTTTGCTTACAGTTTCTTGGTTTTCCAGATTAGCTATATGATTATTTTTATCTTTTAAATCTTCACACAGTAATTCATTTCTTCTTTTTAATTCAAAAACTTGTTTTTCTAATTTCTCATTTTCGGATCTTAGATCTGAATTAGTGTTTTCTAAACAAGCATGATTTTTCTTAGTAGTTTACAAACATCTTTATATTTACTATACAGCTCATTGAAAGCATCTTCTAAACTGTCGGAATCAGATTCGTTGCAAGAGGTAAAAGAGGAGTAAGAGGTTACCTTCTCCTCGATATTTGCCATGAAGGCCAGATTGTCCTTTTCTTCTTCTTCTTCTTCGCTTGAGCTTGACTCACTGTCTGAGTCGCTGTTGTTGTCCCAAGCTGCTGCCATGGCTTTCTTCTTATATTTTCTGAATTTTTTAGAGCTGTCTTTCTTTCTGAATTCAATCTTCTTCAGCTTTGGACACTCGACCTTGATGTGTCTAGGCTTCTTGCACTCATAACAGATAGGTTTAGCTTTCTTTGAGTCCTTGACTTCTGGCTTCTTGAAGTCTTTTCCTTTCTTAAAATATCTCCTTCCAGACTGGTACTTCTTAGCTAGTATTCTTTGCAGTCTTCTAGAGAGGAAAGCTTCTTCATCTTCACTGCTTCCCATGCTCTTATTATCATCTGATTCTTCACCATATGTCTCTTCTACAGCCTTGAGAGTGTTGCTTTGCTTCTTTCTGCTGGACGACTCTCCTAATCTTTCCATGTTGATCTCGTGGGCCATGAGTGATCCAACAAGCTTTTCTAAAGACATTCTTCTTAAATCATTGGCTTCCTCTATGGCTGTTACTTTAGGAGTCCATGATGCTGGTAGAGATCTCAAGATTTTTCTTACCATGTCTCCCATTTCGTAATTCTTTCCAAGTCCAACCAAGCCATTTGTAATGTCGGTGAATCTGCTATACATTTGTGTGATTGTTTCACCTGGCTGCATCTGAAACCGTTCATACTGAGCTACTAAAATATCTATTCTGGTTTCCTTCACTATATCTGTGCCTTCATAGGTGATCCTCAATTTTTCCCACATCTCCATAGTGGATTTGCAGGCCGAGATCCTGTTGAACTCCTTCTTGCTTAGTGCACAGCACAAGATACTTTTTGCTTTACAATTTAATGATATCTTCTTCTTGTCATCTTATGTCCACTTATCCTTTTCATTGGTGACTAGAAGATCTCCTTCTTCTATGATTGACCAAATTTGATAATGAAGCCCTTGAAGGAAGAATTCCATTCTGGTTTTCCAATAGTTGTAGTCTTCACCATCGAACAGCGGTGGTCTGTTGACGGATTGTGTAAGGCCCTCAAATTTTGTCCTATTTTGTTGTGTGTGTGGAATCGTGTTTGTGTGTAAATATTATGTATGCATATGTAGATATCTACGTACATATTAGCTAGGTGTACTTATGTATGCATGTGTATGTTTAGATGAAATTATTGTTTGTTTGCATGGTGTAGTAGTGTGTACACCATACTATATATATTGCAGGTATATATATATATATATATATATATATATATATATATATATAGCGTATATATAGTTTTCTGCATTGATTTAATGCTCTGGCCGAAGAGCAAATTGGCGTCAACATGGATGGACGTCCATCTTGAGTAAATGTCCATGTCGATGGACGCCAACTATGAAGTAAATGGCCATGGATGTGGACATCTACTTCTCTAATTTTCTGTGCATAGCAGACCCCGAAATTCCAGGTTGGGCTTGCTCACTGATTGGGGAGATGTCTCCCAACGGCTCTCAACTCCCATCAGATCCTGCCAACGCATGCCCCAAGCCTAGACTTATGTAGAAACACCCCTAAGCAGCTGGAAGAGACCCCTTTGTCTCTTGGTAAAGAAAACCCTAGAAACCCTAAGTCCCTGTGTGAAAGCAGAACTTTGAGCCTTGAGATCTGAAGACTGGTGGCTTCTTCCGGCGATCTACTTCGACAAGGAGGAACCCTTGACATCAGGCTACACATCTCCGGCTCTGGTGTGCTGCGAGGATCATCACAGAAGCTAGAGTGGAGGTGTTTTGGAGGCTTCTTGGCACTACCCAAGGAGAGCTTCAACAACCATTTAGATCCCCTTTGAGATTTTTCTAAAGGCAAGTAACCCATCCCCGTGATGCATGTATATGTCCATAGGTCTTAGATATTTTATGGGATTTTACTCATGTCCTGGATCCCCCACATTCACCCTTTCTTTGGAGCTCGGTCTGTGTTTTTTCACAGACAGGAACTTAACGGCAAGATCCCTTTCCGTTAAGCTCTTCAGTTGGCGGTAGACGATGTTGCCGTTAACCCCTTTGAACGGCTAGCCTTTGCCGTTTAGTTCTTCAGGACAGAACAGTGAGCTATTCTTCCTTATATATGATTAATTTTCGAAGTTTTTCGCATAAGGATATATTGTAAACGTTATATGCTATGTATTATGAATGGTGGAATGTGTTGTGAGATTTTGTGAATTTCTGTAAATAGTGTGAATGGTTACATTTATGAAAAATGCATGTTAGATGAGACCTTGGTTGTGTTAGTCTACTGTTCACATGATTCGTGAGGAATTTGAATGCCATAATTTTTCTAGACTATGTGTATGTATGTCAGTCCATGCTCTGCAAAATTGGAAATTTTCCCATGATCATGTGATTTATTACAATTTTGGTAATGAAATTAGAAAGCATATGTAGGGTCATGTAAAAATCACAGTAAATAGTATGATGTGAGATAAATTCGGAAATTTTTTTTGGTGATAATGTGCATGTTAGGTAAAGGTCTGAGAACTGTCAAATCTTATATTTATGTTGTGCTTCCATGATAACTGAATTATTATTGGCATGTGAATGAGTGTTTCATTTTCTGTAAATTTGTGTAATTCAGAAAATTGTGAAAATTTGCATGAGTGGTCTAAACCCTTCAACCAGTGTGTGGTTAAATTTTCATGAGATTTGGGTAACAGTAGGTTATATTGTGAAATTTCCATGTGAAAATGAGTTATTAATGCATGCTATCATGATTATGGTTTGATTATGTGTTTTCAACCTGATTAGTGTAAATTACTGAGTGTTTAAACTCTGTCAAACAGTAGCACCATGAATTAGGAAAAACTGAACCATGTGCTTAATAGCGACAACGTAAGTAATGCGTAAATTGGGTGAAATGTGTGTGTGTTAAAAATCGAAATGTGGAAATTGTGCCGTGTGTGACACTGCTTCCATAGAGGGCTGTGGAACCGTACCGTGAAAAAGTCCCCACGGGAAGGTTCAATGTGTTAAAATCCTATGGGCATTAGGATGAAATCCTGGAGATGGACAAGTACCACTGGTTAGGGTGGAGAGTTCTTCTCCCGGTCTGTGCAGTACCAAGGGCCGTCACTGTGTTGCCTAGGTGGCGTCTATGTGTTATGTGTTATGTGATGTGAATGTGTCCTTCTAGTGGTGGTTTGGACTATGTGTCACGGCATCTAAATGTGAAAATGTGAATGTGTATATGTACAAATTGTGTAGTGTGAATATGTGTATATGTGTAATGTGTAAAGTAAACAATGTGAATGTGCAATTGTGTAAACATGTGAAATAAATGTGTTAGAATGTGAAAGTGTGATTCATGTTATGGAAATGTGGGATTCATGTCAAAACAGCAACCTTAATGTGTTATAACAATGTTGTACATGTACAAAAATATGTAGAATCCATGTTGGGAGTATTTTTTTTTATGTGTGTGAAAATCCCATGCTAAATTGCTATCATGTTGAAGCTTAAATGGTGAATGTAGCTCTCATGTGGATAGATAAGTAGAAAGCATGTGGTAGGTATTTTAATTTGGAATGACATAAACCATGTATCATGTGTTGTGAATTATGTAGAAATATCATGACAAGTTGTTTCCATTATTGTACAAGCATGCTACATGTTTTGATTAATAAAATTGAATGAATGTCCTATTTGTGATGTATGCATGTATGATGTGTATGAAGTTTACTTGCTGAGTCTTTTAGACTCACTCTTGCTTCGGCGTACAGGTTTAGCAGGTGACCCTACTTCCTTGGAGGAGACCGTTGAGAGCGACTCCGAGCGAGAAGAATAGAGTGTTGTGGAGTCACCGTTGTTGTATCTTACTTTCATAGTATGTAATTGAGACTTATGAAATTGAAGCTTATGTAAATTTGTGGACGAACAATGTAATTTGAATTTTGTATTTCATTATGTGGACTTAGTTCTTTAAATTGCTATATGGATCGTGTATGTTTAATGTGGATGATGAAATGAAAAGATAGAAGTTCTTTTACTTCCGCTACTCTGTATTCATATTTGTGTACATCTCAATCATGTGTGTTAGTGCTTGGGTAAATGTCCCACTATGACGAGACTCACTATACCGACGTGGATTGATATAATCGTACCGGTATAAGGAGGGTCATCGTAGATTGACCTTCGAAGTGACCTTGAGCTGCCATTTAATCTTTTCTCTTCAGATCGTAAGATCTTCTTTGTCGAAGAGACTTGGCTCTGATACCACTTGTTGCCCAGCTAGCAAGCCCAGAGGGGGGTGAATGGGATTCTTAAAATTTGATTATCTAAACCTGTCACAAATACGTTCAACACAAAACACTACGTTCGACTGTTAGTGTTAGTAATAAAGAAAAGATAACAATCACAAACAGGCAATCACACGACACGAGGATTTTATCCTGGTTCGGACCTCCTCTCCAAAGGAGTCCTACGTCCAGTCCCTGAGCAACAACTCAGGATTCCACTACCCAAGGGTACAGTCCCCCTCAAGGACACTTACACATCTAGCCGCAGTTGGCCTTTTCTTCACAAACCGAAGAGGAAAACAACACCCTGATTCATAGGTCTTCCTTCAACACGAAGGGAACACTCTCCACCTGTTTCCAATTAGTCTTCTCTTCACACACGAAGAGGAACTTCTCAAGAAAGTGAGAAAATAGGCAAAATGCCCCTAGACCAAGCTTATTGCAAATGCTTGATCTGAGGTAGTGACTGAGAGCGAAAGATCTACAATAATGAAATCTCTCAGATCACAAGGGCTCTCCAAAACTAACAACAATGATGCACGGAGAGCATGAGCTACAAGGTTGGAGTGGAAGGCAAGAAGCTCTTTTGCTAAGACTCTATCACTTCTAGGATTTTTCGTTGAGATTTTTGAACACTTCCAAAAATTTTCTTTCTAGGAGTCTTGAGCCTTGTATAAATATCTTCTCTTGCTAAAGTAGCCATTGAGATGTCTATTATCTCTAGCTTTGGTATACATTAGACTGCATGGAGTAGGTGAGAACCATGTACGCTTTTTGTTAAACACCTTTTTGTTCCATGCACGCAAAGAGTAGATCCTTCTAGATATCCTTCAACCTTTATTTTGTCTAATCATTGTATGAGGTTGTGTTGTCAGAGACCTGCACATAATAAATATCAAACTATAGGCAGCTATGCTGTCTTTTGTTGTCAGTCAACATTAGAATCCATGTAGTAGGACTATTCACCATAATAGAAAAGTCATTCTGCTTTCAGAAAAAGGTTTCTTATAGATGTATGAGAATAGAAGAAATCCAGATATGCATCGTGCAGAGAAATGTACAGTCCCATCAAATGCATGGATATTAGAGAAATACGCGGGAAGACTTTGACTCAATATTTGAAAATATATTTGAATATCAAGTCGATGTAATCCATGAAGTCGTTATGACATAGAAATAGTTGTACAACTTATGAAATCATTGTGTGTACAAATCATTGTATGCTAGTAAGCAAATCATTATATAAATATAAGCAAGTCGTTGTTTCACTTATCGAATCGATACAATGATCAAATCGTTCTTTAAGTGAAAGCAAATTGTTATACACACATAAGCAAAACGTTGAGAGCGAATCGTTACAAATCGTTATAAGCAAGTCATTGTGAACACAAATCATTGTGCTACTTATCAAATCAATGCAATGACCAAATCGTTGTTTGCTTTATCGAATCGATACGGCGACCAAGTCGTTGTTGTGACTTACCGAATCGTTACAGCAACCAAATCATTGTGTAACTTATCGAATCAATTTGAGAACCAAATCGATGTGAAATTGATCAAATCGTTATGGCGACCAAGTCGATGCGAGACTTATAAAATCGTTACGGAGACCAAGTCGATGTGAGACTTATCAAATCGTTACGGCAACCAAGTCGTTATGTAAGACTTATCAAATCGTTACGGCGACCAAGATCGTTACGGCGACCAAGTCGTTATGTAACTTATCAAATCGATGTGAAAGCAAATCGTTGTAAGACCAAATCGTTGTTCTTACTTAACAAATCGTTACAAAAACCAAATCGATGTGGCGACCAAATCGTTATGGCACACAAAGTCATTCTGCTCACTTAACAAATCGTTGTGATAGCAAATCTTTGTTCTCACTTATCAAATCGTTGTATCACATAGGAATTCAATGTGTACTTTAGAAAAATTACATGTTTTGAACTTTAAATGCTATAGTGTAAGAATACTTACAAGTTTTGCTTGATTTTGTCTGATTTATTTCCTGTGACTAAGCTTCATAGAAACATGTTAGATAATACTTATTGAAGTTTTGTTAATCACCAAAATAGGCATATAATTAATGAAATTATATGGGGATAAACTGATCATCAGTTTATGTGCTTGGAGGAGGACAAGTAAAGGAAGTGTGTCAGTGGCTGAAACTGTTGAGATTTCCTAACGGTTATGTGTCTAATATTGCTCATTCTGTCAACGTCAGTGAGGGAAAAATATATGGAATGAAGAGTCATGACTTCCATGTGTTTATGCAAAGGTTGCTACCTATTGCATTTCGTGACATGTTGCCAAAGCCTCTATGGGGAGCATTGTTTGAGCTGAGTCGATTTTTCATGATTCTGTGTGCATCAGAACTCAGGCTTGAGGATGTGCAAACTATCGAACAAAATGTGGTCACCATCGTATGCAAGTTGGAGAAGATATTTCCGCCTGCATTCTTCGATTCGATGGAGCATTTACTCGTACATCTACCACATGAAGCTAAAGTTGGAGGGCCAGTACAATATAGATGGATGTATCTATTTGAGAGGTATATGCAAATATTAACTTTTTTCTTCTTAGAATTGCACCTTATATATGATACGTTTCCTATTTGTCTTGTACATTGTTGATGTAGGTGTATGCATGACCTCAAAATGAAAGTCTGAAATAAAGCAAAAGTGGAGGGTTCTATTGCTGAGGCATATGTTATGAAGGAATCTCAAACTTTTGTTCGATGTACTTTGAAGCAGACATATAAACTCGTCGTACTCAACCTCCACGTAATGATGATGGGGGGGGGGGGATCTGTGTGTTCAGATCGACTCTCCATATTTAATCATTTTGGACGTGCCTTCAGACGTTCTTCAACTCGCATGCTGGATGACAGAGAGTTATGTGCCGCAGAGATATATATTCTTTTAAATTGTGCTGAGCTAGAGTGTTATGTTGAGTAAGAGCTAAACTCACAATTTATTGTGTATATAACTTCTTTGCCCTTATTCTAGCTATTGAAGGTGGTCTTCTATTCATATTGCAGACAATTTGATTTAGAAATAATTCAAAGAAATCAACATCTCACTAATTATGAGGTTGAAAAAGAACGAGAGAAGTCATTGGCCTTATGGCTAAGAAAACGCGTAAGTGTACATGCTCAAAGAGTATTCAAGATAAGTTATGTTCACTTTTTAACTAGTCTTCTCTATACGTAGGTTGAACAAGGTTTAATTACCGATGAAAGAGTTCGTTAGATAGCCTATGGCCCATCGAAAATTGCACAGAACTATCCTGGATTTATTGTGAGTGGGTATAGATTTCATACAAAAGACTATGGGCAGAGTAAATCTACCTTGAACAGTGGCGTATGTGTTAAAAGAAGTACATACAATGAAAGTGAACATGACTACTATGGTATTGTAGAGGAGATCTTACAGTTGTAATATCTAGGACAAGACAATCATATATTCTTGTTCAAGTGTCATTGGTCTGATCCGAAGTCCATTCGAAATGACAGAACGCATGGGATTGTCGAGCTTAAACATAAGTCGAAATTGAATGCTTATGAGCCATTCATTTTAGCCATACAAGCCCAGCAGGTGTACTATACAAGCTATCCATCATCTACAACAAAGAACGAAATGATTGGTGGGTAGTTTGCAGAGTTAAGTCAACACTATTATCTGATTATGAATTGGACATGACTGATCAGACACCTGAAGAGGTCAACGCAGAATTCTTTCAAGAAGACGGTTGAAAATGTAGAGTTGACAGCTCATATTGAAGAAGACGAATCTGAAGCGCCAATTTCCTTGTCTAAAGGAAATGAGGTCGAAGAAGTCGATCCACATGAGATAAACGGGAGTAGTGGAAGGTGAACATATATTGAATGTGAAAGTTCTGATGAGGAGGAGGAATATACCAGTGATGAATGTGAAGATGATGATGAAGATGGGGCTGAATTAGATATATCGTCATCATCTGAGGAGGAAATGGATATCATTTAAAAATGGGTAGAATTTTTTCACATCTGTTTAGTATATTTAAAGTAGCCGACTTTCAATATAAGCAATTGACTAATGAACATTAATTTTTTATGTTCTCTATGAAGATATGTTGTGTGGAGGACGATCGGGCTCCAGTTCTAGGAGGAGCAGTCGTGGGAGGGGTTTGTTGGCGGCATCAGGTATGTATATTTTTCTAGTGTATTTTTCTTTATGTATTATTTATACATATTATTAATGCCATTTAAATTGTTACAGCTTCTGGTTCTTCGTCTGTCCCTCCTCTTGGAGCAGCAGGTATGTATATTTAAAGTTGCACTTTCATTGTGCATTGATTCTTATGCCATAAAATTCTTACAGGTTCGGGTGAGTTTACACCTCCCCATCCTAGAGTACCAGGTATGTATATTTCAATTTACAAGTATTTGTATAGTCATTATTTATATTCTTGTACATTGTATATTTGAAGTTGTATTTTTCATTGTGTATTATTTATACATATTATTTATGCCATTTAAATTGTTACAACTACTGGTCCTTCCTCTGCCCCTCCTCCGGTAGCACTAGGTATGTATATTTAAAGTTGCACTTTCATTGTGCATTGATTATTATGTCATAAAATTCTTACAGGTTCGGGTGAGTTTACACCTCCCCATCCTAGAGTACCAGGTATGTATATTTCAATTTGCAAGTATTTGTATAGTCAGTCTACACCTTCTTATGCCATTAAAATGTTACAGGCTCGGGTCAGTCTACACCTTCTCCTCATACAATAGTAGGTATGTATATTTAAATTTTTAAGTATTTGTATAGTCATTCTTTGTATTCTTGTACATTACTTATGTCATTGTGCATTTTTGTCCAGGTCCGGTGCCATAGGATGCTGTTAGTCTACACGAGGGGGGAGGCAATTTTCATGAAAGCACTCTGCGGGAGGTGTGGATAAATGGGTACGTAATAAACTTATATGTATCTTTTATTAAGGAGGTATATTTAGTTCATAAATTCATACTAACAAGTTACATAATTACAGTGATAAAATTGAGCCCGCCCAAGCGTCTCAATTCATCACAAGAACAATTCAGGCATACTTTCCTGGGCTTATTCATAGATTCAATGGTTTCCCGATGGAGGTCCAGGAATTGTTGTATCAGATGTTCATGGTATGTAATTTCTTATTATAATTTATTTATTTTCTTATTCCTACATTCAGTTAACTAACTCTTATTTGTATAGAGCAATCATCGATTCACGCATCATTCGGACGAGGCGCAGTCTCGATTAGTATGGACAACCACCGCCCGATCAAATTTTAAGCATTTGTTGTATAATGCGAGGAAAAATGCAGAGAAAGTTTGTTAGAGTGCAGATCTGACTCTTTGGAGGGAGCAAGCACCGACATGGATTAGGAGAGACTACGGGGAAAGTTTGTGCAACATATGGGCTACAGAGAGATAGCAACAAACCTCCACAACAATGAAAGTGAATTAGGCGGCCAATCCAGATGCCAACATGCATACAAGTGGGTTCATCTCCTTTGCGACCCATCAGTCCAGATTGGTAAGTCATATGTCCATTTGTGATATATTTTATTCATATAAGTACTCATTTATGCCATATTTTTCTGTGAAATAGGAAAAGGAGCTAAAACAACCTCCGACATTTCAGGAGGTGTTTGATAAGACACATAAGAAAAAGGGGATGGATCAGTACATTAGCAAGCGAGCCCAAGAGGTTGCGGTAAGTATTTACAATCTATTCACTATTCATTTTTTCTCATTACAGATTAATATTACATTGTCAATTTTATTTTTTTGCAGGAGTCATATAGCCAACAGATGATAGAGAAGTACGCCGGGGAGGAGGAGTAGCTGCAGTTAGATCCTGAGGTATGGGTTGCGGCATCTGGTGCCCCAAAGAAAGGCCATGTGTATGGTTTTGGGCATAGTATGGACACGAGCAGGGAGTTATCTGGCGCCTCAAGTTCAGCCTCACAGACTAGTGCATTCACCACAGCTAGTGCTCTAGGTACTTCTCCCATTGAGATGATGGGCTTCATTCGAGATGAGATCTCTGGTTTGGAGTCTCATCTGGCCGAGACGATGAAGTCTCGTCTGGCCCAGACGATGGAGTCTCGTATAGTCCACACGATATAGACACAGGTGTCCGACGCTGTCCAGGCCCTCTCCCAGGCTATCTCCCAGGCCCTCTCCCAAGTCAGCATTCCTCCTCAGGCAGCACCATCGACATCAGCACGGGCCCCTCATGTGAGTAAATTGATTTTATTTTAGCTTTTCTATTTTAACAGTCAATTTTAGTTTTATTTTCTTTAAAAAGGAAGAACTTAGCTAGGTTTGGGGGTTAAAAATTAGAAATACTAATCCGATCAGCCTCCGATTCCTTACAGCACGGTCGGGGCGATGAGTGTAACTTGTGAAAACTGACATAGTTCAATTCGGACTCCCGGTTTGAGCTCGACGCTCAAATTCACATTAAACAAGTTAGTTTAGTTTAAAAATGAAGAAGTTAGGTTTGGGGGTCCAAAATTAGAAATACTAATTCGATTGGCCTCCGATTTTTTCCAGCATAGCCAGGGCGATGGTTGTGACTTGTGGAAACTGACGGAGTTCAGTTCAAACTCCCAATTTGAGCTCGACGCTCAAATTCATTTTTAAGCAAGTTAGTTTAGTTTAGTTTAGTTTTAAAAGGAAGAACTTAGCTAGGTTTGGGGGTCCAAAATCATAAATACTAATCCAATCGGCCTCCGATTTTCCAGCATGGTCGGGGCGATGAGTGTGACTTGTGGAAACTGACGGAGTTCAATTCGGACTCCCGATTTGAGCTCGACTGTACCATATCGACTGTTCGGATCATTTTATATTTGTTGTGGTGGCCAGTGTATGTCCCACATTGTGAGTAGCAGGTGCTTTCACAGGTTTCTGGGGCGTTGTGGGACGGCTGGTTGGCCCAAAACATAGGTTTGTTTTCTTGTCCTTGAACGCGACCGAGGGGTTCGTCGCGTCCTTATCGCGACACTCGGGGATGTCGCGTTCATGTTGCCGATGTTTTGGCTCATCATCTGCATGCGTGCCGCGTGTCACACGCTGGACGGGCGTGCTGACGTCGACAGGCGGATCACGACGGGTAGCTACATCGCGATCAGGTCGCAACATCGCGATACGTCACGTTCCCAACCTAGCTGCGTTTTTAAGAAAACCTAGTAGAACAGAGCTTTCACAAGCTCTACTCGGCCAGGGGAGGTTTTGCCTGTGGGTTTTTGGGCGATTCGAGCTCGTGGGACTTGGTTGGACATGTTCTTGCCGCGAGGATCGCGTGTGGAACGGGAGAAACGTCGGGTTATCGCCTGTTTAGGTGTTCTTCATCAAAGTAGGGAGATTCTGCCCTTTTTCTTCGTGGAATCGCTGTGTGATGCGTTTACTGCTTTAAGAACCGTAGATGGCATGCTAGGACATCACAAAGAGCATGAAAAATGGATTAGAAACCATGTATGGTAGGGTTTTTAGGGTTTTCTGGTGAAGGGGACCCGGATAGCGTTTTTCGCCTGCAAAGGCGACGTTCTCCCCTGTCGCGATCTGATCGCGATAGGACGATACGTCGCGTTAGCTATCTTGATTGCGACTGGTTGGGGCGTCGCCATCTGAACGCGACCTGAGCCTTTGTCGCGATCGCAGCCTAGCGTTGTTATTTGTGTACAATTGTTAATGTATATATTCGTTACTATTTAATCGATGCATGACATGGTTAACCGATGTGTGTGGAAATGGTTAGTGGTGCTTTGACACCTGTTGTGCTCCTTGGGAGTGCGGTTCACGTGGTGAGCTGCAGGCTCATGTGGTAGTGTGCGTAACTGGTTTCAGTGACCCGTATGTGTTCATGTGGTTTGCGTAACGTGCAAGAGTTTCCGTGTGCATGGCAGGTAGTTTTACGCCTTCCGTGGTTACCTCTTCAGTTGGGAGCCCTAGGTTCCGATGTGAGCCAGGCACGTGGGTGTGCTCAGGGTTTGTCCCGGTACAGTGGTACTGTCAGGGTCTTGTCATCTTCCTAGATACCCTCACTCTCGGGGAGAGTTTCCGTCCGACAGAGGGAAAGACGGCAATGGGACAGTGACTTGTGAGAGTTTGTGTTTAGTCACTTGTAGCGCACTCGTAGTTGGGGGGACGGACACCAGTAGACGTACTGGACCCCAGCTACTCCTCTTTCCAGTGCCTCACTTTAGGGAGCTTAGGCCGGAGTCCCTAAAGGTGACAGGCATGGGCCTGCGGGGTGTGACCTGCAGGTGTGGTGGTTTTGGTTGGTCTCTACAGTTCTTGTTGGTTTAGTAGAGCGGCAACTGGACCTTTCGTCCGTGGCTGCGAGGCTGAGAGGTAGACCTGTGTGTTTGTCCGGGTTGGTTGCTGGTGTCGCGAGCCAGGCTACGCGACCCGAGTTTGGTGTTTACCTACTTTAGCTTGTACACTTGTTTGGGTTTTCTGTTTATATATTTATTAACATTACTTTTGAGATCAGCAAGCAGTAAGTAAGTTACAGCTTTAATACCTTGCTTAAATAATTCTATATACTATTATAGCATAGCTTCCTGCTTAGTTACTTGAGTTGTTGTTTACTCGGTTTCTTTGGGGGAGTTTCCCTACTAAGCCAGTGACTAGCGAGGCTCACCCCCTACTCCTTTCAGGTGAGGGAGAGCAGGAGGCTTCCCAACCGTCTTCTAGTTCCGGGCCGCATCGTAGCAGAGCAGGGTCTGCGCCACCTCCAGCAGTGTAATTTTCTCTCTTTGTACACCTCAGGGTATGCCCCAGGTTCTGTTGTACAGGTTTATGGTTTTAGTTGAAGAACTGGCTATGTAAATCTCATGTAAATATTTGTGGAATGGAAAGTTTACTTCTGTTCTGTGGTTTCCTTTAGATTTCTACGGACTTGTGTGAATGGTATCCCTTGCGAAGCTTCGGCTCGTTCGCGGGAGGCGGAGTCGTGTCAGGCTCGTTATTAGGTTAACATGTTAGAACGATGTGGTCCGTCATTGTTGGTATCAGAGCATAGTCCATATAAATGTTAAGGAACATGAAATTTACAAATTTACATGGCCTATTCTTTACTTAAACCCACTGCTAGTAGTTGACCCTGGGTTTTTGTGTTAATAATTGTTGTGTTGTGTGGTTGGAAATTTTTTGTGCAGCAATCAAAAATGGCAGATCGGAGAGATTGGGGAGGAGGTGGTGATGATCCGGAGGATCCTACCCAGAGGATGATTGAGCGAATATGGGAAAGTCTTACGCAGATCCGTATGAGGATGGATCAGTCAGGACCCGCACAACCAGCAATACCAGTTGTTGAGGAGGCAGTGCCAACATCCCCAGTTTTACCGCAAACAGGAGTTGAGGTACCTCCTGTAGTACCTGTGCACCCTACAGTACCAGTGAGGCCAGTTACCACAGAGGATCCCACAGCTCTTGTGGAGAGGTTTTTGAGGTTACAGCCCCCTACTTACTCAGGTGGCCCTAACCCAGATACTGCAGAGCATTGGATACATGAGATCGAGAGGGTATTTGTGAGTATGAGGTGTCCGCAGAAAGATAGAGTCATTCTTGCTATTTATCAGTTAAGGGGATTTGCTCAGGAATGGTGGAGGCTCAAATTGCAGACTATTTTTGCAGGAAGGACAGAAGATGGAATCACTTGGCCAAAGTTTCTAACAGTTTTCAATGACACATTCTTTCCACTATAGATCCAGCAAGAAAAGAGGGAGCAGTTTAGAACTTTACAGCAAGGAAGATTGTCTGTGTTGGAATATCAGATGAGATTCATGGCATTGAGTAGATATGCTCCTTATGTGGTGACCGATCATGCAATAATGGTGGAGTATTTTATTAGGGGAATAAGGTCCGAGTTGCAGGATGCAGTAGCTCCACTAATGTGCAGAACAGTAGAGGAAGCGGCACAGCGGGTAGCTGTGTTAGAAAGGACTTTGTAGGCTAGGCAGAGTCAGTCTCAGGTGGGAGGTTCAGGTAGTTTTCGACTTCCCCAGCAGTCGCAGGGCATTAGCAAAGGAAAAGCACCCTCAGGAACATCATCGTCTGGGATAGCAAAGTGGGGTAAGCAGATCAAGAAATTCTTTCAAGGAGGAGGACGTGGCAGAGGCAGGCAACAGGGTTTTCAGCAGGGTGGTTTTCAGCAGGGGCGTGGCTACAGGCCACCGGTTCTAGAGGAGTCCCAGCAGGGTACCGCAGGTCAGCCCACAACTTTTTGGGAGGTCATATGTTATGCTTGTGGTTAGCCAGGACATTATGCCATGGATTGTCTGTCTCGAGGATATGGTTATGGCAGGGGGACTCAGAAGCAGCAGCAGACATATCAGCCGTCAGCAGAGAGAGGCAGAGGAATCCCTTTTCAGAGAGGAGGTCAAGGTCGGGTGATGGCAATCACCAAGGCGCAGGCAGAAGCATCAAATCTTATTGAAGGTATATTACCGATCTTTGATTTCTCAGCTAGAATATTAATTGATCCGGGTGCTTCTCATTCATTTATTTTCAAAGATTTCTTGGATAGTCTGGCTCATCCCATAGAAGAAAGGCAATGTGAATTGGTGGTTGAGATTCCTACCGGTGATTTTATGCTTACTTCCTGTTATTTAGATGAGGTTCCGATTGTGATTCATGGGAACCAGTTGCCGGCAAAGTTGTATGTTTTGTCTTTAAAGGAATATGGTTTGATTCTGGGTATGGATTGGTTAGAGGCTTATGGTGCTCTAGTAGACTATAGAAAGAAGAGGGTTAGGTTTTGTAGACCTGATGGAACAGCTTTTGAATTTCAAGGTATGCCCTTCTATTCTTCTAAGTTTATCATTTCTGCGCTCAGAGCTTGAAGATTAATTAATGCAGGATGTGTAGCATATCTTGCTTCTGTGAGTTTGGTTGAGTCTCATAAATCTATAGAGTCTGTGCCAGTGGTTAGAGAATTTATAGATGTATTTTCAGAAGAGTTGTCGGGGCTAGCGCTGCGCAGAGAGGTAGATTTAACTATTGAATTAGAACCAGGCAGTATGCCGATCTCAAAGGCACCATACAGGATGGCACCAGCAGAATTGAGAGAATTAAAGAAGCAGTTGCAGGAGCTATTAGAAAAAGGTTTTATTAGACCAAGTCACTCACCATGGGGTGCACCAGTGCTATTTGTTAAAAAGAAGGATGGTAGTCTGAGGATGTGTATAGATTACCGGCAGTTGAATAAGGTTACTATCAAGAACAAGTATCCGCTCCCAAGAATAGATGATTTGTTTGATCAGCTTCAGTCAGCAAAAGTGTTCTCCAAAATTGATTTGAGGTCAGGATATCATAAGTTGAGAATAAAGGAAGAAGATATTGAAAAGTCAGCTTTCAGGACCAGGTATGGACATTATGAATTTGTAGTAATGCCATTTGGATTGACCAATGCGCCAGCAGCATTTATGAACTTGATGAATAGGATATTTCATCCGTATCTGGATCAGTTTATAGTAGTTTTTATCGATGATATCTTGATATATTCAGCATTAGAAGAAGAGCATGCAGCCCATTTAAGAGTTACATTGCAAGCATTGAGAGAACATCAATTGTATGCTAAGTTCAGTAAGTGTGAATTCTGGCTGAAAGAAATACAGTTTTAGGGTCATGTTATTTCTGGTGAAGGAGTTGAAGTGGATCCAGCAAAAGTGGAAGCAGTGTTGAAATGGGCAGAGCCAAAAATAGTGTCAGAGATCAGAAGTTTTTTGGGTCTTGCAGGTTATTATAGAAGATTTATTCAAGATTTCTCTAAAATAGCAGCCCCAATGAATAAGTTGACCAGGAAAGGAGTTTCTTTTGTGTGGTCTTCTGAGTGCAGGCGTAGTTTTGCTAAATTGAAAAAGAAGCTTACTACAGCACCAATATTAGAAATTCCTTCAAGAAGTGGTGGTTTTGTGGTATATACAGATGCATCCAGAAGAGGATTAGGGGCAGTATTAATGCAGCATGGAAAAGTGGTTGCTTATGCTTCCAGACAATTAAAGAAACATGAAGAAAATTACCCGACTCATGATTTGGAGCTGGCAGAGGTAGTGTTTGCTTTGAAGATTTGGCGGTATTATTTAAATGGAGAAAGATTTGAAATATTCACAGATCATAAGTGCTTGAAATATATATTTTCACAGAAAGATTTGAATTTAAGGCAACGCAGATGGATGGAATATTTGAAAGACTATGACTTCAGTTTGGGATATCATCCGGGTAAAGCAAATGTTGTAGCAGATGCATTGAGCAGAAAAGCTGTTATGAATCAACTTATGATCAGAGAATGGAAATTATATGAAAAGATGGCAGATAATTCCTTATATGTGCCAAATAGTCAGCAGAGAGCAGTGTTGGCAAACAGTGCAGTTGAACCTTCTCTTTACAGACAGATAGTTGAAGCCCAGAAAGCCGATGAGAATTTGGCGGATATTTTAAGAATGGAGGAGGTAACTTTGGGCCATGATAATGTAGTCAGATTAAAAGGCCGAGTATATGTTCCAGATGATGCAGGAATTAGACAGAAAGTGTTAGAGGAGGCCCACAGGTCAAGATATACTATTCATCCAGGCAGTACTAAGATGTATCAGGGAATGAAGGGTTTTTATTGGTGGTCAAACATGAAAAGAGAAATTGCAGAATTTATAGCAAGATGTGCTGTCTGTCAGCAAGTAAAAGCAGAACATCAGCGACCAGAGGTTTGTTGCAACCATTGCCCATACCGCAGTGGAAATGGGATGATATAGCTATGGATTTTATAGTGGGTTTGCCCAGCTCAGCAGGTCATAATGGCATTTGGGTTTTTGTTGATAGACTGACTAAAGTTTGCAGATTGTTACCAGTTAATATGTCATGGTCAGTAGACAGGTTAGCCAAGTTATATGTGGAAAGAATAATACCATTGCATGGAATTCCAGTTACTATTGTTTCAGATCGAGATCCAAGATTCACTTCAGGTTTTTGGAGAAGTTTGCAAAGGGTAATTGGTACAGAGTTAAGATATAGTTTAGCATACCACCCGCAGACAGATGGACAGACAGAAAGGACCATCCAGACAATAGAAGATATGTTAAGGGCATGTTGCTTGGTTTGGGGAGGAATATGGGAACGTCATTTGAGTATGGTTGAATTTGCATATAATAACAGTTATCAAGCAAGTATCGGAATGGCACCTTATGAGGCATTATATGGCAGACCATGCAGGACACCATTGAATTGGCATGAGGTAGGAGAAAGGCAAGTTCTAGGTCTGGAATTAATCAGGCAATGTGCAGAGATGGTTAAGTTTATTAAAGAAAAACGTCAGATAGCACAGAGTCGATAGAAGAGTTATGCTGATAACAGACGCAGGCCGTTGTAGTTTGAAGTGGGGGATTATGTATTTTTTAAGGTTTCTCCTACTAAAGGTGTATTTAGATTCAGCAAGCGAAGCAAGTTAAGCCCCAGATATGTAGGTCCATTCCAGATAATGGAAAGATTAGGCGAGACAACTTACAGATTAGATCTGCCAACAGACTTTGCAAATGTTCATAATGTATTCCATGTCTCAATGCTCAGAAAGTACATTGAAGATCCGTCCCAAGTAATCAGTTATCAGAGAAGTGAATTAAAGCCAGACATGACAATGCCAAAATATCCAGTACAGATCACAGGCCGCAGAACCCAAAAGCTCAGGAATAAGAATATTAATTTAGTGAAAGTCAGATGGGAAAACAGACAAGGCGGTGAGGATACTTGGGAACTAGCAGAGGAAATGATGAAGATGTATCCATACTTGCTTGAGTAAGCTTTTAATTCTTTTAGGTGATAGTACCTTATTTGTTTTAAATTAAAAATTGTTGTTATCGGGTTCCACTTTAAATTTCGAGGATGAAATTTCTTTTAGGTGATAGTAATGTAGCATATCGACTGTTCAGATCATCTTATATTTGTTGTGGTGGCCAGTGTGTGGCCCACATTGTGAGTAGCAGGTGCTTTCATAGGTTTCCGGGGCGTTGTGGGCCGGCTGGTTGGCCCAAAATGCAGGTTTGTTTTCCTGTCCTTGAATGCAACCGAGGGGTTCGTCGCATCCTTATCGCGACACTCGGGGACGTCGCGTTCATGTTGCCGCTGTTTTGGCTCATCGTCTACATGCGCGCCGCATGTCGCACCCTGGACGAGTGTGCTGACGTCGACAGGCGGATCGCGACGGGTAGCTGTATCGCGATCAGGTCGCGACGTCGCGATACGTCGCGTTCCCAACCGAGCTGTGTTTTTAAGAAACTCTGGCAGAACAGAGCTTTCACAAGCTCTGCTCGGCCAGGGGAGGTTTTGCCCGTGGGTTTTTGGGCGATTCGAGCTCGTGGGACTTGGTTGGACGTGTTCTCGCTGCGAGGATCGTGTGTGGAGCGGGAGAAACGTCGGGTTATCGCCTGTTTAGGTGTTCTTCATCAAAGTAAGGAGATTCTACCCTTTTTCTTCGTGGAATCGCTGTGTGATGCGTTTACTGCTTTAAGAACCGTAGATGGCATGCTAGGACATCACAAAGAGCATGAAAACTGGATTAGAAACCATGTATGGTAGGGTTTTTAGGGTTTTATGCCGAAGGGGACCCGGATAGGGTTTTTTGCCAACGAAGGCGACGGTCTCCCCTGTCATGATCTGATCGCGACAGGACGATACGTCGCATTAGCTATCTTGATTGCGACTGGTTGGGGCGTCGCCATCTGAACGTGACCTGAGCCTTTGGCGCGATCGC
Organism: Colocasia esculenta; assembly: GCA_014218235.1. Taxonomy (NCBI): domain Eukaryota; kingdom Viridiplantae; phylum Streptophyta; class Magnoliopsida; order Alismatales; family Araceae; genus Colocasia; species Colocasia esculenta. The sequence goes on along the minus strand of CM024753.1, from coordinate 124,668,735 downwards.
AGTCGAGCGTTGTTATTTGCGTACAATTGTTAATGTATATATCCGTTACTATTTAATCGATGCATGGCATGGTTAACCGATGTGTGTGGAAATGGTTAGTGGTGCTTTGGCACCTATTGTGCTCCTTGGGAGTGCGGTTCACGTGGTAGTGTATGTAACTGGTTTTAGTGACCCGTATGTGTTCACGTAGTTTGCGTAACGTGCATGATTTTCCATGTGCGTGGCTGGTAGTGTTACGCCTTCCGTGGTTACCTCTTTAGTTGGGAGCCCTAGGTTCCGAGGTGAGCCAGGCATGTGGGTGTGCTCGAGGTTTGTCCCGGTACAGTGGTACTATCAGGGTCTTGTCGTCTTCCTGGACACCCTCACTCTCGAGGAGAGTTGCCATCCGGCAGAGGGAAAGACGGCAGTGGGACAGTGACTTGTGAGAGTTTGTGTTTAGTCACTTGTAGCTCGCTCGTAGTTGGGGGGACGGACACCAGTAGATGTACTGGACCCCAGCTAGTCCTCTTTCCAGTGCCTCACTTTAGGGAGCTTAGACTGGAGTCCCTAAAGGTGACAGGCATGGGCCTGCGGGGTGTGACCTGCAGGTGTGGTGGTTTTGGTTGGTCTCCACAGTTCTTGTTTGGTTTAGTGGAGCGGCAGCTGGACCTTTCGTCCGTGGCTGCGAGGCTGAGAGGTAGACCTGTGTGTTTGTCCGGGTTGGTTGCTGGTGTTGCGAGCCAGGTTACGCGACCCCCGAGTCTGGCGTTTACCTACTTTAGCTCGTACACCTGTTTGGGTTTTACACTTATATATTTATTAACATTACTTTTGAGATCAGTAAGCGGTAAGTAAGTTACAGCTTTAATACCTTGCTTAAATAATTCTATAAACTGTTATAGCATAGCTTCCTTCTTAGTTACTTGAGTTGTGGTTTGCTTGGTTTCTTTGGGGGAGTTTCCCTACTGGGCCAGTGACTAGTGAGGCTCACCCCCCTACTCCTTTCAGGTGAGGGAGAGTAGGAGGCTTCCCAACCGTCTTCTAGTTCCGCGCCGCATCGTGGCGGAGCAGGGTCTGCGCCACCTCCAGCAGTGTAATTTTCTCTCTTTGTACACCTCGGGGTATGCCCCAGGTTCTGTTGTACAGGTTTATGGTTTTAGTTGAAGAACTGGCTATGTAAATCTCATGTAAATATTTGTGGAATGGAAAGTTTACTTCTATTCTGTGGTTTCCTTTAGATTTCTATGGACTTGTGTGAATGGTATCCCTTGCGAAGCTTCGGCTCGTTCACGGGAGGCGGAGTAGTGTCAGGCTCGTTATTAGGTTAACGGGTTTGATTGATGTGGTCCATCACATCGACGCTCAAATTCACATTAAGCAAGTTAGTTTACTTTAAAAATGAAGAACTTAGGCTTGTGGGTCCAAAATTCGAAATACTAATCCGATTGGCCTCTGATTTTTTCCAGTACGGCCAGAGCGATGGTTATGACTTGTGGAAACTGACGGAGTTCAATTCGAACTCCCGGATTGAGCTCGACGCTCAAATTCTCATTAAGTAAGTTAGTTTTGTTTTGCTTTATTTAAAAAAGAAGAACTTAGCTATGTTTGGGGGTCCAAAATTAGAAATACTAATCCAATCAGTCTCCGATTTGTTCTAGTACAGTCGGGGCGATGAATGTGACTTGTGGAAACTGACAGAGTTTAATTCGGACTCCCAGTTTGAGCTCGACGCTCAAATTCACATTAATCAAGTTAGTTTAGTTTAAAAATGAAGAACTTAGGTTTGGGGGTCCAAAATTAGAAATACTAATTCGATTGGCCTCCGATTTTTTCCAGCACGACCAGGGGGATGATTGTGACATGTGGAAACTGACGGAGTTCAATGCGGACTCCCAGTTTGAGCTCGACGCTCAAATTCACATTAAGCAAGTTAGTTTAGTTTAAAAATAAAGAACATAGGTTTGTGGGTCCAAAATTAGAAATACTAATCCGATTGGCCTCCAGTTTTTTCCACCACAGCTAGGGTGATGATTGTGACTTGTGGAAACTGACAGAATTCAGTTCGGACTCCCGGTTTGAGCTCGACGCTCAAATTCACATTTAGCAAGTTAGTTTAGTTTAAAAATGAAGAACTTAGGTTTGACGGTCCAAAATTAGAAATACTAACCCAATTGGCCTCCGGTTTTTTCCAGTATGGCTAGGGCGATGGTTGTGACTTGTGGAAACTGATAGAGTTCAATTCGGACTCCCGGTTTGAGCTCGACGCTCAAATTCACATTAAGTTAGTTAATTTAGTTTAAAAGTGAGTAAATAAAATCTAAATATTTAAATAATTTTTTGCTTATAGTAGTATTTAAATTTAACTTATTATTGTTATATATCTATTGTAGCTTCCTTCATCGGGTGGCGTGGGAGGAGACGAGGACGATCACGTGGACGAGGACGAGGATTCATGATTTTGTATTATTGTGGACATTTTTATTATTGTTGTGGACATTTGTATTATTATGGTTGACATTTATTATTGTTGTGACATTTTTATTATTATTGTGGACATTTATTATTATTGTGTTATTATTGTGGACATTTTTTAGTTTTGATTTACACATGTTATTTTCCTTTTATATATATATATATATATATATATATATATATATATATATATATATATATAAAAAATATAGAGACCGATTAGTGACCGAAATAATTCGGTCACTATTTCGGTCACTAAAATAGTGACCGATTTGTGACCTAAAAACGTCAGTCGCTATCAGCGACTGACGACCTCAGTCACTAGTCGGTCATTGTTTTAGTGACCGAAATAGTGACTGAATGTCTTCGGTCACTGCTCACGACCTCAGTCACTAGTCGGTCATTGTTTTAGTGACTGAAATAGTGACTGAATGTCTTCGGTCGCAAGCAGCGACTGCCGCTTTTAGTCACTAACGCAGTCACTAAATTAGTGACCGATATGGTGACGGAATGTTACCAGTCACTATTCGGTGACTATTTTAGTGACCGGAATAGTGACTGAAGTTTTCGGTTTCTATCAGCGACTGCAAATAATCTGTCACTAATCGGTCACTAAATAGTGAACGATTAGTGACCAACAGTATTCGGTCACAGATTTGTGACAAAAAATTCTTCACTGACAATTTCGGTCACTATTCAGTCTCTGGAACATTTAGTGACTGAATAGTGACCGAATAGAGATCGAAATTGTCGGTCTCTAATTGCGCTTTTTCTTGTAGTGAGCTCTCCTCCTTCTCTTGAACCAACTCCTCCTACTCCTACTATTTCCTCTGCTCCTGCTCCTCCTGAACCAAAACAACCCCCTACATCCTCATCTCAACCTACTGCCCCCACTGCTCCCACTCCTCCAGCTCCTTCTGTTGATGCACCACAACAACAACCACCTCCACCTACTACCTCATTTGATTCTCCTCCCTCTACATCTCTTCCATAGGATCAGCCAATTGCCTTTGATAATGTCAAGTTTTCCATCTACCCTCTGAAATACTATTTCAAACCATCTCAGGCACACATACTCACTCTCCAAACCCAACCTCCTAGTTTCTTTTCTTCTCTTCCTACTGCATCCACACCTCTAGCAGGCAGATCCACCCTTTCACTGTCTGAAATAGTACCTTGTCACACCCCTCCAATTTAACAGCAGAATAAATTGGAGGAAAACGTGAACCAAGTACATAGTAGAGAAAAATGTACAATCTGTTGAGTAAATTAGAGTATCTAATGAACAATAATTGGACTAAACTCTTCATTTCATTGAAATTCCACTAAGACTATTACAACCACTAATTCAGAGCCAATACATAGGGCTCAATGACATCATTACATTGAAAAGAAATCTAAAGCAATAACTACTAGACTCCAATTGTGCTAGGGTAACTTCGTCATTTGACTCCAGGTCACTCATCTCTGGTCCTATCCCATTGGTTCGTGTAACGTCATTGTCTGACTTACCTGAGACACAATAACAAATAACGAAGGGTAAGCAATAACGCCTAGTGGGACTTAAATCTCAATAGTCAAGCAGGCTTTAAGTAATTAACGCATTAAATGGCAGAGTAACTAATGATAGAGAGAGTCATGTAAAGTCGAGAAAGTAATAGCACAAGTAACATGGTTCAAATAGCAGATGAATCAAGTATAACATGATGATTAAATTCAAGTCACGCAATAACCAGTAATGTCATTGTCAAGAAATAGCAAACGACATGTATAGCAAGAAGAGATATAATAGTTGATCATGTAAAGAGTAAATTGCACTTTGATTGATTCTCATCAATCGAAATAGTATAACACTTTTGATTAACTTTCGTCAATCAAAATAGTAATGGCACTTTGGTTATCCGTAGATAGTCGAGAGAGAGTATAGCACTTTTAATGCGATCAAGTCGCGATAGCACGCAATAACTCAAGAGAGCGAGTATCAAGTAGAGCAAGTAGAGAGTACGATAGTAATCGCTCAATAACAGTTCAGTAACAGTCAGTAGCAGTATAGTAATAGTGCAGTACGTCTGAATCAACAGACTAACAGTAACAGTGTAACAGTCAGATGTTTAGCTAATTCAGAACAATCAGTCAGAACCGGTGCAATGTAGAACACCGTCTATAGCCCCCTGCATGTATTTTCGGGTGGCTCTTTGCCCCCAGGACTAGATTGGAGCCCCTCGGACACTCTCCGTGCCCTGAACAGTATGCATTCCAGTCAGTAGAGTCACAAGACCCTTTTTAGCGCTAGACAATCATGAACAGTACAAAACAGTAGAAGCCACAACAGCTCAAGGGTACCAAGAGAGTACGAGATAGACGAGATAGTAGAGTGAATGAGAGTATAGAGACACTAGATGAGATCTTATAGTCATTGCACATGAGACGGGGAGTAACGAGCGATAGTAACAGTTGCTCAACACGCACGTACGGTGTTGGCAGTCAGGTGGAACTCACTACCTTTCTGCTGGCCATGTTACGCAAAGGTCCAGAGGTCCGGCGTGATTCAAGATAAGAGAGAGAACAATCTAAGGCCGTACGGATCTTACTGATCCCTAGAGAGTATCATAGGTGTTAGGGTACAACTAGCTCATCGATCATGTGGGAACCCATGGACAGAGGAGACTTACGGAGGCCTTGAACAAAGACTCACTAGTCCGGTAGAAGGAGTATACAACGGAGAGTTTGTCCAAGTCAAGAGATAGTGTATATATAGAAACAAGTGCTCGACGTTCTAGAGGAATTCTAGAACAGTGGAGCATCGGTAACGGTGTTCCCAAAACATCGCGAGTAAACATAGACAAGTTCATTTAAAATAGGGCAATTAATATACATAATTGAAATAAATTGCTAGCTGTACATGCGACAATTTTCATGCCAAGGTAAGCCATATTGGATGGTTCAAAGTGAGTGCAAGTGTAAGAGAAAATCATGGACAAGATAGATCATGTGACTAACTTGAATTAATTAAAATATATTCAACAATTACAACTTCATTTTTCTGTGTTCATGACAATTAATAAGACATGGGGGTGACTGTATAGCAATAGATCTTGCAAAAATGTGGGTTTTTATGCAAAAAGCTAAGATCGCGGCGCACTCTTGTAAGGGTCGCGATGGGATCAGGTGTGAACGCGACGGGGTCTTGTAAGGATCGCAACGGGCATGACAAAATAGGCAGGCAGATCGCGACAGGGTTTTATGAATATCGCGACGGGTTGTTCGGTCAGGCGGCCAGAATGCGACAGGGTTTCCTATCGCGATCAGATCGCGATAGGTGCTGTGTCGCGATGGCCCTGAGAACACGGCCTATCAGGCCGTCGCATTCTCAGGTACTTCACCTGAGTTCGAGCGGGATAAGGGGCTAGCATGGGATTGCGTGCCAACTTAACATGTTTTGACATAGGGTGATTCGAAAATTCATAACTAATTGTATAGTCGATGAAAAATTATGAAACAAGTTGTATATTGATCTAGACATACGTGAGTACTTGCAGTAAATAGGAATTTGAAAACAAACAGGGTTTAGACATGCTTTAAACTCGGGTATTCATGATGAACATGAAATAGTACATAGTTGAGATCAATGATTAAATTCGCAGGATAGGATGAATCAAAATTAGGGCTTTTAGGGGTAAAAGATGCCTAACATGCATCAGTTCCTACAGTAAAAATCTCGTGGCATGGGGTTGAGTATACAAGGAGAACAAGAATTTAGATGAAGGGTCGGGCTCATGCTAGTTGCAGAACATGAAAAATCAAGAAGAAAATATTGACTTGATGAAAAATTATGAAACCAAAGGGTTTTTGCTCCTGAGGTTTAGATCAACCTACAGACGAATTTGATTTAGTTTTGCTCGTGAGAATGCCTACCTTGACTCGATTTCCTCTTCTAGGGCTAGAACTTGAAGAACTCGGGAAGAAGCTTGATGAAGCCTTCTCCCCACGAATTCTCCTCCTTCTTGGCCTCTCCTCCAGATCCAGCAAGCCCCAACAACGTGTTAGGGCCGGCCATGGAAAGATTGGAGAGTATTTATGCTTGTTGGGTTGTTATTTCCTAATAGGGCTCTAACTCCTATTAAATTCCGAATTTCCTCTTTTCCTAACCTCCTTCCAAGCTTTCCACTTCCTATTTGGGTTAGGATGTGAGCTAAATTCATGGCCAACCTATTAGGGTAGGTTTATGAATCTAATTCCAACCCAAACTAGCTATTTTACTTATTTAATAACCCTTTTCTATTTAGGTAACAATTAAGTTGCGAATTTAGAGTATTTTCCTATTATTCTTCTTTTAAAAATCCTTATTTTGGCCCAATAACTTTTATATGGTCCATTTAACAAAGTCCATTATTTAATGGTTTTTATCTTTTGGGATTTCCCTTTTTAATTAGGGAATACTAGAGGTACAGATTTTATTATATTTTTCTTGATTTTATTCATGGACTATGAGAGGTCCATTGGTCCAATTTCGATAATGGTCATCAATACCCGATGTTGGAGGTCTCTCTGACATATTCATTTAATTTATGAGCCCGTTATATTTCTGTGTTAATAGTTTTCCGACATAGTTTCCTAATTTGGATAATTAGTCACGTTGTGATGTACGCTTGGCCAATCGGATTTTTTCGTTGCACGAATTTCTTCGTGGAACACTTAGGGATAATATTTGGGGTTGGTTTATTTTTTTGGGAAATTTACGATGCATTCTTGCACATATGATAATGGTATGTATGTTTCTATTATTCTGTTTTTATATAAATTTATTATTTCAAATTTTTAAATACTGAATTTTCTGGGTTGCTACATACCTAGTGTACTACTTTCATCTAAAGGTGGGCGCATGCTAAAAGAGAACCCTGTCAAACTACTTCCTCCTTTTTGGTATACTTTTATCTACCATTCAGAACATCACATGAACTTGTTCAGGGAATTCCTGTCCATCAAGGCATTCCTTGAAGTCCATGAAATGCCAGGTTTCACCTTTGAGGACTGGCTTCCTTCTCTCCTCCATTCATCACAAGTACTGTTGGATGATATCCAGCTCATTTCTCAGAAAAGCTACAGTCTGAATTCCAAAGAATTTCTTGAAATCTATCCTGGTGAAGCCACCAAATACCAGCAAACCCAATCCAGGAACCAATTCATGGATATTCATCTTCACCTAAATCTTAGGTTCTATGACATGTTTGGCAACCTCATTAGAGACTCTCAGGCCAAGTACACTAAGATGAAGGAATTCAATCTTGCCAGGTTCAGATTGGGATTGCCTGATGTCCACAAAGGCCAATGGGAAAACATTATCAGAGGTCAGAGACATATTTCTCCCTCCATGACTGTTGGATTATCTTCTGGCTTGTACCCAAGCTTCATTGGTGTCATTTCTGCAAGAAAAGAGTTTGCACAGCTTGCTTTCAACAGATACATCCGAATAGCCACAAGGTTCAGGATCAAGTATAATATGAAATTATATTTTCCTAGATTTGTCCTCATGCAAGCACCTCAGAATTCCCAACACTTGTTAGACTATCAGATTTGTTTTGCTGAGTTTGAGAGATTCACAGAGGATTAATTGGCAGCTGCATATTCTGAAGACCATTATGATTGTGAAAAATTGAAGATCTCAATTGCTGAGTATCCCTGCAAAGGATATGAGACTCTTTGGAAGTCTCTTGCTCATAAATGGAAGCAGAGGTACTTAATCTATTAGCAAGCCAAGGAAGCTACAATTCATCGAGGACTGTATTGGAATATTACTGTGCATGACTTTCTCCATTTAGCAGCCTCTAAGAAATTTGTCCCTCTCAAAGTTCTTCTGGGTCGTAGTCACTATTATAAGAGACTCACCCGGTTCCACAACTGTCATGTAAAATCTTATAGGAAACTCCCTTCCATAGGCCCCACCTATAAGATTGATGCTAGTCTTTTTGAAAATTTCTTCCCTGACAATGAGAAGAAGCTATGGGCTCTTCTCTAGCCTTTCTTAGATCAAGTCCCTCGTTCCCTGTACTTACCTAGCTCTTTATCCAAGTCCTAGACACTTTTATGTACTTCAGTATTTCAGTTTATGAAAACAATTTCTGTTTCCTATTTCTGTTTCTGGATATAGATTTATCTCCTTTTCTCCTTCATTATGTTACCTTTTCTATTAATGCCACAAAGGGGGAGAAAGAAATAAGAAACAAATAACTAAAATTCTCCAGGAGATTATATGTTTGCAAATTTAAAATTTGTTTTTCACTGTCTATTTAAAAGTTTTTATCATTAACAAAAAGGGGGAGAATTGTTGAGCAACTACCCCTAAGAAAATCATTTAAAATGATTATAACTTTGTGATTTTGCTATGACAAAACCTTTTAAAAGACTCTTTACAAATTAAATACACTAATACATATACCGTAGAAAATATTTTGGACAATTTCATCTCGAAAATTTTCTAAGTCCACAGACTACTCTATGTATCACACTAACTTCGAATATAGTCTCCGACTTTCAGAAGTCGAATTACAGTTTGCAAGTTTTCTTGAAATTTTTTCTAAGTCCACAAACTACTCTATATGTATCATACTAAATCCGACTGTTGACTCCGACTCTATAAAGTCGAAGTGTTCTGAGTCTTGTGTTCTGGACTCCAACTCTCTGAAGTCGATTGCCACTCTCCGACTCCCAAAAGTCAAAGTATCTGTATTATTTCTGTCCAAGTCTATGGAAGTTGAATGATTATCTCCGACTACTTAAAATAGAAGTATGTTCTTCTAATACTCATCTATCTGACTTCTTAAAGTCGAAGTACACCTTCTTCTGAATCCGACTTCTCTGACAGTTTGTATACTTGTACTTTTTTGTACAGATAGTATATTGTTTTATTTATCTTCATGATTCATCTATGTAAATGTAACCCTTATCAGAACTCATTACTCCTATATGTTTCTTAAATATTAATAGTCCATCAGATTATCATTAATTAATTATTCTAACAAGATGAGACATATTATATTCAAAATAATCTTCTAAATTTGTTTATGTTTATATCTGAAACTTTTAAACAAATTGGTCTCTTTCTTCATGACAGAAGGCCAAATTTTCGTCTCCTTTCAGAAGATATCCTGCATTTATTGATTTCAGACGCATGGGTATCTGACAGAGGTTCACCTACCACTGTCAGAATCACACCTTACTTTTTGGTGAAATTGTCTGTTCATTTTTGTTGGTCTGAAAGCTTGTCTGTCCGAGGTTTCCATACTTTATATATTTCTTTTGACTCACCTACCTCAGAAAGTATGGAGGTATCCTCTCTTTGTGTCTTGTCTTCACTGCAGAATATTTATTAGGCACATTTTCAGCATGAAGCTTTCACAGAACATTTATTTGGAAGTTGACCGCTCAACTGTGAAACTACAAGTCTTGTCTAAAGCCATTGGAAAGCTAAAAAAGACAGAAGGATTTATGGATAACAACCTCAACCAACATCCAAAGGATAAAAAGTCTCTCCTCAAATGGCCAGATCTCTAACGGACACTTTCAAACAGCTACATTCTTCTGAAGCTTATATGGAAGCCGAAGTTTGAAAGAAACAACACAACACTTAGAGTGTGAAACCAGCTAGCAACTTTCTCAACTCTCTTCTACCTTCTACTAGCAAGATCATCTACAAGCCTTCTCCTGAGCTGCAAGACTGAGAGCTTCCTCATTCAGAAAATCCTCCAAGCTCTCCTCTTCATAGAATTCTTGTTGTTGGGTGGCATTTGTAATTGCGAATTATTTTTGTCCACCCTTCCTCATTCAGAAAGGATTACAGTTGTAATTCTAATTGGTTTTTCTCCTTTCTGAATTTGGGTATGTTTGCCTATTGTTAAGGCAAACACACAAGTGTTTTTACAATCTCAATTGTGCAACCTTGCAGGAGGTTTGTTTCTACTATACCCCTCTTGTGTAGGGAAGACCTTGTTGAAGGTAGTCTTTGTACCCCTGGTAAGGGAAGACTGCTTGGGAGCAAGTGGGCTTGTAATTCCTCTCAAGGGTGAGAGAAGGCCAAGTTCTCTTGGTAGTTAGTGAAATCTCAAGTGGTTAGCTTGAGGACTGGACGTAGGACTTCCATGTGGGAAGGGTCGAACCAGGATAAAATTCTTTGTGCATTTGTGTGATTGTTTCCGCCAACTTACACTTGAATCACACACTACACTAAATTCTAATAGCTTCATTTAGTGTTTTTTAATTTCAGATAAAATTTTAAAAGCGCTAGAAGTCCTATTTACCCCCCCTCTAGGGCATCATTTGTAACGACCCTCTTCATACCGGTACAATTATACCAATCCCCGTCGGTACAAAGGGCGTCATTATAGTGGGATATTAACCCAACACTAAACGATAGGCTGATATGTACATGAATATCAATTGAGTATAGCGGGAATAAAAGAAATAACTCATTCTCATTCCATCATCATCACATCATTCCACAGTCTATATAGCAAATGAAAATGACAAAGTCCACATTATTACATTTCCAAAAGAAATACATTGCCTATTACATTGTCCATACGAAAAAAACATTGTTCATACTATGAAATAAAGCAACTAATAAACGGCCTCCACAAGCAACTACTCCTCATCCTCAGGGACGCTCCTCGCTATGCCTTCCTCAGGTACGGAAACATTTGTCTCACCTGTACGCCGAAGCAAGTATAAGTCTAAAAGACCCAGCAAGCAATCTAAGGACACAACCTTACACATATCACACACATGCTATACTATTAAACAATAGGGAAACATATGCTATCTTCTAAACCATAAACAACTTACATAGCACATGCTTTATACAATTAACTACAAACATAAACCACCTAAACATGTTTTAAACTAACACATGCTCATTCTAAATCATGGATAATAACATACACCTACACATGTTTTCTACACATAACATATCACATCATTCATGATTCAATCACTAATCATATCATTGCACAATTTTACCAATTTAGAACATGAAGTTATGTACAAGATAATGAACACTCCTAGCATGATATCTAACCAATTTTACATGCAATTATATCACTTTTTCACACATTTAGCTTGCTGTTTTGACATGAATTAAACACAATCATATGAATTTATATTTATTCACATGCTATCTCATTCATTTAACAATTCTGCATGCTCATCATTCACATTGCATAGTTCACATGTTCATATACACATATTCATACACACTACTACATGGATGTTATTAAACTGTATAACATGATACTAAACATGATATTACATTTAACATATTAACACATGAATGATATGAATATATGCATTTTCGCCTTGATTTTCACACACACTTTATACTCTCATTAACATTTACTCTCCCTTACACATCATTTCATACAGTTTTCACATAGTTTTCTCTTGCACTTTCACTTATCACATGTCACATCACTTGCACTTACCACGTGCCACATTCACATATCACTTTACACTTTATTCACATTTTTATACTTAAGTTGCCGTGACACATAGTCCTAACTACCATCTAGAGGACGCACGCACCCATATCACATAGCACATAACACATAACACTTCATTTAACACACACCCGCCACCTAGGCAAACTAGTGGCGAATCTTGGTAACTGCGCAGAGCGGGAGAAGCCCTCTCCACTCTATCCAGTGGTACTTGTCCACCTCCAGGATTTCAATCCGTTGCCTACGGATATCACACAAATTATTGAGCCTTCCCATAGGGACTTTTCTACAGTAGGGTGTAGACGCATTTTCTTTTCCGAAAACACTGTCCTACAGGAGGGAACTTGACTTAAACGAAAAGAGGTTAAATTTTTTTTTTTTAATTATGGGATGGGGGAATGGCAAGATGTAACGCCCCGACATGGAATATCAGAGCGGAATTATAGTTATTAAATGGTACAGTCTGAGAAATAAATGACAGACCATTGCTCAATTGAAATAATATCAAATAGCCTCCAATTTCATTAATATTCCATCAACATCATGTCCTAACTATTACATCAACTTATTAGAGCCATAACTAGGGCCTAGAGTACTTTATTCAAATCTAAACTAATACATATGGACTAACTGACTCATATCTATACTAACTAACTACAAAGAAAATGGTTGCTGAAAGGGGTCACTCCTAGATGTCGTCCTCGTTCCCATCCACGAGAGTGTGGTCATCATCCGACTCACCTGAACTCATGAAATAAACACACAGGATGAGCGAATAACGCCCAGTAGGACTTAATATCTTATGAGAACAAGCATGCTTTAAATAATTAATGTCTTAAATGCAGGGTAACTAAAGAGTATAGTCATGTAGAGCAAGTAACGATAGCACGAAAGTAATAGCACTGGTATAGCACAACGATAACGACAATAGAATGACCATGTAACGATAATAGCACTTGAATAGATAGCACTTTGATTGTCAACAATTAATTGTTATAGTATTAAATGGCACTGGATGCATGTCGTACACATCCTGATGATGTAACCCTTGCAAGGAAATAGCACTCTTCGGGAGCTCTCCGCAGGACCAGATCGGGCCCTATTGCACTGGCATATAGCACTTGTTTGTTCTTTTAGTCAATCAATTGTATGGCCATATAGAGTACCAAGAAGAGATGAGAGTACTAGACAAAATAGATGAGAGTACAGAGTGAAAGTGAACAGATGAGAGTAACGAGATAGTAGATGAGATAGGGGTATAATCGTAAAATGATGATAAACCACGATAGTAACAGTTGCACAGCACCAGGTCAGGTACCAGCAGTCTGGTAGAAATCACAACTGCCCATTAGCCGTGCTATGAACACAGGCTAGATGAACCGACATGATCACGAGGTAAGAGAGAACTCACTAAGGTCATTTGGATCGTACTGATCCCTAAGGGTGTAACGAGATTTAAGGTACAACCAGCTCGTCGGATAAGGACGTGTGCTAAAGCCAAGAAGACTTATGGAGGCCTTGACAAGGATTCCCTGGTCCAGACAGGAGTCTTCCCGGTGGAGAGGTGGTCCATGCCAAGAGAGTGTGTAGAAACTGGTCCGTCGTGCCTCGAGTGCTCGAAGGTCGAGGGAAACGGTAACAGTGTATAAAACGCACGAGTGAAACAAAGACAAGTGTAATTAATTAAATAGGGAAATTTAGTAACTTATTTCGCTAAATTACCAGATACGTTATTGCATAATTTGATAGGGTTTAATGGCAAACATGACGGTTAGTGTGTGCAAGTGTAAGAAATCGAAGAGCAAGTATAGTTGTGCATATATAGCTTTTAAATTAATAATTTCCATGAAATTAATACTCATTATTAATTAACAAGTTATTATCTAGCATGTCAGCACTTAAACAGGGTCAAATTAACATAAATACAAGGTTATAACTGTAAGTCTCATGTTCTGGTCACATTACAAAGGTCGCGACGTCGGCCTCAGTCGCGTTCAGGTCGCGACAGGGCTAACCGGTGCGTTCAGAGGTCAGGTCGCGACAGGCTTAAAGGCCGCAATCAGGTCGCGACGCTACATCCGATCGCAATCCGCTAAATCGGGTGCTGGGGTGAACCGGAGGGTAGGTCGCGACCAGTCGACCTATCGCGTTTAGATCGCGATGGGTCCTGGTGTCGCGACCCCCTCTGAGGTCACGACGGATCGGGCCGTCGCGATCTCAGGGAGTGGCCCGAGCCCAGAAAAAGGGGTTTGCCCTTTTTCCCAGGTGGGTCTACATGATACAGGGTACTTAAAAATTCGATAAGAAATCGCACAATGATCCAAAAAGCATGAAACCAATTTTAAATGAGAGTAGACATGGAGATCTATCACAGGGCACGAGTAATTATAAAATAGTCATGTATAAAGCATGCTTTGACTAGGTTACTTTTCTTTAACCTAAACATGCACAGTCAAGAACAATTATTTAATTCACAAGGTATGCTCAATGGAATTTGGGCAAACCAGGCTCGTTAGAACCCTAACAACATGCGGTATTTATGGTAATTTCATCAAGGCATTAGCATGAGTTGATTCGATGTTACAAGCAAAACATGAAGGTTCAGGCAAGACATGACAGAAGAGATTTGGGCATTTAATTCGCCCTCATGCAAGAACGAAAAAGGGCAAAAGAAGAGGGCTTTTGAAAGGGATCATGAAGACTACCTAGGGTAATTTTTACACGATTTTAGCTTGAGAGATTGCGTACCTTTTGTTGAAGTAAAGAAAACCCTAGTTTGGAGACGAAAATAGAAAAATCCTCCTTGCTCCAAGCCTTCTCCTCCCTTGCTCCTTCGTCTACAGCCTTCTCCTTCATTCTCCAGGGCTCTAACAACGATCTAGGGGGTGATAGGGCTGAAATTGAGGTATTTTGATGGCTAATAGAGTCCTAATGCATTTAAAACTCTTCTCTTCTCCTCCAACTCTGAAAATTCACATTTATCACCTATTTTTCCACCATTTATCCACTTAATGGGTAGGGAAGAGACCAAATTCCATGGCTAAAAAGGTTAGGATAGGTATAGGACTCTTCTTTTGGATATTTATGGGTTATTTAGTATTTATCTTAACCCTTTACTATTTATTAATTAATTACCTATGAAATTAAATTAATTATTTCCCATCCCATGATGGGCTTCTCTCAATTGCGCTCAACACTTCATGTTAAGACTATTAACAAAACCCATCACTAATTTTAGCTTAATGGGCTTTAATTTAATTCCCTTAAATTCTATTTATTCTTCATTTATTCTAATTAAATGTATTTAACTCATTTATTAAATTAAAAATTTTATTTTATTTGGATTTTAAAAATCAAGGCTACTACACAAGATATGGTGGAAAAGCAGAAAAAAGACGGGAAGGAAAGAAGGTGCGTGTGTGCACGATATGGAGTGTGATCGCCAGGTGCTTGTGGGCACCGAAGGAAACAGGCGGAAAGGAAAAGTGTGTACTTACCTTCACCCGGAGATCGCGGGAGTCGTGTGCGTGGGTCCTACCTCCTCCTTCCCCCAGCCGGCCGACGAAGGAGATTTAGCTCCGATGGTTACCTTGGAAGAAGAGAACAACAAGAAACAAGTGACAAAGGGATTAGATTGTGAAAGTGTAGTAAAAGCGCACATGGAATGAAAGAAAAAAAAGGATTAAATGGGGATTAACACACCTTGTGGGGGTGGTGTTAAACCCCTAAAAAAAAGTGGGTAGGGAGGAAATGCTATGTGTGTGTGTGTATGGGAATGTGAGACGGATGGAATGCGCTAAGAAAAACTAAAAATAAGAAGAACAGAGGAGAAAGGGGAATGACGATGTAGCCCGTTGCGGCGACGGATGGAGAGGACGAAGAGAGGCCCCGCCCGCCTTGCTCCAATTCTCGTGAGAGGAATAGAGGCTTCAGATCCCGAGGAGGAAGGTGTGGGGATGACGAGCGTTGAACGTGCTCCTCCTTGACCTCAGAATGCGAGCTTCTAGACCGGCAGGGCTTTGCCTCAGGGAGTTGGAGAATTATGGTTCGGAGGTCGAGGCGCCGATTCGGCAGGGGTTCGCCGTCACTGGGGTTGGATGCTCAAATGGTTACCCTCGGGTCTGTATTTATAGGCAAAAGATGCCAAAATTGCGTCTGGCACAGTGGACGCCTATCTTTCATGAAGCGCGTCCGCCTAAGCCACCGCGATTTAAAAGCCCTTGATTCTTGCTTGATTTGACAATCGCATGATGATCGCAGCCTGCGGCCACGTTCAGAATCACGTCGGGTAATGTCGCCACGTTTTCCTACAAATCGATCTCCTGACAGAATCGATCTTGATTTGATTGATGGTTTTAAAAACACGGTGACACGTGCGGACACGATTCTAAATTTTCCATGATTCGGAGCATGGGAGCTCTTAAATGCCGCGGCTTTAGGGGGTACATTTAGGTTTTGACTTTTAATCGCGTCGGCTTAGCCGGACGTGTTTCTTGATTTCTCATGATTTGAAACGTGACCTCTCTTAATTACTGTGGCTTTAGGGGCATGACTTAGGCTTTGACTTTAAATCGTGGCGGCTTTATCGGACGCGAATCATAATTCACCACGTGATCGAAAGCAAGTGTGATTTGCGTCGGTTTTACCCGCCGTGGATCACACGCCTTAAAAGGGCATCCACTGTACCAGACGCGAATATTTTAAGTTGAACAGACCCATTTAACCGCTTTTGAAAAATTCCTAAAAATTCTAGAAAAATCCAAAAAAGTAGGAAAATCACTCAAGAGGTTAATTGAAGAGAGCCACTTTGAGGCATTGCGGTGTAACATGAAATTTGCTTGATATGTTGCCGAAATGGCGTGTCTATAGCTGCCTCGCCTTGGCGTCTGCTTTGCAAGGAAGTGGAGCAAAGTGACATGAAATGAAAGAAATGAAATGGGTTGAATGTAGTGGAATGACTGAAGAGTAGACGCTAAGGTGTGATGAGACACACCTTTAACAACATACGTCTGGAGCCATTCGTTAATTTGAAGTGAAGCGGCTTTTTAGAAAATCTTAGGAGAAAACTCAATGGCTGGACGAAAGGAAAAAGAGTGTGCACGTGGGCATGAAAGGGAGAAAGATCAACTTCCAGCATTGGGGAAGTACCTAAGGACACAATCCGTTAGGTTGCACCATCGGGGGCGTCTGCCACTGCCTCAGGTGGATCTTTGGGAGATTAGATGAATTGAAATAGGAATCCAAGGCAAATGAGCTTCTCAAAAGAAGATTGTCAAACATTAACACAATGAACTAAGTACTTGACTCGGAGTGGAATATTTCATGTTAACTGGCATTGAGGAACGAGTGGTTCTCTTCAATTAAAGATGAGAGTGGTCGTCCGAAATTATGATCAAAGTCCTACATGATGCATGCTGGGCTAAAAGAAAAAGATTAAAACAAAAGAAAATATAAGATAATCAAGGATAATATTGTTATGGTGCGGAAGTCAAGATACCGGACGGAACCATCGTCCTTCTGCAATGTAACGACCTATCCTTAAGTCATAAGAATTCTCTGGAATTATCATTGTTTTTGGCGGAGGAGGGGAACTCAAATTCCATATTCATCAGAGCCTCAAGGTCCTTGATGTGCTCTAATAGGGTATACCCTATAGTGAGATGCAATATATGCAATACCAGAGGTGGCAGTCGCCGAAGATGTTCATGAACTGTGAGGCGGAAAGGTGTCCAGACCTTGCACTCAAAGATCCATTAGCATAGACAAGTAACAGATAATATGGCAGAATATGAAAATAATGTTACTTGTGAATCGCGGCGGGGACGATGGACGCTTTTTCAGCATAAATCGCGTCCACTGCACTGGATGCGATTCAAGCTGTCAATCCAAGATTTGACAGTTTGGCTCTTCTCCCTCCCTTACTGTGTGCATGAGAGCTGCTTCCGGGTCAAGGGGTCATAAGACACCCTCCCATTCATTCTTTTCATGCACTCACCCCTTTTCATGCTCTCTCTTCTCTCCCAAGGTGCAAGAATCTTTGAAGCAAGGAGAAGAGGAAGAGGAGGAGGAGAAGCCTTTGGAGGAGGGGAAGGGGGGAGAAGTTTTGGAGAGATGGAGTATGGTGGTTCTTCCTCCTCCAAGGGATCAAGAGAAGGGTTTCAAAGGTTGAGTTCAATGGAAGGACACATTTGCAAGCTTGTCCAAGCCAAGTTGGTAAGTAGATGTTGATTTCTTAAGATGGCTTTGATGTGTGCTTTGGCATGCTTTTAACGTTTTATTTGGTGTTCTTCCTTTCTTCTTTCCCTTATTTTCCTTTTCTTTCTCTCTTCCTCTTCCAATGATCGATACCTTCCTCTCTGGCCATGCATAAAATCCCCATGCAACGCCATTACTATCCATGCCTATGCACATAGGATTACCCACTCTTCCCGGGCAACTGATGCTATATGCACCTCCTATGGCTCCAACATCTTACCTCCACTATCACCCTGAATATGAATAACATTCTTAGGAGGTGGGGCATCAATAACCTCATCGTTCATGCCAAAAGATACCACGAGGTCCACCTTGATTGGGCGGCCTTGGGGGCATTAGTAGAATTGTGGCATCCTCAAACCCATACTTTCCTCTTCAAAACCTTTGAAGCCACCATTTTATTAGAAGAGGTTGAGATTTTGCTAGGTTTGAAGCGGATCAAACGAGGTGAGGAAGATGGGATGGCGGTCATGCCAAGGTGCTATACGAGCAAGGGAGTGCTGGAAAGCTTCATGGATGTGAGGGAGGCTCAGGGTGTCAGGACCGACAAAGGTATAAACTTGCAGAAGATGGCGGCCTGGACCATGAATGGAGTTGCCACGGGCGGGGGATGACGAGAGGTTGGAACAGGTAATGAGAGGATTCACCATCTGCGTGGCGGGCGCGCTTCTCTTCGCCTCGGTTGACAACACCTTGGAAGAGGATCAGCTAGGTGCGATGTACACCATCTGGGAAGGTGAGAGGCTGGGACCGGCGGTGCTAGCCTTTCTTTATAGCGGACTGATGGCGGCGAGCTTGGGTAGGCCTCCATATGGTTCTATGCTTTTATTTACCTGTTAGACTGACCTACACTTCAAGTTTGATGTTAACAATGAAGTTTCTAGCTCGTCCCATATCTTTTCCAAAAGTCCGCTTAAGTATTTGGACAACATCGTCGGCCTGGAAGGGCACGTGGTAAACCGGGTGCCACAACTTAAAACGCGGGCGGATTGGCGTGATTACTTCCGAGACATGCCGGGAACACGTTTACTTTTATTCCGGCGCCACTCTTTACCAGAGACCTGTGGACCAGGCTAGCATCCGGTGTGGATTTACGATTGATTGGAGCGTCTGAGCTTGTTCTTTACAATCCACACCGCTGCCTTCCTCAACTCGGGCTTCCACGGCACAACTTTGAGGGGATGTCTCACCTCCTGCCTATTAAAAGGTGCGACATCAGGACAAATAATGACGGCGAGGAGGTGAACACCATTAAAGCACTGTGGAAGGTTTGTTCCTTTAGGAGGCCGGTCCCAAATGTAGAGGAGGTTGAAGGTGATTGGATGGGTTATGTACAAGAACTCGAGAAATTGTGGCCCAAAGTGACCATCTGTAAGCATCAGAATTAAATCATCAACAAGAATGAAATTGTTTCCTTAATACGACCAGAATGTCCCTTCACATGTGATTGTATCATCCAAGCAGCTTGAATTTTCTCCTCAAAATGAAGCCTCGGGTGGGTCCTTTAAAACGCGTCCAACGCAGACGCTGCAGATATCTTCTTTATCCAAATCCACTTCAACCGTCGCTTTTTACTTGAATCGCATCTTCTGACCTCGACGCCTTTCCAATTGTACTTCAAAATTTTAAAAAAAATCATGTGCCTCAGAGTCCGCGCCAAGTACTTATGACTCTCTGAATCGCGGTGGCTCCCTCGGATGCCATTTATAGCAACGGCTTAGATTCGCGTCCACAGTAATGAACGCGTCCAAATTTTCAAAAATACGCGCCTAAAAGTCTGCGTCAGGGTAATGATGACTTCCTGAATCGTGGCAGCTCAGGCGGACGTGAAGCTTGTCCAAATTCGCGGCTTCTGCACTGGACGCGATTTCCAACTACGCCTGAGGCAATAAAACACCCGAGAGCACCTCCAATTGCTCTGTTTGCCTCTCTTGCGATCTTCCTCCCCTCTCTCGACTTCGACTCCTCTTCTCCCTTGTTCTAGATCTCTTTATCCACTCTCCCTTCCTCGACCCTATCTCTGTTCTCTCTCTCTCTTTCCTTGCTCCAATGAAGAAGGCGGCCACCCCGAAGCGTCGACGGAGAGGGGCCTTGCCGGCACCGGAGGGGGTGGAGACACTGGCGACGACGGAGACCTCAAGGACGAAGGTCTCCGAGATGGTGGCGGAGCTTCTCCACGCGCCCGGAGAACTCGTGGTCGTGGAGGAGGAGGAAGCGGCACCGGTGGTGGGAGATGGCGGCGCGACGGCAATGGACGAGGAGGAGGAACCCGAGGATGTTTGGGCGGCACGAAGGCGAGGGCGACTCGGCCGGGAGATCCCCCCACGACCAGAAATGGTAAGTCCCGACACCTTAGCTTTGATTTGAGGTGGGAAGGGAGAGGGGAGGAGCCGTCGGCATTGGGGATGGCGAAGGCGCAAATCGCATCCACTACAGTGGACGCAATTCGTGCGAATGAATCGCGTCCACTACAGTGGACACAGTTCGCGCGAATGAATCGCGGTGGCTAAGGCTGCCGTGCTTCAACCTTAAAACGCGGCTTACAGGGTGAACGTGTTTCAAGAGTTGAACCGCGGCCACTGTATTGGCCGCGATTCAAAAGGATGCCCGAGGGAGGGAATTTTGACTTGATTTGCACAGTTGCGTATTAACTTGTTTTTGGCTTATTTGTGCTTTGCAGGGTATAATGAAGTGGAGGACAATGTGGCCTCTCGTCCTGGCAGCATATCAGGGGCTCCCGGACTTCCAGAGGGAGAGAGTCCGGGAGATGGGCTTCGAGCCGATCTTGGAGATCGAGCCTTTCTTCGTAGACAGCCCCCTGATCCAGGCGCTACGAGAGAGGTGGGATTGGGCCAGCAGGGCCTTCTTGTTCCTCTGGGGGCACATGGTGCCCAGTTTGGAGGACGTAGCCCAGATCACGGGACTACAGGTAGATGGGGAGGCGGTGACAGGGGTCACCTATGCAGATTACACCGAGCACACACAGGATCTACTGAGTTTGGACCCCCAGGGAGAGAACGACCTCAGCGATCGGAGGATGATCGGCCGAGTGGCATTGTTGGAGAGCCTGGGCCTCAGGGGGGTGAGGCAGAGGGCGGAGGAGATGCTTCCGGAGTTCGTGCAGCGAGCAGCGGGGCTGGCCCGAGCAGTTTACTGCCAGAACCCCGAGGATGAGGAGAGGGCAGACCGGGATCTACGGCAGTTTTCGGTGTTCTTCCTCGGGAAGATGCTGCTGACAACCAAGGGTGATGGCATCCACTGTCGCTTCCTTGAGATACTGGAGGACCTAGAGAGGGTCGGACAGTACGCGTGGGGTGCGGCCTTCCTGGTGCACACCTTCGCAGACCTCTCCAGCGGCACAGGGAGGGAGACGACAGTGGGCATATTTGCACCCTTTCTACAGGTACGACTCCTTTTCTTGAATTCTTCTTTTAATTTCTGCATTTAAAATAATTCCTACTTCTTAAGTTGTTAGTCAAGACTAATCAATATGCGCATGTGCAGGTGTGGTCGAACCACTACCTCCCCCTGGGTAGGGAGACCCAGGTGCAGCCAGACACGGTGCCCCTCGCCCGAAGGTGGCTACCAATGGTGATGACGGCCACCTTCTCTTTCCAGCTCGACACCCTCTGTCGCGACATTCGGGATTTCCCGGTGCTCTTGGTATGTGTGACATTCATTTCCTTTTCAATTCATGCATTTGATATTAATTATTATATGTGACTAACCAATGCATGTGCAGGTCGTGTGGCAGCCCTATGTGGACCAGGGTGACGATGGTTAGCCGTGGGTCGAGAGCGGCCGACCTCGTTTTGGGCGGGACCTGTGGGTCCACTGTCTGAACGAGATCGAGCCGCTGCGCCTACGGCTGGCTGCCCGCACCCTCGGCCTGCACCAGGCGTGGCACGAGGAGACCGAGCCCCGGAGCATTGGGAGGAGGACGCGGGGGAAGGCGAAGATGGTGGACTGGCATCTCCGCTTCCCTGAGCAGTACGCCGACTGGCAGCGCGGCGGACAGCTCGTGGAGACGGACGCCACCGACAACCTCGCCTACCTCCAGCGCTTCCAGAAGGTGTACAGGGGTCGCAACTTCATGAGGCCAGCGAGAGTATGCACTTCTAACTTTATATGCTTTCAATTATGATATGCGTGATATTCTAATAAGTGTGTGCAATTTGAAGGATGCTCGGGATGACCTCATCGACACCCTCCGTGCCCAACTGGTGGGTACGGAGGCGCAGTTGGTCGAGGCACGGGAGGCTCTCGATGCACTGGTAAGTGTATAGGATCATACCTTTGCTTTGTTTTACCTCACCATGTGCTGAACTGATCTTGGATTTGTGTAGCGTGCTGCCCAGGCGACCGTGGAGCACATCGATGCAGCAGGTGCCTCAACGAGCTGGAGCGTTCCTGACCCAGAGATGACCTCTTTCCAGGAGTAGCTGGCGACGGCAGTGGCTCGAGCGGAGGAGGCGGAGTGCGACCTCTTTGCACGGATAAGTAAATGAATTAGATATACATGTAAATTGAACTGCTTTACTTACCTGTGGCTGTTGCTTGCAGTCGGACGAGCTCCAGAGCACCCTCACACGAGAGACGAGCACCCGTACTGAGATGACCGAGCTCTCGCAGCAGCTTGTCGAGCTACGGATGCAGGTCTCTCAGCACGACATGGACCTGCCTCGAGATGTGGTGGAGCTGCGCGTGACGCTGTCTCTAGAGCATCGTGACCGTGAGAGGGAGCAGGCTCGGTGGGCGGAGGAGCGCAGAGAGGAGCGTCGCCAGTGGGCCGAGGAGCGGGAGCGGCTGAGCCAGCAGGCGTTGGAGGCTCGCGCGAGCTTGGTTGCCTCTGAGCGCCTGCTGAGGGAGGCGGAGGACCGCTACCGGTGGGGGCGTGAGCACGCCGTGCGTGAGGGGCGAGCCAGTGCCTACTCCGCGAGCTTCATTACGGCATGCTCTCAGTACGAGAGGAACGTCGAGGAGGGACCCGCTGCCCAGGGGTCGACTGGTTCCCACGCCTCCATGAGGCCTCCAGCTCCACGTTCGGCAGCGGACCCTGGCGAGGCCGAGAGCAGTCTCCAACAGCGACCTGCGGAGAGCAGTGGCGACAGTTAGACCACCCATCATGACATTGTACTTTTACCCTTTTTTCTGATGATGTATGCCCGGTTGGGCACTTGCATGACGATGTACTCGGGGTTGGCCCCCCTTTTGGCCACATATATATAGACGCACATTTATCTTCTCTCCTGTGTCTGAAAATCACTTGAACAAACAAGTTAAATGACTGTTCTGACTCAGCCCCTTGCATACGAATGGTGTTTGGCTTTAGGACTTTATCAAGGGGCTGAGCCTTTATTTAAATAAGGCGGGCATAAAAGAGCAACAACATGCAAGAGACGAATGTACAGAATTTACATGTGACATGCAAGCAAGTGGATGATAACAGGAAATTACAAGATAAATGTACATCTATCTACAGAATTTAGATGTGTCATGTAGATAAGCAGATGATAATAGCAAATTAAATATGGACATAGACATGATGGAGTGTGACGACTTTTGGGATTTTGGATTTTGAAATATTTGCCCCCCCCCCCCCCTTTTGTATTTTGAAAATATTCGATTTTGAAATGTTTGATATTTTTTTGAATTTTTGAAGTATTTGATTTTTTTTTGTATTTTGAAAATATTCACAGGATATTCTATTTTTTGATTGTGAGATTATTCATTTTTTATTTTGAGAATGTTCATTTTTTTAATTTGAGAATATTCAATTTTTTTTTAGATTGTGGGGTATTCAATTTTTTGGATTTTGAGAATATTCAATTTTTTAGGGTTTTAAGGTATTCCATTTTTTTGGGAATTTGAAAATATTCAATTTTTTTGGATTTTGAGGCATTCCATTTTTTTATTTTAAAAATATTCACAAGATATCCTATATCTTTGAGAATGAAGGCCGCAACCCGGCATAGTCCCTTCTAAAAGGACATGCGGAACGAAGGGGATCCGCTCCTAATTGGAAGAACGTAATACTTGGATCCTTTTAATTACTCCACCATCATTAAGAGCTTATTAAATATTCTTGAGTGTGTTAGACAGAGGTTTGGATGTGCTCGAATGGTGCCTTCACCCGAGGTGGCTTTTGGCGACGTCCTCTTTAGTTGATCGTTGCCTTGCCTTGACTCTAGGACATACCCGTGGTGGAAGAAGGGAAGAAGTGTTTAGGAAGTCTGCCAATAGTCTGGGTGACCCGGTAAATGCTCACTCCTCTAACCTACACTCAGTGGGGTTCGGCCCTTTTGGCCTTTTGGGGTTTTGGCACGCTTACGTCTAGGTCCATTTGGATCCTTGTAGGGACTTTGCCACTCTTGACGTGCTTTGATATGATTTGCCTGGTTTTAGCTCTTTCGCTTTGGATTTGGCACGCTTACGACCAGGTCCATTTGGATCCATACGGAGACTTTGCCACTCTTGATGTACTTTTATGATTTGACACTATTTTTATTTTCCCCTTATTGGGCCTTGACCTATACCCATTTGAGTTTTGGACAGATTCGAGAGGTCAATCCATCGGGTTTCCCTTCCTGTTGGCAGATCGAGTAGAGAAAGAAGCGGGTAATGTCTTAGACTCTTGGTTTGGCATTGACCTTCCTCAGATTCTGTACCTCCGGCTTCCAAGGGGTGGGCGTGTAAGTGTGTGGGTGTCGATACCTCTGGCTAACCCACCAAGATTTGAAAATGAATTAATAATGATGGCTTTTCATTTAGGGATCCGTGTACCATGTTATTCCAAACTCCTATCTAAGGGTAGTACTTTTTAAGATATAGCCCATTCCAAGGGTGCGAGAGCTCCTCACCCTCCACGTTCACCAGCCTATACGCGTTGCCTGGATATACTTCTTTGATTACGTACGGCCCTTCCCAATTTGGTTGAAGTTTTGAACGGGGACCTCCAGGTTTTACAAAGATTCTCTTGACGACCATCTCACCGACTTTAAACTTTCTCTCAATAACTTTCTTTTTGTGAAAACGTGTGAGTCTAGTTTGGTACGCTCTCGTGTGTTCTGCGGCGACCAGACGCTTCTCATCTAGGAGTTCTAGTTGTGCTAGGAGCGATTCGCGCTGCTCATCGATTGACAAGTCCTTGTCAAGCTAGATCCTTAATGAGGGAATAAGAATCTCATATGGAACTACAGCCTCTATTCCATAGGTGAGAGCAAACGGCGTCTGCCCTGTGGGAGTATGGATTGAAGTGCGGTAGTCCCATAGAGCTTTTACAAGCTTTTCTGGCCAATCTGAGAATCTGTTAGACTCACAGGTTTTCTTGACAATTTTGATTAGAGTTTTGTTCGTGGCCTCTACTTGGTCATTGCCATGTGGATAATATGGCGATGAATGATGCAATGCAATTTTATACCTATTGCAGAGGTCACGCAGTTCTTAAGAGACAAATTGAGGCACGTTGTCGGTGACGATGGTACTCGGGATGCCGAACCTGGTGATGATGTTTCTCATGATGAATTTGCAGATGGTTGTTGCCTTGATTTCCGCATAAGCTTCAGCTTCTGCCCACTTGGTGAAGCACTCCATTGCAGTGAGGATGTATGACTTTCTTTTGTTCTGGGAGTTGGGATCACCAAGGGGACCAATAATGTCGAAATCCCACATGGCGAAAGGCCATCATGTGGAGGATATTGGGTGGAGTGTAGAGGATGGAGCATGAATTTTGTTGGCGTGTAGCTGGCACTTGACACGACAGACAAAGATAGAGCAGTCCTCCTCTAGAGTACGCCAATAGAAACCTTGCCTAAGGATCTTCTTAGCAAGCATCTGTCTATTCACATGGCCACCACAAACACCCGAATGGGCTTCCTCAACAACCTTCAGAACTTCATCCTCATCCAGGCATCTAAGCAAAACTCTAGAAAATCCCCTTCTGTACAGAGCATTTCCAACCAGAGTGTACTTCTCGGACAATCTCCTTATGGCCTTCTTCTCATCAGCTGTGGCTTCCTCAGGGTACGACCAATTCTTGCAATATTTAGCTATCTCATAATACCATGGCTTCTCTTCATCTTCTAACTCTTCTTCTAGCTCTAATAACATAACTTCAACTTTCTCCTTCCTTTCCAACTTCTTCAACATCTCTTCCTTGATATGGAGGAAGACGGGGTCCCGAACAGCAGGGGTATTGCGGCGTGCAATTTGAATGCTGTCAAAGTCCCCGGGATAGCACATATTGAGAGTTGAAGCAATGGTAGCAAGGGCGTCAGCTAGAAGATTCTGATGACGAGGGACATGGACAAAGATTAGCTTGGAGAATAGCTTGGCATAAGCTGAGGTGAGTTCTTGGTAAGGCTTGAGCTTTGGATCGTGAGTGAGGTATTTAGTGAGTCCTTGGCGCAAGACTAGCTGACTATCACCTACAATTCGCAGATGGGTGACACCATAGAAATGAGCGAGCTCCAAACCAGCCAATAAAGCTTCATATTCGGCAATGTTATTGGAGGCAGGAAACTCTAATTTATAGCCTTGGGGGATGGTGACACCCTCAGGTGATAGTAGAGCAATCCCGATACCCATTCCTTGGGAGTTCAGAGCCCCATTAAAATACAATGTCCACATAGGATTAGATTGGCTAAGGGACATTAATTCTTCATCTGAAAACTCTGAGCGGGCTGGATCAAATTGAGGAATAGGGTGGTGAGCAAGATGCTCTGCTATGGCGTAGTCTTTGATGGATTTTTGCTGAATGTAGGTGATTTCAAACTAAGCAAGGAAACTTTGTCAACGTGCTAGCCTATCAGTGAGGACAAATTTTTCAAGGAGGAACTTGATAGGATTCATGCGGGCTATAAGATGGACTTCATGAGCAAGAAAGTAGTGCTTCAGTTTCTGCACTACCCATACGAGCATGGAACATGTCTTTTCCATTGTTGTGTACTACTGCTAGCAGGGGTTGAGAAGTTTAGACAGGTAGTATGCTGCCCTCTTCTTGCCTTATTCATCCACTTGCGCGAGGACAGCTCCTACTGAGTCTTCCAGGACAGAAACATAGAGAATAAGAGGTTTGCCTGGAGTCGGCGACCTTAGGACAGGGGGATTAGTCAAATAATCCTTGAGTCCGTCAAAAGCCGCTTGACACTTCTCATCCCATTTGAATTCGACTCCCGGCTTGGTGAGGTCGTAGAAGGGTCTACACCTCTACGAATGTTGGGAGATGAACCGGCGAATAAACTGCAACTGCCCAATAAGTCCTCAAAATTCCTTCAATTTTTTGGGAGGGGGCATTTCTCTTATTGCCTTCGCCTTGTTGGGATCAATTTATATACCCCTCTTGCTCATGATGAAGCCTAGAAGCCTGCCCGATGAAACACCAAATACACACTTCTTGGGGTTCATTTTTAATTGATATTCTCTGGACCTTTGCAAGACCTTAGTTAGAACCCCAGGATGCTCAGCCATAGTCTTTGAGTTCACTACCAGGTCGTCCACATACACCTCAATGAAGATATGGATCATGTCATGAAAGATAGCCATCATAGACCTTTGGTAAGTAGCTCCAGCATTCTTAAGTCCAAACGGCATGACCACATAACAATAAGTTCCCCATGGTGTAGTGAACGAGGTCGTTTCCTGGTCTTCCTCAGCCAGCTTAATTTGATTGTACCCTGAGAAGCCATCCATGAAGGAGAGGGTTTCATACCCAGCCATGTTATCGATGGGCACGTCGAGGTGAGGCAACGAGAAATCATCTTTAGGACACGTGCAGTTGAGATCCCGGATATCAATACAGATTCTAATTCTTCCATCTTTCTTCATGATCGGGACGATGTTTGCCACCCAATTTGGATAAAGCACGACTCTAATGAACCTGGCTTTGTGGAGCTTATCGACTTCATCCTTCATTTTCAAAGCCGTTCGAGGGTGGAAACGCCTTAACCGCTGCTTAATGGCAATGGACCCCGGCTTAAGGGTAAGATGGTGTTCAACGAGTGCGGTGTCCAAGCCTGGCATATCCTCGTAGATCCATGCAAACGCGTCCTTATATTCCTTGAGAACCTCAATGATTGCCTCCACTTCAGCTGGTGATAAATTACTGCTTATGAGGACGGTCCTAGGGTCTTCCTTGGTTCCCAGGTTGATTTCCTTGCTGATTTCCTCTACAGCAGCTGAGGGTTCATCAAATCTCTTCAATCCACTTGCGAACACGTCAGCCTCGTCCTCAAACTCTTCATCACCTTCCTCAGTCGGATCGTCGTCATCCATGATTTCATATACTCCGAACCCATCATTAGTTAAGCACAGCGACTACTCATACTCTATTTCTGGCAACTGCAAAGGATCTTCTACAAATTCTGGAATTGCTAAGCATGCCTTGCATCTACGGGCTAGATCAGCGAGGAATCAGTGTGGAACCCTCTTACCCTTGGACTTCTTCTCAGAGACTACCCCTAGCTTGTTACTACCTTGACCTAAACTCGAACTATAACTACTTGAAAGGTTGCGGAATTCCCTATATGGTAATCTGGAAGGGGGGTTGAATAGATTACTGTCTATTAAAAATTTACTACAACCCTTTTAATCACAACACAGACTTTCTGAACTTGCAACAGAATCAAAGTAAAACCTAGATGTGTGTTAGTGATGTGTAGATGGAAGGACAATCTATCTAGAGCGTAGAGAAGCAACATGCCTATCAAACATCTAACGTAGAAACCTTCAAACCACAAGACATGAAGATTTACGTGGTTCGGAGTACACAACTTGTGTATCCTACGTCCACGGTCCACACACACACGCAGAATAGACTGCTTATGAGCTAGTTCAGTGACTACAACTCACACACACGTGTTATCGGATGTGCACCCATGATCAGAACAACACACACACGTGTATCAAGCACAAAGACTGCTTGAAACACAATCACACATACACATATGATAGAAGAAAGAAAGCAGGAAGAGTTCTGAGTGGAAGGGATGAATCCTGATTGAGAACTCTTCTGGGAAACGTCTGGATGGAGTTCAAACTTCGTCTTGATGGATTCAGATCGATGGAGAAGCTTGAATCCACGACGTTCTATCTTCAGTACTGCTGGATCAATGGATCATTCTATCTCTGAGCAGCAGGTTGAAGCAGAGCAGCAACAACCTTTCTTGTGCTTGGACTTGCTTTAGGGTTTTGGTGGTGGCTGCTTCTGTACGGGATTTTTCTTCAAATAGTTGCTTATATAGTGGTGTTTACATATGGAGAGACGTGGGAGTTGGAAACACCATCTTTGGTAACTTGGAAGGTTTCCGTATCTGAAGATTCTCTACGTCTGTCGACAGGCCTTGATCATCTGTCGACAGGTAGCAACAGTTTTGCAAAACATAGAAGTCTGGGATTTCGGGTTGACAGTTTCCTGAGTGCATCTGTCGATAGCCGACTGGGCATCTGTCGACAGATGACTGTTTCCTGAACTTGGTGTTTTCTGCCTGTACACATCTGTCGACAGGCACCTTGGGGTCTGTCGACAGGTGACAGATTTCAGTGCTTTCTTGATCTGTTTCTCTTGTTTTGTGATAGCTTGGCTATATGCATTCATACCTACATGATCAAACACGTATAGTGAGATATTATGAATACATAATAGACCAAATATTGCATCAAGTTATTTGTCATGTATCAAACCTCAATTAAGATTGTTCATCATCAAAAACATGTTGTTATAAATATTAGAATGAAAACACAACATTCTCCCCATTTTTGATGATGACAAAAATATTCAATTAGTGCACAATTGAGGTTCTCCCCCTTTTGACAACATCGAAAAGTATGCACAACAGTCACACATGTAGATAGCAAAAACTGTGAATTCATTAATATGATATGAAGCATACACAGTACAAAAAGTGTTGACTGAAGAGACATGAAAGGGAAAGAAATTACATGATCATTAAATAAAAGCAACATGACACAAGACAAGACAAGAGTCAGACGGAGATAAGATAACAGGACTTGACCCACTCCTAGACACATAAACTAACTAAGCAGCATCATCGGCAGGCGGTGCAGGAGCCCGACGGTTGTCATAAAGCTCAATAGCGATGTTATCCAGGCGAGTGTCAAGTGCTGCAATGCTCGTATCCATCGTGTCCATACGTGCATTGAGCCTATCAAATCCAGTAGACATCTGAAGCTGTAGGTGAGCAATCAGATCACGTAGCGAGGGCTCAGCAGCAGCATCACTAGCAACATCTCCCGGCACATCAAGAGGTGCAGACTGGGAGTCTTCATGTCACGCCCCAATGCGGAATATCAGAGCGCGAAGGCAGTTGCAAGAAAAGGTATAGAGCGTATACTAGACATCAAACCATTGCACACTTAATAATACTAAAGCAAATCTTTCTCATTAATAATTTTCCAAATGTCTAGTTACAACCACTAATATCAGAGCCATTCTAAAGGGCCCAATTACATTGCAACAGAAGGAAATAACTAACTACAACTCTAAGATAACATAATGACTCAAGGGTACTCCTGGCTTCACTCTTGGTCATTCCCTTCCTCGTGAGTGTATGTGTCATCCTCGGTCTCACCTGAGAACACAACATCAAATAACGTAGGATGAGCGATAACGCCCAGTAGGACTTAAATCTCAGGCTCAAGCAGGCTTTAAATAATTAACGCATTTAATGGCAGAGTGTCTAGAGATAGCAGATACAAGAGAGTCAAAATATAGTAAGAGATAGCACAACAGGTAACAAGATAGCACAATAGCACGAGATCGAGTATAGTTTCCAAAATAGCACAAGTATCGAATATAGCACGAATAGCAGGATGGCCATAGCACAACTAGCACAAGTATAGTAATAGCACGACGAGTATAGCACTTGTTTGTCATTCTAGACATCGAGAGAGTATAGCACGTTTGTGTTTTGATTGTCATATAGATAGTCGAGATAGATAGCACTTGAGTGTAATGCCAAACACTCTGATCATTTAACTCCCATGGGCACTAGCACTTTTGGGCGCACATCCCAAGACCAGATCAGGCCCTTTATATATTGCCAGGCATTGGTTATATTGTTTATCTTTAGACAATCATTCAATGGCCAGTATAGAGTACCAAGAAATAGATAAGAGCACAAGATGAATAGATAAGCTAGTAGAGTGAACGTGAATAGGTGAGCGAGTAGAATATAGATGAGAGCTAGTGGACATTGCACGTAATACGTCGAGTAATCAGGCGATAGTAACAGTTGCACAACACGCGCACTTGGTGTTGGCAGTCAGGTGGAACTCACGACCCTACCACTGGCCTTGTTATGCACAGGTCCAGAGGTCCGGCGTGATTTAAGACGAGAGTGAATCTCTAATAGCCGTTTGGATCATATAGATCCCTAAAGGGTATCATAGGTATTAGGGTACAACCGGCTCGTCGACCATGTGGGAATCCATGATCAGAGGAGACTTACGGAGGCCTTGTGCAAGAGTTCACTAGTCCGGCGAAAGGAATATCCGACGGAGAGTTCACCACAAGCCAAGAAAAGTGTGTATATAAAACAGGTGCTCGACGTTCTAGAGGAATTCTAGGACAGTGGAGCGTCGATATCGGTATTATAAACAATGCAAGAAAACGAATACAAATCCTTAAAATAGGGCAATTAATGTACATTATTTCAATAAATTACCAAGCACATTATGAGATATTTTCTGCAATATTTCAGCTATAAATGGATGGTTCAAGTGTGTGCAAGTGCAAGAGAAGTCATAGATAGAAATAAGTCATGAACATGTATTTTAAATCATTCAATATAGCACCATGTTTAAGTAGGGTTTTTACTGGGGGTATAACGGTAAGAAGGAGTAAGGATTATTTAGAAAGCGACAAAAATATTTTTCATGGGTTTTTCTCAAAATTCTATGAAGGCGACATAGGGCTGTAAGGATGGCGACATGGGCCAGGCAGAACGCGACAGGGTCTTGCACAGGTCGCGACAGGGCATGCAAATCGGGTACTGAGAACGCGACAGCTCACCTGTCGCCTTCTTGGTCGCGACAGGGAGGCTGTCGCAATCAGGCCCCAGAAAGCGACATGTCGAGGCGTCGCCTTCTGGTTGTCTACGCCTGACTCTGACAGGAGTCAGACCAGACATTGGATTGCGGACCAGGGATTTCAATTTTTGATAGAAGGTTGTTCAGAAATCCATAACTAATTATATACATGATGAAAAATCATGAAATCAGTTGCAAATTAAACTAGACATGTAAGGGTACTTCCAATAAATCGAAATCTGAGAGAGAGCATGGTTTGAACATGGTTTGAGCATGAACAACAACGAGGAACACAGAACATGACATAGAGAGCAAGACTGATTTAATTCGAGCAACATGCTCAATGAAATTTAGGCTTTTTGGGGGCCAACAATCCCTAACAACAAGAAGTATCTACAGTAAAAATTTCGTAGCATGGGATCAAGTATACATAGAGATTTGAATTAAACATGACACCTCGGGGTTATCATGTTTGCAGTTCTTCAAAAATTAAGAACAAAAGATAGGATGGATGGAAAAATATGAAACTTGGGGATTTCGTTCAAGAGGGTAGGAAGAACCTACAGAAAAATTTTCATGGTTTATGCTTGTGAGAATGCCTACCTTTGACTCGATTTGTCTTCTAGGGCTAGAACTTGAAGAACAAGGGAAGAAGCTTCAAGCTCTTCTTCTCTCCACGAAATCCTCTCCTCCTTAGCCTCTTTTCCACGTCCAGCAACTCTTGGCAACGAGCTAGGGTTGCCCAAGAGAGTTTAAGAGGTGTATTTATGCAAGTATGTATTTCTATTCCTACTATTACTCTAATTCCTCTTAATTCCGAGATTTCCTAACTCCAACCTTCCTTCCTTGCTTTCCAACCCCTATTTAGACTTGGATGAGATCTAAATTCGTGCTAAACCATATAGTGTAGGTTTAGGAATCCTATTATGACTCAAACTAGCTATTTAATGTATTAAATAACTCTTTTCTATTTAAGTAATATTCTAGTTACGAATTTAGGGTATTTTCCTATTATTCCCCTTTTATAATTTCTTATTTTGACCCAATAAATTCTAGAAGATCCATTAAGCAAAGCCCATTGCTCTTTTCCATTTAATGGGTTTTATTTAATGCTCTATTTAAATATCCATTTAGCTCGGTTTTAAATTCTTTATTTAAATTTTTATTTTTCGCAAAAATTCAGGTTGCTACACTTCATCATCACCAGTAGCTTCATCTTCCTCAATGTCTTCATCTTCCTCAATGGCAGCAGCTGGTGCCTTACCCTTTAGTTCCCTGGTAACTACTCCATCAACCAGCGTATACCCCATGAGATGTGCAGCAGTGAGATCGAAGCTATTGCGTGAGTTAAGCGAGACACACTCACTGTTTGGAATAGGGATGCCAATGAACTGCATGAGAGAAGTGAGTGGGCAAGCAAATGGCATGGATCTCCTGGGATTATAGTAGCGTTGTCTGATGAGGCCAAGCATCAAGGCAGGGAAGTTTATGGGTTCACAGTTTAGGAAAAAGGTGAACAATGATTTGTGAACATCAGTGACTAGTTCACGACTGCCGTGTTTAGGGGCAATGAGGGTGGTGAAAATATGATGGATCATGCGGTTCAGAGGAGGGAATGAATTGGCATTGAGTTTAGCAATCTTCTTTGTGCCATCATAGGGTTGGAGGGTGATGAGAGGATAGTAGATAGAAGCATCTGGGTGATGTGCTAGAATGTCAGCCCCAGTGTTAGGAACTTGAAGGGCAGTGCTAAACAGATTGGCGGTGAGTTTAAAGGTAGTGCCCTTTACAGAGGTGTAGAAGTCCCTCTTGTCGGAGAGGCTAAGATTGTTGAAAAACTCAGTGACGGCAGTGGGAGAGTAGGCCGTATGAGCATATAGAAGAACCGTCCAGCCTTGGATGTCGAACAGGGGTTGGAGATTCGGGAAGAGGTCGGCCAGAGAAGCAAAATCCAGATACCGAGGTGGGACGAAGGTTGTGAAAGTGCCCTTCACCCTTGTGAGGTGCAGACGGGGTGGGATGACGAGCTCGGGGAGACAATCATCCCGATGCTTCATCCAGCGCTCATCAGGAGCCCGAGAGTCTTCACCAGCGTGAGAGGAGGCGGGGCGATGATGAGACATCATCTTCTTAGCCCTGGAAGCCATGAAGACGACAGGAGCAAGGTGTAAGAAGGGGATGATGGATGTAGAATAGGAGAGAAAGAGCAAGAGAGGAAGGGGGTAGGGTTTCTCGTCCAGAGAAGGGAGGGAGGTTGGTTGGGGAGGAAAGGAGGGTGATTTGGTGGTGGAGGAGGAGAAAGAACCGGGGTTACCTTTTGAAGAGATTGGAAGGAAGTTTAAAAGGCAAGGGTCCCACTAAATCAGCCCCAAATGGCATGCCCTTCGGACTTCCCAGAGTCGGGCTGGCGCTGGCTGTCGACAGACGCTTTGGGGGCTGTCGACAGGCGCCTTCAGAAAATGCGCCAGACTGTTGTTTGTTTGTATTTTGAAGAGGAACTTCTGAGCAGTGGTTACACGATGTATATATAAGGTGTAAAATAGGTGAACACACATTGGAACCTATCATATGCACGGATATGAAAGCCATCCCATTGACCTAAATGGTTTAAACATAATACTCAAGGAGTTCCAAATTAGAGCATTAAGAGAACATCTTACGTACATTGAGAAAAGACACCATTACCCTTGTTTGATTAAGAAGATTGTAGAACAACACTATCCCTAGTTTATGATGATCAAATGATGATTGAAATGAACATCTAAATTTCTTGATAACCAAAAACACCAATGACCCCGTGAGTTGAGACACAGTGGAGGCTTCACTCTATTTCAGTTTTTCTTTGTTTGCAATGAATGAATGCAATGGGAAAAGTGGTAATTAAGAGAGCTTCACACCTTTTGACGTGAGGATAGACATGACAAGTGTCCGTACCCCCAGTTACTTAGTGGAAGTGTCCATCATACCGTTGTATAGAGATGATGAGATAGCTTTTTGACGAGAGGGCAGACATTTGTGATGCCCATCTCCCCGGTTACTCAGCAATACACATCATTGTTCTACCTTTATCCCAATTATTGATTGACTTTTGTCTAATTTTTATTGTTTTTCAAAATAGGTAGCTTTTCTCCATTTTAGATCAAAACTCAAGATTAAAGAATGTATATGATTAGTAGTCAATATTAGACATAAAATTCAATGACCATAAGACTTTTCAAGTTACTTGAGAATAGTGTTTTCCTACAAGGAGATTATTCAAGAGAGTTAGGTGTTTATCCTCTAAGATAGTGCAATGTTTTCAGAATGATATAACCTAGACTCATTCATGAGTAGTATGTCAAAATCATGGTGGTTTAGGGAATAACATTAATATCATGTGAATATGATGGAGTCAAACATGCATAATTACCCAATAGACACCTTAGTTGAAAGACATGAACCTGCTCAAGAAGTGTGTTGTGAAATAAGCATGAATTTCCTTGATTGAAGGTGTATGTCGACAACTAGAAAAAGCCTGTCGACAGCTACACACAGATAGAGTGTTGCCCGATCAGGGATGTCAGAAACTGTTGTGGTCTGTCGACAGATGAAATTTCGTTTGTCGACAGATGCACACAGACAGAAGATTGGCCAGTCGGGGATAATAGAACCTGTGCATACCTGTCGACAGATGGATTTTCGTCTGTTGACAGATGCACACAGAGTGCAGAATTTGTGTTCTATGGGGCCTGAGCTGTTGACAGAGTGAATGAGGACTGTCGACAGATGCCTGTGCAAAGCCAGTTTAAGGTTAGAATGAAGAATGAAATGACCATTGCATGTGAGGAAATTGAAGGTACACACAGGATGAGTGATTTTCTTCACGATGACAACCATCTAACCTGAACTAGCTCCCCCATAGTGTGTGCTCATGTGTACACAAACAGTTAAGAAAATCAAGACACACTTGCACAACTAGACCAATCAAATAAACACACCAGAGTATGTAGGAAGACAGACCATGAAGATATTCAATCTTTCAAAAAGAATAGAGA
Organism: Colocasia esculenta; assembly: GCA_014218235.1. NCBI lineage: Eukaryota > Viridiplantae > Streptophyta > Magnoliopsida > Alismatales > Araceae > Colocasia > Colocasia esculenta. Next base: position 124,632,461 of record CM024753.1, on the reverse strand, counting down.
ATGGGCAAAAATGTAAAGAAACTAATTCCTTATAGAAAGTACATGACCCTTTCATGCAACATAACTATGGATACATGGCGGAGAATCTTTTCTCACGCATAATGAAAGTTTCCAAACAAGCATGACTTGTTCTTCCACAAATCACCATTTGATATACCTCATAGTTGGTGCACATTAGGGACAAATGCTTAGTATATGGATGAGTTTCATTGCATTTTGCACAAGCCCAATTCTCGTCTCAATGTGGTGAATCTATCTTCAGCCAAGGGTTTGGTAAAGATATCAGCCAATTGTTTTTCAGTGGGTATGAAGCTAATTTCCAAGGTTTTGTTGGCTACCTCATCTCTCAAGAAATGATGATGAATTTCTATGTGTTTTGTCCTAGAGTGTTGAATGGGATTCTTTGATAGATTGATTTCACTAGTGTTGTCACATAGGATAGGTATGCATCCAATGTCGATGTTATAGTCACACAATTGACTTTTTATCCACAACACTTGTGCCGCACAACTCCCTGCAGCAACATATTTTACCTCTGTAGTGGAGAGTGCAACCGAGTGTTGCTTCTTGGATGCCCACGAAACCATGCAACCACCAAGAAGTTGGCAATAGCCACTAGTGCTTTTCCTGTCAATTTTACATCCAACATAGTCAGCATCAGAATATGAAATCAAGTCAAAGCTACTACCTGCTGGATACCAAAGACCCAAGTCATACGTACCTGAGAGATATTTGAATATTCTCTTAACGGTAATTAAATGGCTTTCCTTTGGACTAGATTGGTATCTAGCACAAAGGCAAACGCTGAATTGAATATCCGGTCTACTTGCAGTGAGATAAAGGAGTGAGCCAATCATACCTCAGAATTGTTTGGCATCTACTGGTTTACCTTTCTCATTGTTTTCCAGTTTTATACTTGTGCTCATGGGTGTTGAGGCAGGCTTAGTTTGTTCAAACTGAAACCTTTTCAGTAGCTCTTTGACATATTTTTCTTGGTTTATGAAGAAGCCATCCTCCAATTGCTTAACCTGTAAACCAAGAAAGAATTGAAGCTCCCCCATTAGACTCATCTCAAATTCATTGTGCATCTGTTTGGAAAATTCCTCACACAGTGAAGGGTTAGTAGAGCCAAATATAATGTCGTCCACATAAACTTGAACAACAATGATATGAGTGCGAACTTTCTTTGTGAAGAGAGTTTGGTCTACCTTACCTCTTGAGTAGTTTTTGCTTACCAGAAACGTGCTTAGTCTGTCGTACCAAGCTCGGGGTGCCTGTTTCAGACCATAAAGAGCTTTGTGCAATTTAAAGACATGGTTAGGTTTATTATGATCCTCAAAGCCAGGTGGTTGAGAGACATAGACTTCCTCTTTGATGTAGCCATTCAAGAAGGCAGTTTTAACATCCATTTGAAACAACTTGAACTTGTTTAAGCATGCATATGCTAGCAATATTCTAACTGCTTCTAGCCTAGCTACAGGTGCAAAGGATTCTTCAAAGTCCACACAAAATTCCTAATTATATCCCTTTGCAACCAGTCTAGCCTTATTTCTCACCACTTTACCCTCTTCATTTAGTTTGTTTCTAAAGAACCATCTTGTACCTATGACAGACATTTCAGGGGTTTTAGGAACTAAACTCCAGACGTTGTTTCTCTGAAATTGCCCAAGCTCCTCATGCATAGCATCAATCCATGAATTTTCTTTTAAGGCTTCTTCAACATTTTTTGGTTCCACTTGAGAGACAAAAGCTAAATGGTCATGTTCAACTATTTGATTAACCTGAGATCTAGTTTGAACTAAATCATTTATATCTCCTATCACATTCTCAAGTGGGTGATCCTTGTAGTACCTCACATTAGTTACTGTTGAAGGCCAGGGTTGATCTTGCAATTGAGGAGGTTGTTCTGGAGGAGGCAGTGCTTGAGGAGATTCAAGTTGAGGTTCTTCCTCTTGTGGATCTTGGTTAGGTACATCTTCTTGATTTCTGAACAGATGAACGTCATCGTCATCATCATACCTGCGAAGAAATCCATTCTTTGTTTTTGAAACAACTTGAGAGTTTTCTTTTCCTTGTCTTTGTAGTTCCCCAAGTGTTGTTCCTTCAGTTTCATCAACCCTGTAAGCATTTGCAATATTAGGCTTGGTTTGAGATTCATCAAAAATAACATGTGGAGTTTCTTCCACTGTTCGAGTTTTAAGATTAAACACCCTATAGGCTCTAGAGTGTTCTAAGTATCCAAGAAAAATACATTGATCACTTTTGGCTTCAAACTTGTCCAAATCATTTTTATCATTGTTATGTATGAACACTTTTGAGCCAAAAACTCTGAAATACCCAATAGTGGGTTTCTTACCTTTCAGGAGTTCGTAGGGAGTTTTCTTGAACACAGGTCTTACCATGGCTCTGTTAAGAATGTAGCATGATGTGTTTACTGCTTCTGCCCAAAAGGTTCTTGCAAGTTGATTTTCGACCAGAAGTGTGCGAGCCATCTCCACCAAGGTTCTATTCTTTCTCTTCACAACCCCATTTTGCTCTGGAGTTCTTGGGGAGGAGAACAAGTGTTCTATCCCTTGGTTCCTACAGAAATCAGAAAAGGAGTTGTTGTTAAACTCCCCCCCATGATCAGTGTGGATGAAACATATTTTGTTGACATTTTCATGCTCAATCTTATTGAAAAATTCTTCAAATACTTTCATTGCTTCATTCTTGTGAGCCAAATTTCACCCAAGTGAACCTAGAAAAATCATCTACAATGACAAAACCATATTGTTTGCCATTGAGACTCAATGTTCTCGTAGGTCCAAATAGGTCCATGTGCAACAGTTCATAGGATTTAGAAGTACTCACCGGTGCTTTTGATTTGAAGGATTTTCGGGTTTGTTTTCCCTGTGCACATGCATCACAGAAATTTTCATTCTTGTTAAAAGAAATTTCAGGAAGTCCCCTTACCAATTTGAGCCTCATGATCTTGTGCAACACATTATAACTTGCATGACCAAGTCTACGATGCCACAATGTAAGCTCATCCTGTTTGTTTGCTACAAGACACAAATTATCATTTTCTGGATCATCTAAGTCAACCATATAGATATTATTTATTCTTTTTCCAGAAAAATTCAGACTTCCTGTTTCCTTATCAAGAATTTGACATGAATTAGATTCAAAGACAATTTTATGACCTTTATCACACAATTGACTTATACTAAGCAAATTGTGATGAAGGCCATCAACAAGCAATACATTGTCTATTGAGTTAGAGGCAAACTTACCAACTTTACCTGAGCCGATGATCTGGACTTTATTGTTACCTCCAACAATGACTTGACCTCCGTCTTTTTCCACGAGCATACAGAACTTTCCTTTGTCGCCCGTCATGTGCCTCGAGCAGCCACTGTCCAAGTACCATTTGTTTTGATTGTGGGCTGCTAGGCATTCCTGCACATGTGGATCAGACAAGAGGTTTTGGTACCCAAATTACTTTGGGTGCCGCTGTATCATTCATGCCAAACAGTAAATGCTTTGGAATCCAAACTTGTTTATATTTCAGTTGATTTGGATTGTTCCAGCATTGTTTTTCATTGTGCCCAACTTTCTTACAGATTTTGCATGATGATGGTTTGTTGTCAATAGTGGGCTTGATGTTCTTAGGAGCATGCATAGGCATTTTTCCCTTTTGTTGCCTTGTTAGTCTAGCATTAGGAGCTTGAGGTTTGTCCTATCGACAACCCTGTTTGGGGCTATTGGCAAACTCTTTAGTTTGACTTGCAACAAACTTGGTAACTTTAGGTTCCTGTTTCTTACCCTTGGTTTGATTTTTCTTGTTCTTTGAAGGGTTTTGTTTGCTTGAACATGGGCTAGGATCAATGAAAGGGGTTAACAGATTTTTGCCAATTTCTTTTTGTTTTACTGGTTGATACCCTATCCCATGCCTTGCAACAAAATATTGGATCCTAAAATTGCATCTAGATTATGTTTTCCCTTTACCATGGTAGTAAGGGCTTCAGATTTTCCTTTTATCTCTTTTTCAACTTTTTCCAATTTTTCCTTTAGCTTATCATGCTCACTTTGAAGAAACTCAAGGGAGTTCATTAGATCATCTTTTTCCTTTTGAACTTCTTGGAGTTTTAGTTTCATGCTATCCATTTCCTCACTGTGTGTTTGTTCATCAATTTTCATCATTTCAATTTCCTTATTCAAGGATTGAATCTGTTCATTATTGTTAGTTTCATGAACAAGGGAATTGATTTTCTTCTTGAGTGCTTTATTTTCAGGCTTAAATTCACAGAATTTTTCAAATAAGACAGTGTAAGTTTCTTCCCATTCATTAACAGAATCAGTTTCAAAGGAAGAGTTTACCTCATTGGAGTCATCACTTCGTGCCATGAGACACTGAACTTCATCATCTCCCGAGGTAGCTTGACTATTTTCATCTTCGTCTTCATCGCTCCAAGTGGCCATCATTGCCTTGGCTTTCTTGAAGGTGAATTTGTCTTTCTTTAGTTTTTTCTTGAGCTCGGGGCACTCTCCTCTCATGTGCCCTTGCTTCTTGCACTCATAACAAACAACATCAGATTTTTTGTTAGTGGAATCAAATCTATTTGAGAAATCTTTCTTTTGGAAAGTTTTAGAGTTACCTGAACCTCTCCTTTTAAATTTTAGAAATTTTTTGAACTGTCTAATGAGCATGGCCATCTCATCATTCTCACTATCACTAGAGGTTTCAGACTCATTGCTTTCCTGTTGAGCAGCCTTTTTGGAACCTGAAGAATTTTTCTTGGATGCTGTTAAGGCAATAGACTTCCTTGGGTTCTCTTTAGTTTCCTTTCTTTTAAGATTGAGTTCATAGGTCATTAGAGAACCAATCAATTCATCCACTTTCATTATAGAGAGATATTTAGAATCCTCAATGACAATGGATTTGGTGTTCCATGAGGATGGAAGAGACCGAAGTATCTTCCTCACCAAATCACTCTATGAGTATTCTTTCTTAAGACCCTTTAGACCATTTATAATAAGCATGAATCTTTCAAACATGTCAGAGATGGTCTCATCATTATTCATTTTAAACATTTCATATTTTGAAACCAACATGCTTACCTTGGATTCCCTTACCTGAGACGTACCTTCGTAGATCAACTCAAGTTTGTCCCATATCTCTTTTGCTGAGGTGCACGTTGAGACTCTTGAGTATTCCTTAGGGTGGACCGCGCACTGCATCATGTTGAGGGTGCTCCAATTGAGTGTCCCCTTTGCGATCTGGTCCTTGGTCCAAGTATCTTCGTCCTGAGGTAGGGAGTATGCTCCTTTGCTGACTATTTTCCACAATTCATAGTTTTGTGCTCTCAGAAACACCTGCATACGATTTTTCCAATATGGATAGTCAGTGCCATCAAAGAAGGGTGGCCTGGTCACTGAGTGTCCCTTAGCCATGTACCCCTTGTTAGATTCCATTAGACTGTGAATCTCCTGATCGTAAGATCAAACAAGTAAAATAGTAAATCAGAGAAACTCGGCTCTGATACCAATTGAAAGGTTGCGGAATTCCCTATATGGTAATCTAGAAGGGGGGTTGAATAGATTACTGTCTATTAAAAATTTACTACAACCCTTTTAATCACAACACAAACTTTCTGAACTTGCAACAGAATCAAAGTAAAACCTAGATGTGTGTTAGTGATGTGTAGATGGAAGGACAATCTATCTAGAGCGTATAAAAGCAACATGCCTATCAAACATCTAACGTAGAAACATTCAAACCACAAGACACGAAGATTTACGTGGTTCGGAGTACACAACTTGTGTATCCTACGTCCACGGTCCACACACACACGCAGAATAGACTGCTTATGAGCTAGTTCGGTGACTACAACTCACACACGTGTTATCTGATGTGCACCCACGATCAGAACAACACACACACGTATATCAAGCACAAAGACTGCTTGAAACACAATCACAGATACACATATGATAGAAGAAAGAAAGCATGAAGAGTTCTGAGTGGAAGGGATGAATCCTGATTGAGAACTCTTCTGGGAAACGTCTGGATGGAGTTCAAACTTCGTCTTGATGGATTCAGATCGATGGAGAAGCTTGAATCCATGACGTTCTATCTTCAGTACTGCTGGATCAATGGATCATTCTATCTCTGAGCAGCAGGTTGAAGCAGAGCAGCAACAACCTTTCTTGTGATTGGACTTGCTTTAGGGTTTTGGTGGTGGCTGCTTCTGTACGGGATTTTTCTTCAAATAGTTGCTTATATAGTGGTGTTTACATATGGAGAGACGTGGGAGTTGGAAACACCATCTTTGGTAACTTGGAAGGTTTCCGTATCTGAAGATTCTCTACGTCTGTCGACAGGCCTTGATCATCTGTCGACAGGTAGCAACAGTTTTGCAAAACATAGAAGTCTGGGATTTCGGGTTGACAGTTTCCTGAGTGCATCTGTCGATAGCCGACTGGGCATCTGTCGACAGATGACTGTTTCCTGAACTTGGTGTTTTCTGCCTGTACACATCTGTCGACAGGCACCTTGGGGTCTGTCGACAGGTGACAGATTTCAGTGCTTTCTTGATCTGTTTCTCTTGTTTTGTGATAGCTTGGCTATATGCATTCATACCTACATGATCAAACACGTATAGTGAGATATTATGAATACATAATAGACCAAATATTGCATCAAGTTATTTGTCATGTATCAAACCTCAATTAAGATTGTTCATCATAAAAAACATGTTGTTATAAACATTAGAATGAAAACCCAACACTACTGGAATCTACAACAGAAGGAGGAGTAGAAAAAGTAGTAAATGAATCCTGCGTGGGGGAAGGAGAAAAAGTAGTAAAAGATTCCCGCGTGGGGGAAGGAGGAGTATTTACAGTAGAGGGATTCCCCTGTGTGGGGGAAGACGGAGAAGTATTTACAGCAAGAGAATCCCGCGTGGGGGGAGACGGAGAATTATTGAAAGCAGTAAAAGGATTCCCCTACGTGGGGGAAGGAGGAAAAGAAGTGGAAGCACTTCCCTACGTGGGGGAAGGAAAGTTATTGGAAGCAGTAAATCCCGCCTGCGTGGAGGGGGGAGGAGGTCCCTACGTGGAGGGAAACAGGAGGCCGATCATGGGACCGGGGAGGAGTGGCCCGTCGGTCAGGGCACACTCGGAGGCGAGGAAGGAGGTCTCCTTGATGATGATAATGGAGTCAGCCATTGCGAAGCTGACACCCTTGGCTCCCCCTCAGTGCTTTGCATGCACGGAGAGAGCGGACGAGGCGAGATTGCCTACTCAAGCAAGTAGGAAACGAGTGCGGATTCAAAGGAAGAAGGGTCCGAACGGGGAAATCGGAGAGTGAAAGTCTGCTTGGGAAAATGGGATGTGATGGCCAAATGGGGCGTCGACGCCCGAGGAATGCTTAGGGAAAGGAAGGAGGGCCACGCGGTGGCCTGCAGGAGAGGAAGCGCGATGCTTGGAGAAGAGAAGAGGAGGGTGGGCGTGTTGCCTAGAAGAAGAGGGAAGTCGGGCGGCTTGCCCAGAGGAGGGGGAGGAGCAGGTGCGTTGCCTGGGGACGAGGCGGGGATGAGCACATTGCTCGGAGGGGAGAAGGAAATGGGCGTGTTCCCTGGAGAAGGAAGGGGAGTAGGCGCGTTTCCTAGAGGAAGAAAGAGGGGGACAGGCGCGTTGCCCGGAGTGGAAATTAAGGCGGGTGCGATGCCCGGAGCAGGAATTAAAGCGGGCGCGATGCCCGGAGATGAAATTAAAGTGGGCGTGTTTCCCGGAGGTGATTTTAAAGTGGGCGCGATGCCCGAAGATAAATTTAAAAATAGGCGCGATGCCTGGGACTGAAACTAAAGCGGGCGTGATTCCCGGAGATGAATTTAAAACAGGCGCAATGCCTGGGACTGAAACTAAAGCGGGCGCGATGCCCAGAGATGAATTTAAAACAGGCGTGATGCCTAGAGCTGAAATTGATGTGGGCGTGACGCCCGTAGGTGAAGGGGAAGTGGGCGTAGTGCCCGGAGAGTCAGGGCCCGCCTTGAGCCTTGTTGTTGTGGTGGCTTCCTTGACCTGCTCTACTTCGGCTGTCTGCTATTTAGTTTCTGCGGGTGCGCAGAGTTGGTCCAGGGATGCGGCGACATCACTCATGTCGAACCATGTGCTCCACTCTTGCTCTGAGTCAATCCTCTTGAGGTGCTTGGATGGCCTGTGACTGTCTGTGGCTTGATATGTGGTCAGGGGGGAATGACGGGTAGGTTCATCAGTAATGGTGGATGTCTGTTCACCCCCTGGTTGTAGCGGCCCCCTCTTGAAATGTTCATACAGTGACCATGTGAGGGGCTGCCCCGGTTGCTGCTTTCATTTGCCTGGCCTGTAACCCAGCCTTGCCTTGGGTCTCATCTTGTAGTCTTTAACTGCTTTTGTTCTCCCCCACAGCTATGCCCCCAACCCTTTGCCTGGCTGATACCCCAACTGCATCATGATGTACCAACCCTTCTTCGTGATGATCTTGATCCTTCCAGTAGCATGGAAGGATGAGCTAATCGGGCCAGGATACATGCTTGGTGCACCCAATACGAACATCAGCGGCTGATTACTGGGCTAAATGGAAGGGACTGAATTATCAGTCATGGCATCCACTTCCATAATTGTAGGCTTACTGGCCACCTTGACGACCTGCCCCTTGTAAGGAAATTTGAGGCACTGATGGACAGTGGAGATAACGGCACCAAGGGCTTGAATAAATGGCCTGCCTAGAATCATATGGAAACTTGGGTCCATGTCTAGAATGTGAAAATTCCTTTCAGTAACCGATGGACCCAGTCCTATCTTCAATGTGATGACCCCCTTGGGTGGCCTACTGATGTTGTCGTAGGCTGTGACAGTGATGGCAGAGGGTCGGATTGACTGTACTGCTACTCCACAGAAATCTAGTGTGTCGGAGGATAGAACATTAATTGATGCCCCAGAGTCCACCAAGCACCGAGACATGTGGACGCCATTGATGTTAACTGTCAAGCACAAGGCGTACTGTTGAGACTCCGCGGGTGCCAACTCATCTTCATGAAATGTAATGGCCGGATGCAAGCTCGTGGGAGTTAAGACTGTGCTGATCTGATTTACTGGTTAGTCTTCATTCACCATGCCCTTTTGTAAATACTGCATAAGGGCCTCTTGATGCACCACCGATCTCTTGATCAATTCTAAGATGGATATTGTAGTACCCTAGAATTTCCTTGAATTTATTATGTTCATTGTGTGTTTATTTCTGCATAAATTGAATATTGTTCTATGTAGAACTAGGCGTCAAGATCATTGGACGTTAAGACTTGTAAGCGGAAATATCGCATGCCGTTTATATGGTGTTAACGACGATAGGTATTGACGTTTAATATTTTTCTGAATTATTAAATTATGGGCAAGACTATAAACGACATCAACGATGGACGTTTATATTTGGGGTAGACGACAACCTATGTTGACGTTAAGCTGACCTGCCTGTTTTTGAGCTTTCCGTTCCGAATTAAGGAAATCGGCCGTTTCGGGAAGGCTTTAATGAGCTGATCCGATGCGTTTAGATCCGAGGGTCAGGATTAGGTTTGGCCTTTGCTTGAGAGGTCTTTATAAGACCAGATCTCGCAGGAAGAAAAGGGGGTTTTTGCTTTGGTTTTGGAAGAGAGAAAGAGGGCCGAGGAAGGGATTTGCAGAACGATCTGGTGTTGGTTCGTGCGGTTTAGAGGCTTCTACACCGAGGGGATACATAGGACTTCGTGCCCAAAAGCTCTTCCAAGCGGAGGGACTTCATCGGAGGAGGTTTTGGATCGCCTGAAGACGGAAGAAAGAACTGTCTCCCTGGCGAGACGGGCTTCTTCGAGCTCGGATTCGACACTCCATTAGGAGGGATTAAGGCAAGTTGCATGGGGGGTTAGTTTAAGATATGTTATATTACGTATTTATCATTTTTCTGTATTTTTAAAGCATGTAAACAACCTACGGGAAGGGTTAGAAACGTCGTTATTGCATGCAGGTTTTCTGTGTTTTCTGTGTCTTAGAACTAGACGTCCAGGGTATTGCCGTCTATATCCTGTAAACGGCAATATCGACTGCCGTTTAGTTCATCCGAATTTTATGTATATTTCTGTCCTTACTATATGTAAGCGGCGCTATGTGCAGCCGTCGGTTTGTGTTAACGGCGCTATGTGCCGCCGTCTATAATTACTTAACGACAACATATGTGGACGTCGACCATAGTAAACGTCGTACGATGGACGTTAAGATTATCAGAATCATATATTTCCAGAAATCTGAGTGAATTGGTTTAAATGTATAATTTATGAATGTATGCGTTTCAGCCATGTAATATTAGAGTATGTTATTGTTATGGACTGTCTATTGCTACAATGTGCAGGTTATATATATATATATATATATATATATATATATATGAACATGCATAATTACATGACAATGATCAAGGTTTAATTTGTATAAGATAAGTACAATGATGTAAAAGAAAGCATGTTGATTGATGTTTAGATTACTGCAATAGATATAATATGTCAGTAATCCCTGTTCCATATGAAAATTGTGAGCTTTTCTCAATATTAAACCATGTTAGTTAGTTGAATTAATAGAATTAATTTCATGAAAAATAGTTGCAGAAATCAGAAAATTATGAAATTTGGCATGTACATTGTAGTTCCTGATTTCGAATTTCTGTTAAAATTTCAGAATTTTTAGACATGTGTACATTCTGTTATGAATTTCTGAACCATATATTACACATAGAATTGAATAGATATGAATGTAAATGCAAGAATGAATATTAGTATCATGATAGGGATCTGTGGTACAGTAAATAGAATTTCAGAACTAAAAATGTTGTACTTTGAAATATTGCATTTACACATGTTAAATTAAAATGAAATAAAATGTCATTGTATATTATACGTGTTAGAGTACACATTATAACAATGATGCCAATAAGACATTGCTATCTTAGAGATTTCTACAAGGAACTATACCGTAGATGCCCCTATGGTAATGGTTCACCTACATGTACATAAATGAATCCGTGGGCAACGGATTGAAATCCTGGAGGTAGACTTGTTCTACTGGTCAAGGTGGGAAGGACTTTCCCCGGTTTTGCGCAAATACTATGACTTCATCACCGCATTGCCTAGGTGATAAGTGAATGTTAAATGACTACTGATCTCTAATTTAGTGTGGGCTATGTCTTGGCAATTATATGAAAATGATTACATGCTACTAGTTATATGTCTACATGCTACATGTTACATGCTACAAGTTACATGTCTACCTGTTCTACATGCTATATACTACATGTTATATGATTACATTCCTCCATGTGAACTTGTTCAAAAGATTTCATACTACATATCAATGTTTAATATTACTACATGAAAATTGTTGTGTAAAAGAATAGTGCATGCATAAATGAGAAATTGATACATGAGAATTGTTGTAGGTCACATAACATTGAATAGATTCCATGAATAAGTAATCCCATGTTACATGCGAAACATGTTTTATTTCCTTAATAGTTAGAATCACTATGAAATGAATGATTGCCAATGGACTTAGAGCTATAGTAAGAACAGTATATGATATCAACAAATGGAATGCTAAGGTACTACCATGTTTTAAACCTATTATACTGCTAATATCTTGAACTATCTTTCATGTGATTTGCTGGGTCTTGTAGACTCATACTTGCCTAACATTTTAGGAGAGCCAGAAGATACGGAGGAGTTAGTGCAAACTGACTCAGAGCGGGAGGACGTGGAGACTTAGCTTGATATAGAGAGTTTTAGAGTGAATCTTGTATGTGAGGGTCTTATGTAATTTCCTTTATGCAACTGATCATTGGAATGTATTAAACCTTGGACTATTGTTATCTTTTATGCATTAGATTTACTTTTGAATAAATGTTGATTGCAAGTGTTTAATTCCATGTTCTGTTAATTATCATTGGAATTGAATAGTTATTTGTGTATATTTCAACCTGTATTGAAATTGTTGGATTCGTTCCACTGTAATACCTCTACTAGATCCAATGTGAGTTGGTGTAACTGTACTGGGTCTAAGAGGGGCGTTACAGATATCCTGGCCGGAGTCTTATCTAGGTGTTTTAGCAAATCATACAGAGTTCCCAGGATGGACTCCTCTTGCTGGGCTTCCTCCTCCTGAGGCACTAGTGCCTGTTCCTATTGCTAGGGGAATACTCTGTTAAACATGCGCCCACTCCGGAGCACCATGGTTGCCTCTGAGCTTTCTCCCATAGTTGACGCCACGGCCGACAAAACGGAGGGGGATTGTGAGGTGGAGGGTTGGTTGATGAATATTTTGAAAGGTTTGTGGAATTCCCAATATGGTAATCTAGAAGGGGGGTTGAATAGATTACTACCAATTAAAATTCTTATCACCTTCTTTTCGCAGAGACACAGGTTGTAACGATAAGAGAAGAGTTTAACTATGTGTGGATGTGTGTGACTTGATGACAATTAGATTGACGAACTATCAAGTGTGTGCAAATACTGCGTGCCTATCAAGCATCTAACGCAAATTCGTGCAAACCACAAGACACGCAGATTTTACGTGGTTCGGAGTACACAACTTGTGTATCCTACATCCACGGGCCACACACACACGCAGAATCACCTGCTTATGAGCTAGTTCAGAAACTACAACTCACACACACGAGTTATCTGATGTGCAACCATGATCAGATCAACTCACACACGTGAATCAAGCACAAGGACTGTTTGAGACTCAACAACACACACACAGTTGAGAAGAAACGAGAAACAGAGAGAGTTCTGAATTGTAGAACAAATCCTGAATGAAGAACTCTTCTCGTGAACGTCTGGTTGGACTTCAAGCTTTGTCTTGATGATCAAAACTTGAGGAAGATGCTTGAATCCACGATGTTCAGACTTCAGTACTGTTGGATCAACAAATCTCTCGTTCTCTGAACAGCAGATAGAAGCAGAGCAGTAGCAGCACTTCTGGTTCTTGGAATTGCTTTAGGGTTTTTGGTAGTGGTGCTTCTGTACGAGATCCACTTGACAAAAGTTGCTTATATAGTGGTGTTTACATATGGAGAGTCGTGGTAGAGAGAAACACCATCTACGGCAACTTGGAAACTTTTCGTATCTGAAGATCTCCTTCGTCTGTCGACAGGTCTGGGTGCATCTGTCGACAGGCAGCAACAGTTTTGCAAATGCCAGAAGTCAGGTTTTGTGGGTAGCAGATTTCTGTACTTACCTGTCAACAGTCGACTTGCATCTGTCGACAGGTAGCAACAGAATTGCACATTCCTGAGCTCTGTCTGTAGGTGGCTGTCGATAGGTACATGGGGTCTTTCGACAGGTAGCTGTTTCCTGAGCTTTGTCTTGTCTGTCTGTTCACATCTGTCGACAGGACCTGAAGGGCTATCGACAGGTGACTATCTTCATGAATGTATCTGATCTTTTTCTCTTGTTTTGGTATATCTTTGTTGTATGCACTCATACCTACATGATCAAACATGTATAGTAAGATATTATGTATACATAGAAGTTCAAATATTCCATCATGTTACTTGCTTGAAGATGTCATGTATTAAACCTCAATTATGAATGTTCATGATCAAAAACATGTTGTCATAAACAATAGAATGAAAAACCCAACATTCTCCCCCTTTTTGATGATGACAAAATTATTCAATTAGTGCACAATTGAGTTTCTCCCCCTTTTGACAACATCTAAAGGTATTCACAACAGTCACGCACAATGATATAGCAAAGAACTGTGATTTCATTAATGAGATATGAAGCATACACAGTACAAAAAGTGTTTGACTGAATAGACATGAAAGGGAAAGAGATTACATGATAACAAAGTGAAAGCAACATGACAAGACTCAGACACTATGTGACCCACTCCTAGACACATAAGATGTCTAAGCAGCAGCATCTGCTGGCGGTGCTGGAGCCTGACGGTTATCCTGAAGCTGAGTCTGAAGTCTGTTGAGTCGGAGCTGAACCTGAACTTGCGTGTCCGCGAGTGCTTCAATGCTCGTATCCACTGTGTCAAAACGTGCATGTAGCTTGTCAAATTCAGTTGACATCTGGAGTTGCATCTGAGCAAGAAGATCACGCAGAGAAGGCTCATCATCTGCATCACTAGCACTATCTCCCGGAGCATCAAGAGGTTCAGACTGGGAGTCTTCATCATCTTCTTCTTCATCATCATCAGTAGCATTCGCATCAGCAGCATCAATCTCACGATCTACATCCATGGCAACAGCTGGTGCCTTTCCTTTGAGCTCGCTAGTGACGACCCCATCAATGAGCTTGTATCCCATCCTATGTGCAGCAGTGAGATCGAAACTACTGCGGGAGTTGAGCATGATGCATTCACTGTCCAGAATGTCGATTCCAATGAACTTCATAAGGGAGGTGAGTGGACAAGCAAAAGGCATGGACTTCCGGGGTTGGTAGAAGCATTTTAGAATAAGGCCAAGCATCAGGATAGGGAGATTGATGGGCTCACACCGGAGGAAAAAGGTAAACAAGGATTTGTGAACATCGGTGACGAGTTCCCGACTGCCATGCTTTGGCGCAATCATGGTTGTGATGATGTGATGGATCATCCGGTTCAAGGGAGGAAAGGAATTGGCATTCAGTTTGGCAATCTTCTTTGTGCCATCATAATCTTCAAGAGTAAGGAGGTGATAGTACACAGAAGCATCCGGAGTATGGGTGAGGATGTCGTCTCCGGAGTTAGGGATTTGAAGGGCCGTGCTAATCAGGTTGGCAGTGAGTTGGAAAGTGGTGCCCTTCACAGTTGTGTAGAAATGCTTGTCCTTAGAGAATCCAAGATGAATGAAGAAGTCACGAACGACAGTGGGAGAATAAACTGTGTGACTGTAGAGAAACGACGTCCACTCCTGAGTGTCAAATAGGGGTTGGAGGTTAGGAAAGAGATCTGCCAAGGACTCAAAATTGACATACCTAGGCTAAACAAACTTACTGAATGACCCCTTAGAATGAGTGAGATGGAGACGGGGAGGAACCACGAGTTCGGGCAAGCGGTCGTCCCGAAGCTTCGTTCGGCGCTCAGCAGTAGCCCGGTCGTCGTCGTCGGCTCGAGATGAGGAGGGACGGCGGAGAGATGCCAATTTCTTTGCCTTGGGAGGCATGGAGATGATAGGACCAGGGTGGATGAGGGGCACAAGGGAAGTAGAAGAAGGCTCTGTGGAGAAAGAGCAAGAGAAGAAGGAAGGTAGGGTTTCCCATCCAAAGAAGGGAGGGAGATGTATTGGGGAGGAAGAGGGAGTGATTTGGGTGGTGGAAGGGGGGAAAGACCTGTGGATACCTTTTTATAGAAAGAAGAGAGAAGTTTAAAAGGCAGGGTCCCACCAAACAGCCTCAAACGGCGCGCCCGTTGATCTTCCCAAATCAAAGCTGCCACCGTCTGTCGACAGATGCCTAGAGATCTGTCGACAGATCCATACAAAAATTCTGCCTGATTGCTTTTTGTGTGAAATTTGAAGAAGAACTCTTGAGCAAAGGTTACACATTGTATAAATAAGGTGTAAAATGGGTATACACACATTGGAACCCACCATAGACATGGATATTAAAGCCCTCCCATTTACCTAAATGGTTTAAACATAATACCCAAGGAGTTTCAAGTTAGAGCATTAAGAGAACACCTTACGGTCTTAGAGAAAAGACACCAATACTCTTGTTTGATTAAGGACATTGTAGACCAACACTATCCCTAGTTTATGATGATCAAATGATGATTGAAATGAATGTCTAAATTTCTTGATAACCATAAACAACAATGACCTCGTGATTTAAGACACAGTGGAGGCTTCACTCTATTTCAGTTTTTCTTTAC
Source organism: Colocasia esculenta (assembly GCA_014218235.1). Taxonomy (NCBI): domain Eukaryota; kingdom Viridiplantae; phylum Streptophyta; class Magnoliopsida; order Alismatales; family Araceae; genus Colocasia; species Colocasia esculenta. Next base: position 124,616,555 of record CM024753.1, on the reverse strand, counting down.
TTGCAATGACTGATTGCAATGGGAAAAGTGGTAATTAGGAGAACTTCACACCTTTTGATGTGAGGATAGACATGACAAGTGCCCATACCCCCAGTTACTCAGTGGAAGTGTCCATCATACCGTTGTATAGAGATGATGAGTTGGATTTTTGACGCGAGGGCAGACATTTGTGATGCCCATCTCCCCGGTTACTCAGCAAGACACATCATTGCTCTACCTTTATCCCAAGTTCTAATTGACTTTCTTTATTTATTTGTTGATGTTTTTCTGAGATAGGTAGCTTTTCTCCATTTTAGATTAAAACTCAAGATCAAGGAATGTATATGATTAGCCGTCAATATGAGACATAAAGTTCAATGACCATAAGATCTTTCAAGTTACTTGAGAATAGTGTTTCCCTAAAAGGAAATTATAGAGTTAGTGTTGGGTTGAGTGTGAATATAATTCATTTCTCCTCACATTTTGATGATGACAAGTTGTGATTTTAATGCATAACATTTGGAACATGTGAAATACATCACACCTGAAATAACAATATTCAAAAAGTATGTTCCAAACACATTTATCATTTATATTCATGATAATACATTTGACAAATGATTTATGTGTTTATTTCTCAGGGACAAACATTTATTGCAAGGGTAGTGTCGACACACCCCACACTGATGTCGACACAATGCTCCAAGCCCTAAGCCAAAAGATGAAGAAATGGTCAACTAGTGTCGACACTACACCAGGGCAGGTCGACACTAGAGACAGATCCCAGAGAAACAAATCAACAGGGTTCTATCTCAGGTCAACACCAAATTCAGTCAGGTCGACACTAGAGAGCCTTCCCAGAAGGCCTATTTTTCAGCTGGCTACGGCAAGTCGACACTGAACTATCTCAGGTCGACACTAGATACCTCTCCTAGGGAACTGCTTTGCCCAGTCTGGGACAGTGTGTCGACACACCCTATGGGCAGGTCGACACACTCTGGAAACTTTTTGACTTAAAGTTTCTCCTGGACACGTGGCACCCCAGGGAAACGATGGATCAACCTCAGATCGTGTGCCCACGTACCCAAGGGTACCTTTGGGCTATTTGGGGTATAAATACCCTCCTATTGGCCATCCATCACATCAGAACCCTTCAGAGCCTCCCAGAAACCTATTTTGGCGGCAAGAAGAGTTCACCTCCCTGCTCCTGCTCTCCTGGTGATTCCTCAAGCCAATTCTCATCTGTCCAAGCATGAGAAGTGAAGTTTGATCATTGAAGATGCAACTGGATCACTTCAAGGAAGCAGATCAAGTGGACGCAATCGATTGAGAAGACCTCAAGGAAGATCCCAGAATTCAGAGTGCAGAGCATCGGCCAGGGATTTCAAGAACTCAAGTCTCTTCCCAATTCGATCTTCTACAAGGGAGTATAATTGAAGAGCAAGGATTTCTTTATACAATTCATCATGTACCTTTGTTCTTCTGAGTCATTGTGAGATTGTGCAAGAGTTGCTGCATAAGTCTCATGAATGAACTCTTGTTAGACTAGATCTGTTGCTAGAGGATCTAAGTCTTGTGTGTTTTTCTAGCAAGTTGTTTGTGAGCATTTGAGCTCAGTGGTTTGAGTCGTGTACTCAAGGTGTTGTTGAGCAGTCTTGCTCAGGTTTCTAGAGTAGTCTTACTCTAGAGGATGTGTGAGTTGTAAACTCAGGTTGTTGGAGTTGTCAGGCTCCAGTGGGTGTGGTGTACCCAGGTTGTTTAGTGGATCCTCACTGTGTGAGGGGTGGATGTAGGAATCACATGGTGTGATTTCCGAACCACCTAAAAATATCTGTGCATTGGTCTGATTGTGGTTTGAATTTACTTTTCGTTAGATGCATGCATAGGATCGTTTGAATTCATCTAATCAACTTGTTCACACACCTCTTTTGCACAACTCACTCAATTTCTTTTCAGATCTGTCAAATTCATTTTTCAAATTGTCTCTGATTCAAAAAGTTTTTCTAAATTGATTAAGCTTCCGCAATAGTTGGCATAGATCTATTCAACCCCCCTTCTAGATCTTGTCCACATCATTTCTCGATCCTTCAATTGGTATCAGAGTGGGTTTACACTTGATCTGATTTGATCTGAGTATTTTCTGAGTGTTCTGTGTGTCTTGATTGTTTGCTTGTCTGTCTGCTAAGTATCTCTTCTTTGCACCATTTACTTGTCTTAATGGATTCAAGAGGGTTCATGGCTGAGGGTCACTCTATTAAGAGGCCACCCTTCTTCAATGGAATAGACTACACCTATTGGAAGAATAGAATGCAGGTCTTCCTTAGAGCTCAAAACTATGAAATATGGAAGGTAGTCGAAATAGGTCCCTATGAGAATCAGGGAGAGGAGGAGACTTGGACTAGGGAACAGATTAGGAGGGCCACTCTGAATTATAGTGCCATGAACATGATTCAATGTGCAGTCCACCCTAAAGAGTACTCGAGAATCTCAATGTGCAAATCTGCCAAAGAGATGTGGGATAAACTTGAGTTACTCTATGAGGGAACATCTCAAGTGAAAGAAACTAAGGCTAACATTCTTGTCTCTGAATATGAATTGTTTATGATGAAACCTAATGAGACAATTTCTGAAATGTTTGTCAGGTTTATGATAATTGTGAATGGACTGAAGGCCTTAGGTAAGGATTATACAGATGCGGACTTGGTAAGGAAAATTCTACATTCTCTCTCTTCAATTTGGCACACAAAGGCCACTGTCATTGAAGACTCTAAAGATTTGTCCAAAATTTCTTTAGATGAATTGATAGGGTCCTTAATGACTTATGAAATCAACTTAAAAAGAAATGAAGAACATATAATTAAAACCAAGCCAGTAGCACTAAAGGCCTCATCAAGTAATAAAGACAAGAGTCAGGAGAAAACCAGTTCTGATGAGTCTGAGTCAAATGAGGATGAGATTGCCCTCATGACCAGGCAATTCAGAAAATTCTTGAAATATAGAAAATGAAAACTTTCTGGGAAAAAGAAGTTTTCATCAGGTAAAAGAAACACTTCCTTTTCTAATGCTAATTCTAATAAGAATAAAAAATCTGACGAAATTGTCATCTGTTACAGGTGCAATAAGCCAGGACATATGAAGGGAGAATGTCCTGAAAACAAGAAGGAGAAGCACAAGAAGTTTCACAAGTTCAAGAAGCCAAAGGCTATGGTAGCCACTTGGTCTGATGAAGACTCAAGTGAGAAGGAAGAAGACCAAAAATCCTCAAGTTTTGATAGTGAGGAAATCTGCTTCATGGCGAATAGTTCTGATGGAAGGGTAAGTACATCCTTCGAAGACTATTCAGTTGATGATTGGCAAGATGCATATGCCAAACTTGTTGAAAAATACACTGAAATGAGGAAAGAAAACAAGCATCTCAAAAAGAAAATGGAAAACATCATGAATAACTATTCCTCAAACAAAAGAATTTGTGAATTAGAAAATGAGGTAGCTGAACTTAATGAAGAAAAATAAAATCTCCTGAACTTAATTGATGAACTTAAGCTTGCCTCTCAAAAGGCCACCCATGAATTCAAAGAACTGTCTGAAAAGCTGGAAATGAAAAACAAAGATAAACAACAAAAGGTTGAAGAAATCAAAATCTTGGAAAACCAGCTAAAAGAAAAGGATGAAGTTATTGAAACATTCACAAAAGGTCAAGATAATTTGGAGACATTGCTGGGAGCCAAAATGAACTCAATTTCTCATGGACTAGGATTCAATAAACAGAAACCTAAGAAAGACAAATCTGGTGAGAAAAAAGATAAAGCACCATTGATTAAATTTGTCAAAGGTCCCAGTCTTGAGAACACTGAAATCAAGCAAACATCAAGCAAAACACCAAAAATTTCAAAAAATCAGAATCAAAACAAGACAACCAGGTCGACACAGTCACCTGAGAGGTCGACACCAGTCCACAAGAAGAAGGATTCTGTGGCTGTTGTGTCGACACCAGTCAAGGAGAGGTCGACCTGCTCAACATCAACAAAAACAAACCACAAAAACAAAAATTCAAATAAAAATTTGAAAAATAAGAAAAATCCAAAGGAAGTCATTCATAAAAAACCTTGGACCTCTAATGTAGCACATCAAGCTGATTGGAACCAATGGTATCATAACCCATGTTGGTATCATCCTCAATTCTTCTATCCAAATTCCTTGATGTACCAACAAAATCTTTGGATTCCACCTCCTCATCTACACTCTCCTCATATCCAAATGAAAAACACCCCTCCTACTAAAAACAAAAACACTGGTGTTTTCATTCCTAAGGGAAAGAATAAACTGAAAAAGACTGAGAACACCACTGTAATAAAACAAAAATAAAAAACAAATCAAATTTGGGTGAGAAAAGATTTGATGACAATGTTCAAACATTCTGATGGTCCCAACACTGTTTGGGTACCTTAATCTTCTCTCCACTAATTGTTTTTGCAGGAAGGTCGTGCACCCAATTCGAATGTGTGGTTCCTTGACAGTGGGTGTTCACGACACATGACTGGAGATAGAGCCAAATTTTCGAAGGAGGGAGGTTCAATAACTTTTGGAGGTAAAAATAAAGGAAAGATCATTGGATCTGGTAAGGTTGGTCAATCTTCCTCAAACTCTGTTGATAATATTTTATTAGTTGATGGTCTGGATTACAATTTGCTCAGTATTAGCCAACTATGTGACAAAGGTCACAAAGTTGTGTTTGAATCTGATTTCTGTAAGATAATTGATTCATCAACTGATAAAATAATTTTTTTTGGAAAAAGGGAAAACAATGTTTATATGATCAACCTCAATAAAAACTTTTCTAAAAACCTTTGTTTTGTTGCTAATAAAGATGAAATTGCATGGACTTGGCACAAAAGACTTGGCCATGCAAGTTTCAGAACAATGAATAAATTGTTAAGGCTGAATTTGGTTAAGGGTCTTCCTAAATCTTTTTCTAATATTGAAAATCAAGTTTGTGGGATTTGTGCCCAAGGAAAACAAACCAGGAAATCTTTTAAAACTTTCAATGAGGTACTCACATCTAGGCCACTAGAATTACTTCACATGGACCTCTTTGGCCCAACAAGAATTCAAAGTCTAAGTGGCAAGAGATATGGGTTTGTGATCATTGATGATTTTACCAGATTTACTTGGGTTATCTTCTTGTCCCACAAAAGTGATACTTGTCTTGAGTTCAGGAATTTCTGTACCACTGCCTTAACAACTTATCCATATAAAATCAAAAACATTTTGACTGATCATGGGGGTGAGTTTGAAAACAAATCATTTTCTGATTTATGTGCTAAACTTCAAATATTTCACAAGTTTTCTTCACCAAGAACTCCAGAACAAAATGGAGTTGTGGAAAGAAAGAATAGAACTCTTGTGGAAATGGCTAGATCCATGCTCTTAGAAAGCAATTTGCCCAAATCCTTCTGGGCTGAAGCTGTAAACACAGCAAATCACATTCTAAATAGAGCTTTGATCAGACCAAAAATCAGAAAAACCCCCTATGAATTATTGAAAAAAAAAAAAAGCCAACTGTATCTTATTTCAAAACCTTTGAGTGTAAATGCTTTGTACACAACAATAATAAAGAAAATCTTGACAAGTTTGATCCTAAGAGTCAGGAAGCCATCTTCCTTAGCTATTCTGAAGTGTCAAGAGCTTTCAAAGTGTATATTCTCAAAAACAAAACTATTGAAGAATCTCCACATGTTATCTTTGATAAAAATTCCTTTTTAACTAATAGTTCTAAATCTTGCAGGGAAAGACAAGACAGTGAAGAGGATGATTTCATTGTGGACTCTTCACCAACTGTTGAGGAGCTTGAAGACATTGGTGAGAACTTGAACATCCATTCACCATCTTCAAGTGGATCAGGTAATGTTGCTCCAGATTTAAGTACCCCTCAACAGGTAATTTCTGAACATCGAATTTTGAGAGATCACCCATTAGATACTGTAGTTGGTAATTTGCATGATAGAGTTAGGACTAGATCATCATTCCTGCATGCTATTGAAGAAGATCCACTAGCTCTAATTTCCCAAATTGAGCCAAAGTCAATTGATGAAGCTTTATCAAGTTCTGATTGGATTAATGCCATGCATGATGAACTTCATCAATTTGAAAGAAATCAAGTATGGGAATTAGTACCTAGACCTAGTGACCAAACAGTCATTGGCACTAGATGGGTTTTCAGAAACAAATTGAATGAAAATGGTCAAGTCATAAGAAATAAAGCTAGGCTAGTTGCAAAGGGGTACAATCAAGAATTTGGAATTGACTTTGAAGAATCATATGCCCTTGTAGCTAGACTAGAAGCTGTTAGAATTTTCCTTGCTTTTGCATCCTCCATGAAATTCAAAGTTTATCAAATGGATGTCAAAAGTGCATTTCTAAATGGATACATAAAGGAAAATGTTTTTGTTGAACAACCTCCTGGATTTGAAAATGAAAAACATCATAACCATGTTTTCAAGCTTAATAAGGCTCTCTATGGTCTTAAACAAGCTCCAAGAGCTTGGTATGACCGTTTGAGTTCCTTTTTACTTGAAAAAGGATATTCTAGAGGAAATGTTGATCAAACATTGTTCACAAAAATAGTTAATAATCAAATAATTGCAGTCCAAATTTATGTTGATGACATAATATTTGGATCAACCAATAAAAGCATGTGTACTGAATTTTCAAATCAAATGAAAAATGAATTTGAAATGAGTTTAATGGGAGATCTAAAGTTTTTCTTGGGATTGCAGGTTAACCAAACACATGAGGGAATCTTCATCAGTCAAACCAAGTATGTCAAGGAACTTTTGAAAATGTTTGACTTTCATAATCTCAAGCATTCAAACACACCAATTGCTATTAATGCTAAGCTAGAAGAAGACTCACTTGGTAAGTCAGTAGACCCAAAGACCTACAGAGGTATGATTGGTTCTCTACTCTATCTTACAACTTCTAGACCTGATATTCAGTTTTGTGTGTGTTTATGTGCTAGATTTCAATCAAATCCTAAGGAAAGTCACATGTTAGCTGTTAAAAGAATTTTTAAGTATCTTGTTGGAACATGTGATTTAGGAATTTGGTATCCTGCTGGTTGCAAGTTAGATTTGATTGCCTATTGTGATGCTAACTATGATGGATGTAAATTAGATAGAAAAAACACAAGTGGCTTGTGTTTATACTTAGGTGGGTGCCTAATTTCTTGGGCTTCTAAGAAGCAACATTCAGTTGCTCTGTCAACTGCAGAGGCTGAGTATGTTGCAGCAGGTAGATGTGGAACTCAAATTCTTTGGGTGAAACATCAACTTCTTGATTATAACCAAGACTTAGGTTGTGTTCCCATTCTATGTGATAACACAAGTGCAATAAATTTGTCTAAGAACCCCATTCAGCATTCCAGAACCAAGCATATTGAAATTATGCATCATTTCTTGAGAGATGAGGTAGCAAAGAAATCCTTTGAACTCCATTTCATAGAAACTGAAAAACAAATTGCTGACATCTTCACCAAACCCCTTCCTGACAGTAGATTCTCATCTTTAAGGAGAGAACTTGGTCTTTGTAAATGTCCATTTTCTTGATCTCTCTCATTGGGATTGGGTTGAGTGTTAGCATCTTCTGAGGGGGAGTTCTTTGCATCATCATTATCATTTGCTTCCTTAATTCATACTGATCATATCTCTCTCCATTTCACTTCTATTTCTTTTTGACAATGAACTCTTCAACTCACATTGTGTTGAACTTCTTGGTATATCAAATGGTGATTTGAAGAAGGACAAGTTCTGCTTGTCTGGACACTTTCACTATGCGAGAGTATATGTCTCCGCCAAGTACCAAGAAATGAATATGCAATTGTTGAGGGGGAGCTTTTGTTGTTCAAAGAGAATTATTTCTGATTTCAAAAACTTACATATCTTTATTCTGATGAAAAGTGGTTGAAATCCTCATCTCAGGGGGAGCTAGAGAATTCAAGTCATGTCTTTTGAAAAATTCAAAACTTTTCTTGCATTACATCAAGTTCCTTGCATGATGTCCTCATTCAGGCGTCTAGAGTCTCAAAATGATCTTTTGAGTGATCTACTATATTCATTTGTCAACTCTCACCTATATTCTTCAAAACTATAGAAATTCAGATTTCTTTCAAAGACTGAAGGATAATGTGTGCCTTGAATTTAAACATGTTTTTGTTTGCAACTGATGATTGAATATAAATGATTTCTATCTTACAAAACTCTCCAAAAATTGATAATTCAACAGAGCAATGGCACATGTGCTGAGAAACTGCACACCTTCACAATGAATGAAGTGCCATGTATGTCATGAGGCACTAATGCTATCTCTGTTCAAAGGGTTCAAAATAAAAAATAAATGCAAAGAAAAATAAATATGCCCTATTCCTTTTTGATGATGACTGAGTAACTGGAAATATTGGCGTCTAAAAAATGTATATTTTCATGTCAAAAGGTCATCATTTACCCCTTTGAGACTTGATAATGGATAAATCTTTAGTATCCAGGGACTAGAGTGTGTGAAAAGCATTAGTTCTTGAGTGAACAAGATTTATCTCATTTGATAGTTTGTTTCAAAAACAAAATGTGTGTATCATTGGAGAATTGTTTAAAAGAATCATTCCTATCCATCATCAAGTTGTTTTAAAAAGTTGTTTACTTTCAACACACTTGATTTCAGTCTAAAAGATTTTTTATTTCTTTGGACTTGAAGAATATGGTAGTGTGTAGTTGATTGTTAAATGTATTATATCCCTCAAATCATCATTTTAATGACTCAAGTCACTGAATGCTCATATCCTGTTGGATATTGTGTAAAACTTGAACTGTGTTGAATTTTTGCAAAATATAACAAATGAATTTTTTAGCCTCTTAAAAATCCTTGAAATGATTATTCCACCCATTGCTTATCATTATAAAGATGTCCCAAAGCTCACAAAATTTTTCCATACTCAAATTTCAATTTTTCTCATCAGGCCAGGTCGACACTACCTTCATCTAGTGTCGACACACTTTCGCTCAGGTCGACACTCACCTCCTCTAGTGTCGACACTGACCCCCTGCCAGGGTAATTTCAGTCGTGGGCACCGGTTAAGGGTCTGGTTGTTCCTGCGGGGTATTGTACCTCTGAAAACCCCTTTTATTCTTCAGGTCAACCCGATGGTCGTCGTCTACCTTTGAATCCGGAAAGCATCCCACCTCTTCCCTCCTCCAATCCATCCCTGTCATTCTTCTCTCATTCCTTACTCTCCATCCTCTCCTATTCCACTCCATCTTGCTCCCATGGCACACAAGCAGGCCCCTCGCCGTGGAGCAAGGTCCAAGGCTACGGCAAGGCCCATTCCGGCGGATGATGCTCCTCCTACTAAAAGGAGAAGCAAGAGGCACCATGACCCTGCGGAGCAGTCAGGGCCTTCCTCTGCATCCCCTTCATCTGCTAAAGAGGTAGGACATCCTCTTCTGGTCGAGGTAGAGGGTCTGCATACCCTAGGAGGAAGATTTTGGTTTCTTCTCCTGAAGTCTCTGAACAGTCATCCTCTTCATCCTATGAGTCTTCCCAGCCTTCTAAGGCAACTCCTTCCAAACCACTGAGTGAAGGGAAGATCATTCTGAAACCTAGAGCAGTGGATTTAGAGGACAGTGCATTGAATGCTGCTTTTCCTGAAGTCATCAACTTCTTCAAGTTTCAGTCTTGGCAACCCTTCATCTCTGAGTTTCGTATAATATACCCCAGACCTGTCCAGGAATTCTATATGCATTTGGAATGCACTGATGATGGTTACAAGTCAAAGGTCAAAGGAATTGAGATTGATTTGCCTTTAGACCTAGCAGCCACCCATTTTAAAATTCCAGATGAAGGAGCTGATTACCATAATTTTGAGTTTGACCTTCATGAAGCCTATACAATCTTAACTAGGTTGCAAGCAGATGTGTCTGATCCCAAGCAAACACATGTCACCAAGTTCAACACAAACACTTTTCCACCTGTGTTGAGACTTACCCATCATATACTCACCACTATCATAACACCCCAAGGTGGTGGGAGGGAAGACTCACATACATTCAAAGATTTGTGATATACTGCATGAAAAAGGACATAAAGATCAACCTCCATGTCATAATGTACCAGATCATCTCTGAGACAACTAGGGCAGATTTACATAGATCACTTCCTTATGCAGCCCATTTGACTCAAGTCTTTAAGCACTTTGATGTGTCACTAGCAAATGAGAAGTCCCAGAAAATTCCTAAGTCCAACATTTATTGTTTCAAGCATGTTCAAAAGTTTATGGGCTTCAGGATTGTGGGTGACCAGGTTAGGAGAGGGCCAGCTGTCGTAGAGGCCCCTGTGGTTCAAGATGATCAGCCTCCAGTTCAAGAAGATCAGCCTCCAGTTCAAGAGGACCAGCCTCCAGTTCAAGAGGACCAGCCTCCAGCAAATGAGGACCAGCCTCCAGTGAATGAGGATCAGCCTCATATTGCATATGAAGTTGATGTACCCTTCAATGCCCCACTTTCACCTCAACTTCAGCCCTCCTCCTCCTTGAACCCTGAGATAGAAATTCCATCTTTTTCTCTACAACCTCAAGTTCAAGCCTCCACATCCTTTGGTGGACCTTCTGTTCCACCAGAGTTGTACACCTTTCTAAATGACAAATTTGATGCCTTGAACACCTCCATTCAAACAGTGACAGAAAATTTTGAGTTGAAGGTACAGAGGTTGGAGAACACTATGTCTGCAAAATTTATTGAGCAAAAAGCAGCCTCTGACCATGCAGTGCAAAGATTCAACAGACTGATTGGAACCCTAGCAGATGCTTCAATTGAGCTAAAAGAACATCAAGAGAAGTTGGAAATAGTTCTTCAGGGAATTTTGGAAAATTCTCAAGCTGATGTCTTCAACACCAAAGAAACACTCTCTCAGATAACTAAGACAAGACTGTCTTTTGCTCATCTGGTAGATGACTTGGAGAGCATGAAGAACTTATGACTCTAACAAGGTAATTCGACTTCTGAGAAAAAACAAGGCTATTCGACTATAGCAGTCGAATACTATATCGATCGATTTCTGAGGCATTCGACTGTGGTAGTTGAAGATGACAGTCGAATCAAGAGTTTAACTTTTAAGAAGCATTCAACTGTGGCAGTTGAAGATGACAGTCGAATCAAGTATTGGATTTTGTAAGGCATTCGACTGTACCAGTCAGATTCATCAGTCAAATTACATATAAAGTTGTGGACAAAATTTTGGAGGTTGTTTAACTTCGTTTCCGAAGGAGTCGAAGTTAGCAATCAAAGTCAACAGTCGGATTCAGTAGGACATAGAGAGAGTCTGTAGACTTAGAAAAACTTTGTGATCAGGATTTTAGCTGTGGTATTTATCTGTATATATATATTTTGTGATATATTTGCTTTGTAGAATATCTATTTAAGTATTTTGTCATAGCAAAAATAATGAGTACATTTGAATTAAGAAAATCTTTAAATTTAAATTTCTTAGAGGTAGTTGCTCAACAGTGTTCAAAAATCTCAACGAAAAATCCTGGAAATGATAGAGTCTTAGCAAAAGAGCTTCTTGCCTTCCACTCCAACCTTGTAGCTCTTGCTCTCCGTGCATCATTGTTGTTAGTTTTGGAGAGCCCTTGTGATCTGAGATATTTCATTATTGTATATCTTTCTCTCTCAGTCACTGCCTCAGATCAAGCGTTTGCTATAAGCTTGGTCTAGGGGAATTTCGCCTATTTTCTCACTTTCTTGAGAAGTTCCTCTTCGTGTGTAAAGAGAAGACCTGTTGGAAATAGGTGGAGAGTGTTCCCTTCATGTTGAAGGAAGACCTATGAATCAAAGTGTTGTTTTCCTCTTCGGGTTGTGAAGAGAAGGCCAGCTGCGGCTGGATGTGTAAGTGTCCTTAAGGGGGACTGTACCCTTGGGTAGTGGAATCCTGAGTTGTTGCTCAGGGACTGGACGTAGGACTCCTTTGGAGAGGAGGTCCGAACCAGGATAAAATCCTTATGTCGTGTGATTGTCTGTTTGTGATTGTTATCTTTTCTTTATTACTAACACTAATAGTCGAACGTAGTGTTTTGTGTTGAACTTATTTGTTGACAGGTTTAGATAATCAAATTTTAAGAATCCCATTCACCCCCCCCCCCCCTCTGGGCTTACTAGCTGGGCAACATAAACTGCTTTTGGGTTAATTGATTTCCCATTTACTTCAACAAGTTCTAACTCTGGACATTTACAAAGCATGGATAAGTCCAAACGTGCATTCTCGTTGTCCTTTGTTTTAGCTTTTATGTCCATAACGGTGTTGAACATATTATCAAAGACATTTTTCTCGATATGCATCACGTCTAGATTGCGCCGCACAAGAAGAGTCGACCAATAAGGTAGCTTCCAGAAAATGCTTCTCTTCACCCAGTTGTGCTCCTTCCCAAAACCTGAAAGGTGTCGGGTACTACCCATCAGTTGTGTGATATTTGGCGAATTTTCTACACGTGCTGCCATATGATGACCGGACAACCTCTCGAATATAACTTCATCTCGTTCCATTCTATTCTTTAGGAATGCATCTTTTTGTCTTCTGAAAGGGTGACCAGTTGATAAAAACTATCGATGGCAATCAAACCAGCAAGACTTCCCACCATGTTTAAGTACAAATGATTTGGTATTATCCATACAGTAAGGACATGCTAGCCTCCCATGTGTGCTCCAACCAGATAGCATTCCATATGCAGGAAAATCACTTATCGTCCACATCAATGCTACCCTCATAGTGAAATTTTGCTTTCTAGATGCATCATAAGTATTGACCCTCTCAGTCCATAATAATTTCAATTCATCAATCAATGGTCTAAGATAGATGTCTATATTTTTTGTAGGACTTTTCGGACCAGGAATCAATAAGGAAAGGAACAAATTCTCTCTCTTCATGCACATGCTCGGAGGAAGGTTGTATGGTGTCACGAACACTGGCCAGCTAGAGTAGAAGTAACTGAACCTCCAAATGGATTGAATCTGTCAGTGCACAAACCAAGCCACACATTACGTGACTCCCTTGAGAAGATAGGATGAACATGGTTGAAATGAGTCCAAGCTTCGCCATCTACAGGATGAGTCATAATAACCTCGTCCCAACATACTCTTTCTGCGTGCCACCTCATATGTCGAGCTGTCTTTGAAGACATATACATCCGCTGCAGTCTGGGTGTAAGGGAGAAATATCGCAATGACGCATAAGGTATATCATTTCTCTTAGAATTGGCCCCTCTTTTAAGTTTAAACCTATCATGATGGAAAACTGAACATGATACCTTATCTGCATCCTCTTTGTGATACAACATACAATGATTAGGACATGCATCTATTTTCACATATCCAAGTCCTAAATCATTGACCATCTTCTTGGCATGATAAAAATTTGGAGGCAGCTTCTCATCTCAAGGTAACATACTCTTGATGATGAGGAGGAGACGATCAAAGTAATTCTCCCTTATATGAAATTCAGATTTCAAGTTCAGCAACTGTGACACCGCTGACAACCATCCCACAATGGCTGTAAGGCCCTCGAATTTTCGTCGCATTATTTGTATTGTGTGTGTGTATATTTGTGCTTGTGTATGTATATACATATTTACGTACGTATTAATTAGTACAATTTTGTGTGCATATGTTATACTAGATGTAAATAATACATGTATTGAATGGTGATAGTATGAATACACTACCATATACATATTGCATGTATATATGCATGGTATGCATGGTTTTCTGCATATTTTAGAGTTCTGGTCGAAGGCCTTATTGGCGTCAACCCCTAGCCGTTGAGGTGGTGTCAGCGTCCAGACATGGATGCCAACACTAATCCTGGCGTCTAACGATATGGACACCTATTTCTCTGGCCTGCATGCGCAGCAGAGCCAGAAATTTTGGAAACAAGAAAGCTCAGCCATTGGGGAGCTGTCCCCAACGGCTCTGAGAGCTATCTTGTCACCCTGTGAGTGGGAGAGAGAGGCCTCCCCTTATGTCTGAACCCGGATCTGCCTTCTCCCACCCCTCTCTTCACCTTTGCAAGAGAGAAACAAGAGGAGAAAAACCCTAGAGGGAGCTGTGAGAAAACCCCCACTTTGCACCCAAAGATCTGACCCCCTGAAGCTGTATCCGGCCATCTTCCTCGACGAGAAGCTAGCTGGACTGAAGGAGAAGACCTCCCCGATGTTTCCCTGCTGTGGAGATCATCCAGGAGCCCGGAGGAAGGGGATCTTGGAGGGCATTCTGCACCTTCTTGGGACTGCCCAAGGAGGGCTTCTCTGAGCACTTTGATCCATTGGAGCAATTTCTAAAAGGCAAGTGACCTAACCATAATGTCCCCGTATGTGTCTAGGTCGATTCTACAATTTTTATGAATTTTCCCTCGTGTCCTAGACCCCCAAATTCACCCCAACTTGAGAGCTCGGGTCTGTGTTTCTGCACAGACCTGCATCGACGGCAAGGTCACTGGACGCTGAGATTATGCTTAGCGTCCATCGACCATGCCGCTAACACTAAGTCAGCGGCCAGAGACCGCCGCCAAGTTCCTCTAGACAGAACAGTGACCTGTTCTGCCCTTCCTATACAACTATTTTCGGTATGGTTTCCGTGATGAGGATATATGGTAACCCTATACACTATGTATACTGTTAAATGTGGTGTGTGGATGAGTGTGATGTGTGGTGGTGAATGTTAGAAATTGTATCCCATGAATTTGTAAGCATGACTTGTTGATAATCTTGCCAATTTATGTTTTATGATTAGGATTAGTCTGAATGCCTCAGTTTTGTCAGATCATGAAGATTAGTTGATCAGTATACATATACTCAATTTTTGATAAATTGTCCATGCTTGCATAAGTTGCTAATAAATTCGGTTCGGTAAATAAAAAGGCATGTAAGAATGATTTGTGGTGATCGATCTGTGGTTGTATGATTTAGGGTAATTCTGTATTCTCAAATCATGCATATAACAGTAGTCTCTGTTCAAACAGTAAGTGGCAAAAATGCATGATGTGTTAAACTCCATGTCAACTTAAATTGTGAATGGCATGCGAAATAGGTATTTGATTTTCTGTAAATTCTATTTAGCTCAGAAAAATCTGAAAATTGAATGTGTGACCTTGAACCCGAAAATAGCATGTGGTTAAAATTTCAGGTCATTTGGACCAGTATATAAGGAGTTATGTATTTTTCCATGTGAAATGTAAAAATCTATGTATGTTACCGTAAGGTGGTTAGATATTGTTTAAACCCAACCTGATTAGTGAAATTACTGTGTGTTAAACTCCTGAAATCTGTAGTGCCATGTCAGGAAAATAGAGATATGCATGTGAGTGAGAAAGTGAATGAGATGAAAAGTGATATGTGTAAAACCATGTGTAAATCGGTAAAATGTGTAAATGTGTAACTGTGCCAATGTGACACTGCTTCCGTAGAGGGCAGTGGAACTGTATCAGGGAAAAGTCCCCCTGAGAAAGTTCAGTGTGTAAGTGACCCTAAGGGCATTAGGGGGAAATCCTGGAGGTGGACAAGTACCACTGGTTAGGGTGGAGACTTGTTCTCCCGGTCTGCGCAGTCCAAGAGTCGCCATTGGAATGCCTAGATGGCGTCTATGTGTAATGTGATGTGTATATGTCCTTCTTTGGTGGTTTGGACTATGTGTCACGGCACCTAAAATGTGTGTAATGTGTAATGTGTATGTGTATGTGTTCATGTGTAAATGTGTAAGTGAACAATGTGAATGTGTATGTGCAAAGTGCAACCATGTGAAAGAGGAAACTTGTGTAAAGAAAATGTGAAATTCTAAATGTGAGGATATGATATTGAAATCCATGTGAGACAAATCTGAAACCATGTGAAATCAGTAATTTCATGTTGTTATCATCATGTTTATATGTGCAAAAATGTCTAGAATCCATGTTAGGGATAATTTGAGCACGTGTACAAAATAGCATGATTGGTTGTTCACATGGTATGATTTAAACAACATTGTAGCTCTCATGTGTAGGTTTACAGCCATTAAACCATGTGAAACCAGCAACTTAAAGCATGTGAAAATGTCTATGTATGTTCTTAAGAACATGTAAAACTCATGCTAGTTGTGTTTTCCTTTCATATATGCACAGTGTTCATGTTGGTAGCTCTCATGTCTTGGTTCTTTAAAGGAAAATTTCACGAGTAAATTGAATAGAGAGCATGTGATAGGTAAGTTTTATTCTTAGAAATCTGAAAGCATGATCCATGTATTAATTTGTAAAACTTTCATGCCATGTGTTGAAAATTTTGAATGTGCATGTAGAAACCGCTATGACTTATACGTGTATGTTATGAGTAGTGTTGCTTGCTGAGTCTTTAGACTCACTCCTTGCTTCGGCGTACAGGTGTAGTTGGTGACGTGGCACCGTTGGAGGAGACAGTGGAGACGGACTCCGAGCGCGGAGATTAGTTTTGGAGTTTCTTTGACTTGTGCATTTCATAGTATGTAATTTGAACGTTGTATTAGAGTTATCATGAAAAGAATGTATAAGTGTGGACATTATGTATTTGAATTTCAGCAATTTAAATTATGTGAACTTTTAGCTTTTAATGTTAATTGCGAATTTCATGTATGTTAATGTGGATGATGAATAAATGAAGACAGTTGTCTTTTACTTCCGCTACTCTGTTGTATATTCGCGTGTATCTCAGCTGTTTGTATCGTTTGGGTAAATGTCCCACTGTGAGGACTCTCGCTATACCGACGTGGGTTGGTATAACCGTACCGGTATAATGAGGGCCGTCACAGAGATTGGTATCAGAGCGACCGGTTGAGATTGCACATGAATATACCTAAGTCATCATCCCCATTGCATGCTAAGTATGTCCATATGTGTAGAAAACACTAATAAAAAGTGAAAGATAGATAAGAAAATGGTTAGAAACTTAGTAACCTAACTCTATTGCTGGCTGAAATTTATTACAACCATGGCTTCGAGAGGTAGGCGTGGTGGAGCGTCAGCCCGTGAGGACGAGCCGCGACGTGATGAGCAGGCGGAGCAACAGGCCCCAACACCACGAGGCCCTGTACTTCCCCCACCGCCGCCTGTGGATTACGGAGTATTCATGCAAGGTCTGGTACAAGCCATGCAGACGCAGGCTCATACCCAGGCAGCACTCCAGGCACAGTTGGAGGCCCAGGTAGAATAATGAAACAACTAAGTAGTTGCTATTTAAATTGCATGATATTGTGTTTATCGTATATTGTTTATTGTTGAATGTAGCAGGCTCAGGCACCAGCTCAGGACCATGGTGGACCTCCCATCATGGAGCGATTCAAGAGGATGACCCCACCCTCTTTTAAGGGGGAGAGTGATCCATTAATGGCAGAAAGCTGGTTAAGGGAGACAGAGAAAATCTTCCGAGCCATCAGGTGCCCTGATGAGGATAAGGTGACATTAGCCACCTACATGCTACAGGTAGACTTTTAATTTTGTATGTTTGTATGTTCTGCTTAATTTAGAATTTGTTAGTTGGTGCTTATGAAGGTGTATTGCAGGAGAGAGCGGATGTATGGTGGTCCTCCCTACTACGTACACGCTTTGAGGACGGAGCAGTAGACGTGACGTGGGACGCGTTCGTGAGACTCTTTCGAGCCAAGTTCGTCCCAGAGCATATCCAGGACAAAATGGAGCAGGAATTTCTCTCCCTGACGCAAGGCTCCATGACCGTGCTGGAATACGAGGCAAGGTTTTCTGAACTTTCTAAGTATGCACCGCATATCGTAGAGGATGAGCGCAGGAAGACGAAGAAATTCGTGATGGGACTCAAGCCATCACTGCGGACGAGACTCGTGGCGTTTGACCACCGCACGCTGGACGAGGCCCTCAGTGCTGCCTGCAGGCAGGAGGGAGAAATGGAGCAATATCTGGAGGAAAAGAAGGCTTCGCAGAAGAGGCCGGCAGCGACATTCCAGCGGCAGGATAAGAAGAAAACGGTGTACCAGACACCGCAGCGATCCGTGACAGTCAGCAACTCTCAGGTACCTTCTGTACGTTCCCCTGGTGTGAAGAAAGAGTGTCCCCATTGCGGGAAGACACATGGTGGTTCCGAGTGTTGGTTGGTAGCGGGTAGATGCTTGAAGTGCGGGAGCAGCGACCACAAGATCAAAGATTGCCCAAGACTTCAGCAAGGAGCTCAGCGTGGAGCGCCAACCCCAGCAGTAGCGGCAGCCGCGCCAGCTACAGGAAGACCAGGAAGGCCTCGAGCCCCAGCTCGAGTGTTTGCTTTGGCACGCGAGGACGCCGAGCAGGCGGAGCATGTCACCGAAGGTATGGTTTTGCTTTTAGGTGTGCACGCTCGGGTTTTGTTTGATACGGGTGCTACTCACTCGTTCATTTCCGAGCGGTTCGCTAGGCAGTTAGCCCTAGAGTCAGGCGTAGAGTCTGAGGATTTAGAGGTCCCTTTGTCTGTGCACACCCCTGCGGGTACGGTATCGACTAGGAAGTGCATTCCGTCGTTACCTGTGTGCATTGAGGATAGAATCCTAGATGGGTGTTTCTTCTTGCTAAAGATGAAGGACTATGATGCTATTCTTGGTCTGGATTGGCTAGAGGAGCACTATGCGTTAGTGGATTGTCGTCGGAAGAGATTGTTTTCCGCATTCCTGGTGAGGACGAGTTCTCTCATCCCTTGCCAAAGAACTTAGCGGGAAAGTTAGTCATCTCTGCCATGAAGGCGATGCGCATGGTGAACAAGGGTTGTGACGCATTTCTTGCCAGCGTTATGCTAGTACCCGATGCTGGTTCGTCACTGACTCTTGCAGAGATCGATGTGGTGCAGGATTTTCCAGATGTCTTTCCCGATGACTTGTCTGGATTGCCACCGGATAGGGAGATAGAGTTCACTATAGAGTTGCTTCCAGGCACCTCTCCTATCTCGAAGGCCCCATATCGGATGGCCCCTGCAGAGTTAGCCGAGTTGAGGAAGCAATTGCAAGAATTGCTTGATAAGGGATTCATTCGCCCTAGTGTTTCCCCTTGGGGCGCACCTGTATTGTTCGTCAAGAAGAAAGACGGGTCACTTAGGTTGTGTATTGACTATAGGAAGTTGAACCAAGTGACTGTGAAGAACAGGTACCCCTTACCTCGGATTGATGATCTGTTTGACCAGTTGCAGGATGCATCAGTCTTTTCTAAGATTGACTTGCGATCTGGTTATCATCAGCTGCGGATTAGGAGTGAGGATGTGTCCAAGACGGCATTTAGATCCCGTTATGGACATTATGAGTTCTTGGTTCTTCCTTTCGGATTGACCAACGCCCCTGCAGCGTTCATGGATCTCATGAACCGGGTGTTTAGTCCGTATTTAGATAGCTTTGTTGTTGTGTTTATTGATGACGTGTTGGTCTATTCTCCGGATGAGGCCACACACCGTCAGCATTTGAGGTTAGTCTTAGAGGTTCTCCGTGAGCACAAGCTGTATGCGAAGTTCAGCAAGTGCGAGTTCTGGTTGCGCGAGGTTCACTTTCTCGGGCATGTGATCTCCGGCGCTGGTGTTGCAGTTGATCCAGCAAAGGTCCAAGCAGTTATGGATTGGGAGATTCCCCAGACTCCTTCGGAGATTCGTAGTTTCATTGGGTTAGCTGGTTATTATCGGCGATTCATTGAGGGTTTCTCATCCATCGCCGCCCCTTTGACAAAGCTGACCAGGAAGGGTGAGAAGTTCGTATGGTCTGAGGCATGTGAGCGTAGCTTTCAGCTATTGAAGGCTAAGCTTACTTCTGCTCCGTATTGGTATTGCCTAGTGGTCCAGAAGGTTTTGCCATTTATACGGATGCATCTCAGATTGGTTTAGGCTGTGTGCTCATGCAGCAAGATAGGGTAGTGGCTTATGCTTCTCGTCAGTTGAAGGAGCATGAGAGGAACTATCCGACTCATGATTTGGAGCTCGCAGCTGTGGTTCATGCACTAAAGATCTGGAGGCACTATCTTTATGGTGTCAGATTTGAGGTGTTTACCGACCACAAGAGCTTGAAGTATCTTTTCTCCCAAAAGGAATTAAACCTGAGGCAGAGGAGATGGATTGAGTTCTTGAAGGACTATGACTTCGACCTTCAGTATCATCCTGGAAAGGCGAACGTCGTAGCGGATGCTCTTAGTAGAAAGAGGTCTTCGCTCCAGCAGGATTGGAAGATGTTGGAGGATGCAGCGTGCTCTATGACCGAGTTAGAGCCATCGCTGTGTCAGGCTTTTGTAGCTCAGCTATCCCTTAGATCCTCAGTCTTGGATGAGGTGATTGAGCAGCAGAAAGCCGACCCTAGATTGTTAGAGTTAGTGGGTAAGGCGGGCATTGCTCGTGATGAGGACGGTGTGATTAGATTTCAGCACCGTGTCTGTGTCCCTGATGTAGTAGATGTCCGTGAGCATGTGTTAGCGGAGGCTCATAGATCGCGATTCTCTATTCATCCGGGTAACACTAAGATGTATCAAGACCTGAAGAGATCATTTGGGTGGTCCGGCATGAAGAAGGATGTTGCGGATTATGTGTCTAGATGTCTAGTATGTCAGCAAGTGAAAGCCGAGCGGCAGCGACCATCCGGCCTTATGCAGAGGATGGATATCCCAGTGTGGAAGTGGGAAGCTGTCACTATGGACTTCGTTTCGGGTTTGCCTCGATCTAGAAGGGGCAATGACTCGATTTGGGTAGTTGTAGATAGATTCTCGAAGACTGCTCATTTCTTGCCTATGAAGAAGAAGCAGTCAGTAGAGAGTTTAGCTAGATTGTATGTTAGTGGTATCATTAGATTGCATGGTGTGCCGAAGTCGATCATTTCGGATCGAGATCCGAGATTTACTTCGAGATTGTGGAAGGGTCTTCAGGATGCGTTAGGTTCGGAGCTTAAGCTCAGTTCGGCGTTTCATCCCCAGACCGATGGACAGTCCGAGAGGACTATCCAGACGCTCGAGGATATGTTGAGAGCGTGTGTTCTGGATTGGAAGGATGATTGGGAGCGTCATTTACCTCTTGTGGAGTTCGCATACAACAACAGCTTTCATGCTAGTATTGGTATGGCTCCATTCGAGGCGTTGTATGGTAGGCCCTGCAGATCTCCTTTATGTTGGGAGGAGACTGGTGATAGGCAGTTGATCGGACCGGAGTTAGTTCAGGAAACTTCGGATAAGATCCAGCTTATCAGGAAAAGGCTTGTTGCGGCACAGGATAGGCAGAAGAGTTATGCCGACAACAGAAGAAGGATTTGGAGTTCGAGGTTGGCGATCATGTCTTCTTGAAGATATCGCCTACTCGTGGTGTCGTCAGATTTGGCAGGCATAGCAAGCTAAGCCCTAGATTCATTGGCCCATATGAGATTCTCAGACGTTTGGGCAGCGTGGCATATGAGCTAGCATTACCCCCAGCTTTGGCTAGCGTTCACCCTGTATTCCACGTATCTATGCTCAGGAAGTATGTCCGAGATCCGTCTCATGTGATTAGTCATGAGCCAGTGGAGATTCAGCCAGATCTTTCGTATGTCGAGCAACCAGTAGCCATTCTTGACCGGAAGGTTCAGCATCTCCGGAACAAGAGAATTGCGTCGGTGAAGGTCCTATGGCGGAACTTCTCACGAGAGGAGGCTACTTGGAGCTTGAGGATGCGATGAAGAAGAAGTATCCCCTTTTGTTTGAGTAGTGTCGTTCTAACTTCGAGGACGAAGTTTCTTTAAGGGGAGAGGGTGTAAGGCCCTCGAATTTCCGTCGCATTATTTGTATTTGTGTGTGTGTATATTGTGCTTGTGTATGTATATACATATTTACGTACGTATTAATTAGTACAATTACGTGTGCATATGTATACTAGATGTAAATAATGCATGTATTGAATGGTGATAGTATGGATACACTACCATATACATATTGCATGTATATATGCATGGTATGCATGGTTTTCTGCATATTTTAGAGTTCTGGCCGAAGGCCATATTGGCGTCAACCCCTAGCCGTTGAGGTGGTGTCAGCGTCCACATGGACGCCAACACTAATCCTGGCGTCTAACGATATGGACGCCTATTTCTCTGGCCTGCATGCGCAGCAGAGCCAGAAATTCCGGAAACAAGAAAGCTCAGCCATTGGGGAGCTGTCCCCAACGGCTCTGAGAGCTATCTTGTCACCCTGTGAGTGGGAGAGAGGCCTCCCCATATGTCTGAACCCGGATCTGCCTTCTCCCACCCCTCTCTTCACCTTTGCAAGAGAGAAACAAGAAAGAGAAAACCCTAGAGGAGCTGTGAGAAAACCCCCACTTTGCACCCAAAGATCTGACCCCCTGAGCTGATCCGGCCATCTTCCACGACAAGAAGCTAGCTGGACTGAAGGAGGACCTCCCCGACATTCCCTGCTGTGGAGATCATCCAGGAGCCCGGAGGAAGGGATCTGGAGGACGTTCTGCACCTTCTTGGACTGCCCAAGGAGGGCTTCTCCGAGCACTTTGATCCATTGGAGCAATTTCTAAAAGGCAAGTGACCTAACCATAATGTCCCCGTATGTGTCTAGGTCGATTCTACAATTTTTATGAATTTTCCCTCGAGTCCTAGACCCCCAATTCACCCCAACTTGAGAGCTCGGGTCTGTGTTTCTGCACAGACCTGCATTGACGGCAAGGTCACTGGACGCTGAGATTATGCTTGGCGTCCATCGACCATGCCGCTGACACTGAGTCAGCGCCAGAGACCGCCGCCAAGTTCCTCTGGACAGAACAGTGACCTGTTCTGCCCTTCCTATACAACTATTTTCGGTATGGTTTCCGTGATGAGGATATATGGTAACCCTATACACTATGTATACTGTTAAATGTGGTGTGTGGATGAGTGTGATGTGTGGTGGTGAATGTTAGAAATTGTATCCCATGAATTTGTAAGCATGATTTGTTGATAATCTTGCCAATTATGTTTTATGATTAGGATTAGTCTGAATGCCTCAGTTTTGTCAGATCATGAAGATTAGTGGATCAGTATACGTATACTCAATTTTTGATAAATTGTCCATGCTTGCATAAATTGCTAATAAATTCGGTTCGGTAAATAAAAAGGCATGTAAGAATGATTTGTGGTGATCGATCTGGGTTGTATGATTTAGGGTAATTCTGTATTCTCAAATCATGCATATAACAGTAGTCTCTGTTCAAACAGTAAGTGGCAAAAATGCATGATGTGTTAAACTCCATGTCAACTTAAATTGTGAATGGCATGCGAAATAGGTATTTGATTTTCTGTAAATTCTATTTAGCTCAGAAAAATCTGAAATTGAATGTATGACCTTGAACCCGAAAATAGCATGTGGTTAAAATTTCAGGTCATTTGGACCAGTATATAAGGAGTTATGTATTTTCCATGTGAAATGTAAATCTATGTATGTTATCGTAAGTGGTTAGATATTGTTTAAACCCAACCTGATTAGTGAATTTACTGTGTGTTAAACTCCTGAAATCTGTAGTGCCATGTCAGGAAAAACAGAGATATGCATGTGAGTGAGAAAGTGAATGAGATGAAAAGTGATATGTGTAAAACCATGTGTAAATCGGTAAAATGTGTAAATGTGTAACTGTGCCAATGTGACACTGCTTCCGTAGAGGGCAGTGGAACTGTATCAGGGAAAAGTCCCCCTGAGAAAGTTCAATGTGTAAGTGACCCTAAGGGCATTAGGGGAAATCCTGGAGGTGGACAAGTACCACTGGTTAGGGTGGAGACTTGTTCTCCCGGTCTGCGCAGTCCAAGAGTCGCCATTGGAATGCCTAGATGGCGTCTATGTGTAATGTGATGTGTATATGTCCTTCTTTGGTGGTTTGGACTATGTGTCACGGCACCTAAAATGTGTAATGTGTAATGTGTAATGTGTATGTGTTCATGTTAAATGTGTAAGTGAACAATGTGAATGTGTATGTGCAAAGTGCAACCATGTGAAAGAGGAAACTTGTGTAAAGAAAATGTGAAATTCTAAATGAGGATATGATATTGAAATCCATGTGAGACAAATCTGAAACCATGTGAAATCAGTAATTTCATGTTGTTATCATCATGTTTATATGTGCAAAAATGTCTAGAATCCATG
This sequence comes from Colocasia esculenta, assembly GCA_014218235.1. Classification (NCBI taxonomy): domain Eukaryota; kingdom Viridiplantae; phylum Streptophyta; class Magnoliopsida; order Alismatales; family Araceae; genus Colocasia; species Colocasia esculenta. The sequence goes on along the minus strand of CM024753.1, from coordinate 124,592,438 downwards.
TTAGGGATAATTGATGAGCACGTGTACAAAATAGCATGATTGGTTGTTCACATATGTTTTAAACAACATTGTAGCTCTCATGTGTAGGTTTACAGCCATTAAACCATGTGAAACCAGCAACTTAAAGCATGTGAAAATGTCTATGTATGTGCTTAAGAACATGTAAAACTCATGCTAGTTGTGTTTTCCTTTCATATATGCACAGTGTTCATGTTGGTAGCTCTCATGTCTTGGTTCTTTAAAGGAAAATTTCACGAGTAAATTGAATAGAGAGCATGTGATAGGTAAGTTTTATTCTTAGAAATCTGAAAGCATGATCCATGTATTAATTTGTAAAACTTTCAATGCCATGTGTTTGAAAATTTTGAATGTGCATGTAGAAACCGCTATGACTTATACGTGTATGTTATGAGTAGTGTTGCTTGCTGAGTCTTTAGACTCACTCCTTGCTTCGGCGTACAGGTGTAGTTGGTGACGTGGCACCGTTGGAGGAGACAGTGGAGACGGACTCCGAGCGCGGAGATTAGTCTTTGGAGTTTCTTTGTGACTTGTGCATTTCATAGTATGTAATTTGAACGTTGTATTAGAGTTATCATGAAAAGATGTATAAGTGTGGACATTATGTATTTAAATTTCAGCAATTTAATTATGTGAACTTTAGCTCTTAATGTTAATTGCGATTTCATGTATGTTTAATGTGGATGATGAATAAATGAAGACAGTTGTCTTTTACTTCCGCTACTCTGTTGTATATTCGCGTGTATCTCAGCTGTTTGTATCGTTTGGGTAAATGTCCCACTGTGAGGACTCTCGCTATACCGACGTGGGTTGGTATAACCGTACCGGTATAATGAGGGCCGTCACAATGGCTCATCAGCTCATCAAGTAACTGATGATCTTCGGCTCCCTTGTTCGGACACGTCTTTAGCGTATCAGGATCCTCATGTACATTGAATGTCGGACCAGCAGCATCTAC